>JAWNLA010000137.1:820000-2048453 GCA_035041605.1 Drosophila atroscutellata | reverse complement strand
CGTACTAAGGAGAGAATTATATACACTTAGTACAACGACGCATATTCGGTAAAACTTCAAAAGCCCATAAAGCAGCCATTAAATTTCAATTTGGGAAAACCATTTGAATGTCTGGCAATTTTGAGCATTCGACTCAAGTATTCAATTGAACTCAACTTGAAATGTTGAAGCCACTGCGGCATGTTCACATTTCATGCTCTTGCGGATGGCTGTCATTGTTTCAAAAGTTTCAACATTTTGTTTGTCATATTAACATAAAGTATGATTTCTTGAGGGGCTTCAAGTGCACAGTTGATCGTCTTCGACTTCTTTCTGTGCCTGTCACCCCACTCCGCACAAGCTGCCTCCCTGCCACCTTACCTGCCTGCCTGCCTGCCTCACGATTCCCACTCGAGCCGCGTCTTCGCGTGCCTATTTGTCCATTTGTTATTGTTTTTATTTGTGCTTAATATTGTTTCAAGTGTACATTTGCCCCGCCGTCTAAAGTGTGTCGATGTGTCATATGTTGTGAACCAAAAACACATCAGCAACAACATCAACAACAACAACAACAACAACAATAAAATAGGCTCAGGGCATTATTAATATGCCGCTGTGTAAAATGTGACACATTTAGCATTTTATGTTTATTTTTTAGTACTCGAATCATTTTCTTTGACAGCTGTGAAATATTGTGCAAATAACCAAAAAAAGACACACACTCGTGTGCATATAATTGGAACTACAGTAAATGCTGCCTATAAGCGAAGTAAGAGATGCGTTTTTTATTGTAATCAATCTTGAGGGAAATGTGACTAAGATGAACGCAGTTTTAACAAGACAAGTTTACAAAGCAATTTAAAAGATGCTAAAAATAATTATATTAGTGATTATAATAAAATTACAGATTAAAGAGCTCACATAAACTCAAAGGTGATTTTGAGTGTGATCTACATTACTAAAAATAATAATAATGACAATACAAAACCCAAAGATCCATCTTAGAGTCTGTGTGCGATCGAAAAGTTTATTGTGATTATTATTTTTATTATTTCTTGTAGGCATCATAAAACTCGGCGAGCTCATCGCAAATACGCTGCGTATGCGTTATATTTTGGGTGATGTGCAGCAAAGCGCCTCGGGCTTTTATGGCACGAGAATACACACCTAGAAAGATAAATGAACAGCTAATGCCACATACATGTGTGCACATATTTGCAGTAATAATAACAACCATGGTAAATAGGGACAGGAAATGTGGCTTGCTGTTTAGTTTTAAGTGTCTAATTAAATTATTCGCGTTTAACAACCAACTGTGACTTGATTGTGCAAAAGCCATGACTAAACCCAAGCAGCCCGCTTGGAATCGAAGCCTTTGTTGCTTGCTACAAGGTGCAACATTTTAATTAACACACAGCTCATAATTTGTGAGCGGCCGCAAAAAGTACTGTGAATTTTATTTTTTATTTAAGTTCATTTCGAAATGTGTGTGTGTGTGTGTGTGTGTGCATAATTTGTGCAACAACGAGCACAACGAGTGCTAATTAACTGTGAT
This sequence comes from Drosophila atroscutellata, assembly GCA_035041605.1. Lineage (NCBI taxonomy): Eukaryota > Metazoa > Arthropoda > Insecta > Diptera > Drosophilidae > Drosophila > Drosophila atroscutellata. The sequence continues at coordinate 2,046,919 of JAWNLA010000137.1, read as the reverse complement.
AACTGCCTATTTTTATTTTATTATGTTGACTTTGTTAAATCTCGCACTTTTTGCACTTTTGTTGCAGCTCTTTCAACGCAACCCTTTCAGACAACACACAATTTGAGGCTGCAACTTGGCCAGCTCAGGCTTAAATATCTATCGCCAATTCAAACCGTTAGACAAACCGCTTGACGTGTCAATAAATGGGCGAATGAATAAATATAAGCCTCAATAACAGCTATTGTTCAATCATAAATTAAACAAGCCCCATATGGTGTTGCTGCCTATCTATAAGCGAGTATAAATAATATAAATATTAGGCGAGATTGTGCACACACACACACACACACACCCCTCGCGCAATATTTATTAACTAAATCAGAAACAACAACAGCAAAGGCGCGACACGAATACGCCTAATGCCAAAAATCAATACGGCAACTTTATCAGCGTTCATATAAATTATGACTAATTGTGCTAAAAACGAGACAGAATGGCCCGACTAGCTGCCATAATTAATAAAATGTTGATACTGTTCGTCGAACGGACTGGGGCGAGGACTACCTCAACGAGTGCAAGCGAGGGGAGCAGTTTCCGGGTAATCGATTTGACATCAAATTCCAGTTAAAAAGGCGACCAAGGGCGCTTGAGCTCGTTGACACACTTGGCCTTTTATGCCTCAAAGATGCCAGGAAATAGCTGTTCTACACGCAGCCATTAAAGTACATATTCATGTACATACATGGAACAAAAACTCTAGAAGTTTGATAATTATACACAGATCACATAAAAAAGGGGGAAATTATTAAAATTGATATATAATATTTATATAAATATTCTTGTTCAGTATTAACAGACGAGACCAACTCAGAGACTAAAAGTGCTACCAATTTGCAATATAAGTCATCGAATACCATTCAAAGATTACCTTTTTTAATTTTATCGATAACTGGATGCGTATCGATACAAATCGATTTCCGATAACTATAAAAGTCTCAATTGTAAGAAAATCGACCAGCAATTAATATTTATTGTATTATATTATTGATAAACTGTTACAAATTTCATTAAAACGTGATAAGCTACGCTGATTCTGCTTTATATTTATATATTTAAAAACTGTTTACAGGTCTTTCTACAGTTTGTATGATTTGAATGCTTTCTTAAACAAATCTAGTACTCAAAATCTTAAGAACGACTTTTTCGAAAATTATATATTTAAAAAACTCGATTTATCCTTGTCTTAATTACACTTACTCTAAGAGGGGTTCGCCAAACAAAAAACATATTTAAGCACACTATCAGCATAAATTTCCTTTTTTAGGGCAAAATGTCCACGTCCAATTTAGCATGTGCTACTCGCACCTATTATTCAGAGCAATTTCCATCATAAATATAAATATATATTATTTATAGGAACTTTAGTTCGCCCGATCGATTTCCCGTTTCAAAGCGTTATTTCCCAGCTTGGCCGAATTTTTCGATATTGTTTCAGCTCAGTTTAACGTAAATAACGCACGCCTTAAATATGGTCCTTATCGTGACACTACAAAAATAAGCACACTAACAGTACGGTACACACACACACACACAGACACAAAGCAAGTGTGTACATAGGACAGAAAAAAGCGCTTAAGTACCGATAAGAAATTTGCCATTTTTACAATAGTATCATAATAATTTATGGTGGCCCATTGAGTGTTATAAAAGCTTCAATATTTTGTAGTTTATGACTTGCGCCAGTTGGGCATGGGCGTAATTACACACACACACACACACACAAGGCACACACACACACACACAATATATATAAGCTGTACATCATTATTGCCAATGTGCGCTGGGCCTTTGTTAGTAGAAATGAATTATGGCACTCAACTCTTTACTCAGTTTAGGTTTTCCTCTCCCTCTCTCTCTCTCTCTCTCGCTCTCTCTCTTTCTCTTTCGCTCAGTGTATGTGTGTGTGTGTGTGTCTCGCCTGCTGGTCCATAATTTATGGCATGCGGCGAAATGGATTTTATTGCAAAAAGCATGTTCGAGTTTATGGCACAACTGTAAGTGGGTAATATTCATTTCGTTTATATGCACTCTGCTTTTGAGCCTTGTGTCGGCATTTCTCGTACTGCAAATCGCTAGTTTTCACTTTTCAGTGCAGAAGGATTGGAGTGGGGAAGGGAGGGTGAGCACTAAAACAACGATTGGTTATTAGCCATGATTAATGCGAAATGATTAGACCGAAAGAGCTGCAGTCTTTAGCCTTCAGCCTAATCATGGCCAATATTAGGTTGTCATATTTGATGACCATTTTATGGCCAGCAATTTGATTAAATGAATTGCACGAATTGAGAAATTATTACGCCAACAAATTGGCAGCGTTATAAAACTGATTAAATACGCGTACCTTAATCAAACTGTGCTCAGCTCAACCAGAAGCATAACCCAAAAATGTCTAATGACCAAACCAATTATTTCCACGGCATTAGCTCATCCCACAATTTCGAATGGAAGTTACGAAAGCGAGCTCACTTGGCTATTTTTATGCATGATTAGAGATTAACAAGCAAAATGATAAAATAAATCTACACTGAATGAGAGAAGCGAAGCTGAATTTGACAAATAAAATTATGTAAACAGCAAATAAAATGTCTAAAATAAATTTGTTTAAAGTGTTAACTGAAGTAAATAGTAAGATTTTGCGAACGTAAACTAAGTATTTCATGTTTACATATTTACATTTGTTTATCAACTGACGCATAAATATTATACATCAAATATACAATTCATATAACAATTAAAAAGGAATCTTAATCTGAGTTTTTCATTTAGTTTTTTTATTTTTGCTTTTACTTAAAAATTATATTCGTCTAAAAAATACCTAAGCTAGGCAAATATATTTGTTTGTTATGAGCTTAAGCATAAGTGTGATTATTTATGAAGCACAAAATACTGTCTCTATATATATTCGGAGCTCTCAATCATTTCTTCCGCTCTATTATGCCGTTTGGCAGAAAGCTTATCTTATTTTTAGCACCCCCTGGCAATAATGTTTGGGGCCCCCGCCCGAAATGGGCTTGTTCCCGTAATGCTTTCGCACTACATTTGCGTCGTAATTTCATATTTAACGTACTTTTTATATCGTTTATTTGCAAACGTTTTAATAGCCCCATAATTCCATTTATTTGGCCATGCCGGGCATATTTATGGCACTCAGCCCTTATTTATGATGGTGCCCCAAGCGAGAACAAGGGTAATCTAAGTTCTGCTTTTCGGATGGGAGAGCAAGAAACCAAACAAGAAAACAAACCCAAAAAATGAAACCGAGTACTCGAACGAGTGTTTTTCATGATCGCGCCGGAGTGTTGGCTCGAAAGATTAAGATCAGGCATCGTGCTGAAATGCACAAAGCCGGCAACCGGACCGTTAAGGGAAGTGTTTAAGGAACAAAAGTAAACCAAAAGTGTGCAAAGACAATGCTATTAAAGGCGACAGTGGTTTTCTGCTCTTATCTGATGCCGCCTGGCACGATACGACGACTAAAACAGGCCACGGACAGGCAACAGTTGCCTTACCTTACCCTTTTCTCAGCATCCCTCTACACTCAAAAAAATGTGCCCTAAAATTAAAATCGCACTAAAAGTATAAAGTTTTTTTTTTGGTTCTTTTTTTATTTAAGAAATTCTTGTCTAAAATATGGCGATTTTTAATATTTTTTAGAAATGTTTTCTTAAGAAAATTATTTCTGAAAAGTAGCAAAAAATCCTTTGTAAAATACGGAAACCAGTAATGAAATTCACCAACTCAGCTTTTATATCTGAGATTGGTTCGGATTATGAATTTATAAACTATTTAAAATGTTTATAGTAAAAAATCGAATATAAATATTCTTCTATTGGAATTATACGTAACTTATGTAAATTTTAGAAAAATCCACTCTGAAATTTGGAAATGCAAACTTTAGTTTTTGGAGAACAAACAAACTTTCTGAATAATAATAAAAGTATGGCAATTTTTTGAAGAGTGTATTTGAAGATATATATATGCATATAGGTAGCTGGCGAATATTTGAAACTCTTGACTGACTTTGTGCTTCCTTTTTGTGTGCTTTTCTTGCAGCTGGACAACAAGAGCAGCCCGTTGGCGCTATTGGCGCAAACATGCAGCGCCATCGGTGCGGACACAACAAATCCCAAGCTGCTCGCGGCGAATATTGAGAAGGCGACCAAGCAGCAGCCGCATCAGGGGAAAGGCATGGCTCTGAATATGGGCAATGTGAACGGCTTGGCCGGCATGGGAGGGGATAATGCACGCGATAAATCCTCACCGGTTAGCAGTCATTCATCCAGCGTCAGCACCGGTTCCGTTGAGCAGCAGCAGCTGCCGCCGGCACACAGTAAAACACCCAGCACATTCAAGCCCTACGAGACGAACAACAACAACAGCAACAACGATTGCGGCGCCACAAATCTCACCAGCAGCAGCAGCAGCAGTAACAACAGTGGCAGCAACCAGCGCGTCAAGACGCCCAAAGCAACTGGAATTGGCTCCTCATCCTCAACAAATGGTCAGCAGCGTTGCGATTCAAATCAAAGTGCCAGCAGCTCACAGCGCGAGTCGCCAAATGCATTGAATGCCTCCACAGCCAACGCCAACGCCTCCGCCTCCGTCTCTGCCTCTGCCTCTCTGCGTCGCACACCCAACACACCGGCTCTGCCCCAGCTAAACGGCAGTCCGGTGCAATCGTCCGCGCCAGTGCGCAGCAATTCCAAAGAGTCGCCAGCGATGCACAGCCCGAGCGCAAGCAGCCAGAGTCGGCTGCAGGAGGCAGCCTATGCGGCAGCCAAGGAGGCAAACTATGTGAAGGCGCTGCATGCAGCCAGCCAACAGGCAAATCCCTCCACAGGCTCCTATTATCCGCCGGGTAAGTGTCATCAAATATTGGATTTGGCCAAATTTATTTTAGTTTCACTTGAAATTTCAAAACAACAAATAAAAATTTGAATGCCAAAGATATTAAGTGAAATTTACTCAGCCATCGATAGTAGTTGAAGATAATGTAAAGCTTTCGATTTATTAGACTATATTCTCAGCGTAATTCTCTAAAATAGAAGCTTGAACTACTGCAAAAGGTATATTATATATAGATATATAATCCATAGCTCAAAGCAATTGAAATCTTGTCCCAAACATATATTAAATATTAAACTGCCGAATGAGACCCAATCTTCAGAGTGTCAAAAAATACAGTTATCGGTGGAAAGATTAAGATCATAAACTCAATTAAAAACTTATTTCTTATTTATAAAATTCCAACTCTTTATAAAATCTGTTATAATATTATTCAAATCAAAATGCAACCTTCATTAAACATGATTTTCTCACTTGATTTCAAACGGAGCATCTCTATACGTGTATTCTGAACTATAGTAAACATAAGTCGTGGGGCACAATAAATATGATAGGTCGCAGTGGAGATACCCCAATTTATTTATTTAAGCACAGCTCATCTTAGTATCAAGAACGTATATTTCTAAAAGAGGTTGTTGAATGGCACTTTTAATTTAGTTTCTTAGCTGATATCAAATGAAAACATTTCTTATTTCTCGATTTTCTCGATATATTCTCGATTTATTCTCGATTTTTGTGAGACAGTCTCAGTTAACACTGCCTGTTTTTTTCCTGTGTAATCCGCAGGCTATGGCACACCTTATCCGATGGACTTGATGACAGCGCAATCGTTGATGTCGCCACACCATCCCATGTTTAAGGCCTCGGCTATGAACCCGTATCTGAGCTATGCCCGGCTCAAGGGTCTGTCCGACCAATCGGCCATGATGGCAGCCTCGCAGAATGTGTGTCGGGATCCGTACTGTACGGGTTGTCCAGCTAGTCCGCATTATATTAACAAGGCCTCCGGCCAGCCCTGTGCGGCCGGTTGTCCGCAGTGCGAGTCGGGCAAGTCGGGTGGCAACTCTGGCTCCAGTGCGGCAGCAGCAGCGGCAGCAGCAGCAGCTGCATCCTCGTATCATGCCCAGCTGGCAGCACTGGCCGCTGCGTCCCAGTTGCCGTACGTGTGCTCCTGGATTGGCAGCGATGCGGCTTATTGTGGCAAACGATTCGGCACCTCCGACGATCTGTTCCAGCATTTGCGCACCCACACCGCCTCCGTGCCGGATGCAGTGCTCAGTGCGGCAGCTGCGGGTGGCATACCACCGAATCATCCGCTGTTTCAACGCACCTATCCGACCCCACCGCTGAGTCCGCTCTCGGCGGCGGCCCGTTATCATCCGTATGGGAAGCCGTCGATGATGCCGCCATCTCTGGCACCGCCCGGCATGCCCGGACTGCCACCACATCCTGCATTGGCGCAATACTTTGCGCCCTACTCGTTATACGGGCCACGCATGGGCTCCTCGCATCCGTAGTCGGAGTCTGGGTGGAGCAGTGGAGCAGAAGCTTGAGCAGCTGTTCAACATTCAGTCAAATCATCATTTTGCTTGGGCTGATCCTGCGGTGGGGTGCAGGGCGGGGGCTGCTCGTGAAACGTGAAAAGCTAGTGATCTAATGTACGTTAGTTACATACAAATGTTAAAAAAATAAAAAATAAAAAATTAATAAATATATATTTAAATATATATATTAGCTTTAGGCGCTGCAGCAAGTTGAAAAAGTTCCATTCGGAACGAGGAAAATTGGAAATGCCACACAAAAATCAATTTGTTCGACAGTGTGTTTCTCTCTGTGTATGTCCCATTTAATGCTTATGGTAATTTTAAATATTATTTATTAAATTAAAAACAAAAAAACACACACACATATATATATATATATATATATATATGCATATATGATTGCATATGGGAAACCAATTATGAAATGAAAAGATTGTCCAAAAACTAAAAGTTGTAAAAGTCTTGTACATTATAATATTAATATAATATTATAATATTATGTAATATGAATCTATGTTTATGTATATGTATGTAAATGTAATTATGAACACCATTTTAAAGTTCATTTAAGTCACTACAACAAAATCAATAAATCAAAGAAAACTAAACAACAAAAACTGTGCCTTAATCGAAATGGATCTTTGGCTAGAAATTGCGATGGGTTCTGATTAGAAATATTTGTTTAGGGCCCTGGATATATGAATAAATGGATATGCACTTTATGCCTTATCTAAATAGCTTTAACTCGAAACGAAATAACGAATAATAAATGGTAACACGAAGAGTCTCAAAGAGTCCCAGCGCCAGCCCATAAACCAGAGACCCACAAATCATAGCGTTTGCCCCGCTGAATTATGCTCTGGTGTAGTGAGTGTTTTTTTGTTTACTTTTTATGAGGGTGGGACGGTGTTTTTTAAGTTAGCTGCCGATGCTACCGATGCGACGGTCCAAGGCAGTAAATCATATTTTATATTTCCCCCAAAAAGAAGTTGCAACGAACTGTAGCAGGCAACTTAAGGGCTGGCGGCTGGAGTCCAATAGTTACTCTGCTCACTGCCCACATATGGCGTCGATAAATTAAATCGAGTCAGCTGAGTGTGGAGTGAGGGGGAGGGGGTGGTGTGAGTGTGAGTGGGGGTGTAGAGTTATATTTTAGCCATGCCCCCCTGCATTTTGACAGCTAGCCGCCCAGTGACTACCTGACAATTTATTGTATTATACCGTTTGGCATTTGGCTACCCACATTGGGAATGACCTCTTTGGGTGACTAAAGTGTGTGTGTGTGTGTAGGTAAAAAGTAAATAGGTGGGGGGAGGGGGGGTGGGGGATTGGCAGGGAGTCATAAAAAATATGCTATAAACTTGGCACATGCACACACATATTGGCATTGGCGTTGGCATCAATAATTCTTTCATAAATGTCCATTTCGCCACATCCTACTAGCGCAGCGAATCGCAGGCGGGAGGCGACTCCGTGAGCCGACTCCCATATCGAAGGGGTTACATATATAAGTGATGCTCACGTTCAGTGCTTCTGACAAGCGTTGCTTGCTCTCCGCTCTTTGTCAAGAGGTATTCCAGTTTTACAAATGTTTCTCAGCTGTGATCCTGTCAGGCATATAAAATATTAATTCAAATTAAATATTAATTCAAATTAAATTATGCATAATTATTTCATAAATTAATTAATATTCTGCATGCTGAGTAGAACCCATCTTCTAAAATGCAGCAGCAATAAACCCACAAAAAGTGTTCGCAAAGCTTTCGACAATATTTTGGAAACAACACTTTGAATTGTGAATTAATATTTGAATAAAATTTAAATTTATAATTAATGAAAAAAGTTACAAAAACTTTAATTAAATAGTGCGTTTATATAAATATTCAGAGGTTTTATTAAATCACTGCGTCTTGGAGACAACATTTAATCTGAAACCTCAAATATTGGATTCCCCGTTTTATTCTTGGAAAATCAAAATACAAAATATTTTCTACAGCAAGAAGAAACTTTGATTTTGAATACAAACTTATCATAGGGTATCTCCTAGTCAAGCACTTTTAGCTACCGCAAGCTACTGTTTTTTATTTTTTTTTTTTTAATTTTTTACCACAGCAGGTAAAAGCCGCCGCGGTGGCCATTATAGTTCTCGCTGGCCGCGTCCATTTATCATTGAACAGAAGTGCCGCACCCCACACCCCACACCCCGCACAACGCACCCTTCTTGCTGGCCGCATAAAAAAGCTGTACTTGTCAGCCAGCGGGGAGAGAGAGAGGTTGCCGTTTGAAAAAAAAACAGTGGCAACAATTTATCGGTTGGGAATTTTGTGAAAATATTTCTTTTACCGTTTGCAAATTTATTTTTCCTGCTCGCTGCGAAATATTATGGAGATGAAAAATCGGCGCTGATAAGAAGTAAAAATGAAAAGAAAACATTACAATGAGCGAGCGGTGAAATATAAATTATGTCTCTACAATGGGCCACAAGTAGCTATTAAAACAACCGATCCGTTAGTAACAAAAGGTAAGCTGGTAAGGGAGGGGCAGGCACGAAGGTGGCAACTACCACAGAAGCCATTAGAAACGCCGACTTGTCCCATGATAAGTGTTGACTGCATACTTAAAATGCAGACACAGTGCACTCCGGCTAAGATCGTAATTCATTGAAATTTACGATTGCAGCAGCAACAACAACAAAGCAATTGCAGTTGCACAAAAGCATGTGAAATATTCACAACTTGCAACACACTTACTTTTTAGTAAGTAGCCGAAGCGTTAGCACTTAAGTGATCCTGTTGAAAGTACTAAAAAGTATATTAATTATAAAATTATGAATATTATTTCTATTAAGATTCATGCTTTAGACAGAAACACATCCAACGAGGAAGCAGCACAAAAGCCTGTGAAATATTCACAACTTGTCATGCACTTACTTTTTAGTAAGTGCTGTCAGAGTGAGTAACTAAGTAATGTACTTTTAGTATAGTAAGAATCAAAGTATATTTATCATAATATTATGAATCTGATTTCTATGATGACTCATACTCTAGGCAAGAACTCATCCAACGAGCAAGAAGCTGGCAATTTAAGTGACATATTTCTACATATTGAATGCATTCCTCCTTCCTTTTTGGGCATAAAGTTAGCAAACTAGTTCAACATGTCAAAGCAAGTTTTATGCTCGCCTTATGTGGAACACAATTGCATTTAGGTATATATGTGTATATAAAATGTATATAGACATTTATATTGCATATATCAGTTATTTTGAACAATCAGGGAAAGGGAGAGTATGTGAGAAGTGTGCAAGCCACAATAATAATTTTCAAACCGAAATGACAGCCGACAAAACCATATATCATTGTGTATGGGGGCCATGGCGTTTCTTCTGTCTGTCTTTGCCACCCACGAGCTGAACTTTTGTCATTTGAAAGGCGTCGCTGGCTGTCTTAACCAATGTCTGACTGTCAGTCCTGTCCGCCCGTCCTCCCCCCCCGTCCGGCTGACTGGCATGTTAAGTTTTAATTTCTCGCCAAAAAAGAGAAGACAACCAAATCGGTTTTATAAATTACCGCTGAAATTGTCGCATGTGCTGATGCATTGCTAGCAAATTATGCGCGCTTTATGTGACGACACGCATATAAATATACACACGAATGTACACTTGAAAAAAATCAACTCAATCAAAAAATCTCTATAGTTTTGCAGTCAAAAAAAAACAGTTTGTTGTTTCTATATGTCCACAAGGAATCTTAGATTAGATTTATTGAGACTTTAATTAATATTATCCAAACAATTTAAGATTGCCTAAAAAAAATCATATTATTTAATTTGAAAAAAAAAAACGAAATAAAAAAGCTTAGAATTAAAAATGCATTTTTTTTAAATATTAAGGTTTGCATTTTGAATTTGTAGAAATATAGCATAGTTGATTTTCCCATGTGTCAAACTAAATTTCTTCCAGATTTTATTTTTTATAGCAAAGTGCTTAAAATAAACCTTAAAATTGTATTTTAATTTTGGGTTTTGAGAGCAGTAACAGTTGAGTAGAACATCAGATGCCTTGCAAAAGTACACTCCCGGTTTCAAACTCCAATCAATTTAAGTATCCCAAATTGGACAATAATTAAAAAAATCACTTAAATCAAATATGTACTTGCCTGAGAAATATTCTAATTGTTGCTACATAAGCATACATATTTCGCATTTTTATTTAAAAGTTTTATCGTTCTCGAATAAATATCTAGCCTTTTCTTGCTGTGTACTCATATCGCTGCTAAGTTCTTAGCTCCACTTACAGCACAGACCCCACAAACCGAACCCAGCCCAGAAACTGTCTGATGACATTTCCATAATTAGTCGAGCGTGTCCCGACTTGTCTTTCTTCGTTGCATGTTTGAACGCTTGCCTTGATTTGATTTGATGCTCAAAGTGAGCTGCAGATTGGGGCACACTGAATACTGAACACTGAACACTGAATACTGGTGGCTGCCAACTGCCAACTGCCAACTGCCAACTGCCAACTGCGAACTGCTGACTGCTGACTGGAAACTGGAGACGAGTGCTTCAAGTTGTCCGTCTACACACATAAAGACACATTTATTTATTATGCACAGTTTGCAATCGTTTGCAGTGTGTTCCTGTCCTCAGCCATTGCAGCCATCGTCTTCATCCATGTGCGAATTGACGCCGCATTTATGGTGTTGAAATATTAATGCCCAGAGTTGGTTGGTCATGTCATTTTGATTTATGAGTCTCTGCTCGCACAATGCGTGTATCAAGATATGGCCAAATTGAGGGGAGAGCTGGTATTATGAGATATGAGATATGAGTAAGAGGCGCATTGAGATGTTGAAAGTACAAGTCGTTATAAGTACGAGCAGAAGAGCTGAGTGACAGACGTACGAGTGCGGATTGTTAACCCGAATATAGAGATAGGGTGGGACAACATTTCTTTTTCTTTTATCAGCATAATTGTGATATTTGCGCAATTCATAACATTAATGTAATTGCGCTCTGATGATTTAATAATGATAATAATAGAGAGTCGTGAGCAACAGACATAAAAATTGTAATCAACTGTGAAATGTATTACCATAAAAAAGAAACTATGATTGGCTGACCTCAGCAGATGCCACGGAGAGGAACATACATAAGCCAGCCCACGTTCCACGGAAAACAAACCCAACACCGAACCAAGGATCGAAGCGGCAATCGCAGCTACAAGCGAAAACAAGCCAAAGACAGCTACTTACTTACTTACTTACTACTTGCAGCGAGAAGCAGAGAGAAGACCAGAAGCAGATACAACAACAGCAACAAGAGTCGATTCAGCTACTTATGTATATATATATATAGCAGTCTTGAACGGTTAGTCTGAGGTCGGCTTGTTGGCTTGTTGCATTTTTTATCTTTTCTTTTTTCATTCTGTTTTTTTTTTTGTTTTTTTTTTTGGTTGTGTGTGCTTCTTTCTCCTGTTGGATCGAAAATGCGTGGACATTAAATATGCATGAGGGGACATAACATATAAATAAATTTAGCAACAGTTTGTATGCAGAACTGGCAAATGCATTTATCGATGATGATGGTAATGATGATGCCCCTTTCGAAGGTGTTGAGCCAGCACACACGACGCCTCGCAACGTGGCCCCAGAGAGAGCACGCAATCGCCATCACCACGGCAGACCGACCGCCGTGAAGCCATTTGACAGCCCACCACAGAGGGGAGGGGAGGGGCACGCAGCTAACCATAGAGCTGTATGCACGGTAAAAATTCTCCATGCTCTCCATGCACCCATCCTTACTCCTTACTCCATGCCCAACCCAAGCGAATGTGATTTTAAGCTTTTGGCTCATGCCAATTGCTTCGCTGGCTTTTGGTCACTGTGGTCAACGACGTGCTGCATTTTAAATATGAGCGCATCTGTTGTCTCGTTTCTTTTTCTCTCTCTCTCTCTCTCTCTCTCTGTCTCTCTCTCTGTTGTTGCTGTTGTTCGCCTGTCCTTGTCTGCTTGCAATGTTGTCAAGAATTTAGCTGGCAGTTTGACACTCGCATGTATTGCATTGCTCCATGCTGCCTGCCTGCCAGCCTGCCAGCCAGCCTGCCTCAGAGTCGTCGTGTTGCACGTAAATTTCTGGTACGACAATATATGCCACGATTTTATGGGTTCCACGTAGCACGCGCCCCTCTGTCAGCAGCGATTTGCGCATTGTCTCTCTCTCTCTCCCTCTCTCTTCCTCTCAGTAGAGTGTGAACATATTGCACATATTGAGGTTTGCTCTCGGATCAATTCAATTAGCGGTCGACCAACTATAACTACATATCTGTCTATCATTATCCGAAATGATCTAATTATTATTTCAAGCACTCGAAATGAGCAAATCAGAATGTTGACTCCACTCTGACAAATATGCATATTATATTAACATTTGAATTTGACTTATTGGACACTAATTATTGGATAATTACCAATTATTGTTCGATATATCGACCAGACGTATTTGAATTGTGTTAGGCTTAAAGCATGGGCTGTTGGTAAGCCTGAACAAACATTTTTTGTAGCACTCTGGATTTTCGCGTGCCTCTCCACTGCCATAAAAAAACATTGCATTTGCATATGCAAAATAATAGTTTTTGTTTTTAACATTTTCAAATTTCAAATAGTGAATAAATATTCGATTTAGTGCTGAATCAAAAAATATAAATAAAGATTTAGGCAAATTTATCAGTTATTGAAAACGGAGTGCTGAATTTAATTTCATTGTTATTTGAATAATTGTTATTTTATTTATTTCACCCATGCCTGACTACGTCCATGAATATTAAAAAAACCGCTTAAGGCAATGCAGTATTAATGTCTCACATAGTTAAGCTAATACAGCTTTATATATGGTTGATTTAAGAGATCTGTTAAGTATTTTGCATTATATTACGAATTCTGTTTGGAATAATATATCGTTCAGCAATAATTTTTATCTATAACTAGTTCGCTTAAATCGAAAACTGTAAAATGTTAATCAAATGCAATATTTAATGTGCTAGCAAATGCAAAGGTTTATGGATTACTTGGGTGAAAAAATTACACTCACAGAAAAACTTGCGTTGAATGTTGAATTTGAAAAACGCAATAAATTTAAAATCTGTCTGTCTGTTTCTGAAAAACGAAGAAAAGAAATTCGTAAAATAACAGAAACTTTTTGTATTTGTCAGAAATCGTATTTCCAGCAAAGCGTTAAGTGTAACGATTATTTATGTTTAGATTTAGATTTGAAAAACAGCAGCAGCTGAGTGCAGTTATGAATACATTGTGACAGACTCGGACGTCAGCTGGTCAGTTTGCCATCGTATATCATCTACAAACGATAGGAGAGATGAAGCGGGCCGGGGATGTGGGGGGTGTGGCATAATACTTTTAATAATGTGTCGCCGCATTTGCATACGCAACAGCAACAGCGGCAGTGGATGTATGCATGTGGCATTGTATGGAGATAATTTCCTCAGTGGCCGCTATAAATTATGGCAACAGGCTTGTGGCAGCAGCACGGCTGCTGTTGATTTTTATCAACGTCATCAGCTTAATTGCCTCACTGTGCCCCGACAACGGCAACGACAACGTTGTTGGCTATGGGCCGCTTTTACAAATTTATCTAGAAATTGTTGTGTATATACGCTGAGTGTGTGTGAGTGTGTGTGTGTGTGTGTGTGAAGTGTGCGCTGTACTTGCAATTATTAATGAAATATTGCTGTCAGTAATTATTTGTTATAAATTTGCATAGATATTGCAATTTGTACACTTCACTCGCAGTTCGCAGTTCGCAGTTTAGCAATTCACAACCTATATCGCTCTCTTTCACTCACTCGCTCTCTCTCTCTCAGTCGCTCTCTCTCTCTCAGTCGCCCACTCACTCACTCACTCTCTAGTTGCTTAAGTCAGCAGCATTATTAATGACAATGTAAGCGCATGAAAAATATCGTTGACACAAGCGTTTGAGTTGGCTGCTTGTTTATAAGGCTATATTTATAAACATATACGTTTAAGTCGGTTAATTATTACCTACAATAGCAGTAAAGCAAGTAGCCAACTAAACTGACTAAACTAGACACATACCATAAAATAAAATATCAGCTAAATAATATTGCTAGAATATATTTTGCAGTAATCAGTAATTATACATTGAATTTATATTTTTTTATACATTTTTATATTTTATAGTTTACTCCAATCTTCTATATATTTATTTATGTAAATATAAATATTACTATTATTATTATATATTTATTTTATTCTTGCAGCAAGAGCAATGAAAAGAAAGACCTCCATAAAAGAGGAGCAAAAGAGAAATTAAATCGATACAGCAGGAGCACAAGCTCTACAGTATGCTCTCGCTCTGCTATACGTATTTCTGCTATTGCTACCAGTACAGAGAGCAGAATGGAAATAATTTTGCTATTGCTACTGCTATTGCTCTTGCAAATGAGCAGAGCAGAGCAAAAGAGCACTTTTTTCAGTGTTATGCTATTGACGCTGCTGTTGCTCTTTTAAAGTTCGTAGCAGTAGCTAAATAGCAACACGAAAAACTACAAAGGAGCGTAGCAGTTTCAATTGCTGCATCTAAATTAAAATTCAATGGACATATCTCCTCATTTTAGCTGTAGGTCACTCACAGCTTTAAGATCATCTAACAAGTAATTTCGTACAGTTTAATAAGCTTGATTATAAGATATTGATCGCAAATCGTACTCAGAATATTTATTAAATAGCAATACCAATCAGATTGACCTGTGCTTATTCAGATCCAGTGCGTTGCATTAAACGAAGTGAGGCTGCCATCACCGACCAGATCTCAAGGTTTAAAGCCCACAATTTATGATCGACACCTGCATAGACTGCAAAAGCAAATTATCTGGCCTTTCACAAATACTCACAGACATAAACAAGAAAATGCATCTAATTTTGCGTGTACATGTGAAAATCGGCAACTGAGTGTCAAAATTTACAATTTTAATTATAAAATCCAAACATGTTCCAACCACTTGGCAATTGCGAGAGCGTCCTCAACTAATCTGGCACAATGATTTCAAATAAATGCCACAATTTGTAAACAATTTGCGGCGACTTAATTTATATGCCTCTGTGATGCTCTAATATTGTAATTATAATTTGCAAATTAGCTGCTAGTTGCAACACACAAATGAAGCACATAAAGCTAACGGGTAAACTATCTGTGCGAGATTATACTTCCTGATTTTGCTGATATTTTGGCCAATTTGCATAATTAAAATGTCCATGTTTGTCTTTAATCCCACACAAAACATGGCTGATTTCAGATTTTATATGTTCAGCCACTTGTAATGCATTTCATAAACTGCACTCAACTCTACCGGACACCTAGAGATGGGCATGCGTTGAGTTTGATTTTGATGGGAACTTGAATATTACAACTACTATTACCCAATTATAGTAAGCCTTACTCGATGCTTGAACAATTTACTTAAAATGAGCACGCAAACGCCTAAGGCTCTAGTCGGGAGTGCTCGACTAGGTGCGCATATTTTAAATATATAGTTGGCTCATAGTAGTTCATTACAAAATCTGTGTTTCCCCACTGACCATAATGGAGTATTTAGAGTTGATCATTAATGTTATATGTATATCTGGGTATGTTATATATGATATATTTATCATTATGTCTTTTAATGCTTTCAAAAATCGATATAAATTTACATTTTCGAAACCGAGGCAGTTATCAATAAAATTGAAAATTTATATTCCAAGTTTGAAGTTTCTAACTGTTATAGTCTCTGAGATCGATAGTCGGACGTGGCTAAATCGACTTGGCTCTTGATGCTGATCAGAAATATTTACACATTTTGTGTTTGGAAATATTTCCTTCTGCTTGCTATCAACTTTTGTCTATGTTTAGCATTTAACAATTTTTAATAAGTCCTGAATATAACAATATGAAATCAATAAAAAAAAGACTTTATATATATAAGATCATATTAAAATTAAGAAATATTTATTTGTAAGATATTAAGTTTTTGATTTCTAAAATGAAGCGGCTACTAGTGATGTGGCTCTAAAACTGTAACATAACATCTGTAATCTAACAGGCACTTAACATTATGATCGATATCGATCGATATCAGTTGTGTGATCTCTAACAGAAAGGAGTGGTTGGGAAAAAAGTGACGAGGAGCAGGCGTGTTTAGAAAGATATTTTAGTTTTGACTGTGTCAAAAACGAATACTTTTAAATTATATTATTTATGCTACATATTTAAATTACTATTTTCTTTAGTCTTACAGATACCAAAGGCGTATTTAAGTGATTTCCAATTTCAAAGCATATTATTAAATGCCACAGTTGCCAATTGCTTACAATGTTCATTTTATATACAAATATAGTGTTTAATAAAATTAAATATTTAATTTAATGTCATTTGCTCACAATGTTAATTTTAAATAAAATAAATCAAACTAAAGTGTATTTAATACAATTAATAATATCGTATTGCAAAATATCCGTCACGAACTCCGCTCTACGGTGGAGCCAAGTTCGTAATTGGCAACTGACAGGGAACACAATTTGCGAGACACTTATACACACACACGCACACAACATTGCACACACACACTTACTTATGTAGTTAAACATTGTTTGAGGGCTTGTTATGACGAATGCTGAATGGTGAATACTGAGTGCTGACCACTTTGCCCAGGGCTAATCGTCTGAAGTAATTCCCCAACAAAAACTGCCACTCAACATGCATAATTTAGGTAACAAATGATAACTCGAAGAAATGTGAAACCATGCATAAATTTCCATTGCTTGGAAGTGCAGTCGGCACTCAGGTGAGTTGGACTGGCATCTGGCATGCACTTGCCGACTGACTGACTGACAGACGGACAGACGGACAGACAGACAGAGGGACAGAAATGTGAGTTGCAGGCGAATTGCTTTTGATTTATTACAGTTTCAGAGTCAGGGTGGAAGTGGGTGTGCGAGTGGGTGGGTAGATGGTTGGAGAGGGGAAGTTAGGAAGGTTGCTCATCAGCAGCTGCAGCCAGCTTTGGCTTTGGCTTTGGCTCATAATTCATTAACAAGCGGAGGCAGTACTGGCCAGAAGGAGGAAAACATCATCCATCAGAGAGAGAGAGAGAGAGAGAGAGAGAGAGACACTGAGAAAGAGGGAGAAAGAGTGCCTCAGAATGAATGGCATGAGAATGTTGTCAATGCAATGTTGCAACAAGATGGTGTGGCTTATGAAAGGAGAATTGATGATTCCAGAAGCAATGTTTTATGCGCCAGAGCATTGCTGTGCATTATGCTTAATTCAATCCAATATCCAGATCTATTGTGACTAGATACGAGCATATATATATATACATTTAGATAGCTATTTTAGCAGGCAACGGGCTTGATTGAATTCACAGTTGACTTGTCGTATTTATTATACAGCATGTTAGTCAATTGAGTTTAGTTCAATGTTTGCATTGCTAAAGTATAGTTATCATTTAATTAGAGCAAATAAAATGCAACGAGCGTGCTAATTAAATGCATTTTTAATTTGTAATCAATTAAGTGAATTACACGCCACTGAGCATTGTAGATAGCGATTCTGCTGGTAATTGCTTCATATTGTCAAGCGGGAGTCAAACGAATCGATTAAATTCATTCAGCACTCATTAGTGATTCACACATGATTCAAATGCACTTCGATCGAATCGATTTGGAGTGCCTGAAAAATGACTTCCTATCTAATCTAGCTGCTCACTCTCTGTCGAAAAGTGAATAGCATGCAAATTTGCATTCTAATTAGAATGTGGTTTGCAATGCACTTCCCATTAGCTTAAGCGAATAATAATAATTATCCCGTTTGAGTCCTTAAACTGCTTTGCTAGGAATTCAAAGTTAATTGACCAATATATCTCAACAGCAATAACAGTCTGTAGTTTTGTACTGCATGCAATTTAATGATCTAAAATCAAGTTTATTTTTTCCAATGTAAATTTTATTTAATTAGAAGGTGTAAAAAAATGCATTCAATAAATATCTAGTAGACTTGTTTAGCTGAATGTCCAGTTTATTTGTGTAATTAATGTTAGTATTCGTTGTACTAACTAATAAAAGTAATTACTGTGTGTGTTGACACGTTTTTATAATTCAAATATGTTTTTGCTGGCTCCAGCTCAAGCGTCTATTTTTAATTTATTTGATGTTCTCCAATATATTTCAAATTAGTCAGCTGTTACATTATGATAATGTCTACCAACTTGAGGCCTTAGGTGTTGAATGGCCACTCAAATATTAATTAGAATCTGCCATGCTGAATATTGAACAAGTCTATCGAGTTTATCAACTGGCCATCAACTTGTGGGCAGTCTCGGCCAATAAATGCGACACATATTTGAGTAAAAAGGGGCTTAGGAATTGCTTCGGTTGAGAGATGCCACGTTTACGTTACTTACTCTTTCTAAATGCTCGACATCGTTTAACATGTTCCCGGAATTCAGTGGGTTCCTTTTATGCCGACAATGCGCTCCAATGTGGTGGTCACATCGCCATCGCCATCGCCATCGTCAGCGTCAGCGTCATCGTCAGGCACACGGTTTGATTTTGTCTGCTGTGGCACATTGGATTGTTCGATGTGCTTTTTGGTGACCATGGACTGACCATGTTGGTTAGCACTTATTTGGCAGCATTATCATCGATATAAAACGGGCTTTGTTTGTTCACTGGTCAAGCGGCATCGGCATCGGCATCGGCATCCGTTGCGCATTTTTCGAATACTCCATGCCAGCTCTTCTTTCTTCGCTGAAACTGTGTGTGTGTGTGTGTGTGTGTGTGTCCATTTGTGTAGTCGACTCGAGTCTGTGTCTGAGTCTGCTTCTGGGTCTGGGCATGGTGTCTGCTTCTGGTTCTCTGGACTTTAGCATTATCAACTTGTGTGCATCAGTATTTGGTTTCGCGTGAAATTCACTCACGACTTGTAATTATTTAATTTTATTGTTTGTTTTACGCTGCCGTAAGATCGCAACAGCAACAACAACAACAACACCACCAACAACAACAACAACAACAACAGCAACAACAACAACAACAGCAATATTGTCGCTTGGCCTGCCGTTTAACAAGATTTCTATATCAGATCACTTGTGTACAATAATGGCCTTCAAATTACACTGCAAATAGCCGCAATGCGTTTGGGCGTCATAATCTGTTTATGGCCAAGACTCGTTAGGCTTCGACAGATAAAACTAGCTCAACATTGATTGTAATCGATGAAAATGGAATTTGCATAGTGCTTAAACAAGTGCACTTTGAATGCATCTTTCAAACAAACAGCTGTCATTTAACCCCCATATTAAATTTGCATTTGAATCCTCTTATTTTTGGCCATATCTATCACATCACAGTTGATCCGTCCCTTGAGTATTTTTGTGAATGCATAAAACATTTCAATTTAAATGCTTCTTCTTTTTGTTTTTTGTTGCACAGTTGCAGCTTAACTCAGTTGTCTGTCAGCATTCATAATTTTATTATGCATCCGCTGCAACTGTAAATAAATATACGAATTTTTTGGAAAACATTCTCATATTCTGGCAATTCCATTTGAATAATTTACGTTGAAAAATTGTTGACCTGTGAAGCAAGTTCAAAATAATTCAGTGCATAGAATTCCACAAAACTGGTTTAATGCAATTTTTTGGTTTATGTCGATTGCCAAATGCTTCGCAAAATATGATAAAAATACTTCAAAGAGAAGAGTATTTTAGCAAAATTGGAGTGTCAAAAAACTACATACATTTACTAAGGTTAAGAATTAAGTTGTCAAAGTGGAGAAGATGTTTGATGTAAAAAATTAAAAAAGATATTAAGGTTGAGTGCTGAACTGCAGACAACACGACTAGCAGATACCCTAATGCCAGTCCTTATAATAATCATAGGCTTGCTAATGGGCAATATGAAAATATATTTTGAATAACAAAATGTGTGTTTCTAAACCAAATTTGTACAGTTGATCAATAATTAGTCTAGGTAAATTGTGTGTTAATTGGAATGCTATATTTTTATCGATATTCGCGAAATGGATGAAAACTTATATTCCAAAACTTATATTCCCAAGGTTTTATAATCTCTGAGATCGCTTTCATACTGACTCGTCTGTTAATGCGGATCAAGAATATAATACACCTTATGGGTTCGAAGAGGTTTCCTTCTGCCTCTTTCAGACTTTGGCATCAATTTAGTTCACTGCTTTCCCCATTTACAGTGGCTTCACTGTTTAGCAGGAACCCCATCTCTGATAGACGTTTATTTCCAATACCATCCGAATCTATCTTAACTAATGCGTTTCATTATTAAGGGTTCTTAAATGCTTTATTATAAGCTGTTAGCACAAATGTCAAAATTAATTACTTATGTCACTAGCAACAAATCATAAAACACAACATTTCAACATTATTTATAACGCAAGACAATCAAAGTGGTCGCCGTTCCTTTGATCTGTGCCGACGTGTGGCCTTTTTTTTTGTGGAGCTGTCAAAAAGGGGTAACGAAAATTTATGTGACACAAATATTTAGCCATCAAATCATCACTCAAAAAAAAATTCAGCTTGATTATATGGAGGTTAAGACTCTTAATATCTGTGGACTTCACAATTTGCTTGAGTGAGAAAAAAATAATGAAAACGTCTTCTCCAGCTATGATATGATGTGTAGTCGTCGAATAGACATGTATATATATATATATTTAGATTGTTAACATTGTCACATGCGTGTCTCTATATAAATTCATAGCTGACAAATTGTTGGCACAGCTGTTTGTGTTTTAAATAACCAGGCGGATTTTAGTTAATGGCCCCCAACGGTTTCACTTAAGTTGTTTATGGCTTTTGTGTGTGGGAATAGTGTAGCCGAAATAAATTCCAATGTTATCTCAAAAATTCTACATTAGTATTTAGGCGCTGCCATACAACGTCTAATAAATTGCCAAATATATATATATATAAATATATATATTCCACAAGATTTGAACGAAAATGAAACATGAATGATTTATGAGTATATAACACGCCAAAAGTATTTACATAAAATAATTAATAAATTATTTTGCTTCAAAGAATGTAGGTAAATAAAATGAATAATCCGCAGACAATTTGTTTGTTGGCCTATTAACTAATCAGAATTATTATCGGGTGAATAATGAGACATATCAATGCGATAATTATATTCTGTGAAGCAGGTCACAAAATGTGGCAGCCTCGTAGCTCATTAAATGTTTTGAGGATTTCAAAAGTATTTGGACTTGACACGAACTCATATCTTAAGAAACTAATGCCGCCATATTCATAAATCATGAGCACTAAACACTGTGTATTTCATCAACTAATAATCCGCAGGGTTAAATATATATTTATATATGCATATGCAGATGCTTTGAGGCTGATTTGTTTTTGGCCTGAGGAGAATAGAAATTTCGAGTCGTCGAGATCATAAATAAAACTTTGTACTTAGCATTTATATTTAAATTTAGGTAGAATGAAATAATGCGTACAGAAACACATATTAAAAAACAAAAACAAAAAAAAAAAACAAATAAATTAGCATCTTAAGCTATACAAGAAAAACGGCAACGACGAAGACGCCTTGTGTGCCCCAAAGCCATGGGTAAAAGTATTTTCAAATTAATTTTTATTAGCAGAAAGCTAATAAACAAAAATAAAAACAAAAACAAACACAAACACACACACGGACACGGACACAGTCCCGTGGAGCATGGTCTTTAAGGCAAACATAAATCTAGTCAGCAGTCAAAAAAGGAACACATACATATACATATGTTAGTGTATACATATTTTTATTAGCATGTCGCGACATTTCTCAAGGCACACATCCGAAAATAATGTTGCCACTATTTAGCCATTTCACTTTTCAAAAAATTCGGTTTATTTCTATTCGTGTGTCTTTCAATTTAATTTATTAATCGAGCGTGAACATATTAGTGGGATCTGTCTCACTCGAGATGAGTCCGCTGGGGAATTTTGAAATTAACATTTTTCTTGATTGCTCAATGGGCAAAACACACAAATTGAGGTGCGCCCACACACACACATCAGGCCGTGAATTGTGAAGAGCGCCCATTAAAATGCTGGCTAATGACTAGCAGCTAATGTGCAAAGAGTGGGCCAATTCTCAGCAAACTAGTGCACAAGTTCTCAACTTGATCTGAGTTTCTTCCGAAGTGGGTTACAGGCGGCTTACCAACCAGACTGATGATTAATTCGATTACTTTGCCTAGTCGATCTATATCAATGTTGCATATATTACCATCGATACACATGAGGCACAATTGAACGCAAATGAGCTCATTCTATGCATTTGCATATGGCATATATAACGATTAATTATCAGAGCTACAAATAAATAAAGGCAGTTAGAATGCCTAGTCGGGGTAACTCGACTGAGGAATACCCTGAATCCTAGTTTTTGCCTAAGACACTGAAAAAGTAAAGACAAAATACAAATTTCACAGATGATTAATGTCATGGTAAAAACATTCTCGCTTAGTAAGATATATCTTTCAAATTGAAGCTTATATTTCTATCAGAAATCGATTTGTATCGATATTCGAGAAATGCGGAAGTATATCGATAAAAGGAATTAAAATTAATCTGCATGTGATATTCCTAAACCTATATTTCATGTCGATAGTTCTATAATTCCTTGAGATCGGCAAGTTCATACAGACTGACAGATAAATGATGATTATGTAGATCAAGAGTATATATATGAGATCGGCAAGTTCGTACAGACTGACAGATAATTACTGATTATGTAGATCAAGAATATATATATTTTATATATTGAGCAGTCGGAGAAGTCCTTACGCCTGTTACAAACTTCTGCACAACTTCACAATACCCTACTCACAGATTTTAAGTGTGTTCCACGTATGCAATCATAAATTACTTTTATTAATCGTGGCCAATATTGTAATTATGATACCAAAAACTCATTGCCAATCAAAAAAATAATGATATATATATGTATATATATATAAATTAGGTATAATTATTAATTGTTACACAATTTTTATGGCATTGCGTGTTGTTGACAGATTTATGTTTGCTTTTGAAACAATATTTATGTGTTTTTATTTATATTATTGTTATTGCTGATTCAGCTGAACGCTTGCATAACAAATATATATATATATATATATATAGTATACGTATATAATGCTTAAATTGCGCCTTATTTTAAAGCCATATATATTGCAGTCAATAAATTTGAGTTATGATTGCCTGCAAAATGCCATTAAAATCATTAACAAAATAATTTGCACAAAATATACAGCCAAAATCGTTCCCAAAAAGTTGATATTCCAGTCAGTGAGTGTAAGCACTTGGGACTAACAAATTTCTTAAGTATACATAAAGTTGAAGTTGTTTTTTAAATAAGTGAAAAAAGAAAACATTTCAGATAAAAGTCATCATTTATTTCGCACAATTGGGTTTTGTTTTTGCAATTAATATTCAAATTTGGATACGTAGTTAATTCGGTTTGTGGAGTGCCTAATTACCGAGCATTGCTCAAGCCATATTAGTGTTACGTATTTGCATATAAACAACTAAACATTTTAATATTTTAATGCGCATTTTATTTACAGCGCAGCTCATTTATATATGTCAAGCTTGGCGCATAAATCAATTTGACAGCTGGCTGCTGCCGTTGCCAGCTAAGCCAGCTGACAACAACTCGGCTACAAGATACCGTTCAGCAAAATATTTACATGTAGATCAACCGTTATTTGCTTAGTTTCATTAAGTTTTTACTTAATCAGTTCCTCTATAACTAATTAGAAGAGCTTGGCCAAATTGCTGATTTGCAAGAATACATTTGAACAGGGTATTCAAATGTGTGGTCAAATAGTTTACTTTTAATAAGTTTCCAAGACAACAGCTCGTCACTCAGGCTGACGTGCTCTGACTGCCTGTCAATAGTTGGATTGACTGATTTATGGATGCCATTTAGCTTTGATTTGTGCTTTTGCACAAAACCAAATACGACTTTATGGCAATTGTGTGAATAGATATTCCCAAAAAATGTTAGACTAAAACAGAGACGCAGACGGAGGCAGTGGCGGTGGCAGTGGCAGACAGAGAGAGAGTGAGATAATAGGAGACGAATTGCCATTGTCACAAATATTTGCATACAACTTCCGCTTCGACTGTTTCCGCAGCAGCAAAACTGTTTTGGGTCTTAACATTTTGTGCATCCCATAATAAATAAGCAATGAGGATGCTGCATGCTGCATGCTGCATGATGGATGCTGTGTCAGTTATCATGAATTTCGAATGCTCTTCTCAAAAGTGTATAATCGAGTTGTGCATAAATAAGCATTCAGAAATAAGCAACTCCCTAAAAAAAATAAAAACTAAACTAAAAATAGTTGTAAATTTATAAACTGGAAAATAAAATTTATATTTATATAGATATTATAATGAATACATCAAAAATGGAAAATAGCTTAAAATTAAGTTAAGCAAAGGGACGGAGGGAAGCTTGTCCAACCCCAAATGGCATATAATTTGTTGATTAGCATCAAAAGTAGAGTCGCTTCTGTCTGAACATGCCGATCTCAGAGACTATCGAAGGTAGAGTATCAAGTATGAGCCCATGTTTGTCTGACGCAACTCGACTTTACTTCATTTTATCGATAACTGCACCCGTTTCGCAAATACGAATCGATTTACGAAAGCAGTGAAATCCCCAATTATAAAGATATAGCCTTCCTATTTGTATATAACACACCCAGATATATTATTGATCGACTGTAAAAATGTAATTAAGCTTTGATAAGAAACTCAGTTTTTGATAATGAAAACGTATTTTCCATTTACATAAACTGATATCAGCAATGCAATTATAAATTTAACCGGATTTCTCAGAGTTTCTCCTAATCGAGTTCTATCGAAAAATAAATTGAAATCGACTTATGGGTTTTCAAAGAAAAGCAACAATGAAACAAATTGCAATTATACATATACCAATGGAATGTTAAAGTCCACATTATTGTTATGTAAACCACAATGGGCCAACCTAGGCAAACCTATCGATATCATCCATATGGTTATTAATGTGCGACGATTGTTGTCAGAGATCGAGAAAGTTCAGTAATAAATACGACAGTCTTGACATGTTATGAATGCTTCGCAAATGTGTGCTGGCAACTGGTGTATTTGTGGGCTTGTGATTAGGTGGCTGCATATGGCAGCCGAAGTATGCGTAAATTGGCAAGTGTATTAATATTATTTATGACAAAACATGGAATACGATATGCAGCTTTGGCTTTTTGCTTGGCACTTAATCATAATCAACTGTCGCGTAACTGGAAGTTTTTTTCTTTTCCCAGCAGCCGACACATCGGGCCTCACCTAGCCACCTCCTAGCTGGGCACTGCGGGTCTCTGTCTGTTAACTGTTATTTCCTCGACTCCCATGAGCTACCAAGGCACACCAAAAAAAAATTTGTTTGAGAAATAAACTGTGAGCATAAATCAAAAATGTTGACGCTATGATTACGATACATTTTCGGGCCTCTTTTGGGCCCAAAGCAACAGCAGCAAAAGCAAAAGCAGCAAGAGGAAATCGTGCTCGGAGGTGTTACAGCACTGACAGTTATTCTATAAATTATGACAACCGACAGCTACATTTATAAGCCACAACTCTTGCATTGGCATCGAATTAACTTTACATAAATAAATTGTTAACACACTCAGCCAACACAGACAACACTCCCAACAACAACAATAATAACAACAACAACCCACACTTATTAATTTGACCGCATTTTAAAAATATGCAAAGCAATTAACTAAAATACGATAATGGTCAGCAGAGATATAAACAATTCAAATTATCCGTAAATCAAATGGCTCTTGCACTACTTAGCAGCACAGCAATTAGCATACAAAATGTAATGCATTCGAGCGAAAAAGGTTGTCAAGAAAACAACACCCATGCAGTTGGAAGGCTAATTATAAAGTGGAATCACTCAATCTGGCTAATAAATTAGAAAAACTGGACTGCGCAATTAGCTGAAGTCAATTTCAAGAAAATGCTGTTCATATTGAAAGCAACGTCTCAATCTAAATCTTTATCTTACTCCAACCCTGAATAATAATAATAAAAAAAAAAAAAAAAACCAATTTCCTTGCCACTAATAACAGTTTAAGTAAGTGCCCCTTAATGGCATGTGGATCTATTAAGAAATATAAATGCGGCACATTTGATTTGGGACTTGAGTTGATTATTTATGATGCTGTTGTTAGCACTTGTCACAAATCAAATCATAAAATTCATTGTGCCGGCTTCCTTATTAATTTTTATTGTGCAACACAAACACAATCCGCATCTGAATCTGATTCATTGTGGTTGTCCCATTTGGCTTGAATACACAGCAAGTGTATTCACTTACAGTTGGCCACTCCAGAGAACCCCAACACAATCGGGCCAACAATCGAGCCAAAGTATCTAAAGTTATTCATCTATAGTTCTGCGGCTGCAAACTGCCAATTTACAAATTTACAAATTTACATTTAACATAAATTTGAGATGTAATGCGATATCTTGGCTTGATGCAAATGGCTCTTGACAGCTTGGCCCATGGATGTTGACTTTAATAATGGCAAAATGCTAAGCAAGCATGTCGAGAACTACTGTCTCTTTACTCATTAGCTGGGATTCTGTTGAGTAAGCACTAAATATTATGCACAGCGCTTCAAATTAACACATTTCAATTTGTCTTTAAAAAACACAACAAAAAAATATATTTCACAGAAGTGCCGCTTCTCAAAATTTAATTTAACATATAGAAACGAAATGCCAACCAAAAAAATATATGTATATATAAAAAGATAATCATTTGCCCACCTCGCAGTTTCACATAAAAATATTTTAGGCAATTTTACGATGCTCGCGAATTATGTTGACATTAAATATTGTGTTAATTTAATATTTAGATATATGCTAATGAGAATCGTACTTTGAACTTGAAACACAAGACAACGACGATGCAAATACACTTTAATTCGAATTCTGTTCCATTCTATTCTAACATAGAATACTTCCCAAAATTGCGCTTTCTAAACTAAATAATTTATTAACTTTCAAACTAGTTGTGTAAACATCAAGTTAAATATATTTAACACATTCGAAAGTTGTGGATTTTGATTGTTTATTAAAGTCAAAACAGATGCTCAAACTGTGAACTGTAACTTTTCAGGTGGTTCGGCCAAATGTTTTTTGGCTTGTTTGTGAATGCTTTTGTATAATAATTGGCATAATTATTTGAGATGTTTATTAATGGTATTTGAATACAAATTCATCGGCCACTTTATATTTAGTGCGAATACATTAACTGTTCAACCAAATCGACGCCTCGGGTTTTTTTATGGTTTTGTTTCTGTTCAAGCTAATCATTAAAATACAATATTTTAAGCGCGTCATAAAATTTTATAACAAACTTCATTAGTGGCGCCCCTGATATATCTCTCAGATACATACATACATATAGAAATGCCTGCATTGATGCGAGACATACATTTATTGTTTTCGCTTAGGCGACAACAGATCTCAGATTGTAAAACAGCATATATAATATGTATTGAGATTAGGTGTCTCTGGTGACAGCGATGTATGCATAAATTCAGTCATCAATGGCGCACCTGGTTTCCAAATCTTGTGTACAGCTGTAGCTTCGCCCAATCCATATATTATTGACTGATGCCATTCGATCGATTACAAACATCTGAAATTCATGGTCTATTGAGTCTTCTATGTGAAAATCAATTGCATTTTAAACGAATGTCAACGAGTCGATTTCACAAATTGCGAATAACCAAATAGACCTCATCCGGACTCCATCGGGTGCCTCCGGGTGCTGAATGCAATATTAAATGGATGGCAGCTGAAGCAGCCTCCACTTGGTCAGTTATTTGGACCGCTATCTAACGAATATCTTTGGGGCAACTGACTGTCGAACAGTTGAACAGTTGACAAGTGCTCGGACAAGCGTAGACAACATCGTTACCATGTCCTGTGTCCATGTCCATGTCCAAATCTCTCTTTCTATTAACATTTTGCGAATGCCAAATGGGGTAAAAAATGCTGCGTTGCGTTGGGCCATTGATGCCAGACCAAATTGTGCATAGCTAATTGGAACACGTAAAGCGAACTCCAACTATTAATTGACTGCACCTTTTCAGGCGATGGGATAAACTTGAAACTGATTTGTAGTCAGATTGAGCAGCAAAAACGATCCCAACTAACCATGACTGCACTTCTGATACTTTGGATACCCTTTAGAAATGTTAAGTATGTGCCTTAAGTATTTCAGGAGCGACACAAAAATCTCTTTCAAACTAATTATAGTGAAAGATACCTTGCAGCAAGCTACTTTAAAATTCGCTTAGTAACTTTCCTGACAATTTTCACAGCCAACCTTTGCCCATGAATCAAACAAGCTCGCAACTTTCTCAGTTTGAAAACTTAAGTGAATAAATTTTAATCATGGAATAATGTTAAAATATTTAAAGATTGCAAAAAAACTCTTTTTGCAATCTATCTACTGTTAGTAAGCCTTTTCAATTTGAAAACAATAAATTTGTAATTTAAATATTTAGTTTTTCAAATTTATATTTTTAAGTTTTTTATAATTTTATTGAAACAATCGATTTCAAATTAAACTAAAATCACGTTTTAAGAAAAATAAATACATGATTAAAATATCAGAAATTTAAATTATATATCTTAAAATATAATGAAAATTAAATAAATATAAACGTAAAATAAATATGAAAATTTAAATTGCCAATTTGAAAATAGTAATTTTCAATATTTAATGCTTAAATTACATAGCAACTTTATAATTTAAATATTATAAATTAATAAATAAATTTACTAAAATTTAAATTTAGAAAAATGAATTAATAATGTAAATTTTTTATGAGCTTTCGGTTTGATTTTCCAACTAACAACTAAAGTCACTTTCAACATAATAATAAATTAATATATTAATCATTAATATAATACAATAATAAATTAAATAAATTCGCTTAAATGTGTGGTCCAAATTAAGTTAAATATATTAACAAATAAATAGAGCAACGATCTGACTGGATTTAATGTGTGTGTTGTGAGCATTTTGACTTGATTTGCTGTGGAGCAGCTGCAACTGTTCGGCAAGTTGCTTCTCATGTTGCATCAACCATCAAATCATCAGAGATGTATGTGCACCTTGGCATCCCCCCTCCTGCCCCTGCCCCCTCCACCCGCTTAGCTGTACGATTTAATCTTTTGCCATTCATTGGCCGTCTTTATTCACATTCTGAATATGATACGTGAGCCATCATCAACGTGGGCAGCGTGTGGTGCTGCTTGGGGTATGCCACTTCCCTTTTTATTGAGGGGGCATGCGTATATACATATATATTCGGTATATAGTATGCCATGCTAACTGGGAGGGGTGCTGCTCTGGGTGTGTGTGTGTTGGCTCATATTGTAGGTTTGTAACGTTTTTATGATGCCTGGCGGCATGTTAAAATTGAAAAACGCATTTGCGTGATAAATTGCAATATTTAACACACACGCCGACACACACAAACACACACACACACACAGACACAGACAGCACACACTCACACACAGACATGAGCATATGGCAGCTGTAGCATGTGGTGTCCAGTTGTAATTGCAACAACTGCCGCTGCTGCCCCCAACCCCAACTCGGACTCGGCAGAGTTGGACTCTCAACTCGAGTCCGGCATCGGGGCATGAGTTATGGCACCCGTCAACTCTGCAGCAGCGTTGTTGAATGTGGCGAAATACGAGCGTATAATGCAAACGCCATTGCATGCACACACACTCGCACACACACACACACGGCTGCAAGAAAGCAGTTAACATGTTTCTCCTTCAGCTCGTTTTTTGTTGTTGCTGTTGGTTGTTTCAAGCCAACGCCGCCTGACGATATGAGTTACATGCCGTGCTTAATGGCATAATTTAAAGCTGCAAATTTTGTCATAAATTTTAAAATTGATTACCACAACGGCGGCAGGGGCAGTAATGTTGTTGTTATTGTTGTTGTTGTTACTTGTTGTTGTTGTTGTTGTTGCTTTTGCTCGTTAGCCGAACATTGCATGCCGCCTGATGGCTACATTGGCAGCGGTGTTAAATTGTGTTACCTCTACGAGCTCTGTGTGTGTATGTATGTGTGTGTGTGCTGTGTGTGCTGTGTGTGTTGGCCATAAAAATTACACACTTTGCCTTTTGTTTTAGTCATTTTTCTTGTTGCTAATGCTTTTGATAAACCCAGTCGAGTTAGTGAAATCTGTTTTTTTTTCTCTTTTTGAAAAATTAACCAGACGAACACATTAATTATGTTGCCAAATTTATGAGATATGAGCTGCACATTACTTTTGAGTTCAAAATAATTAACTCTTTTATCGTTTATTTGTCTAATGTCAACTTAATCCATCAATTTGGGAGAAACCCAGCATTCCGTCTTCGCTGGCTACAAGCAATTAGCAGGCCAGCAGTTTTATTAGAGAGCGGCTCCTGTTTCGCTCAAATTGATTAGCTGCTTAATTGGATTATTATGTTTTGGCTGCCCCAAAGGGTTCAGGCATGTCTGAGCAGGAAGCAGACAACCGGGAACACTCACTCGACACAAGACTTAGAAATTAAGATTAGTTTAGCGACCTACCCTTAATTTACAAGAGGCTGACTCGATTTCAATTGAGGGATACCTGGAATGAAAGTCGGCTGACTTAGGCACGCCCAAGATCAAATTACCTTGTAAACAGAAGTCAAGTTGGATACATCTAAGGACATCTAGGACATCAAATATATTTTTTATACAAACTAGAGAATTGTGTGCCCAAATGTGTGGAACATAAGTTTGATTAATATATCTTCTTAAGCAAAAAAGGTTTTTAATTAAGAAATCATCTGTCAAACGATTGCTTCCATAGCAGATATATAATATAGTCATCCGATCCTGTCAGCTGCGACACATGTATCAAAAAACCTTTGAAACTGAGGAGCAATAAAATCCGACGAACAGATGAACATGGTCATATGAAGTCGGCCAGCAATACTGATCTGGAATATATCTACTTTATGGCATTGTATACGTACTCTCTCAAGCGTTACAAGCAGTGTGACTGCCCCATGCGAGAGTAAACATTCAAAAAGTTAAATGTACAGATTCCGATAAACATTTTATTAACATTTACAACATATTCATAAGTGTAACATCATTATCGATTACTTATGTTAATAACAGGGATATCGATACTAGATGTAAGCATACAGTGAATAAATCTTTCTTCTTTGTCAAATCGCCAAAACAAGCGCATCATACTTTTTGCCGCGTAAAAAACCCAACAATAAGATTGTCTTTTAAGATATGGGAAAAAAAAGTTGAGACAATACTGAGCCAATTTTCCAACTCGAGTTTAATTTAAGTTCATTATTTGGCCCGTGAAATATTATTGCAAAATAAAGTAGCCATTATCGATCGTTATCGATGATAATCAAGTTGTCAAACCGGATACCGAATCGGAACCTGAAATCAATTCAATTTGATACATATATAAATTATTAAATAATTGCTCGACAGTAAAAAAGTTCTGCAATAATCTGCCTAAATTCAATCGATAACACACTTATTTTCTAAGACGTACACTCATAAAAAATAATAGGCTATGGAAATGAGACTCATGATAGTAATTTGGTGCACAGATTGAGAGGATCGTTTAAGCACTGCCTCGTTTTGCAGTCAATAAATTGTTATTGTTAACAAGAAAAACAGCAACGGCAGAAGCTACTTTCCAAAGTATAAACTTGCCATTAACTCGAAAAAGAAAAGGCGCTCTTAACTCATAAGCCAAATCCATTAGCCGTTGTAGAATAAACTGCAATATTAGCTGCTGACACGAAAATAATAACTTGCCAGATGAATTACTTGCAAGACCATTAAAAACAAAGAAGAAGAAAACTGACAGATGCGAAAAAAATACAGTGAAAATATGTAATATGTATATAATTACTGGCAATATCAGAAGTGATGAGCAGAGGCCGACAAAGCATGCGAGATGGTGTGACTAGGACGATTCGAGAGCTGCCAATTATACGCAAGTCGACTGATTATGGACTTTACGTGTAAACCAACCAACCGACCAGCAAAACAACCAAACAACCAAACAACGAAACAACCAACCAAGATCAAAGAAGAAGAAGAAGAAGGAGACATGGCATTATACTAATTTCATTTTAAACGAACACAAATGCGGCTGCATATAATTTAAATAATTGCAGAGGCCTGCAGGGCTCGACTATTGATGATGTTATCATACGGGGCCGGGACTCTTATCAACAATTTCCGTTGGCAGCTGCATTCCGGCTCGGAACTCGAGTTGGCTAAAACCAACTCTTCGATTCCACTTCCACTTCACTCGTTTCGCCTTGGCTCGTTCACATAATTATAATGTATCGCTTAATGGCCACACTTTGGGCCTTCAGACACATTTCCGTCTGCCTGATTATTGGTCATATATGTAAATGTATGTGTGCCGATATAGGGGGAGTTGGGCAGGGAACGAACGGAGAGAGGAGTGCGGGGGGAGGAGGGGCTTTGCAAATTAACCATCATTGAGGGGGTAGCAGGCAACAAACTATCGACTGATAAAACAATTTACTCTCCACATCTGTTTCGTGTGCTCAACTTAATTATGGTTACAAAATTTTATGAAGCAATTTATTTCACTCACAGCTCCGAGCACCACCGGCAATACCACTTGCACCACTCGCACCACTTGGCATTGCCTCTATACTTAAGACGACCACTGGTAATCAGTGGTGGACTCCACTTCCCTCTGTACTTGTTTTCAATTTGAGCCGTGGAAACATTGTTCAAAAGTACATTCAAAATAATATTACATAATTATATTAATTAAAACGGAGAATGCCAATTTCATAAAATACTTCGTGGAGCAGCATAATGAAAATCTTAAACTCCTTAATGGGAATGGCGATGAAAGCTATAATGAAGTAGAAGCAGCAACGACCTCTTAAAATATACAGATATATATTAGAAATGATATATATATTATTATGTACATATTAATATGTTAATAATAAATGCAAGGAAGTTGGAATGCTATAGTCGAGAGAGCCCGATTAGCAGATGCGCTGAATCCGGCTATTAAATATATATCTATAGTTTCTTCAATATGTAAATAGGTTTTGGTACCAGTGTTCCTTTTGCGATTATTATTAACTTGGCTTATGGCTAAATCGGCTCAACTTTCGATCACTAAATTATGCGCTCAAAACATGCTTCCCTCAGCATTTGCAACACTTAATTATGCCCTTTCTCGATTTCCACTTTAAATCGGTTCAGAATATAGGTATATTGAATATGCACAGATAGATTGGCGAGTATATAGTATATATAGCTGTAAATGATACCCACTTTTGACTTATTTATTTGCCATATATCATGTAATAGATTTATTAAGCTGAAAATGCGAAAATCATGAAACGCTTACATCGATAATAATAAAATTAGCATTTTACAGCATTTAAATAGTGGCTTTCCTGCGATGCAGCATAGATGAATGTAACATGTGTAGCATATTGTCAGTTGTCTGGACCAGGTTGTCCATGTTGGCCATCTCGATGGGCACACAATTATGCATATAAGCGTTCCAACCTCTACTCGTACATACTCCATCATTAAGTCAAACAGACAATTTGTCAAATGGCAAACAAGAAAAACAACACGAAAATTTGCATAGAAAATAACAAACAACTAACATTAGACAACAAGCACACACACACACACACACACACACAAACAGAGAAAAATTTGCATGTCTGACCGACTAAGTTGGCCAACGAACAGCAACAAGTTAGCTACCAATAACCATTTTCTACAAACGTCTGACGATTGGCGGTTTTATGTTGGTAACACAGAAGCACAGCCCCAACTGCAATTACCAAAAGCGAGCCACGAAGCCGGCACAGATATCAGCGAGAGGAGATCGGCCAAAGAGGCAACTAGCAACTGGCAACTGGCAACTGGCAACAGCCAACAAGCAGCAAGCAACTTGCAACAACAAACGTTGTGGCAAACAACATGTGCGTTTGTGTCTGCAACGATTAAGTAAAAACAATTTACACGCCTGCCTGCCAGCCCGACGAAGACGTGAATGTGAATGTCGACGTGGACGTGGACGTGGCCAAGATCCAAGTGTCCGTCCCGGTTGGTCTTTTGGCCGCAACAGACGTGTGGCGTTAATATGCGTCGCTCAGGCTTAGCTTAGCCAACTTGGCCACTCTTTCACTCCGACTCCGACGAATCCGGCTGTGGTCGGCATCCAAGTTAGTGCTTCCTTTTGGCATCGCCAACATGTCAATTATATCGTATCAAATTAATAATTGTACGCGCCGCGCACACATACACATACAACAGACTGTGTGCAAATACACATTTATACACTTGGAGAAACACAGGCAATAAATCGCACTGAATTCAAGAAAATAGCCAGCTTATCATTCAGAAGATATCTTTCTAAAGCGGATATTTGTTTTTTTCTAAAAACCAGAAATTAATTTCAAATCTACTTTATAGTAATATTTTCTGTTATTCTTAAATAAAGAGGAAACTCCTTCTTAATTTAAGACATATGTATTTATATTTAGTAATTATTTCAAAAAACCAAAAAGAAAATTTAAATTTAGATGATTTCCTAAATTTCAAGTGTACCACTTCTTGTTAAGTTTTTTTTTTACTATCGCATTTGACCATTTTAACAAAGTAATATTCCCAAAAAATATTTCTAGTTTAAATAAACAACTTGTCGACTAGAAGTAAGATTTTCAGCTGTGAAACATATTCGAGCTTAAGTTCTTACTTTAATAGCCTTACATTTATATTAAGTACAAAAAAGGTTAAGAATAAAACTGAACTTGACAAGTATTTTGTACTTAACTGAAGAACAACATTTCTTAACTTAATTATTGCGTACATGATTGAAGAACAGCGCTTTTCTTCGAGTGTATACAAATAAAATGATGCACGTCTTCGCCTCATTTGCCAATAAAGTTGGTTTAAGGAGCTGGCAGTTGCTGCCACTAATCGTGGCAGACAAGCATGAACTGGCCCCATACTTAGATAAATACACATATACATATACATGTATGTGCCTGTGTGTGTGTGTGTGTGTGTGTGTGTACGTGTATTTTAAGTTAGCTGTCAATTTGGTGTTGTAAGCGCTGCTGGAGAGAAATGCTTGAGTTTCGATTTCAAAAACTACTTTACCGGCATTTTGGCAGGCACTTTTGAAAGTTAAACACGTTAAGATATTAATTAATGTTGTCAGTCTTCGACTTAGTCATTCATCAAATAAAATATATATATATATCTATCTATATATATATAATTGTCTATGAGCACTAATCGGACTTGCACAGTCAAGGTAAATAGCCTCACCGCACCTTAATAGATCCAAATGAAGACTCTTATCCAAAATGCCAATGCCCAAATTTGTGGTATTCCCCATTTTAACAGACTTCCACAAAAAGTCAATGGCATTAAGCTTGTGTTGAGAAACCTCATCATTCATTAGAAACACCATTAAATATAGAGACCACAACATGAAGCTCCTAATGATTATCAACATTAAAATAATTAATTGCATTTCAAGCAAGCTTGACAGCCTTAGTACATATATAATGTATAGATAAAAGTAATGTTTATATGTACATAATAATAATTTCCCAAAGTCTTATTTTGGGGAATAACAACTTAAATCTATTAAGAATATTAACCGCAAAATGAACGCAAAGAACCGCAAATCTCAAAGATTAAGACTCAACCCATTGGAAATGAGTAAGAAGGGTATAATGGGAAAGTAACAGACATCGGGAACATTCTCCGATCCCATAAGGTATATATATATATTCTTGGTCAACTCACGAATCAGTCTATGCATGTTTATGTCTCTGTTTGTCTATGACAGCTACAGTTTTCTGATTTGTCACAGAAATGCTTATATATCGATAACTTTACACATTTTGCAAATATCGATATAAACCGATATCTGCTGGCAATATTTACAAAATTTGACGCGATATCAAGTGCAAGCATTGTCTGTGGAAAACTAAAGGGTATCTGTTAGTCGGACTCTTAAAATAAATTGCTTCTGACTTGTATAATTGTTCATTCCATTCAATGGTTTTAGAAACAAGTTTCAAAAATATTTATTTATTTAAATATTTATTATGAAGTTAAACAGGGTATCTCTTAGTCACTGACTCTCGACCAAATCAAACAATTTATTTATTGCAGACAAACAAAATTAACTTCTGTATCAAAACCTGGCAAATTAATCAACATTTTTAGTGGTTTTCATAAAACAACAACAATCATAGCAACAACAACTTGAAACTGGTTTTAACATTTGAAATCTTGTTGCTGTCGGTGCTGCTGATGTTGTTATTGTTGTTGTTGTTATGTTGTGTTGGTGTCGTTTGGCTGTCTGTGCAAAAGCAGAAACGGTAATTATCTTTTGACAGCACTTTAGTTGAATTTGGTAATGACATACAGCTAAAGATCGAAGGCGATGGCAACGGCGACAAAAGCGGCGCTTTAACCCAGCTGACAGTTGAGGTTAAAACGTGCCCGATTAAAATGACAGACGGACAGTTGGACAGACAGTCAACCTACAATTTACAACTCAGATGCGCCGCTGCAAAGAAGCAAAGTGTTGGTTAAGAGACTTAAACGTTCGCATTGCAGTTGACATATTCAGGGAAATAAATGAAGTAAATCCGCCCTTGCATGCGTGTACAATGGCGGTCAAAATAATAGTACTGCTTCATGTAATTTAAATATCCAATATTTTCATAACTCATTTCATAATTCCTTCGATCCCTTGGACCATTTTACTCGTCTCCTGCTTATATTTATTTAAGTCGAATATATATTATGTGTTTAATGTTCCACTGCTATTATATAGACCGGCTCATTTGTGATCATTTTAAAGATTTGAATTTTTTTGTTAATATTCTTGTAGGTTTACCATCTTTTGATGTTATCTACAGTATCTATAGCTTGTGTTCTATAATTTGTATCATTTCTTAAAACATTTGAGTACACTACTATTATTTTGACCGCAGCTGTATGTAAATATTATAAATATCATTTTTCAACACAAGTATACTGAGGTAATAACTAAAAATATTTGCATATATGGGTACTCAATTAAATACTAATTACAAACCTTACGACTCTAAATTATTTTGAAGAAAAACTAATTCATTAAATTTGACGAAAAGTAGGTCAATGAAAATAAGCGTATTGAAAAAAGTACTCTTTCATAGCTGCCGTTGGGCTGAATTTAAATTGTATTTATTCTTATGCAAAAATGATATAGTAAATCAATATAAAATAATATAGTCCTTCCCCCGTTATTAATGT
Source organism: Drosophila atroscutellata (assembly GCA_035041605.1). Lineage (NCBI taxonomy): Eukaryota > Metazoa > Arthropoda > Insecta > Diptera > Drosophilidae > Drosophila > Drosophila atroscutellata. The sequence continues at coordinate 2,008,935 of JAWNLA010000137.1, read as the reverse complement.
AGATAATGCAATTTCGCTTTCCAGATATGTTCAAAATTCCTTAGCTTCTGCAAACAAAATGAGCCTTTGTGGGTGGCCTTTGGCTAAACTTCAAATTATTACCCAACCCTGTTAAGCACATGTGTAGTAAATTAGTATTATCATTTCTATTCTCAACAACATTTCCCTTAAGCTTCAAAAATAAGCAAGCAATCAAAATCAATCGAGTGTGGTGAATATAGAAACCAGCTGACAAAGTTGACGATCGAACTATCGCCCACCTCTAACACTATCTCTGTTTACCATACGGCGAACGTGCACGCTCGCCTGCACTTGTGTGTGTGTGCGGGATGAGAGGAAAATAAAAAGGGCGCCAACAGTAGGAGAAGAAAAAGGGCGCAAAAATCCGGGAGACGCGAGCAGCAAAGCGCAGTGCATTTTGAACAAAGTTGCTTGCGTATTGCAGCCAACAATAATAATTGTCAAATAAAAAAAAGGAAATATCAACAACAAATCAATAAGAATTAACGAAGCCAAACAGCTGTTGGTAAAATTGAGCAGCTGATCGAAATCGGTGTCATCATGGCGAATAAGAGACTCAGCCTGCTGCTGGAATGTGATCAGCTGCTGGAAGTGAATCATGTCGGTCAGGATCCACATGCCGCTAAGCGTTACAAATCAACGTTGCTGCAACAACAGATCGCCTCCCCCATCACCGAACTGTCGCACACAATGCGCAACACAATCCTCAATGGGGGCACTCCAAAATCGAGCAAGTTGCTCACGTACAGCAAGAGCATCTCTTCGAGCTACGCTTCCAGTACCTCACTGGACGATGAATATATGGCGATGTTTGAGCTGGATGAACAAGCGCTGTCGCCGTCATCCTCCTCCCTGGAAAAGTTGCCCTCCGATCTGGATGCACTGATCAGTGGCCAACTGAAGACCAGCCCGGTGCGTCGTTGTCTCAGCATGGATACGTTGAATGATACGCCCACGCTAAAGAAGACGGTGTCCATGAATGATGCGGATATACTGAATGCATTGGGCGGTGAACCGGAATTGATTGGGGATCTCAGTAAGCCGTGCACATTGCCCGTCCTTCACAGTGGGATGCGTCACAGTGATCTGAAGACCATTTCCAGCGAAACGCTTGCTCGCCTGCTGCGTGGCGAATTCACCGAGCTGTTGGAGGCTGATTATCAGATTATCGATTGTCGCTATCCGTATGAGTTCGATGGCGGCCATATACGTGGTGCCCTTAACCTGTATACCCACGAGCAGATCAGGGCTGCCTTTCCGGCGGAGGCGTCCACTGCGGATCATCGCCGCATCTATGTGTTCCACTGTGAATTCTCGTCGGAGCGTGGTCCGAAATTGATGCGCTTCCTGCGCACCAACGATCGCAATGTGCATACGCACAACTATCCATCGTTGGACTATCCGGAGCTGTATCTGCTCCACAATGGCTACAAGGAGTTCCATGGCCGTTACACGGATCTCTGTGATCCGAGCAGCTATGTGCCCATGCTGGCGCCTGCGCACAATGAGGAATATCGTCTGTTTCGCGCCAAGACCAAGTCATGGAATTGTGGCGATAGCGATGGCGGCGACAAATCCATCGATGGCTCTTTGGGACGTTCACGCGTCCTGCGCAAATCCCGCTCCCGTCTGCTCTATGCCGAGTGAAGTTTTAAAATGTTAAATGTTCCACCAAATTGGACGCAAATTTCGTTTTGTTTCGTTCTGTTGCGTTGCCGTCCAATTTGCACTTATGTGTTTAACTTAATTTTACATCATTGATGCAACATCATGATTTTACATCAGTTTATTCAATTGATTCTCACAAAATGTTCTCTAGTCAGTGCAACGAAAATTTCATAGTTTTTAACAACTCAAACTTCTTTTTTTTGTGTGTATTTTTTCCCTTAAATTTCCCCTATGTTGAGTTACATTAATAAATAATTATTCGATACAAGAAACTGTACAACAAAAAAAACAAAGAAAACTGTTTCTAAGTTAGACCAATTTTAATTTTAAGCCTTTATGGAAGTACATGTGTATTCTAGTTAATTATTTAGCAAACCTATTACTAAACAAATGTCTTGGCAAACTATTTGCTAACACCTCTAAACAGTAAAACAAAGAAACGATTAAATTTATATATTTTAATTAAAGCAAAGTTCAATGCATAAAATATTATTCAAGTCTAATATACACAAAATAAATACCATTTATACAATGTGCCAGTTTTCGTTAATGTACAATGTACACATACATGGAAGTAGTTAAATATATCACTTAACTAATTGTAAGCTAAGAAGTGAATCTACTAAAAAAATTAAGTGTTGACTAAGTTCTAAACGAAATCACTAATATTAAATATTTATGGCATATTTATAGTGAAAACTTGTCTTGTGAAAAACAGATGAGAAAACTTTTATTTATTTCATTTTGATTATATAGCTTATAAGATATATAATTACTACTATTTGTGTGATGAAACATACTTAAAAAATATATATGTATTTATATTATATAATATATTTTACATTAAGTGATATGACTTACTGATTTTTACTATAGCTATATACCTTATTCGGATAGGTTAAGACCAGAAGTTTATTTATTCACTTATAAAACATCTGATTCTTGAGTAATTTGATTTTGCTTAACAAATGTAAAGTTCATTTAACGTTTTAATGGTTCAAAATAATTTGGAGTATTTTTTTAATGCTATTTTATTATTTAAGGTCAACAAACAATAATATAATATAAACAATAAATGAATAATTTTCAAAGTAGCTAAAACAGGAATGAAAATGCTGATTGTCATTTATTTATTTATTACTTATAGGTGTTTCACAAAAAAAAAAGAAAATGTGTTAAGAAATAGCAAATAAAACGTAAATTATAAAAAAAAATTATAAGTAATAAAAAAAAAAATAAATTTTGTTTTAAACGATTTAAATGTTTCAAAAATAGTTTTAAGTTAAATGATATTTTATTTATTTATTTTTGTGTTATGTTTCCTAAAGTGTAGCAGCCAAACAATTTCTGATCTTAATAAATTTATTTAATAATTGTACATTAATAACATTTGTTGCTTAATAAATGAAATTAACAACTAATTCGAAGTACAGTTTCCAAACTCGAATGTACGACATTTTGCAGTGAATTGATTTGTGAATTGATTTGCGAATTTATTTAAGCTCATGTTGCCTTATATATATATATATATATATATATATATATATACACAACATAATAAAAATACTAATTATAACTCTAGAACTAATAAAAAAAATGGAACAAGTCAATGAGTTATTTAGATATTTATCATTTTCAAACTTGAACAACTTTGAAAAATGGAATAAATTAAGCAAAAGTTGCATTTTATACTTAACTTATATTGCAAAATAAAATAATATTTATAACCATTAAACTTATTTTAAAAAAGTATAAAAAAAACGAACTATACGAGAAGTCAATGACATTTAAAATATTTATGAGAATACATGCAAATTGAAGGGAAGATTAATTATTTAAGCAGATGTTGCAACAAATCTCATTTTAAGTTAACTTGTAATAATTCAAAACAAAATAATACAAAATAAAAAAATGAGTAATTTATTTATTTATTTTTTTACTTATAAGTTTATAGGTATTGTAAAATATTTAAACATTTTACAGGTAAATATTTATACTACACTTTGAACAGTTACTTGCCTCGCAATACTTTCGCTTGCCACGCCTGCCGAACGCTGCTGTTGCCGCAGCTGCTGCTGCAGATGCCTCTGCGTGGAGAGCGAGAGAGAGAGAGAGAGAGATAATAAAAATGAAATATGACTCGAATGTGTTCGTTGCAACAACAACAACAACAACAACAGCAGCAAGCACTCTCCGCAGCCACTCTGTGTATTGCCACTGCCATTGCCATGAAAATCGGATAGGACACAAGAGCACACATATTTTATGTTGGCTGACTCGCAAAAATACATTTTTATTTATTACCAACTGCGGAATATTACGAATATTACACAAGAGAGCAACAACAACAACAACAACAACAACTTTCTCTGGAGAGACTGCAAAATAAGTGAGAACTTCGATCTCAGGCACATCGAACATTGCATACACTTGCAGAACGGACACCACAAAATTGTCATCAATTCTCGCAATAATTACATTTTTACCTGGATTTATTTTACCTGGACTAATTTTTATTTAATTACTACTTTTATTTGTATATAGATCAATTTTAGAGTATTTTAAATGTTTCATTAAATATTTGTATTTTTTAAGATCTTTTTTGCACATTTATGATTTAAGCAACTAATTAATATATATATATATATATATATATATATATAAACGATTTCAGTTATATGAAAATGAAATAAAATTAAAATTCATTTTTTCCATGTTTTTCTGTTAAATTACTCAAGATCTAGCAAATAATTAATCTCAGCTTTAATCTTATAATCCTAATTCTCACAACCTATACAAATTATGACTATTTTTTTCAAAAACTTCGACTAAAACTTTACAATTTTATATAATATATATACTAGATTTGACTTTTAAGTTTAAAAAACTGTTTGATTGTTCCAGTGAACTATATTGGAAATAGTAAGCCGATTTTGATGTTTTTTTTTATATTTTTGGAAACCCAAAGTTGTTCATACAAGCTAAAGAATGGATGCATACCAAGCTTTATAGGAAAAGGCGAACATGACTATATCGACTCGCCCAGCAATGCTGATCAAGAATATATATACATAATGACATTGTAGGCATCTCTCCCAGTGCGTTACAAACTGCACAACAAAACGAGTATACCCTCTGCAGGCGTATAAGAGCATATCACAAAATCATATTTATGAGTGGGCGGAATTCAGATGAAAATTGTATAAATCTTTAGCGTGTTTTAATCTGGGGCATAATTTATGGCAATTCATTAAGATGCACGTTGCACCTGTTGCACTCGCAACATACACAAGAAAAAACTTTTAATTTCAGTGGTTGTTTCTCTTTATATATATTTTTTGTTTATTCGATGTGAGAAAACTTAACCAATAATTGGACAATTGACAAATTAGCACTCGATGGTTAAATGTGTTTGGAAATGTTAGCAAAAGAGTTAATCTGAGATTTCGTTTTCGCGTTGGTTAAATGGCGCCTTGAAGCCAGCTTTATTGTAGAATTCCACGGGCAACTCCTCGTCGGCCTCAAAGAAATCCGAGTCACGCGAGCAACAAGGACCCAGCTCCAGCTTCACAATCGTATCGCCCCAAAAGCTGAGCATCTGTCGCTGGATGAGCTCATCGCGCAGCTTGACAATCCACTCGTTGTACAACCAGGGCCCATAGAAGCCACAATCGCTTTTGTATTCTAGCAACAGCTCCGATGCCTTCTCGTAATCCGCCTGCTCGGGTGTGTCACCCTCGAAGAGCAACTGCCAAATGGCGGCACGTGCCGCTTTCCCAATCTTATCCACATTCTGTTTGTGAATCTCATCCGGCACGATCACCGTGGTCAGCACAAAACGCTTCATCAGATCACGATAATCGGTTAGCGGCTGCTCTTTGCCTATTTGTGCCTCAAAGTCGCCCGTCAAAGCAGCTGCATCATTTGTGCCCCTTTCCGCCTCGCTGCTGGCTGCCGTATCTTCATCACCGCTGGCTGCCTTCTCGGCAGCCCGCACCTTCAAACTAGCGGCAAACGGAGCAATGCAACCGGCATGTGCATAAAATTCCAAAGGTGGCTCATCATCGCCGTCAAACAAATCGGAGTCGCGCGACCAGCAGGGGCCCAATTGCTTGCGCACAATTGTCTCGCGCCAAAAGCTGAGCTGTTCCCGCTTCAGCAGCTCGTCGCGCACCTTGAAGATCCATTCGTTATATGGCCAAGGTGCGTAGAAGCAAGCATCGCTTTTGTATTCCTCGAGCAAATCGCCCGCTTTTTTCTCTGACTCAGCGTTGACGTCACTGCTGAACAACAGTTGCCAGATGACATCACGAGCGGCTTGCGCTATTTGCTTGAAATTCTCCTTGGTAATTGCATCGTCCACGATCTGATCAACAGTTACCTTTGTCTCAATTAATTTTACATATTCGGCGAGCGGATCCTCTGTGCTGATTGTAATTTTCTCCTCGTCCTGGAAATAATAACAATTTAACATTAAGTACTGTTAACTTTTACAATTATCTTGGAGTTACCTTTTTGGATGTGGATTTTTGAGCTATGCTTGTCATTTCGTTGTCCACTTCTGTTGAGTCAGCTTTTCGCTTGGGCATTTCCCGATTATGGCTTTAATAAAAAAGTTTACTTTTATTTGTGCATAATAAAACACAAAAATGCACTAAAAAATGTGGAAAACAAACTAGTTGCTGTATACCAGAATTGCTCCACACCTTACGACACGACTCCACATTAGGCATTTTGAATGCTGAAAATGCACCAAGAAATGAAATCAATTTATTTCTGCCAAACCGAATTGCTCCTCACTTAACAGAAACGAATTTATATGAAAATATTAATCTTGTGACATTCATGAATGTACTGTGGGGCATTTTGAAATGATTGTCATCAATGAACTTATTTAATTTGTGTAAATTAACAGTTATAATGCACTATTAGATGTGCAAATGATACTCAAGCAAGTCGAATTGCTCCTCACTTAACAGTCAGTCTACCACAAATCTTTTAGTATTTTATGCAATTGAATGGTATTTTCATCTTCAACGAGTTACGTTCACATTGCTAGCTATTAACAAAAAATATTCGTGTTTGAGGGATTTACACTCGTGCCCAGTTTTAATATAATTAATGCAATTAAACCCAAAGTTAATTGTGTAATAAGTAGTCGAGTACTTAATAAAACCAACTAAAAAACAAGTTGCAATCTTCGGCCTTATTTCGCTGTGTCTCTGTGTGTGTCTCATTCTCAATTTCTCAATTGGGTGCAAGAAAATTTGAGGTTAAAGTATATTTTTTGACCACGGCAGCAAGAAGCCAAAATTCGCGTTAATGTCTCCCGCAACCAATAAATTGCCTCTCGAGTTAAATATAAAACGTTCCTAAAACGAGTGCAGCAAAGAAAAAAATAAGCCAGCCGCAAAAAAATCTTCAAAAATCGAACTAAAGTAGCGGAGTTTTTGTATTGCATTGGTGTGTGTGTTCGCGTGTAAGTGTGCGTGTCTGTGTGAGTGAGAGTGTGTGTGCGTGAAATTCCTTTTCTCGTACCACGAAAAGCAACAAAAACGTCTCAAAGTTATACTCAAATGTGTATGGCAATTGTGGTAAGTAAATCAAATGTGAGAAATGGTATTTAATCATTAAATTGAGCATTAAAATAGCCAGTCAAACATAAATATGCATGTGTGCATAAAAATAGTGATGATTCTTATATGAGTGTGTGAGTGTTTACTGGAAATTTAATTCCCATAAGATGCACCCATATGCAATTCTGTTAATTGCTTTAGCTTAAAACTTAACACTTGGCCCATCTTACATATCAGTCTATCTCGCTGTGGTGAACAGCCAGTCCATGTGTGTGTGTGCAGTGGAATGATTCAAAAAGATTTCCACTTTGGTGAAATCGATTGCAATGCTTGAATTAATTTAAATCACATTTAATTGCATGTGTATATCTTTTTTTGGCACATTCTATGTGTCAGCTGAATGACCTATATACCATATACCCATACATATGTGTTTATATAAATATACATAACTGTGACGTCGACGAAAGTAAATTTCAGCACTGCTGTGACCCGGTTTACAGTAATGGTGAAATGTAGTGCAACAGAGAGAAAAAAAACAGAACTGGAACATGGAAATAAAGCGAATGCTTCTTCTTTCGCTAATTACTCTCAATGGTGCACAAGTATGTGTGCACAAGTATGTATGTCAGCACGAGCTCCTCGCTAATATCTAATCTGTTAAATGTTTAAGCAGATTTATCATATCAACGTCAAACTGCACGAACAGAAATAACACGGCGCAAAAAAGGAAAAACTACAAAAAGCAGATTCACAAAGACAAAAAAAATATGAGAATCGAATCAGTTGAATTTTATTCTAACGCGATACGCATCTTGTACGCAAGATGCAAAAGTTTTTGTAGAAATTTGTCTTTTGTTTTTAATTATCAATTATTATGGGAAACACTTTGTCCGGTAGGTGGCGCTATTCTCTATCAACACGCACATATATATTATGTATATTATTTTCGTTTGTTTTTGTCTTGTCTCCATCACACAGACACACACTCACTCACTCACTTAAGAATTCGTCGCAAAGTATTCGATATATTTTACTTGTCATTTGCGTCAATGCGGACAAAAGAAAAAAACAGAACAGTCACAGTCACATTAACAGCAGATGCATAACAGTAAAACACGTCATTAATATAAATGTGCATATGAATATAACTAAGCAGACATTACATCCATGTATATTATATACATGTAATCTCTGCGCTTAGTGATAATATATATACACATATACTACATTAACATTCATACCTGTTAGTTCCGCCCTGTTAACTTACATTGAGAGAGCGAGCGCAACAGCTGAAAAAGTTTGTAACCGGAGGATTGCGGTGGGGAAAAGCACGGTTAATTCAAATTAACTGCGCCCATTAACACAGTCTCTTTGCACTTTCCTTTCCGTTCTGCGTTTGTCTGTCTCTGTCCTTGAACAAGTTCAATGATAATGTACGCCGTATTCAGTAGATTCAGTTGTTTTTCATTTTGTTATATTATATATTCTTGATAAAAACACAAAAGACATAAACCGAAACAGACACATACAATACATATTTGAAAATCATGGGATCCAACAGCGTTCCCAATCAACTGTATTATTCTATTTGGATGCTCTTGTTTCTTGTTTCGTTATGCGCCTTGAGCCACTTTCAAATTAGACAAACACAAAAATGCTTACATACACAAATAAATATGTTACACATATGTTAAACTATATATGTATATATTCTGGTATGTTATTATTCACATACACACATTTACCGTTTATAACGTTTGAATAAATTGTCAAATTTAGTTTTTGGTAGTTGTAAATTGTTACTTGAGGCAGGTATATGAGCTGTGTCTATGTAGATAAATAGTTATCTATGTGTGTGTGTATGACACTGACAGATAAGATTAAGAAATCTTGTGCAAATTAGGTGGAATATTCTTGGTGTGCACTTAACTCATTCCAATAGACAATTCCAGTTTAAATTAATTAATGAAATGTTTTATTTTGTGGTGCATTTATTGATGAAATAGTGACAACTAACATTGGTTTTCTTTTTGTTATTGTCACGTTTCCGCAAAGCGTGCGAATTTCATCATTGGATAAAATGTACATGCTGTCATGGCTAAATATAGAAAAGGACGAAAGCCACCAAAACATGCAATACGCTTACAACGTCAGTCGACAGTCGTCGGTAGCTATTAGTTGCTGTAGATAGAGAATGAGAAAGAGATGGGAAGAGGAGAGCAGTAAAACCACCAAGCAGACATGTCTAAATATAGTTGAGCAAATGTTGTTGTGGTTGGCTCACAGCTAACGCAACAATAACAACAACGACAACAAGAACATTCGACGTCAACGACAATTTTTTGACTGGATAACCTTGTAACGGGTTCTTTCCTGCGCATGGCATGAGTGGAATGTGCATGTGCATTTCATCAGTCCTGCAGAACATTGTTTGATTGATAATTGTACAGTGTCTTCGAGACAAACAACGCCTGACTCAACTTCTTGCTGTACACACACACACACACACACACACACACACACAATGTTGAAACAATCAGTCATACATTTATTTACATACACTTACACACATACATAAGCACAAACACGTACAATGTTTGCTTCCTTGCGATAAAAGCGATAAAGCTGACGCATTTGACGGCTTAAAAAGACGTCATTGAAAATTATTATTGCCGCCGCTTGACGACAGAACAAAATAAGACTACAACAACAGCTACAAACAACAAATTATCAGCAGACAACAAACTATTTTTAAAGGGCACTTCAAATATAATAAAGGAGAGTGGCCTAAGTGCAGATCAACTATCCAGACAACTGCTAAAGTATGGCTAAATCAGAATGTATTGTTTGACAGCAAAATATTTAAACAGCACATAATGTTGTTGATATATATTTGATTTATGTGTAAAACGGAATTGGGGGCAAACATTTGATTTGATTATTTCAGTTTGTTTGTTGGATTTATGTGTAAAACTTTGCAGTGTTCGCAACACACTGAATTTGGAACAGGCAAATATTTTTCTTTTTTGATTTTTTAACAGAATGTGTTTAATATATGTTTTATTTATGTGCAAAGCTTTGCAGCTTTGAGAAACTGAGGAGGAATTTGGAACTGAAAGAAAAATAGTTTCATTTATGTGTATGAAAGTTATGTGTAAAACTTTGCAGTGTTCGGAAAAGCCAAAGGAATTTGGAACAGTCAAATATTTTATTTGATTACTTATAAAAAAAAGTTGTTTGATTTATGTGTAAGACTTTACTCGAATTAGGCCCCGGGCAAATCTTTTATTTAATTATTTATCTCAATTGTTTTATATTTGTGTCACAAACGGACTTTTTATATATATAATGTGATTATATATATTTAATTTGACATAGGCAAATATTCATATATATAACTGTCTCCAACAGATAATCAGAATAAGTCCACATTCAAATGCGATACTCTAGTCAAGTGTAGCATACTTCACAAAATCATCGACAGTTTGTTAAATTAAATACATAGTTGAAATTGTTGTCGGACGACCCTCGTCTGTCGCTGTTGGGTGTCTCGGAAATGTCGTCCCCAAGTTTAACAATAATTTCCATGCTCCACTTTGCTGCCGGTCCTCCTCCTCCTTTTCCTGGTCGTAAAATCGATAATTTGGAGCAGACCCGTTGAGTTAGTTGCGTCCTAGTTGCGGGTTTATGTGTTCCATTTACTCAGTGCTCTAAATACGAATAAATATTACTATGACATTGCTAATGTTTATTGTTTTTTTGCACTCTCAACTCTGAACTTTGTTTGCCAATTTTGGTTTGTTTATTAAGCGAATAATCATGTTTTAGCTAGTAATAGCATTGTAATTGTTTTTTGATGAAAGTACTCCAATTGGACAAGTAGCAAATGCATTAAACATTCAAGACAATCAGCCAAGGAGGGAGGAGCTTGTTTAAATATTTATGTATACATTTTGTGTGCTTCCTCTTCTGAGTAATTATCAAAAATAATTAAATATTTACTTTAGCAAATTACCTGCTAATGTGTTTTTATACCCATTGATAAAGGCTAAAAATGGGTATATAAAAGTTGCGCACGCGTATGTAACGGGAAAGTTGGAAGCAACTCCGATCCCATTGAGAATATATATTCCTGATAAATATCATCCTAAGAGGCGATGTAGCCATAATAACTTTTTCGATAAGAATCGATGACTTATAGCCAGATTTCACAATGCCCAACAATTAATAATAAAATAAATAATATTTTAATATTTTAAAAATATGTTTAAAATTATTTAATTTTTACCTGGCTGATAGCATTTATTTTTATAAACTATAACAGCAAATATTTGACTGATAAATATTTATATGTGTGTGTGTATGTATATTATTGTTGTAGATCTGCACTTGACAGATGTCAGTTTGTGACGAATAAATTGTTTCCCTATATGGTACTTCACATTTTGTGCTGTAAGCTAATCTAATCTTAAGTTATAAATAATAAAGCCAAAGTTTCAGCGGAATTCGAGTTTCTTGGCTGCAAATTAAAAAAATTGGGAAGCTATATCTTCAAGAGATTTCCATAAGAGAAACGATAAGCGAACTTGAATTTGAAATTGAGACAGCAGGAAGTTCAAAACTTAAAATGGGAGAGGAGTGTGGAGACCAGAGAGAAGAGAGAAATGTTTAGAAGCTTTTGCTTGAACTACAAATGGAGGATGAGGTTGGGCAGAGCCAAAGTTGATTGCACTCGGGCCAGACAAGTCGATGCCATTGTGAAGCATACACACAAACACACAGCAACAAAAACAACAAGAAAGAGACAAAGGCAACACAGCCAAGCGGGAACCCAACAAAAATGTCGAGAAGGTAATATTGTCTACTTAAAAAATAAGAAAATAAATGTGCAGGGATAAGCATTAAGTGAATTCAATGTCTGAATATTAACAATGATGAACAGTAGCCGGGTTCAAGGCACCTTTAAGTATATATATGCATATATATAAATTGACGAGAAAAAAAATGATATCAAAATTCACAGCCGGAATCAACCCCTCTGCTGCATTTTTTGTATATCACTTAAAAAAATAAATGGAACAAGTCTGGGTTGAAATTTGAATCCGGCTGTCATTTGATATGTCTACACGTGCCCATTATAAACAGGGAAAACATTTAAACAAACCCCAGACTCAGACTCCCAGACCCAGACATTCGCCAGACATGTTGCATGTGGCGTGTGAACTGAAAGCGAAGCGCAAATCTGTTTAGTTAAAACTGGGAACAATAAGTAGATATGTGAAAAGCAATTGCATTGAAGTTTTCCTGGGATTGCTGCGGCAGAAATATTTATATTTGATTTTACTATCGATTCGAAGGTCAGAGAGCTGCATTAAAACCATACGTTTAACAAGTAAGAATATTGTAGTCGAGAGAGCTCGATCTGGAGATACCTTGAAGACAAGTAGACGTCTTTGACACGATTTTCTCTAGAGTTAAGATATTTTGATGATATTTGCATAATTGATCAATATTATATCGAGTTATTTTTAATACTCTGTTGAAATTATTGATAATAAATGAAATAAATTTGATCTGCCTTTGGTATATGCATATATACATATAGCTCAGGCAGCCAAACTAGGTATAATCAGTAACTAAATTTGGCGATTTTGTGACAATTCTCATTCGGAATTGACAGAAGAAGTTGTAATATTCTAGGTATTAAGATTTGCGCGTAAATAACAGAAATTCTTAGTCCAATGAAAATTGTAGACGAATCCGGATTGATCTGACGGAGGCACAATAGATTAAACTGAAGCCCCACAGTAATAATAAGAATTATGATATATGAGAACTTATATGCCAAATTTTAAGTCGAGTGTCTCAAATCGGCTTGTTTTATCAGAGGGACATGTTTAAATCGCCTTTTATTATGCTGATCAGGAGTATATATATATATATATTATGCTTTCTTCTGCCTGTTACATACCCAGTCACAATTTCAGCACTCCCTTTTTCAATGGTCAAAATCACTGCCGCAAAATTGACGACACTCACATAAATACACGCACACATACAGCACCTATCTAATATGCATATGTATGTGTATATATATATAATATAAGATATATAAGACCCCCTGGCCACCACCTCTGATACACCAGATGCAGCGAAGCGTGGCATGGGGCCTTTTATTGGCGTGGGGTGGGTGGGTTGAGCAGTGAACGACGAAAGGCCTGTGTGTGGCTAACTGGAATAATACATTATAAATTACAGTTTTCATCACTACAAGTGCAAGGAATTATTTATATATATATACATATATAAGTATGATGTACCTGTTACATAAGCAGCAAGCAAATCTAGTTTTGCCTTGCACACGTTATAAGTTGAACTGGTTTCAATTTGAGCAGCTTTTCCACTATACCCAGTCCCATTTCCATCGTTGGATACATTTGCAACTGTTTTGCGGTCCGACTGACCTTGATGGTTTATTTTTATTGTCGTGTGCGCCTCAGTTATTAATTATATATAATATAACTGTCGCAACTTGGTTTGTTATTTATTCTTAAATAACAAAAATTGGCCTTGGCTCGAAAGTTGCCTTTCGACTTGCTCGCTAGTTGTATATTTATGGCAACTTTTAAAGATCTGCTTGATTGATTGATACTGAGAAATGGAACAACCTTAATATTACATAATATGTATAATATATATATATTTTGTTAGTTTTAACGACTGTGCGCGTGTCGGGCATATATGCATATATGTAAATTCATTTTTAGATTCTGAATGGAAAATGTAGCAACACAATATGAAAACATCCAAAAATAAAAACATTTCAAAAACAGAGGCCGGTCTCTAAAGCGCTCTCTTTTTCGCTCCCCCTCCTCTCTCTCTCTCTCTTTGTCTGTCACATTCTCTCGCTCATTTGGATTCTCTTTTCTTTTTTAAGAAACAGACCTCCAATGCTATCTCTCTCACTCTCTTTGCAGAGTCTACGTGAGAAACTTCTGTGAGTTTGCATATTTGATTTGTCAGTTTCACTCCCCAATGATCTGTCATGTTTATCTATAAGTAATACGCCGGCTTCCTTATTTTATTGAATTTGACGAGCACTTTAAGAGTAATTGACAAATAAACGCGGACAGCAATTAAATCCATTTATGAGATGCATTTCGTCTGCTTAGACAGATGTCATAAGCGCCATCAAATTGTGCCAGAAGCGCAAAAATTTACTCCGAGACGGGAGCATTGTACTTGGGTACATACAGTCGCGGTCAAAATAATGGTAGAGCTGTTCGTAGAGAGCTCGTTTCACACTTCCTTTGATTCCTTTTATTTCAAACTGCATGAGCTTATAAAGTGTTTAGTATTCTACTACTATTTTGGCAGGCTTATATTTGATAGTTTTAAAGACTTTAGCTATTACTTCCTTGAATGTTTGTTTATCGTCAGTATTGTTAGCTTGTGTACTAGTACAAATTGTCATAATTTTTTAGCTAAATTTTACAAATTTTATGATGGCTACTATTATTTTGACCGCAGCTGTGTATACACAAATGCATATGTATCTTTGTCCATATTCTAGCGCTGAGCGAGTGTAGAAATGTGCGTCACAGAGCGGGAAGTCATGGATGGGAGAGGAAACCAAACAAATAAAGCGAGCAATAGTTCGTTCAATTGTTCGTTCAGTTGTTCAGTCGTTCCATCGAGTTGTGCGTCACATCTCGTCTGGCGCTCTCTCGCTCTCTTCATTTCTCTCGCGTGCTCTCACAGTAAGTGTTTGTATGATTTTTTGCTGCTGCCGCCCGCATTGAGTTGGCTGGTGGCGGCAACGTACGTTCAGTCGATAGCAAAAGATGAAAGAGTGTTCATCACGCAGCATTTGGTGTCTGCTCAGTGTTGTAATCGATCAGCGTCTTCGAATTGACACCTGTCGATATCTAATCGAGATTCTATCACGTCGCATTACAGGCGATTAAGAATCCCAAGTAACAGTTAACTGTGTAAATACATGTGCGATTTAATCAGAGTGCCACTCTCTATATTCCATAAGTAAATATATATTTCTTGATTTGATGTATATATATATATATATATATATATATATATTTGTGTTTTGCTGTGTGGGTATGTGTGAGTGTGTTTGTGTGTTTTGCTCAGTATTGCAAAGACGCAAAACAAAATCAAATCCATTGCATAAGTCAAGTAAAAACCCGAGGAAATCGCCAAGTAAAACAGCTGATATCATCAACATTCTCTCGTGATTGATTCTGTGAATAAAATGCGCTCGAGATATAAAAAAGTGAATGTTTGCTTATATGCGAAAGCCACAACAAAAGAGTGACTAAACCAATTCACAGAAATAAATACATGTATTTGCATGTACCCGAGTACTATAAACATATGTGTAAAAAATAAAAATAAACAATTTATGTAGCTATATAATTTTCAAAAGCTTGTTAATTTGTTGAACGTTTACAGCTAAACGCTAAAAGTTGCTGGTAGTAAATTTATACAGCTTTGTGTAGAGCACCCTCCATTTATTTATCAACATTATGCCAACAACGACAACAACAAAATAAAGAATAGAAATTCAACAAAATTCAATTGCTTGTGTCGCTTTATTTAATAGTCGAATACCGAGAAGCCCCGCACCTTCAAAAAAAAGCAAATATTTGCTCAAGATATTATCTATATATTCGACAGACACACAAAAGTTGAACATACTCAACTGAAAAATATGTTTTCTTTCTATATACTATAAAATAATATTTTGTGTCTATATTTGAAAAAATAATATAGGTTTTTCTTGAAAATAAAACAAAGTATTATGAAAATATACTTTTGACTTGAGAATATGTATTAATATATATATTTTGAATCTTTGACAAAACAAAATATTATCATTTACATAATTATTAGTCTCATTATGTGCCAAGTTAAAGCGGTTCTTTATTAATTAATGTATCTTTCTCATATTCTGCTTTCAGTTGGTTAGACCTGTTCCCACATCTATGGAGTTTCATCTAGACAGTGCAGAATACTGCCAGGCACAGCACAAATAAAAAGTAAGCAAAAAACACAAAAAAAAAAGGAAACCAAACAACTGCAATTAAATCGAGTGCCAAAAGTTACACAAGTCAAGACTATATATATAAATTACCATATATTTCCAACTGAATGTGTAACACGTGCGGATAACTTTTGGGTGGTTGTGGTCAAAGGTCATTGTTGGCCCATATTGAACTGTGTTCACCTTTGGCATACCCTCCTCCTCAACACATGGAAATGGGTATAATAAATAGGCAGAAGAATCAATTTGATATATGCAGCAGTCAGAAAATCCCATAAGCACATATAGTCTTGATCAGATTTAATACCTGGCAGTCGAGTATTAGTTCTTTTTTTATCGATAATTTGCAACAACTGCCCACAACCGATAACCACTGGTAACTGATAGCAAAAAGTAACACCATTATGATGATATATCTTTCTTATCGAGTATTTATATTTATATACATAATACTGAACAACTTTAGAAATTTCATGAAGTTTGCATAAGAAACAGCTGCAAAAGCATATTTAACATCGGTGCTTAGGATATCTCCCAGTCGAGCTTGTTTTTGATGAGCTAATTAAATGAGATCTATAAAGGGGTCGTGTCGAATGTTGATAGAACATCAAATGTCACCTTTCGTTGCGTGTAATGCTGAGTAATGTTACTTTCCCTCACTCAGCCTAATGGAAATAAATTAGGGCTAACCAATAAATTTGTTTACTAAGTGACCAAATTGGTCGTAGCTATAAAGCCTTTTAAATGTTGAATCAATTGTGCTTAATTAAACATATCGAATTGAATTGTCAAATGCTAGAAGAATCGGAAGAAGATAACGTTGAATAACCTTTGCCAAAAGTCGGACTGTTTTTAAGAAGATAGTTTTTCGATATGAAAATTAAACGGGTACTCATGTAGGAGTTGTCGAGTTCCCAAATATAGGACTGATTATGTCCTGTTTAATATTACAGTGGAATATAATTATTGGAATTACCACGTAATTTTCGACTTTATAAAACAACTGCTTATTGCTTCACGAACTCGACTCTCTCGTTCCACTGTTCTTGTACGAGTCTTCTTCTTCCATTAATGCTTACGCTGCTGTTAGCCATCTGTTAACCATCGTGGCCACTCAGCAGCACTGTAATCCCCATGTAACTAATAAATCTATATATTTATCGTCATTTGTTGTTATTTATGCTTAGGCATTAATCAATTGCCATTTTTGCAGGTAATCAGACCGTGAAAAAGGCCGTCATAGCCTGAGTTAAAGCTGTCAGCTGTCCGGAAGTTGAAGGACTCAAATCAGATTCGAAACGAGGACGTGGAAGAAGAAGAGAAAGCACATAGAGGAGAGTGGAGAGCAAATAACGAAAGTCAGGAGCTAAAGCAAAAAAAGAGAAAGGTCTGGATGAACGGAGTTCATATCACGAAAGGAAGAATTTCAACGCATAAGCAGCCACAACGAAACAGTGTTGAAAAACATCAAAACAGCAAATTGTAATTAGTAGTGACGAAGACAGATATAGAGAGAAAGGAGAGAGGAGAGGGAAAACAACAACTGCACTCGAAATAATTACAAATTTGATAGATTCGCGTAACAGGGATTTTTTTGATATAGGCGACGGTCTTCTTCTTCTTTTGGGCTAAGAAGACACAGAAAATTCGTAAATTTTGTGTGATAAGAATTAGGAGGGAATACCCAACAACAAAATTGTACTTAACTACTGAAATTGATTTGTTTATACTTAAAAGGTATTGATTAGTTCTGTGTGAGTGTGTTTTGGTGTAGACATTTTAAGGCTACAAAACATCTAATTATATTTATATATATTTTTTTACATTTTTTAAAAACAAACGATAAAAATCTACATCTAAACCACAAACGCTGAATTTTTCGACTAAAAATAAAATCGAGTAACTTCCCAAAAGTCAAATCAAATCAATTTTGTAAAAAAAAAAAACAAAAAAAGAAAAAGAAAAACTAAACTGAAGAGAAATATAAATATTGTAAAGGAAATTCATCCATTTAGTAATTATACAAGTTACAACGTACATTTTAACTGATTTGTAAAGTTAATAATAATATTAAGCTAAGCAACAAAATGCGTCAAAAAGATCTGCGCCCAGCTCCAGCCCTTATCGAGTATAAGGGCATGAAGTTCCTAATCACCGATCGGCCATCAGACATAACAATTAACCACTACATAATGGTGAGTGTGAGCTCTCACAAATATCTGCCGATTGTTCCAATTAACCATTGTATTATATATATATATTCGTAGGAGCTTAAAAAGAACAATGTTAACACTGTGGTGCGTGTCTGCGAGCCCAGCTACAATACGGATGAGCTGGAGGCTCAGGGCATTACGGTCAAGGATCTGGCCTTCGACGACGGCACCTTTCCACCGCAACAAGTCGTTGACGATTGGTTTGAGGTTCTCAAGGATAAGTAAGTAACATATAACCGAGCTCCAACTCCCTTACTCTTAATACTCCCAAATTCATTCAATCAAAGCCATATATTTGAATAATGTATATTTTCTTTCATTTTACAAACTGTTTACTACAGTTCCTGAAATCTAACTGAATAATTTGTATGTTATATAAATAGGAAGAAATATAAATAGGAATAATTAGCGAAATTTAACTAAATGAACTGCATTTGAGGAAAGCATATCTAAGAACGTCAGCGTGGTGGTTTCGTAGCAGGCAGCTGGAGAACGTTAGCAGGGATCGCCTGGCGTTGCCAGACCGTGCCGTAGAAGTAGAAGAGGACACCAGCAGAATTAGTTTCCTTTTAATAATTAAAATATGTTTTATTAACATGTATTTATTCACTCAAATTATTAAAATAGATTTTTTGCTAACTAATGTTAACAAAAATCATTTCTATTCGAAGATTCGACTTAATGAGTCTACGTATAAGTACCAGAAAGATTCGAGATCAAGCTTATTACGTGTTATCGATAACTGCACGCTTTTTGCACATATCGATACAAATCGTTTTGTTTTTGCAATAAAATGCACAATTTCAAAGATATGGTCTACATATACTATAACCAGACATTTTATTGATCAACTCTAAAAATGTAATATTTTGAAAATTGAAAACCACGTTTTAGAACATTGAAACTTTGTCATTGATGTGATCTGTGTTGCATATATATATAGTTCATAAGTATCAGTAACATATAAAATAATTCGCTTAGATAATGGCAACAGATAGTAAACATTACCTTTCGTTGAAATCAAAACAAATGTCAAGTTTTCATTCACATATAAGCGATACCAAAAGTTGATTTTGATCAATTTATTCAGTATTATTTGTTGCTTTGTACACAGACAATATTAGATCGAACATAAATCCGAACATAATAATAAATAAAAAAACAAAAACACCAATCCTTACCAAAAGTGCTGCGCCTTAAAACTCATTTCAAACCTTAGCCAAATATGTAACAAATATACCATAAATTCCAATTCTATGCTCATCATAATCCGTAGTGTTCCACGCCTTAGCTTTTTGCTAAAATTTGTGAAAATTAATTTTCACTTGTATTTATAAGTTTTCCATGTATATACTCTATATATGTATTTAGTTTGCTGTATATAAACACACACACACACACACTCCACATTATGTCCTTTCAATATTTAATTTTTGTTTTTGACTAGATCTCGCCTAGTTTTTTCTGTGGTAATTTTTTGTTATTTCGGATGAGTGTTTTTTATATACCTACTTCCTTCCTCTATTCGTTTCTTCGTTTCGTTTTCTTCGTTTGTGTGTGCAACTACAACAACAACAACAACAACAATTATAAACGCTGGCTAGTTTTAGAAAGTCCACAAGCGCCACTCTAACCTACTACAACAACAACAACAAACACAAGCGTTTCTCGCTCAGACACATACCAAAAACGGCTTCAATGACAGCAGCCGCAGCCGCAGCGACAACCCGAGCCAGTCTCTCGGCCGCAGCAACAGCAACAACAACAGCTCAAGATACAGATACAGATACAATGCCCCTAACAAGCGAGGCAGCAGCAATTTTTAATAATACTGCATTTCTTGATAATGAAACTTGTCGGTAAGCGTAGACAACAGAAAACCAAAAATCAAAAATCAAAAATGCTTTGTAAACCTACCTACCCAAAACCCGCCTACTAAGTACAACAAATATTCACAAGTAGTATTAAATTATATAATACTCTATATTTCTCTCTCGATATATCCACATATATATATACATATATATAATATATTTTATGTGCCTCTGTCTCTTTTGTCGCAGATATCAACAGAATCCGGAGGCTTGCGTTGCCGTACACTGTGTCGCTGGTTTGGGACGTGCCCCCGTTTTGGTTGCACTTGCACTCATCGAATTAGGCTTGAAATATGAAGCGGCTGTTGAAATGATTAGAGAGTGAGTATAAATCAGAACAGACCAGATCCAAATCCAGATCTGGACCACTAAGCATGCCAATACTAATTGCTGCTATCTTCACACACACGTTGAAGGGTCAGACTCTTTTTACAGATCGATAAAGATATTTCGTGTGCGGGAGCAAAAATTAAAAAGTTCTGCTGACACACAAAAAAATGAATTAATTAATTCTCTCGCCTCTACTGCCTTTATAAATACTTATTTCTTAACGATTCAAATAATTTTTATCTCATATTTTTCAAAATATAAGAAATTAATTATTTTTACACCGTATCGAACAACTGTTCACACAATCCACATAGCCTAACAGTGAGTTAACAGAGCTATAAGAAACATTTCGTGACGCTGTTTGACACCTTTTTTTTGTTATCGATCATTTTTGTCCATCGTGCTCGCAGCCATGCAAGCATTTTTCGGCCATCTCCTCTACTGTAAGCGATGCCAAACTAGCTCGGCACACGAGGCCTTTATCGACGCGTTGCGTTCGTGTCGCCTCAGTTGCTCTCACCACACGAAGCCCATCGGAGCGAGCATTTAGTATTTTTTTTGCAGTTAGTTTTTAGTCTATTTGTATTTGCATGCTTTGTGGCTTATACTCAGTCATCTCTCTTATACTCATCTGCATTTTCTTCAATTTTTTCATTTAGTAAACGACGAGGCGCCATCAATGCCAAGCAGCTGTCATTTTTGGAGAAATACAAGCCGAAGGCGCGGCTAAAGCACAAAAGTCTACACAAAAATTCATGTTCTGTGCAATAGATTTCCAAAACCATATGTATATTCCCACCAGATAAAAAGTGTTCATTTTTTCAACAAAAAAAAAAGACAAACAAAACTAAAAACATAAAACAAAAAAAGCTACAAAAACAACCAAACACGCAAAGCAAACAAAACTGTAAAACTATAAAATCTCTAAAAACTGTACAATTGCAATTAACAATTTAAAAAAAAGCTATAGTTGAGAAATCGAAAGCGTAGCCCAGTTATTATTTATACCAAAATTCTCGCAGCCGTCTCGTATTTGGCATCAATTGTATTTATTGTATGTATTAATTAATGTAATTTATTTCATTTGTATTTCCCAAAAAAAAAAAACAAGTAAGAAGCCAATTCACATTTTATTTACAAAACCCCCTCCCCACGCATACCCCATAAAATGGTTGTAGCATAGGGCATAACAGTAATAATAATAATAGTAGATTATCTACCCGAACAAACTCTGTCAAGTATATAGCCAAAAGAAAAATTAAGAAGAAATTGAGAAACAAACACAAAAACAATAAGTCAAATAACATATAAAACACGTGTTGGTAAATGTTATAAGAGTTGTAAGAAGCTTAACATAATGCATTCGGACAGAGAGAGAGAGAGAGAGAAAGCTCATGCAGCATCTGCTTATACAACTAAACGCTGTAAGGCGACGAAAAATGTACTTAAAACGCAAGTTTTTGTTTTTTTTTTAGCTGCGCCCATCCTTTGATTCAGCGATTGAATGTTAGTGAGAGAGAGCGAGGTAGCAACAATAATGCGTAAAACCACTAAGCAGACAATATTATATATACAATATGTGTATTGTCTGCTAAGGGATAAAACACACAGAAAAAAAAAACAAAAAAGAACCTAGCAACTATCTTAAGCCGATTGCCGATTACCAATTACCAATTACCGATCTAATGTTATTTTTTTACCATCGCTTACTGCTGCTGTGAACCACTCGGATTTTATATTGCCAATTTTCTTTTATGTGCTTAATGATGGAATAATGGTAATGCTCCTACAAATACGTTTTTCTTTATTTCTCTGTAAAATACTAAGCTCAGCTGGATAACTATTTATATAAATCTAATTATTATTATTATTATGATTAAAGCATATACAATATATACATTATTCAATAACCACAGTGCATATAAATTTTTACATTAATGACTACATACATTTAAATTAAATATATATGCAGCAGTTGCAATACAAATACAACACAAAACCGCAAATATATATATATATATGTGTACACATAGGAACAAAAAAAAAACACTGAAGAAAATTGAGAAAATGAACATGAAACAAAATGAAACAAACCTTATATAACAAATTTAACAAATTATAGTGTGGATAAAGCAGAAATTAAACAATTAAATGCTTACAATTAATTTATCCAATATTGAATTGTAATTTTTTAAAATGTTAGTCATTACAATGAAATAAAAACTATATATAAAAAATTAAGCAATTTGTGTTAATATTTGTTTAGTGTTGCCAACAATTTCCAGAAGCCTAGTTAAAAAACGGAAACAGTCGTCGCGAACGCATCCGCTCAGCGCAGCCAACAATAAGCCCGTCGCTAAATCAATAATTCCTGCTCATGGCAAGTCTCCAAATTATTACCCACGCCCACACCATCAAAAAGGATCGCTCTTTGCAGTCAGAGTACTCAACTCTTGTACGTGCAGCCTGCGCATATTCCGTTCATTACTTTTTACCCACTGTCGCATGCACTATGAGCAACAATTGTGGAGACTTCTTCAACATGCTCCCTGCCATTTTCATAGGCTTCTACAAATGGAAAACTACGAAATCAATTAGAATTTAACGATGTTCTCTTTATTTGTTGCATACGTAAATAAATATATATATTGATAATAGTTACAACTAATAACTTTTACATTTGTTGTGTTTCAGAGGGGCACACACTCGATTAGCATGATGCCTTTTTTCAATTTTTTTTTTTTTTGTGTACATAATTACTTATTACATACTGTAAACCTAAATTCTCAAAGCGTGTACAATTTCGTCAATATATGTCGCTCCTGATTTTTTAATATTAATTTCGATAGTGATATATGTATGTGTCTTCAAAGTCAAATATGTCTAATAATGCAAAATATATTTCAAATGTTTTTTTTTTTTCTTTTTGCCTTTTTTAATTGCGCACAGTTCGTTTGAGAAGCACGTTGACAGAAGGCAGGCGCTGTTAGCTAACGGTGATTTGGTAACATGTGTTGCGAACTGTGCTCGTAAGTTAACAGCGCTGCTAACCAACAGCCAAATGTAAATGGGATAGTTGGATTTTTGTCGTTATCGAGATAAAATAATAACTGGCATAGCTTCGAAGTAAATGTTTATTAAATTTGGCTCAGTGCACTCTATTTAGGAGCTATGCATTGAACAAAATAAGGGTCGCATAGCCAAATGAGTGCCAAGCCGAGTAAGTAGAGACTAGAAACAAATTGTTCATTTTCGGATATAGTATTCCATCCTTTCGTATGGCTGAGCACCGGAAAAAAAACAAAAGCGTTTTAGAATATATAATGCAAGCAGTTAAGAGTTTCCTCCACTTTGTGATACATACGTGCGAACGTGTGTGGAAGCAAAAACGTAAACGATATATACAATGTGTAAAAAAATATATGTACTCTTTTGCAAATCCACCATTCAATTCAATGAATTATTTATCTTATATACATTCCGCTTCGTCTTCGCACCTCCTTGACAATATTGAATCAAGGCTCGTTTAAGTAAACACACATATATATGGAAATAAATACAAAATTGGCAAAAATAATAATAGTACATTGTTAGAGTAGATAAAAATAAAAATACCTGCTACTGTTTTTTTCACACCAACCTGTTCTTCTGCTGGCCTAAATGGTTGGTGGTTGGTTAAAGTTAATGTTTGGCCGCCGTTGCAAAAGCAATGAAAAAAACCAAGTGAATATTTCATTAATAATAACTACTAAATTTAAACATTTTACTACAAGTATTTACAAATCACAGCTACAAACACTAAGTCAGGCGGGGCGGGCGGGCTTGGCCAGTGTTGCATAACATCGTCGTCGACACAAAATGTACAAAATATATGTGTGTAAATTGGCGACGGCAGCGAGGCGGTGACTAACAAACAAATAACCCTTTTCTTATCCTTCTCCAGCGTGTATATGATATATAATGTATAAATATATATATATATATATAATGTAGAACTAAATAAAAAATAGTATATCGCTTAAGGCTGATTTGTTTGCTTGGCGGCTTGCTTTGCTTTGTTTGCTTCAATGAATCAGAGCTAATCTTTATATAGTTCTCTCGCCTAGGTGTGTGTGATTGTGTGTGTGTGTTGTTGTATGTGTGTGTGTGTGTGTGTGCTACGCCTACAGCCAGCCGCCCTTGCGGCCAAACAACAAGGAACTAACGGAACCCACAAAACTCTGCGTAATGCTCGGCGCTGCCGCCTTTGACTCATTATCGCTGCTCATCTTGGCGGCAGCTGTGGAGCTTCTGCTGCTGGTGCTGTCCGTGGCCACCTTGCCCAGATCGGGACGCACACGTCCAGCTGCTGCTCCTGCGCCCACTCCGCCACCAATGGTGCCCAGATCGGGTCGTTGTGCGGCGAGGCCATTCTTTAAATTGCGTCGCGACTTTTGTCGCTGCATTTGTTTCAGGCGCGTTTCGCTCGCTCCAGCTGCAGATGAGGTGGCGGAGGCACTGACTCCAGCTGCTGCTGCTGGCGGCTTGGACACCACTTTCGGTGTTGTCTTGGGCTTAAGCTGCAGCACAATGCCCTGATCATCGCTATCCTCGCTGTTGTAGGCGCTGGTCGTTGCACTGCTATTGCTGACAGCAGCAGCACCTCCTCCTCCTCCTTTTGCTCCTGCTCCACTAAGCACTGTTGCGGCTGGGGATTTGAGGCCACGATGCAGTACGCCTTTGATTTGTGCGCGATCAAAGTGAATGTCGTCCACAATGCTATTGCTGCTCGTGTGCACGCTCTGCAGACTGTCGCCGGATGAGGAGCCACAGCTGCTCAGCTGGGACAGGGGGGAGCTGCTCCGATTGGCGATGCCGGCGCCCCGGCCACGCTGTGCACTGATTATGTTCTCCAGTCCGATGCTCTCCACCTTTTCGATCAGGTTGAGCGAGCGCAGCGCTCGTCGCTCCAGCTGTGACAGCATCACCTTTTGCTGATGCTGCTGCTTGGTCAGCGTCCGCTGCAGCTGCTGATCACTTGGTCCGACCAGTTTACGCCGTATCAGATCCGCACCCGATGAGAGCAGACCGAACAGTGGCTCTGGCGATTGGGCGCGTGGCGGCGAACCCTCGGGACTGTTGCACGGCGTCACCGTCGGTGAATAGTTGGGACCGGCGGGCGTGTTCAAAGCACTGGGCGTAACCGCCTTGATGCCACGCTCATTCAGCATGCCAGCGAGTCCAAGATTCACCGAGAACGTAGAGCAGGAGTTCTTCCGAGACATTCCAGCGCGTGGCGTTGCCGGACAACTGTGGAATGAAGATATTAATATTAATTGATAAATTAAATTTATAATTATAATTATTAAAATATATATTTAATATAAATACAAAATATATTTATTTAATTTAGATATCGAATATATTGGAAACATATAAACATATAAATAATTATAATATAATTAACTTACAATTCTAAATATAAATATTTCAAATATTTAGATTTATATATAAATAATCATTTTAAATAACTGAATACATATAAATATTTAATATTTAAAATTGATCATTAAGTCTTACCTTGGCTGTCTTGATGTCGAGGTGGATGCCATGCGCGAGGACATCTGGGATTGGGAGAGGAAGGAAAGATCGTTGACGAAGCCATCGTCGGGATGCATGACCATGCTGTTCGTGTATGTGTAGGTGCAGCCGGGCGCTTCGAATTGTTTGCCCAGGCCAAGTTCCTCGCTGACATCCTCCTCGACGTCGGATAGCGTGTACACTTGCATGCCCAGATCGTCGAGGCCACGTCCGCCACGTATTGTCACGCCGGGTCGCTCCTCGAGCAGGCCGCTGAGCGTTGGCGTCGCCAGGCGCGACCAATGATGCAGTGTCTGTGATCCCTCCATGGGCTTCACGATCTGCAATTTCTCTGGCAGACGCCACTGATGCGTCGTCGTCGTCGTCAGACCCAACGAGCCCATCGAACCCACTGACATAATGCTGTCCGGCGTGCGCACGCCCATCGGCAAACCTAAGCCACCCGCTGCACCCAATCCGGAGCCACGTATCTGCTGCTGGGGCTCATCGTAGTTGTAGGTGCCAATGGGCGCATGGGAGAGCATGGCACGGCGGGCTAGGACCTCGGCGGGCGTCAATCGCTTGAGTGCCGCCTCCAGCTCCTTGGCGCCTGGTGCGCCGGGCACACCAGATGGCTGTGCCGGATAAACGTCGTCCGATTGCGCCGAGTTCAGACTCTCGTTCGATAGCGTCTTGAGGCCCAGGGATTGGCTGCTGCCGCCGCTGGCGCCGCGATAATACGAGCCAGCTGGATAGGCCATCGAGGCCATGCGCGGACCGGAGGCACTGCTCATGGACATGGCTCCCAGCTGGGTCATCGAGACATTGCCACTGTCCATGTAGTTGCCACCCTTGGCGGCACAGCGCACCGTGTCAAACACACGCTTATATGGCGGCTGGCCATAGATGCTACTGGCTGCCATCATGTTGGCACCACCCGGCAGCTGCGTCAGATGGGACGACATCATGCGTCCAATGCGATCCGCACAGCGTTGGCTATCACCCGAAATGCCCGAGTCGAGGCTGTTCTCCGAGTACAGCGATGACTCCATCAACTCCGATTGCAACGATTCGATGGCGACACAAGCCGCTGCACCGTTTGTGCCCAGGCCACCGCCAAGGAAGGAGCTGCGTGCCTGCGGCTGTGTGCGTTTCCTCTGCTGCTTCAGCTGATCCTGCGCGGAGTGGAGCAGTGCCAGCACCTCCTCGTAGCGCTGCTTGAACTCCACCAGCTCGAGGGCGAGTGCATTCTGATTCTCCTTAGTCACGTGCAGCAGCGACACATGCTCATCGTTGTCCTGCGTCAACTGATGCAATCGCATCTCAGCCTCCGCCAAGCGAGCCGTTGAACTGATAATCTGTTCGTGCTGCAGGCGATTCTCTTCGCGTAGTCGCTCCAGCTCCAGACTGATGTTATCATACTGTAAATTGGCATCGCTCAGCTGCGCACTGATGTCCGCCATCAGTCGCCGTTCGTGCTCCTCCACCTCGTCCGTCTGGTGTGCCAGTTGGGTTGCCTCGCACTTCAGCGATTTGTTCTCATCCAGCAGAGAGTTGACCTTCTTCTGCAGCAGATCCAGCGTTATCGACTTGGACATCGTGGGCGTATCTAATTATTAAGAGGGGATTATCATTATTATTCGTTTAATATAGTTAAATCTCACAAAATTTTAGCGCCATATTATTCAGAAATTTGTAGCATTTATTATTGAGGTTTTCGAAAGAAATAATCCATAATTTAAGTTGTATTTCTACTTTTAGGAAATGATTTTCTTCATAATGGAAAATATTTTAAAGATATTGAAAAAACTATATATATTTGAGATAGTTGATGTAGAACCATCCTTTCTAAATCTTTTTTAGGGCAGTTTACACGAAATTTAGTTGCTTTTTTTCGAGTGTATTTGATTCCACTTACCCCCATCTGTGTGATCGTCTGCGTCGTTGGTTAGCACCGAAATCAGTTCATTTTTCTTGTGCAGCTCGTGCAGCAGCTGTGCGCGATCATCGTTGGAGGATTTGAGATCTGTTTCCAGATCACTGACACGCGCCTCGAGTGCATTATTTTGAGTGAGCAGCTCCTTGCCAATTTGCACCGTTAGCTCCAAGTCCTTCTCCTTCTCTTCGAGCAGACGCGTCACGGCTTCAATGTCATCGTAGGCGCGAGTCATCTGGCTAACACGGTTACCACATAGAACTGCAATAGGTAAAAAAGGAAATGAACTTTAAAATAAAAATATATACACATAATAAATTAATTTAAAATTAATTCATACAAATAAAGTTTAACTCTAAACTATCGATTTTAAGTCTATCGTTTATCGGGCTGGAAGGAGAGCGCCTTTCACAGGCTTTAAATATCAACATTTCATTTAGTTTGGCCACGCTGCCCGATCATTACGTAATTGAAAATACGCTAAGAATACCTTCCATGAGCAATTGCTCATTTTGCTGCTCGCGCTCTCCTGCTAAGCCAAAGGCTGCTAGCAGACTGAATTCTTGGTGCGCTGGCGTCGCTGCTGCCGTTGACGCCGCCGTTGTTGTTGCTGCTGCTGAGAGTTCGAGTTCATCTTCGTATTCAAGTTCATCGTCTACGATGCAGAAGAAGTCGTCGCCGAGCCAACTGCCCGTCGCTTTCGTTTGGCATGCAGCAAATGCACATTCCTCAATTTCTATTGCTGCGGCATCAATAGAATCCACAGCATCCACTTGACGAGAGCTGCGGCTGATGCTGCTCTTCTCAGTGGTTAAAAATCGATGCAGACTAATGCTGCCGGCGGCAGCCGTCTCCGACTCTCGCTCCGTCGTCTCTTTCGCCTTCTCTCTCTCCATTTCTGCCGCTGCTGCTGCTCCTTCGGTATTGTTTACGTGCGTCATGTTTTACAGTATTTTATTCTTTTGTTTTATTACTGAATCTTGCCTTAGTCATGTTGCATTTTTCGCATTCTGCGCATTTATTTTAAATTTGTTTGCGATTTAGTTGCTGCTTGCGTTCTGTGTATCTTATTTGCTAGCGTATTATGTAATAAACAATTTTATTGTAAAATTCGCTGTCAAGGCACTCGGATTGTTTTGCATTATTTTGGTGGTGTGCAGCACTTTTTCCTTGGTGGTTGTTATTTTTTAATTTGCGGCCTTTTCTATTGGTCTGTGGTTGATGTTTTCTCTCTCCACATGTGTCACATGAGTTGTATTTTTTCAATATAATTACGTTTAGTCACACTTTATATAAAAACATTTGTAACAAAAAGTATATATAGGCGGCAAAACACTGAAATTAATTGCTAAATGAATGCGAATTGTCTGAAGACAGCAGAGAAACTGAAAAGTGTCGAATGACAATTGCTTTTGCTCTCTTGCTCTCTCCCTCTCTCGATTATTTGCCACCCACTTCGACGTGCTGAGCGTGCGCAATAAAGATTCGGTTTTGTGACCCACCCAACATAAAAACCTAGCTTTGAACTTCTAAACAAATAATTTCCGATATATTTTTAGCCATGAGCGAGCTACGCTGCTCTGCTCTCAATCTAAATCTCTCAATCTCAATCTCTCAATCTCAAATTAAAATTTACTTCTTGCAAGCGCGACGCACATACACACACTGACGCCGACACTAACAGCAGCTCAGCAGCAGCACAATTGGCGTCGACGCAACAGAGCAGCAGCAGCGCAGCAAACTACAGGCTACCACGGCAGCAGCAGCGCAAAAGTAAAAGGCGATTAGTGAAAGGAAAAGGAGCAACATAAATGTTTGTTTTTTTTTTTTGGCTGCCGGTTCGACGGGAAATTCAAGCCATAAATACACACATATTTACATATGTACATAGATATATGAACAATTGCGCAAATGGGCAAACTCACGTGTCGAAAATATCCAAACAGATTTTGGCTGCACAAAAAACTTTGACGAGCGTTTCACTTCACTGATTATTGGCAGTTGCAACAACAACAACAGCAGCTTATAATCCAAACAAATGCCACAAGGCTGCGTGGCCAGTCCAAAGGTTGTGAGACATTAACATTCAAAAATTTAATTCTAAGGTAAAAACACAAACAAAAAGAGAGCTGGGCCAGCAAACGGCGCTCCAAACTCGTGACGGAGCAGAGCAACGTAGTCAGACTCACACGCACACACTCACAAGAAAATACACACTGCTCACCACTAGCTGTAGATGTTGCTGTTGTTGGACGGGAGGGTTTTAATAATTTTTTGCTTGCAATTTGTATCGAGAAACAGCGCACTTCTGTTTTTGTACGTATTTTATTTAGAAAATGTACAACATTAGGATTGTTTGAAATTCTCGTTTACATTTTGACAATATATTTTGAGTTAAATTTCACATTCACAATTGGCACTGAAATTGTGTAATTTGCAGATTAGCAGCAGATACACGACGAACGCTGAGTGAATTTTATTTGCTGTCAGTTTTTGTTGCTGTATTGGAATCCACCACAAAAGTTGGCATCCACATATAAAAGAGTGAGAGAGCTTGTTATTGCTCTGTTATGAAGCAGCTCTGTTAAGGTGGTATTCATTTAACAGAGAGTGAGCGACTAAACAGCATTGCCAGCATAGATAAATCGAACGCTCACAATACCCTAGCAAACTATTTATTAATTTATCATGAATCAGAGCACCTTTCTTGTAGACCAGTCTATATATATCATTATATATATCTAAAACATAATATATGCAAGAACGTTGAATTGTATTACTTGATGCTAAATATCGCTGTCAATAAACTAAGAATATTTTATTACACAGCAGAGTATGAAAAGGTAGAAAGGGTATTCAACGTGCCCCACTCTAAAGTTCAGTTGTTTCTTCAGTTATTTGAGACTGAATTATAACACTAATGCTAACGAAGCGCGTAAATAAGCTGTAATTGTTTATCTAGCTGCCATATATCATTTTTTCATATCGTATTCCTATTTATATTAGTGCTTCACGGTGCATATAAAAACGAGCAGAAAAAACCGGAACCAGCCTACCTAAAACTAAAACTAATCCGAAATCCCATTCATGTTCAGGAAGATGGAAGACCGAATACCTTTGCGGGTGTTTTTCCGTGTATTCGGGTGTCCTGCAAAAGGGATAATACATTTCCCTAGAAGCGGTCTTTCACATAAAATGCAGGTAGAAGTTTTGACTCAAGTTTAAAGATACGCGGCAGATTTAAAATGTTACGGAAAAGTAACTGTAGAATAAGAGAAATTAAAGTTCGTTAAATCTGTTAAATTCTGGTGTGCCCAAAATAAGAACCAAATTAGTTTATGTCTCCGATTCGTACAGTACAGTCGAATAATTTGTGATATATTTATCATTTTAATCAGTTGAACTTATATATTTTTAATTGATCTTGTTCTTTTGACAGTTTGACATGGCAAATAAATAACAAATTAAAATTGAAACACTAATTTTAGTATCTAATTATCTGTTCAATCATTCAATCAGTTGATCGTTTTGACATATTGATTTGTTACTATTTTTTATTTACTATACTCAAAATAAATATAAAACTTGAATATGGAATTCCCACGAATACTTGGTAATGATATAAAAAGTTAAATCAGTTGTATTTTTTTCTTAGTTTTATTTGATCAGTCTATAACTGTGTATATGCAATTATCGCTAGTTTCTTATAAAAGCCAACTATCCTGGGAACCCATACTGACTGAGTTTCTCCGGTGCATAAAACGATATATTTTTTTCGAAATTGAAAAAGTCGATTTATAGCAAGTTAAATGACAGGGGAAATGTATTCTTAATTATAGTCGATCATTAAGGTACACATTTAATGACCCTTTTTGCTTTTGACGCCAAATAGAACCGATTCTCAGACGAAAAGGGCTTTTTGCATTTTATTGCAATTAGATCTTCGAATGATGCGCTGCATTACTTTAACATTAGCACTAAGCAGACAGTGTATTATCTTTAGTCGGAATAACCAGCAAGTCACAGCTTCAATAAGGGCAAAAACTACAACTAAGATAAACCCAGCAAAAAGCCCTGTAATACAAGAAAAAAAAACGCCAATCATTGTGTAAACATCATGTGACTTGATAGTTTTTCAAAGTAACTGGCCAAAAGCTGACATGTATATTTTTATATAGATAAATACATATATATACAGAATATACATTTGCCGTACAACAGCAATTGATAATGATTTGTGCAAATATCAACAAAATTCGCGGCGATATCTAATGCAGGCAGAACAATAACAAATCCAAAGTCTACAATTTTAACAATTAGTGAAAATAAAGAAAAAAAACTGAAAAAAAAGAAAAAGCTATGGCAAAAATGGATGTCGTGCCTTTTCACACGTCGACCACAACACACAAAGAAAATGACGAGAGGCAAAAAGAACAGCAAACAAATCGACAACCCTCTTCAAATTATTGAGAAAACATTAATCGTCTGGCTGAGTGAATATAACACCGACCGATCGAACCGATAAGATAAGTTAGAACTTAACAAGCCCCCGCCAAATGTAGCGCAATCAAATGCAGCGTGGCAAGGGGCGGGGACAAAGATAACGGGGTTTTGCGCTGCACTTCACTGATAACTGGGGTTTAGCAAACAAACAGCTGAGGGCAAAATAATACGTCTGCTGCTCGATAAAACTTAACATCTTAACTGTTGCATAATGTCAATGTTTTGCATAATCTTTATTTATGTATCATCTTCATTTTTATATAATCCCTTTAGCTATTACTTTTATTCCTGCTTTGGGCTCTTTTAGTTAAGTATATTCAAGAAAAGTAGCGCTATTAAACAAAATGTTAAAGTCGAAAGTTCCAAGAAATGCCAAGGATGATTTGAGAGTTATGTGTATTTGGACCCATCACAACTAATAAATCCAAATTTATATGGCGAATTCTCTTTGATAATTTGCGCGTACTAGCACTATTATTTTGACCTCAACTGTATATAAAAGGGAATCACAATTAGACTACTTTTCAGATATATATGCACTTAAACTGTTAACTGTGATAAGTAGAAATAATGCGAAATCGATGGAAATATCTAGAATGGTTATTTAACTAATATAACTAAATAACCAACATTAGATATAGCACAGTTATATATATCAACCATCTATTAAACACTCTTCAATTTTCAACTAGTTTTTAGTGTTGAGCAATAAATCTCAAGTTCAAGTTGCAGTTTTTCTAAATCGCTGTATAACTATTTTTATATCCACACTTATTGTGATGTGGAGTTTTTCAACACTGACTTTTATTGAAATATACAAAAATAGCAGGAACAGCTTAAACTTTTTAGTTGCTTTCACAATATAAAAAAAAATCTGTTTATAAAACATATATTATTTATTGTGTATTGTGGAGTTTTTCACTATTAATATATTCAAAAACAGGTTTTACATTGTTTTTTTTAGCACACTTGTTTAAAATCATTGTAGTTTTCCAACACTATATGTTTTCGAAATATTCAAGCATGTCAATAAAAAGATGTGTAAACAAAAAGTCGTTTCAAAAATAAATGCCATTGACCTTAATCACTTTCATGGCAGATTGAAAGTTTTCAACACATTTCAACACACATGGCAATAACTGATCGATTTCAATATATTTTCATAAATATTCGCTGCTTACCTTTGTTGGTCAACAGACTGCGCACAACTTTCAGGCAATTCCTGCCATCGACATTCTTGGAAGCATAGTACATGAGCTCCCACGAGTTGGCCTTGTCCAGCAACTCTGGGGGCAGCTCGAAGTTGGGTCCATCCGCATCGGCAATGGCGCCCGTGATGGGACTTGGCACAGGTGTGGCCGTATTTGATTGGGGCTGTGGCTGCCCCTTGGCGGCAAAGTCGTGCAACAAAGCCAGCAGCGGTGCCGACGCCGATGTCGGCTCCACGCTGGACGACACCTTCAAATGCTGCACAATGATGCGCATGCGCTCCACGGCCTCCAGTTCGAGTTCGAGGCGTGTCGGTGCCGGTCCCGTGCCATGGACAATGCTCGACATCATCGAGGAGCAGTAACTGCTATCCAGAC
Source organism: Drosophila atroscutellata (assembly GCA_035041605.1). NCBI lineage: Eukaryota > Metazoa > Arthropoda > Insecta > Diptera > Drosophilidae > Drosophila > Drosophila atroscutellata. The sequence goes on along the minus strand of JAWNLA010000137.1, from coordinate 1,974,605 downwards.
TCGCATCTAGGGATTTGTCCAGCTGCTGCAGTTTCTCCGCCGTCCGTTGGCAATTGCTCTCCAGTTGCTGGCCGAGCAGCTTGTACGTGTTCTCAAAATGTTTGCTGGAATTCGAGGGCTGCTGGCTGATGGTGGTGAGCGACTCCGTTGTGGAGCTAGAGCTGCAGTTGGAGACGAGCGAGTTGAGGGAACTGCTGCTCACACTATTAGCCAAGCTGTGCGCTGTGCTGTTCAACAAGAGCAGCGCATCCTCGCCAGCCATAAAAGTTTGGGTGTAATCGTCATCGATGTCTTCCAGTTCATTGATGATGGGCAGCATTGTTGTAGCCGGACTTGTTGTTGTTGTTGTTAGCTTGACATGTTGTTGTTGTTGTTGTTGTGGATTGTTCTTTAACGCACTGTGTGGCATTTTGTTGCTGTTGTTTTTGGGGGCAAGCGCATTGTTTCTTTTATGTTGTACACCAGACTTGCACTCGTCTCCCTTGCACTTTATCTACGACTATATTTATTTATTTAGTTACGGGCTAGCTTTTCTCAGCCTGCAAGCAGTTGTTTCCGTGTGAATGTCAAATATGTACTGACACAGCCAGTGTTGGCAAACACACGCACAAAACTGTCCTGCAGCCACCAAACTTAGTGCGCATTTAGTAACTTATTAATGTTTTTATGACACACACACACACACACGCACAAATATTATCTTTATAGTCACAGTTATCGTTGGTCTATTTTTATTTCAGATGACTTATGCAACCTCAAAAATAAAGAAAGAGAAAAGTAATATGTCTATTTCAAAAACACAATGGCAAATAGTTAATGGCTAATTTCAAATACAACATCCAACTCCAAACATTAACATACAATGCAATGTGAAAAACAGATTTATTTGTATAATACAAATTTCAAAAGAAGAGCAAAAAAAAAAAAAAACTTTAGACGACTTCAAACCAAACAACTGCGAGAGACTCTAGGAAAATGTCGATCCCAAAAGAAACAAGTTTATAGTTTTCAGCCAGCTTTATATATAAGATGCGCCTTTGCACCCATTCACTCGCTGTAATCTGTATTTCTATATATATATATATATATATATACATGTTGCCGATCACGTAGCTATTTTTTTTCTTCTATTTGATGTGTGTGGGCTGTGTAGAACACAGAGGATGTTAAAATGACCATGGGTTGGGTTCGTTTTTGTTGTGTGCGGCGGCATGTTGTGTGTGGCATGGTCTGAATTAAAGTGGAAATGATGCAACATTAAGTTAAGAGCAAGTACTGAAGGCTGTCTGGCTCAATTGCTTCAGCTTCTTCTGCTGCTGCCGCTGAGCTTAATAACTATCAGATCATAATTTATGGTCTCTGGCACAGAGTGAAAGAAAATTGAGCTGAGCTAGAAATAAACAACCGTTAGCTTGTGCCAAATCAACGGGGCTCTGTTCGGCTCAGTTGAGAGATGACCAGCATGAAATGCAGTAATATTCAAGGCAAAATTAAGCGCTATTTGCAAGATATCATTCGCGAAAATAATAGACTGAATCTAGACTGACTAATGTCCAATGATGACGCCCACAGCTGGAATACCCTGAGATACCCCCATCATCTCACAGTCGAATTAAAACTAATCATCGATTAAGATTGCTTTATTGACTGTATAATTGCAATATGAATTATATAATGCATAATCTAATATTATCTTAAAAAGAACCCCATTAAAATGATCTAATCGTGTGAGCTCAACTAGAAAATACCCTTTATCTGCAATATATTCATATCAATAACTAATATATAATTCGAATGTAAAATATCTAATATTTAATCTAAAATGTCTTTTAAAAAACATGTTCGAGTGCTTTGGTCGTGAGAGGTCGACTGGGAGATAAACTGTCCAGCTTTCAAAATACACACTAGGCTTGATCAATATATATAATAAAAGTATAATATAATTGAATATACATAATAATATTTATTGTTGTTGTTATTTGTTTGCTCAATTCAAAAATACATTTTGATTAACAACAACTGCGATTATTATTCGATCTTAATGAAATGTTCACAGTTGATCAATAATATGTTTTACTTTATTATATATATTAATTGGCAGGCATTACCTTTACAATTTTGACTTTTATTGCTATCGTAAAAGGAATTGTCTCGATAATTGCAACAGGTTATCGAAAAAAAATAAAAAAAAACTTGATTTGTTTATGGCAAACGGGAACTTTTATTCCAAATTTTCAATATCGGGAATGGCGAAATCTACTCGGTTAATGCTGACGAAGAACATATATACCATATGTAATTGGATATGCTTCGATCTTCCAATCTTACATACTTTACCATAATTTCGATATAGCCGTTTTACCCACTTTCCATGCGATTAGGGTATACAAATAAATTTACTGTGCCAAAAACCATTAACAATCGACAAAGTTAATTTAAAAACATTTTTCAGTCACGTGCTAACAAAATTTAATGTTTAAAATTACGTATTTTTAACAACTTTCGGAATTAACAAAATATAAAAAAAAATCTAGAGTGACAAATACTTGAGTAAGGAAATGAAATACTTGATTCAAGAACACATTTCTTAATCAGTATGCCAGGCAAAGCTAACTTTAAATAATAAAGAACTGCGGACAGTTAAAAAAGTGCTTAAAATGAGATCTAACCTTAAGCAGCTTAAATATTTTGACGATTTTGACTTTAAAAAAACAGTTATGATATCATACAAAATATATATGTATGTAATATGATTAAATAAAATAAGCTTGTGACTTGAGTGTAGGCAATTTCTAAATGCATAACACATTTGATAATAAACAATAAGCCATAATAATAGTACATAATCAACAGCCACTGTTAAGGGAGAGAAAAAAAACTTGAATGAATCAACGCAAGTCAGTTTGATTAATGTGCGTTGAAAGTTGAAGTGAAGCCACAGGCAATTAGGAATACCCTACAAATATATATATATATAAATATATGTTTTTTTTTAACTGCGATAAATTGAATATTTAAGAAGTGGAATAATGATTGGAAAAAACTAGTCACGAGAACACTTAAAGACACGCTACCAAAAAAAAGAACTCATCTGCAATAAATTACTATTTTGAAGGGCATAGAGGAATTCAGCGACTCGGCAAGCAAAAGACATCGGAAATTTGTGAGAGGTTCATCGACATGCATAAGGCGTAGAGCCCTCATATAACAATAATAATAATATATTCATATGTATGCATTTTTATGAGTCAGACTTTAAAGGTAAGCATCGGCAATAAATCGGCACACACGCATACACACACACACACACACACACAGCACAACAAAAGTGGGTGAATGATGGTAAAAATTCAATTATTGATTACGATAATAAAGCATATGACAAAATGTGTGAGAGAATTAAGAATCGCTAATTGGCTGATTGACAAAAACTCTTGACGAACATAATTATATAAGAGACAGGTGAATAAATAAGACAACACACAATAACCGAATATATACAAAACAACAACAATAAATATGGAAAAAATGCCAATCAATGGCGCACACGCGAAAATGAAATGGAAACGGTAAAAACGTTGCTGCTAAATAAGACAAATTTTGTAGTTTTTGTTTTTCCTTTTTTTTTTTGGTTCACATCAACTTTCACAAAAAGTGGTTTTACTTGGGAATTAATTATTGGCAAAAGCAGTTGGGCGCAATTAAACACTTCTACATTTGGTCAAAAACTTAAGCTGCATCGCAGCACTGAGCACTAATAAGGAAGTTCAGTGTAGGATAATTGCATACGATATTCAATCTGTAAACATATCGCGCTCCATTTTTAAGTGTGGTTTTTTTTCTGCGGCACTAATTGTGTCCCGCAATGTGAATGTCCTAATCAATAGGGGCCAGTGACATAGACGTAGAGCGAAAAGAAGAAAGAAAAACACCACAACACAACCGTTGCAGTGTTGCGAAATGACGTAATTAAAGTATGTCACTTGCTAAGTGTTTGTTTGTTTGTGTGTGTTTTTGGCCGCGGACATAATCCGTTTACACACACAAACACCACACTCATGACACAAATTTTGTTGCCATTTTATGCATTGTTTCTTTTTTCTTGTACGCCGGCAGCAGCTTAACACCAATCAACCAATGTGGGTCTGGGGGGAAATGATAAGCAATTTGACGTGCCTAATAGTCTACAACAACGACGACGACAAAAACCTCAATTTGTATTGCGGTTTATTCTCCACTTGATGAGTAATGAACGGAACGCGTTTTTATTGCTTCAAGATAAACTCACACGCACAAATGACATGAGATTGTCGACTGATTGAAGCGATACACGGAAGAGCAGCGCAACAATTTCTGATAATAGACAACAACTGGACAGAGCCGGTGCGCTAGAACTGGAATTGGAACTGGATAAGCGGCATTTCCAGCTAGCGCAACGGTAAATAGTTAAATGCAAACAAACAAACGAAGAAACAGCTGTGTGAATATTTAAAATTGTCTATCGAATAACGGACAGACGCTAAATTTCAATGGAAGACGAAGACGACGAGTTCTTATCAATAACAGCGAAGAATGTGTGACAGAGACAGACACAACGAACTAACAGCGAATTAACAGCCAACGAACAGGCACATGGAAAAAAGATTATGTAAAGAGCAACAGCAGCAGCAATAAATGGGAAGGAAAACAAGAACAAACTAAGAACTGACAGACAAACAGACCGACAGGCGATTGGCCCTGCCCATGGCCATGCCCTATAATGGGTTACAACTCCTACACACACACATACACATGCGTAAGTGTCGACCCCATTCATTAAATGTTTACACACTAGACCAACAAATTTATTTCTTCATAATTTGAAAAAGAAACACACACAAAAACACACCCATTTATACAAGCTCACAAATATATATTATTGTTTGCTGTGTGTGTGCGTTTAGTTGTCCTAAAAATAAATTCAGTTGTATGACGCCAGGCGAAAAAGCACTTGGAGAAATTCCAAATTCAACTGTTTTGTTTGTTTTTTGCACAGATGAATAATAGTCGGATCAGCAATAATGATTTTCGTCGATTGCGTTTCGCTTATGATTTTTGCCATACATATTTCTATGGTCATTTTTTTTGTAGTGTTTTTGCCAATTATGATTAATTTATAATTATTATTTTTAAATCTTTTTTGTGGGGCACGCGCACAATTTCTTTGCTTTACTTTGTTTGGTTCAATGTCGACGTGTGTATATTTATAATTTACATATTAAATATACGTTTCTTTTTGGCACTTTTCATTTGTTTGCTGCGGCGCGCCGCCTTCGCTTGACAAAGACTTTCAAATGCACGCAGACCGACGACGCACGCGGAATGAGAATAGCCAATAGCAATTCCCGCACACAACCGGCAACGATAGCTCCAAATAAAACTAAAACAGCTGTGCGCCGTGTGAATGACAGCGCAGCTGCCTGTGTGAATGGCAAAAACAGCTGTCTGCTGTCAGTGGTGTGACCGTACCTAGGCCACATTTAAATGCCCACATTTGAGCTTTTGATTTAACAGAGTCGCTTGAGTTAACAGAATATTAATCTTTGATTTTAATATTAAGACTAGAATTTACTGAATAAAGTAGCACTTTCACTGATCACAAAACAAAGATATTTTACGTCTGCATATTGTTGTAAATTGCGCTTAAAGCAACAAACCAAAACCAAATTTGCGTTGCGGTCAGTGTGGCCGTTCTTATCAAAAATGCGAATGAGCAACAAGTGTTGTATTATGAAACAAAATATTGCTGCCAAATTGGCGCACTTTCTAAATACATTTCTCCAAAAATGTTTATATAATACTTATTAAGAAGTATATATATATATATATATATATTGACAACAAAGTCCATATACATAAAAATAAAAACGCAAGAAAACATAAATAATACCTTCTCACAAGTTTATTGGCGTCAAGAATGAGCCACAAAGTGTGAATAAGAACACAAATAGAATGTATTTTTATCTGCCTTTTGCGTTGCGCAGATAAAAGAATTTTGCGTTTTTTATGTCTCTAGCAATATTTCGAACATATTTAAAAATGAATAAAACAAATTATATATACAAATATATGCAAAGAACAAGTTGCTGCCAAATACTTTTCAATAATTTTCTTTTATAAGTTGTGGGGTACACACACGAGTACTTGTTGTATAACCAAGGCAATTGTTTTAGAAATATGCATTACTATACATATATAAACAAATATATCTGTATTGTGTGTACACACAATTATAATTGAACAATTAAGAATGGGGAGGAAGTCAACACATTAATGTGCGAACAATATGTGTATTGGGCAATATACGAATATTAATTTACTATGCTTATCACACAAGTAGTGATTAAAAATCTGACGTCATGGGTCTCTATCAAGAGTCACTTAGTCGGATGGATAGTTGGAAAGGGGTACTCACGAAAATAGTTGAGGCACTCTCTAGTCTGTTCCTTGGTCAATCCGAGACCCTCGACGGGTATGTGCAACGCTGGCGCCGGCACAAACCAATCCTCATTCGCATAGCCCGAAAAATCGGTGAGAAAATCATTTCGCACTTTATATTTGGGTATCTGTTCCTCCAGCAACGAAAATATCTCCACCTCGGGCAAGTTCTCGCTGCTGCACAGATCTATAAGTGATATATATATGGTATTTATTATTAGTGTTATATAATTACAATAATTGATGGGCAACAAATAACTCACCCGTTAGGCAACCGGCATCGGCTGTCTGCGGTTTGCTGCTTGCCACCGCCGTTTGTTGCATGAGTCGCTTCGCGTGCAGCTTGGGCAAATGTTTGCTGAGCGTCGCCTGCGCCGAGGGGCTGAGCGGTAAGGGGCTCCCATTGCCCCCAGATGTTGCGGATAACATCAACACTTCTTAATTTGTGTATTTTTCTATATTCTTCAGTATTTTTTAAATATTTGTTTTTGCTGATACTGGTTCAATTAGCGTTGTCCAGCTCAGGGTTCAGCGTCTAGTTAGTTGTTTGGCTGCAAATAGATGGAAATGTAAACGGGGATTTGTTAATTGACTCGAACTCGAACCCACATGAAAACCAATAAGCAGCTGGCACCTAACAGCTAACAGCTACAGCTAAAAGTTAGCAGTTAGTTACTCGATTTTTTTGCTTATTTTTAAATTATTATTATGGAAGCGCTTATCTCTGGGCCGCGCCGATAAAGTCAGCGCCAAACTGATGATTATTAATACTATAAATATTGGTAAACGTCAAAGGATTTTCGCGTTAATTTATCACAGAACTTAATTCGCGCATACTGGAGAAGGGTGGCCAGGAGGGGGTGGGTAGGCAGGTTCCGTTCTTATCACAATATTATTACATTTTCCAGGTTTCTATTTCGAATTTCTATCGATTATTACGTTAGCATCGATCTAACTGTCTAAATGTTTATTGTTGTTGATCATGCTGATGACTTTCGTTTTATTTTTAATCAATTGTGTACAGATTTTAAAACCATTTTCTTTGCACGCCTTAGAAAAATCACCGTTAATTACAGTGTTGCTTGCAGCATGTCGCGCAAGCGTCAACTGATTTGTTCTTTGCCAGCTGGTCGATTGTTGTTAAGTGGAGAAGGAGTCTGTGTAGCAAGCAACATTTGCTGAGTCATGCGCTCAAAAAGAGAACTCCGCATTGAGTGATAATTGTTGTTTAAAGTTTTTGTACTTTGATTTAAAAGCAAGCCAGACCAAAGAGATGGCCAAAAGCAGAAACAGACAGACAGACGACAGACTACGTGCCAAATGCGGCGTAAACGTCTGCAGCAACTCGTAAGCGCAGCGCGTGTGGAACGCTCTTGATAATAATGCGCGACGTAGAGGAGACAGAGACAGATAGAGAGAGGAGGAGAGAGAGAAACAAAAGACAACATGTAATTAAATAATAAACAAAACGAATGCGAAATTGAAAGTCAAAGCGTTTCCAAGATAATTTAACTGGAGTGGAACTGAATCACTCTTAATGAGTTCAATTGAGCAGAACAATTGAACTGATTCTATTACGAACTAATCGTTGAGTAAAAGCAATTAATATGGAGATATAACAGTTCTTATTATAATAAGAATGTTTTCAAGTTATAGCGCTCTTATAAAAAAGTAACTGCTGATCTACCTCTCCGAATCTTCAAAATAATTAGACTGGAGTGGAACTGAATCGTTAAGAATAAGTTCGAGCTAATAATCAAACATCAAGATTAAATTAATTATCTTTAAGTAAAACCAATTAATATTAATAAAAGACAAGTGTTTAAACTAAAGCAAATTATTTTATTGCTGTACATAACTATAAGTAGAGTGGAACTGAATAGCTAAGAATAAGTTCAATTGAACTAATATTTTAAAGAGAACAATTGAACTGACTATAATAATAATTACCGCAAAGTAAAATGATGAAAAGTAAGTTTAAGACTATAGCAAATTATGGTCGTAATAATTATGTCAATGTTTTGAAGTTATATTCAATAGAACTGTTTTTAAAAAATAGTGATCAGTTGATCGACCTCACTGAATTTCCAATATAATAAGATTGGAGTGGAACTGAATCGTTAAGAAAAACATCGATTGAACTAATAATCAAACAGCAACATTTAATGTATGATAACCCCAATAATAGGTAAATTTATTAAGAAAATATGATTCAAATCTATAGCAAATTTGTTTATTACTGTATATAATTATAAGAATATTTACAAATTATAGCTATATAAAAAGAACTGCTGATCAATGTCATAAAATTGAACGAAAAAGTTCAACTCTAAAGTTGACGACGCTGACGCACAAAGACCGCGAATTGGAAGCATGTGATGGTGACGACAATACCCACCCCACTACCAAAGCAACACCACCAGAAGGCAAAGCAGAGGTATTCCCTGACCGTCGTTAGGCCGTGGCTTTGATCAAGAACAAAGGTTTTATTTTTATTGTCGTTTGCGATAACAGCACACGAATATTGGTGAAATGCTGAGATAGTGCCGCCAAATGCTGCAAAGCTGCATTGCGTAACAGAGGAGGCCAAATGACAACAACCGGAAAATCTAAAAGTGAATGGAAGCCGGCGGTGATGAGTAATTAACATGTTTGTCGCTGTTATTTTCGTTACATTGTACAACACTCACACTCGGACAGGCACGCGCGTATGTGTGTGTTTGAATCATTTTCTATTTAATTTTCTAGCTTTGTACCGTTTCGCACTCTCCACTTTCCACTGTTCACAGCAGTTCACGGTCCACTGTCCCACTGTCCACTGTCACTGTTAAGCGCGCGTTGCCAGACCCCTGCTGTTCGAGGCGAAACTGAATGGATGGCATAATGCTCTAAAATAAATTTGGAAGCCAAAGCGAGCGACAGCCGCAGCGTTGGCAACGCTTGCCAAAAAAAAAAAACACACACATAATAGAAAAAAACAAACAAATTTGTTAAAGTTTCGCTTGCCATTCATTTGTTGGCGTCAGATTTTAGTTCTTAAATTGTTTTGCCATTTGTTATTGTTGTAGTTTGCCTTTCTTTTCTGGCTATTTTCACGATGTACTCAATTTTTTGGCATACGCACGACGAACGTATTTACAGTTCACTTATATAAGCAGCGACGCCGACGTCGTCGTTGTCAGTGGGGCAGGGTCATTAGGCGACACCGTTGTAATTTGTCAAATAAAATGAATTCATTTCAAATGTTCCGCATGCATTGCATGAATCAGCTGCTCAGCTAATCAGCTTGGAGTTAAGGGGGTGGGGCCAATTGGGGGATGCTGCTGCTTCGTAGGGGAGGTCATAAATGGGATGCGTGGGCGCAGGAATCTAGTGTGCGTAAATGCCTGTGTATGTGTGTTGTGTTTGGTTGATTATAAAACACAATCATTTGCTGAACAACACTCAACACTCGCGCACTCATTCATCAGCATGAATCTTTCTCATATTTCATAATGCTTTTCCTGCTCGTTTGTTTCTTTTTTTGTTTTGGAAAATTTAACCTTAAACTGATTGCGCGAATTATTGAATTTTCATGTGCCGTACGTTGTTGTTGGTACCCACTTTTGTTGTAGTTGTGCATGTGTGTTTGCCATTTTATTTGAATGTGTTGTGGCTGATGATTTCACACACACAATAAAATCGAAACAAAAACCACATGCCCTTTTTTCACTTTGCACGAGCGCGCGTCAATTGTCGAATGCAATTTGTTTGGTTGAGATAAAAAGAAAATACGTTTGGTGTTTGGGTGTGCGTGAAGTCACATCGAGTTTAAAACTAAAGAAAATAAAATGCTCGTCCAAATAAATTGGTTTCTTCTTTTTTTGCAGCTGCAGCCAACTTCTTGCGCACACTGAAGATGGACATGCAAGCGATTGTCGCTTGACAACTTCTATCGATATATCGGTGTATGTTTGGTTGAAAATGCCGATTTGTGAGAAATATCGATTCATTGAATTGCTTATTATCGTTTTCCATTTTGTTAAAAATTCGTAATATATTAATCAGATAAATCAACTGCATATACAAAAAATTCCTTACCCTGCAAATATTTGAAAAATCAACATTTTCGAATCGGATTTTTATTTTTGATTTATGTTTTTTTGCCTACAAAATATGTTTCTTTTGTTGTTTACATAGCATTTTACATTTGTAAATATGTAGCGCTGCCTAAATTATTTACGCATTAAAAAAAAGGAAAAAATATATAAATTGATAAGTTGGGAGGTTGTTTTCGCAAATAGTTTTAAGTTAAAATCCAAATGATTTTTGTTTTTGGCGTGTTAGGAATGCCTAATTATATGATATATATATGAATATATATATATATCTTTAATTGTAATGTGATTGTATTTAGATGTGCCCCATTTTTCATTCAGCTTGCGGACCATTTACACAAAATTCGGAGTCTTTCAAAAAAATGTTACAATCATGACAGAATTAATTTGTTGCTGTTTAACGAATAATAACAATATATATTTTGATGCTGATGCTTGATCACATCAATCATCCATCCACCAACTATGGGCTCCATTAATCGTCGGTGTTCTTGCGTGTGGATGCAATCAAGTCGACGGCACTGATTGCATCCGGAAACATGGAGTGATAGTTGATGAGGGGCACATACGCCGCCGTTATGACACGTCCGGCAAACCAACGTCCGTGCAGCGAATTCACAGCCAACACAGCCGTCGCCGTGCTCGGACACTTGACGTAGACGGTGCCAGTCGCAGATACGGTGTCCACATGGATATGCAACACGCCGCCATGCTTAGCGCACTCCTCGAGCACATCGTCGCGCACCTCAACGTCCCAGGTGGGATTCGTTTCGGTGCGCGGATCAAACATATTGGACAGTATAAAACACTGTGTCGCTATCGATGGTGTCTCCTGTTCATGTTGCATTGGCACCGGTTGCGGTGCCGTCGCCAGCAGCGCATTCGCTGCAGCTTGGGGCACTGCCAGACCAGCACCTTCGGCCAGTTTAAACATGAGCTGCAATCGTCCCGTGGCGCCGAGATCAATGCCACTGCGATCCATTTCATCAGTGTCCAGCGAGCTGGTGTTCATGTCCAGCCGTTCGGTGACATTGCCCACCTTCATGGGACGACCGGCGAGCTCAAAACCGTTCAATTGTTCCAAAGCCTTCTTGGCATCGTCAGCATTGTGATACTACACAAAATATATATATATAATTTATAATATATAGATTTATAATCTGATGTATCGTGCATACCGTTATAAAGCCATATCCCTTGGATCGACCCGTCTCATTGTCCATGATCAGCTGTATGACATCGATTTTGCCAAAGGGTTCAAAGATGCCGCGCAACATGTCCTCGGTGATGTTGAAATGCAGCGAACCCACATAGAGACGCATTGGACCCGTATGCATCTTGGGTTGGAACGGTGGCGGCGCACTCTGCAAACGATTCTTCTCGGCCTGGGTATGTTGTACCATGATGGGCACACCCAACAACCGCTGGCCGGACAGGCCCAGGGCGAGAGCAACAGATTCGGGGTCTTCGAACTCAATGTAGGCGATGCCCTTGAAGCGTTTAGTCTTGTTGCACGTAATAAGTCGAACATCTCGTACCTTTCCCACGCTGGAGAAGAACTCCTCGAGGTCGCGGGCGCGTACACGTTGCGACAGTTGAATGCAGAAAACGGTGCGTGCATCACGCTCCTCGGGACTCAGCTCGGTGGGCGGTGTACGATCCCCGACGCCATTCGGTGGTGACCTGCCAGTGCCACCACCGCCACCACCATTACCACCACCGCCGCCACGTCCACGTCCGCCATATGGTCGTGGTGAATAGCTGGTCCGACGACGACTGCTGCAAAGGCAAAACCAAATCGATTAATACAAGATAAACCAGTTGGAAGAATGTTGTAGTCGAGAGTGAACCCGACTACGTGTTACCCTGCACCCAAAAGCCAAATTAATTCTAGTTTTATTGCCAAATTGTCTCTAATATTATGAAGCCGGCACAGGAAATGAGCAGTAAGAAAATCAATCTAAAACAAGTCCGAACTGAAATCTAATTTTCCACTTAGCCGATCTTAAATTTTGGCAGTTGATCAATATACGTACGTATCAATTAGAAGCCTGTGCCTATAAAATGGTGTCACATATTGCTATCGGAAATCGTGAATGGATCGATATTCGAGAAACGGAGGCGGTTATCGATAAACATGTATACGTGAAACTTTATTCCAAATTTAAGGCTCTTACAGTTTCAGAGGTCTGCGTGTTCATCCAGATAGATAGACGAACGGACAGACATGCCTATATGAACTCTGTTGTTGATCTGATCAAGAATAATACATATATACAGTGGCTCGAAGCTTATTCTATAGCTTATATACTATATATATACTATAGGGTCAGACATAATTCCTTCTGCCTGTAACATACATTTGCAAAAAATAACTAATATATTATAAAATTTTCAATGAGTTCACAGAGTATAAAAATACTCAAGCGATGATCGCTCGCTTCACTTACTTGGTGTCTCTGGAACGCGAGTGACTGCGTCGACGTTCGCGTATTGGACTGGTGCGTGGCTTGCGCTGCGCTTCACGCGAGCGACTGCGTCGACGTCTGTCCCGGGAACGACTGCGTTTGCGTTCCAGATTGCTTGTCTTGCTGCTGCCGCGACGATCGCGTGAGGGATGTTCCCGTTGCGCTTCGCTGCGTCCGCTGGCACGTCTGCTGCTGCTCTCATCGCTGGGGCGGTGTTCGTCGCGAGAGCGACTGCTGCGTTTGCCATCGCGATGGTTATAGCGATGTTCGCGCTGTTCCCTTTCCTTATCCCTCTCCTTGTCCCCCCTGTCCCTGTCCTTGTCGCGATAGCTACTGCGCTCCTTTTCGCGTTCCCGATCCTTGGAGCGTCTGTGTTTAGCATCACGCGATCCGCTGCGACTGCTGCGTGTGTGTTGGAAAATGGAATGAATGTTGTAAAACGTTATTTATTTTCTAAGCTATTTTTGGAAATTGCCCAGCACCGAACTAGTGAATTACTGCTTACAGAATGCATTCCGTATGCATACAATGTAAATGAGTACTTAGTAGTGTACAACAAACTGCTCTTTGAGAAAACTTCAGCTACTAAAGCTTATGATTTATTATATTATTTCTTATATGTATTGGTTTCTTATCTGATTCGTTGTCTCTTTCAGTTATTGCGCCGGCGCAGCTTTGCTTACTCTGGTTTTGTGAAGTGGAATAAAAATATATTTGCATCTTCATATTGAAGATTATTTTATATCCTAGAATAAGTCAGCAAATTGTATAATTGGTTAACTATCTTGGAATATACACATCTGGACAGTAAAAAAAACTTGTGAAGACAAACAATAACTTTGTGTCAAGCAACATGCATGACTGCTTTTTTAGTAAATTTAATATAGAATTATTTACAGTTTGGTTACACATGTTTCTGTGATTGATCCGATTTTTAGCATTACTCTTATACTCTATCTTCTGTGATATCGTTGACCCATTTAATATTATTCGCTATATATATTCAAATATTACCTTTTGCAAACAAAATCAATATCAAAACTCGCATCTATTTCACTGTCCAAAGAAATGCGACAAACAATTTGACTGTGCGCTATCTTATGCCAGAGACTTCCGATTTTCATTAAGTAGCAAATTAGAATATTTTATATTGGACATATTTCTTTTCTTTTCCCCTTTAAATGCACAATATATTAAATTTACACCTATTTCACAGTCCACCTGTGTATATATGTCAATAACGCATACTCTCTGCATTACGGACAGACTATTGTAGCTTCTATTTGTGTAAAACGTATAGATTACGAATTAAATTCGTAATGGGATCTGTCTTTCGCTGCTGGGTGATCAATTAAAGGAAACGTTTGACCGATTCATTTGGGTAGTGAAATGGACTTACCGTGATCGGTGCGTGCGCTTTTTGCTGCCATTCGAGGAGCGAGTTCCGTTTTCCCTGCTCGCATAGCGTTGTTCATCCTCATCGTTGTCATCGTGGCTATCGCTGCCGCCGCTGCTGCGACCACGTCCTCCTCGTCCCGTGCTGCCCGCACTGACGTTCTACAGATACAGGGTGTGTGGTTTTTTGGTATTTTGGTTGGTTGTTTTGGGTTGTGGTCATGGGAGAGTTTTGGAAGTCGCAAGCAATAATATGTTGTACATATATATAGAATTTTTGGATTTCAATTTGTGGTTAACATTGAGAGTGACACACAGCACGCACACACACACACATACACAGAGATATAGAGTGAGAGAGAGAGAGAGAGACACACACACACACACGCACAAACAGAATGTTTGGTTTTTCGTTGTTGGATTCGCACACGTTACGGTTAACGGTTGTTTTTCATTGATGTCGTCGTTGTCGGTTGTTGTTGGTTGGTTGTTGTTGTTGTAGTTGTAGTTGTTGTATTCATTTTACAAATTTTTCAAATATTTTTTGGATTTTCATATTTTTTTTGGGGTATTTGTATTTTTTTTTTTTTTTTTGAATAAGAGAAAGCAAATCAAAGTAAATTAGTTAAATTTTTTGGTATCTGCAAGTATATAAAATAGAAATGCTTAAGTCAACAATGATCGTCTTACAGATCATTGCCAATTTATAGCAATAGAGCAGTAGTAGTAATATAAAAGTGATACATATGAGATTAATAGACCTATATAGTAGTAGTACACACACATATATATTAATATATATATATATTATATATAGTACCTATACTGTATAGGAGTAGTAGGCTGTACCACACACATAGTAAGAACAGTTGTAAGTAGTTCACGGCGAAATTTCTCCATACTCAAATTATGCAATTATTGTCTTCGTTTCGTTATTTTTTGGGTATAGTTATTAGCGCTGGCTAGTTTGGTTGGGTTGGTTGCTCTTTTGGTTTGGCCTTTTTCTTTCTTTAATTTTTTGGTTTGACTACTTTGCGGACACCACAGATCGCAGGCGCCCTCTCATCTATATATGGACATGTACATATAGATATAAGTTAGAGTTATATATATATAATTGTGTAATGAGAAATAATTTAAAGTTTTGCTTATTACGTTTTTTTTTTTTCATTTGATAAGTGGTTTTTGTATTCATTTTTATATTTGGGCATTTTTTTTTTCATTGGTATTTTTCAGACTCGACTCCTGAAAGAGCAGTGAAGTGGACTTGTGAGATTTTCTTTCTTTCATTCTTGTCTGTCTGTGAGTAGTGAGAGTAGTAGTTGTGCTGCCTGCTGCCCCAGACAATAGGTAGAAGAGTTTATCTGAAATTTAGTGCACGTTCAGTTTTCATTGATTGATTTTTTTTTGTATGGAGAAAAAAAAACAGAAACAAATCATACAGAAAACAATAAATGCCTAGATATGTTTTGGTTTTTTTTTTGTTTTTAGTTTCATTTTTTACGCAGTTTCTGGCACATTCAAAACTTACCAAATGGTCTCCAGCTTTTTGTGTTTAGAATGACCAAAACAATCACTAGCAACAATATTGAGCTTATACGATTTCTGCAAAGACATTTCACCCTTAAGAATTATTCTCGCTTTTTTCTTTGAATTATTTGCGGTTTTTTTTTTTTTTTTTTTGGTAGTGTGATATTTTTTAATGTATTTTTTATTCATTTGCACATTTTGCATAGAGAGAGAGAGAGATATATAGACGGAAAGGAGAGCAACCACATCAAATGTCATTATCCATTTAGAAGACATATTTTTACAAATTGAGGTAAAGCTTGAATAATGTTCCCAAGCGCATTTGAAATTCAATATGCTCTTCAATCAACTGCAAATCAATTTCAATACAAACACACACACACAGACACGCATACATCTTCTATCATATTAACTGTTAAACTCGTTAATTTAATTTTAACCCTATTTTAAACATTGTTCATCTCTTATGCTTTGAAAAGATAAGATAAACTAAAACGTTTAAGTAATGAACCCCATTTTATCTGTCGGAATGAACACAAAAAAAAAAACAGACATGTCTCTCACACACACACAGGTAGGTGGCGAATAGTATAAAAAATAACAGAGGTGTTTAAAAAACACCGGCCGACTTTTGCTCTGTGCTTTTGTCGATAGTCGATTGCATTACATGGGAAATTGGGTTAAAAATCGATTCGAGACAGCCACTTTACATGCACTGTTCATACACACGCGCACCTACACACACAAAGGTGACCAATGGGTGTACGTGCATGTGTGTGTGTATGCTAGTGTCTGCAGACTTAAAAAAAAAAATACATACATACATACATACATATATACGTACGTACATAATACACACGGCGCGGTTGTGGGTGTCTATTTAGAAGAGAAGTATACAAACATTCATAAAATAAATTATAAATAATATATATACCGTTATTACAATGATAACTTATTTGTTTGTACAAACCGTTTGCTCTTAATTCCTATGCAATCAAATTTGATGCACTTACGTTTTTTTGGTACGGCGCCTCCAGCATTGCTTCGACATCAAAGTCCTCGGCCATGTTGAATTGTTGTTGGAACAGCGGGGGGAAGGGGGAAATGTCGCCCTTAGTCTAGTTTGTCTAGCACGGTTTGAAGAAACCAAAATTGTTGTTGTTGTTGGTATGCACAGCTCGATGGCTCACTTACGAACTTTCTTTTCAATTCTTTTTGTTTGGCAAATACAATTTTCCTCAAAATTTTTTGTCTAAGATTTTTTCACAGCGTGGCCGACTATATTGTGTTGCTGCAGGGTTGATAATTACAGTACATCGATACTCGCACGGGTATCGATACTTTTGAGCTCATATTAAACAAAAAATAAACGCAATTAATTACATACATACAAATTCATAAATCGCATATGTCATTTATTTATCACTTGAATAAATATTGATGTCTTTTCAAATTTGCTGGCCCATTTCAATGGCGTTGCCAGATCGTTGCCACATTAATCGATTTGTTTATATTTACATATACGCAGCGAAATTTTGGCTTTTGCAAATTACTTTTGTTGTCGTTGGCATGCAATTGATGTATTAAATTCATAAATCGTAACGTATGCCGTAAAATTGATTGAATGGCGCTAACCAATAAACAAGACGAGCTAATTCGAAGCAAACATTGCTGGCAGTTCTAATTGTTGAGTCATCAGCAGCAGTACCAGCAGCAGCGTCTCTACCAGCAAGCAAAAGACGAAGTGCTGCAGCAGCCTCGGAGGCGACGGCAACGGCAACGTTTACCGTTAGACCGCATACGTAGCTTGCGTGTGTGCTACAGGTGAGGGGGAGGGGGCAATTGTGTAAACTATATTTAATTGCGTGTTGTGTGTGTGGCGTAAGCTGCATCTGCGGGTGAAACTCCCCCATTCTCGAGTCGAGGCTCCACAAAACCATCCCCCATTACACACACACACACATCGCTTACGTTACGCGTCGTTGACTAAGGTGTGTCGAAATTAACTAAAAAAGAAGAAAAAAAACTGTATACTAATAAGTAATTTTTGCACACAGGTTGACGAGTCTCCCTCGCTTCAAATGGAGGACTATAAATTCCTATTCAAAATTGTGCTCGTTGGCAATGCGGGCGTTGGCAAAACATGCCTCGTGCGTCGCTTTACTCAGGGCTTGTTTCCACCCGGCCAGGGTGCCACAATTGGTGTTGATTTCATGATCAAGACCGTTGAGGTCGAGGGCGAGAAGATTAAGCTGCAAATTTGGGATACTGCCGGACAGGAACGTTTCCGTTCGATCACACAAAGTTACTACAGATCGGCCCATGCGCTGATCCTTGTCTATGACATTAGCTGCCAGCCCACGTTCGATTGTTTGCCCGACTGGTTGCGTGAGATCCAGGAGTATGCGAACTCAAAGGTGCTCAAGATACTGGTGGGCAACAAGACGGATCGTGATGATCGTGAGATACCCACCCAAATCGGTGAGGAGTTTGCCAAACAACATGATATGTACTTCCTGGAAACGTCCGCCAAAGAGGCAGAGAACGTTGAGCGACTGTTCTATGAGATTGCCGCCGAGCTGATTGGTCAGGCGCGCAGCAAGGATGGGAACAGTGCTGCTGCAGCGGCGGCTGCACAGCGTCAGTCCGAGGGTAGCGGCTCCATTGGCCTGGGCAGCTT
Organism: Drosophila atroscutellata; assembly: GCA_035041605.1. Classification (NCBI taxonomy): domain Eukaryota; kingdom Metazoa; phylum Arthropoda; class Insecta; order Diptera; family Drosophilidae; genus Drosophila; species Drosophila atroscutellata. The sequence goes on along the minus strand of JAWNLA010000137.1, from coordinate 1,955,958 downwards.
CAGTGCCAAAGCAGCGCAGAGCAATTGCTGCGGTGGCAGCAGCAGCAACAGCAACACTAATCCCAACACTAGTCAAGCCGGCTGAGCGATGACACACAGGGGAAACAGGGACACAGGGACAGGGACAACTGGCAGCTGATATGCAACTGATTGACTAAAGGATGCTAAATATTTGTGTTAAAAAAAAACTCCATTGGATGTGTAGTTCTTAGTGCGCCACATGATTTTCTTATTTAGTATTATCTGTTATTGATCTGCAACTGGATCGGGATCTGCAATGTGAGCATCACCAGTTTATGCTTTAATTTAATGCACACTTTTATGTATTAATTGTATATTTTTAAATGCATTTTTTTATATGTATATTTACAAATGCGTATTTATTATAATTTTTTGAGCAATACTTACTTGATTAAGGCGATTTTACGACATTCCAAAAATTAAACACGTATGTAGTTGAATATGAGATAACGTCAAAGATAAATATAACTCACTTTGTAATTAAATGAATTAAATAAAGTTTTAAATGTGAATGTGAAACTGACTCGGGCGAAACTGTTCTCTTTTTGGCAATGGGGCAAAGTGAATGATTACTCATTCGTTTAAACAATAATAAATATATTTGGATATCAAATGTTTTTTGATTTGTTTTTTCAGTTTATTAAATATTGGTATTTTTTAATTGGACATTTGTCGTTTGCTGACTTTTCTCTAGGAGAAAATTTCATGCTTAATTTGAAGCTCTCTTTTCATTTTGTATAAACTACAATATGTATATGTTTTCGACATTCAACTCTAAAAAATATATAGGTATATATATGTGTGTATATATAAATAGATATGTATGTGCATGTATTGGCTAGATATATATATTTATACATATTGTAAATATCCTTGTATAGTGTCATAGTAGCAAAAGGGCATAAGTAATAATAATAATAATTATATGAAAATATGTAGCTGCAGTTAGTTTTTTATGTTTTTTTTTGGGGTAGCATTAAAGTCTGTTGTTAGCGGGCCACACACGAACACATACACAATAAATTATATACACTTATGCATAAATAAAATACATAATAATACATGTAAATGCTAAAAATTAATATATATATATATGTGTGTATATATATAATAATTCCATTTAATACAAAATTTATGAATAATTAAACCATTTTAAAAAGTTAACAACAAATTTGGGTTCGGCCCTTCACAAAATTTAACATTCCTGACAGCCTGGCACTTTCGTTTTGTTCTATATATAAATAAAGAATATATATATATGGTATATATATATATATATATTCATGTAAATATTTGTATGGTAGACAGTGTTTGCCAGAGCTGGCGCGAGATTCGTGTGTGTGTGTGTGGATTGTGATCAGGATGATCAGGATGGCTACTGCAGCATCAGAGCATTTAAATTGCGCTGCAATATCGTATCCTTCACCGAGTTGAACACCACGTGGATGTTGCGCGTGTCTATGGCAGTGGTAAAGTGATGATAGATCCGGCTGGTGCTGCTTGTGCGTCGCACACTCATGAACATTTGCAGCATGAAGTTCTGGACGTCGAGCAGCGAGTGCGGATTGCCACTGAATTGTGGATAGTACCAGCGTATATCAGTCTCTGGATTGCGTACTTTCTGTTCGAGCAAATCGGTCTTGTTCAAGAACAATATTATCGAAATGCCTCTGAAGGTATTGTTGTTCACAATGGTATCAAAAATATTCTTGGATTCTTCCAGACGATTCGTTTTCCTAGAAAATACAAATCAATAATCAATATCGTACATATATAGTATACACAGTTATGAAAAAAACTCACCTGTCTTCGGCAAGCACCTGATCAAACTCCGAGCTGGACACTAGGAATATAATCGATGTGACTGAGGTGTCAAAGCATCTGGTCCACTTTTGGCGCTGTGTGCGCTGACCGCCCACATCGACAAACACAAATGGAATGTTCTGTGGCAAAATAGAAGCATGCAACTCGATTTATATGCTAATTTTAATTGTATCTAGAATGGTAGAAACTTACCTGTACTTTGACACAAAACTCGTAGACACCTTTGGTTGCTCGGCGACAATGCAGTATATCTTTGTGTGTGGGCACATAATCCGGTTTCGCCAGCCGCTCGATTTCATCTAGAAAATAGCTGACCGAATCGCTCTGCAAGGTGTAATGTAAACAAATGTAATAAGGGGTATGCACAAAAATATGTATAAATAGAAAATCTGTACTATACAGTATATATATAGACTTTTTTCTTAGCTTAGGGAGTACACTAATATCAAGATATTCAGATACTTTTAAATGACAAGACTGGTGTGATATAAATAACATTTGTTGTACAAATAAACTTAAATTTACATTTACATTTGAACTTCCTCAAGAAAAAAATGAATACAATCTATAAATGATATATAAAAAATATAACACTATAAACCAAACCACATTTCGATTGGGGAATATTACAAGATATAAATAAAAAAAAAATTATATAGGGTACATTACAAAATACAACTATTTACTAGCTTAAACTATAATGTTTTTAAACAACTTTTACTTCTAATAGAATTTTATTGCCTATAAATTCTATACGCTCAATAATTCGGTTAGGTGATAAAAATGTTGTTGTGCTTACAATTTGAAATTCGCGTCGTCGCTCGTAGGCGCGCCTAATGCCCCGATCCTGCCACAGTCGCCTAATGAGCGGGGCATATTCAACGAATCTAGTTGCCTCTATTGCATTGCATTCCATTGACTTGGCATTGTTGGCATCCTGTTCGCGTCCATCGTTGCCCCACGAGATGTCCAACTTTTCGCGTGCATCGAGGAGGACTTGCATACCTATACATAAATTGTATTAGTTGTGTTATATATATAGAAATATATAGATTGGTTGTTACCTCGTATAACATTTTGGTATATCACATGTTGGTACTCGCGCAACAGTTCCGGATCGAAATTGACGCCGTGTATGATGCGCATCTGTTTGAGGAACGTTGACTTGCCCGACTCGCCAGCGCCCAGGAGCAACAGTTTCACCTATTGAGTCAGACAATTGGTGAGTGAGTGAATGTATCATCAAAGATTATTGCAATAAGTACGTGCGAAATTGAAACCTTGACCGACAAAAACCAACAAAAATAACATTAAAAAGCAAACACACACGCAATGCACAAGAAACAAGTGCAACAAAGACGCTGTTAATTGAATGCCTTTTGTGTGATAAAGATTTTTGTATGCCCTTCAAGTGCCTATTATAATTTGGGCGTAAAATGTGTTAATCACACTTGAAGTGGGTATTTCTTCGAAGCCATATTAAACATGTATGTATATTTTTGATCAACATCCGAATCTGTCGATGCCATATTTATACAAGAAGCCTTTCAAGTACTATGCAATGATTACAATAGGCTTTATCATGCCATTAATTCAGAGGCCTCTATTTATATATATATATATATATCTTGTCTCGTGAAAAACATTTTCCATTTTTCTTTCGCCTGGTCGGGTTTTCTCTCTGGGTTTTCCGCAATTCATGCAACACATGCTCAACTATTTATCATTTAATTACCCCAACAAATCTTACTATATTTCGTATTTGTTTGACTTTGTGTTGACTGAAGATTAATCGACATTAAATAAATAAATATATTTAAAAAAAATATATACATTTTTGATCTTTCTATTTGTTTCTGTGGGTATCTTTTAGCTTTTTAAAATAAGTTACTAAATAAATATGTATTGTGGGCCAGGTCTTAACTGTTCTGTAAGGATATATTTTTGATCAGCATCAGATAAACTGTCGAAACTACACATTTATGTATACAAATTTGTAATCAGCCTCCGAGTCAATATAATTTGAAGATTCAATATTAAACATATATTTATTTTTTTAACAGCATCCGAGTTAATTTATTCTGTCGATGCTATAATAAACATGTGTATAAAATAAGTTTTGTTTATTCTGTCGTAGCTATAAAAAACATATGTGAATAATTTTATATTTTTTTATTAGCATCCTGTCTGCCTGTCTGTTTATTTCTGTGGATTAACTAACTAAATAAATATTTATTTAGGCAAGGTTTACTCTCTATTGCAAGTGTATGAAATTTTCGGCTTGATGATCTTTCTTGTTTTGGTTGGTGTTGTTGCAATGATTGCCTAAATGATGCAACAATAAAACCCAGAGCCAGCGCCAAGCCCAATAACAACAGCAACAATGACGAAAAGTGAAAATTCGTCTGACGTTTTATTTGTTTGCCTGGGCGGCCCATGCGGGCCACAAACAACCGGATGAATGTTGTGTGTGCATATGTGTGTGTGTGTGTTGCTCTCTCTCTCTCTCTGCCTTGCTCTCGCTCTCCCGCTCTCCAAGCAAATTAATACTAATTACTTAATTAAACGGAATGTGACTGCTGCTGGCCCCAACCAAAAAAAAATAAAAAAAGGAGAGAAGCTTAAGCTTTGCTTACCTGCCGTCGAAACGTGTGCTTCTCCTTCTCCAAGAAGCGATCGATCTCTTTGGATTTGTAGCGTTGCTCCAGCTCCTCGGGCGTACTGCGCAGCCGCACCAGATGTGTGAGAAAATTGCCGCAGCAGCGCATGCAAGCAAATCTCGAGGTCTGCAGGCGGCTGCCCTGTCGTCGCAAGCGTTCCGCGCCATCGGAGATGAGGCCGGCACGACCAGCAGCGCCCGGATGCGTCTGCTGTTGATGATGCTCCTCCATGAGGTGCGTCAGTGTTCCGGTGCGTGTATCGTTGTTGCTGCTGTTGTTGTTGCTGCTTCTGCTGCTGTTTGTCACCGATGTTGTTTGGTTGCCGATGTGTGTTAACGTGGTCAACGTATTTCTGGACATGGTTGCGACTGTGACTGCGACTGCGACGACAGACAGCCAACGCCTGACGTGCGCACTTTCTACACACGCACACACACACGCACGCAGACTCACTCAGTTTCACACACACAGACGCACTCTTTGAGTTGTTGATATTGTTGTTGCTGCTGTTGATTGTCTTCCGTTTGGGTGTTGATGCTGTGTTATTGTTCTAGTTGCACACACAGGCACACACTGCACGCACACACACACACGGGCACACACACGCTAAAATTAGCCTAGTCGCGGGTTTTTTTTTATTGTTTTGGCCAAATCATATCTTGACCACAAAAACAGCAGCACCGCGCTCTTCCCCACTGTGTGTTGCTCAGCGTGTGCATTGTACAAGCTCACGATAACAACAACAATAACAACGACATCTGCTTGTTCGTGTTGTTGATGACAAATGGTTAAGCACTCCTATATTACGCGTCGCCTCCTTTTTCTCGTATTGGCAAATTTTGTAAATAAATTCGCATTTTCACTCCCAAAAACTGAATGAGTAGAGTTGTATTTACGATGTAGCACTATCGATACGTTTGCCGTCTAACTATATCGATATTTTCGATGCGATGAGCAGACCTGAACTTGCAGACAGCTGATTATTTAAAATGCAGCAGTCGCTTTATAACTAAACATATCGATATATGTTGTTGGCGATAAGCAACCCTGCTTTGTCGCCAGCTGATGATATGTACACACACACAAGCGCACAAACACATAACTGTAACAGCCGCTGTTTATATTATTTTGCTCCGTCGCGGTGAGGTTGTCATTTTCACAGTTATTGCGTTTCTTCACATTCGAAATTGTATTTTGTGCAGTGAAAACATGTTTATTAATACAAGCAAAGCGTCTTTGATGCGTGCTGCTGTACGTCTACCGAGTGGCATACAATACTTCAAGAATTACACAGGTAAATTCGAACAAACTGCCGCATTGTAAGAGGTCAAAAGTTTAAATTGATTAAAATCATTTAACTGCTGACTGGTGATTTGTCTGCATATAAATGAGCCAAGCGTAGGGAATAACGTAATTGAATTCAATTTACACGCAATAAGCAATTGTCTGCCAGACTGTGCCACAGATATATAAATATATATTTATACATATATAGAATGGAATTTGTACCCAGTTCATCTGCGCAATTTGTTGGCTCTTTGAATATATATATATATATATGTATATATATATTAATTCTCGTATTCTCTTCGCATTTAGCCGTTCAACCATTCCACACAGGCACCAAGGCCTTGAACTGGGTCGCCTCGGCGCCCGCTCTGCCCCTGCCCCATAATGTGGATGCCGCTGAGACGACACGCTTCTCGCCGCAACGCGCCCGCGACATGTCCGACAACATAATGGCATTGTCACATGCACCCATCTCCATGATCGACATCACCACGGACAATAGCCAGAGTGTTGCAATTGTTGACTCCTCTGTGGCGCCGGATCCACATGTGCAGTCATACGACTGTTTGGGCGCCGTCAGCCTAAACGCTGTGATGCAGAGCAATGTGCCGACACCGTTCGGGGGCATGCACAAGTTCTCCCATCTGAACATGCCCGGCGGCCAATGGTCGCAGGAGTACAAGTTTACCTCACAGAACATGCAGAGCTCCCATTATAGGGCGCTGCGCGACAGTACACGGGCCGATTGGGTGACCTACGATCAGAATGCCACAATTACTGCTGGCAATGGCCAAGGTGAGCTGTTGTTTTGTTTGTTGCATTGTCAATCGTGCACCTGTTGCATGCTTGGCGCATGCGCATGAGCTCTTTAACACGCATGCCACACTCATCGTGTACGACCATATATATATATATATATATACAGTATATCATATGCAGGCTGGCGTCGTTGCTACAGCACACAAGCAAAGCCATCAACCCAAGACACAGCAACAGCGACAGCATCTCCTCCTCCTCCAACCTCATCCGCCACCGAGACGGTTCAGACCGAGAACTTGAGCAAGAAGGAGCAATTGAAGCGGGCCTTTAAGGAGTATGGCTCCACCATTATCGTATTTCATGTGGGCATCTCACTGCTGTCGCTGGGTGGCTTCTACGTGCTCATCTCCAGGTAGGGCAAACTAACCCAATAAATGCGCTTATTCGCATCTGCATCCATTTACTAATGGCCACAATTAACTAATAATTACTGTTTCTTAATTAGACTAATGTATTTGCTTTGATTTTTGCAGCGGCATAGACATGATGCCTGTCATGGAGTTCCTTGGCATCGAGTCGTCGGCATTTGCCGAAAAAATTGCTGTGGGCAGCACCTTTGTCACCGCCTATGCTGTTCACAAAGTGTTTGCACCACTTCGGATAAGCATCACGCTGGGCTCGACACCATTTATTGTACGAGCACTGCGCGCCAGGGGATTCCTCAAACCAAAAATTAAGAGCACCTAGTGTCTATTACGAAAGCATATCAATTATATATTTTTTAATCCCCCACAATTATCACCTATATATATATATATATATGTATATCATGTATAAGCTTAGCTGAGCATCCAATTTGATTGATTTGTATTGGAAACGACTCGAAAGATTTGTGCTTGATAATACATACATTGTAATCGAAATAATATTCCCATCACGTGTTCTATATAAAATATGATTATGCCATATCATTTATTCCGTGTAAGTATTTGTCTGCTGGGTTTATTGCATCAATCAAATGTCAAATATGTCATGCCAGTCATCTGAGAACATTATGGCAAATGTGCCGTATAATATATAAATATATTCCTTTTATTGAGTTCTTTCCAAAAACAGCATATTCGATTGCTTTATGTTATAGTTTTATCCCAATGTTCATCAACTTCGATAAAATGTTGGAAACAAAGAAAAAAACTGAATCTGAGTTAATTTAAGCAATATTTTCATATTGCTAGTCGAATTGTTGCTTTCAATTGAGTCCGATAGATATTAACTTTGCCATGGAAATCTGAGTACAAAAAATAAAAAAATACATTTTCATGTTAGTCCATTTATATAATATAATATAGTAAATGGTAATCCAGCAAAAATGACTCAAGCCAATAGCCATTTGAATATAGTTTAGTTAGACGCTGAATCAAAGTAAGTTGCGACTTAATCAAATCGCATCTCATATTTAATCTAACAACTTTTTTTAGAGCACTTAGAAAAACTACGACCCAGTTTTGAAATTTCCCAACCAGTCCAGGAAATGAATAAGGTTCAGTTTAATTTTTTTCAATTTCAGTTTTTACTGCTTTTTTTGTTTAGATTTTTTGTTTTTCTTTAGCATATTTATAGAAAAAATATTTTCATTTCTTATGTTTTGTTTTTTCACTGCTACACACATTTTTCATTTTTGTTATTGGGCTTAAGCTATAAATTGATTTTAAGTAAACAATAATTGTAATAATTATACAATGTAATAATTAAGACTTAACAGTTAGACACAAAAGAAAAATAGCTAATGGAAGAAACAAATTAACAATTTCCAAACAAAATTTCCAATGCCATTTTATGTCCACTTTTCTACAACGCGTCAACTGTCTCCATATCCATATAGTCCCCCGCCCCCAATGATCCCCCGACGTCCAATTCATATCTCAATATTCTATATATATATATATATATTTTTATATATGTATACATCTCCTAATCGTCTCTGTTTGTACGCATTTAAAGCCTAACAACTAATTGTAATTGTACGTGGTGTGTGTGAAGCATTCAAAAGCCGGCTTGGTTTGATTTGTTTGAATTTGACTTTAATAGCCATCGACGGCTTCCTCGTCGAGTTGTGCCTCCAATTTCTCCTCCTCTTTGGCTTTGCGTCGTATAATCCAGGGCATAAATGCCCACAGACTGGCGCCGGCGAGCAGTGTCAAGCCGAGTGCATGGAACAACGGATTATAATCGTTGACCGCCTCCGTCCAATAATTGCACAATGGTGGCCCAACCAGCTGCAATAAGCCATTGATAAACAGACTGATGCCATAGGATGAGGTGAGACGCTCGGTGCCCAGCATATCGGCCATAATGACTGCGGTGATGCCCACATAAATGCCCGAAGCGAGTCCGAAGAGGGCGCACCAAAAGCAGACACCCCCGTAGCTATAGGCGAAGGGTAGCAGCGCCAGCGATATGCCCGATACGGACAGACCACCGACAAAATACCATGTCTTCGGTATGAAACCCATGTCGGAGAGCGCCGAGCCACCAATGCGTCCAATTAGATCCGTTGTGGAGACGACGGACAACAAATACGCAGAGAGCGATTTGTCAAATTGTCGAGCTAATCCAAATGCCGGCAGCAAAATAATGAAATTTGTGTAACTGATGGCATTCGTGGAGTTTGAGATGAGTATGACCAAATACATGGGATCCTTGAACAGGCTCAAATCGAAGAATTTACTACGCTCCCGCGGCAGTGCCTCGCCCCCTTTCTTATCAGCTGCAGCGCCACCATCCAGAGCCCCAGGCTCACTGCCGACGCCAGCTGCTGTTGTGCCGGCGGAACGCAACGATAAATGCGAGGAGAACTCCTTGGGCTGGAAGGAAAGGGTGCTGCCGTGATACGGTGTGCTGATGTACAGGAAACTGCTGGTCGACGGCGAACGCTTGGACAGACGATTCCGAGAGCTATTCCGCATGGCCAGCTTATTGGAACTGGAACGGCCCTCGGGCACCGCATACAGCGATGATTGCGAATTCAGTTGTCCGGGCGTAAAGGTCTGATTGCGCTGCGGCAATCGGACCGGTGTGCTAATCTTGCGTGCACGCGGCTGAAATTCATCGCCTGGCTTCGCATAGCTCTGGACAACAGCGGCGGATGCGCTGCGGACAAACTGCTGCTTATCATCATCATCGTCCGGCAGATACAATGGCGACGGTGGAGAATTGTAGGCCAGCATTTGTTTGTCGCCCGCCGTCTGCTCAGCGGTCTCATCGACATTCTCGAACTTCATCACAATGCCAATGTCCTCCTCCTCGGGTATATCCTCCAGTGCTTGACGTGCACGCGGCACACGCACCATATGCTGCTCAACGGGCTCATAGAACAGTGCACCCACCAGCACATTCAGCGTGACGCCGCCCATTATCAAGCAGGAGCCACGATAGCCATACATCTCCAGCAGCCAGCGCAGCACCGGCGGCAATATAATCGAACCGATGGCGCTGCCCGAGATGCACAGACCGTTGGCCAGGCCACGCAGCTTCACAAAGTATGACGTGACAATGTACACAGTCGGCGGAAAGGAGAGGCCAGCGCCAATGCCAACCAGAACACCATAGCTGCAAATGACAGAGAGAAAAGTGGGCTTAATAAAACTGGATTGCAAAGATTGGTTTCAGATGCGCCAGTCGAGAGTGCTCGACTAGGAGCAACCCAAAATCAGCTGGTAAATATATGGTTAGTTAGATTGACTTTTTCTGTGTTTGCCCTAATTCATGCAGCAAATGCTGGACGAATTTCGCATTTAAATTTAAATTTTGAATTGAATTTTTTTTTGTATTTTTCTTGTCGAGATTAAATAAATAATAATAAATGTAATAAGAATAAAAAAAATAATAATATAATAAAATATTATATGCACAATGATCTGGATTTAAAATCTTAATTTTATAACCTAAATTATTAATTCAAGCTGAATTTACTCAAATTTTGAATAATTTTCAATTCGATTTTTTATTTTTGGGATTAAAACAATATAATTTAAATATGTTATTTTAAATATTTTCGCCAGCTTTAGATCAAGGGTTTATTTTTATTTTATATGTATTTTTGTTCTATATATTTTTTTATTTAATATTATTTATTTATTTTATTCTAGATATATTTTTCCATTTTATTTACTTATTTTGTCATTATTGTTAAGGTCAGTCGACACAAAAAATACAAGTAAAAAATTGAATTAAATTAAATTAAAAATAAAATTCAAAATTAAATATAGTTTAAAAAAGTAAGAACAATTTATAAGGTTTCTAAGAAAGCTCTTGTCTTCAAATTTTACCAATCAACAAGAAAAAGTTGCACATTTTCTGTTCAAAATCCAGAAAAAACTTTGAAATTTACTTTGAATTCTATATTTTTTTACCGATTTAGATTAAAAAACAGATTTATTAAATTCAATTTTTGTAATTTAATTTAAATATTAAATTTAATTGAAATCAATTTATTTTTTGCGTCTATTAATTAATTGACATAAATAAATAAACAAAACCTTTTACGCTTGTAAACAAATTAATCGCTGGATGTGGCATAAATTATATGTCTTTGAACTCTAAAGGTTTATAATTTAATCAGCTCCAGCTAAATATTTTCGCTGTTTGTTTTTATTTGGTTAAATCGGTTGTCGTTGTCTGTGGAAACGGGTTTCAAGCGAACCGGTTAAACAATCAACTGTTTTGTTTGTCTTCTTGAACTTGAACTGAGCTGTACTAAAATAGGAATTAGCTGACAAATCAAATAATGTGGAGTTGACTTACCTGATGTACAAATAGCCAACGGATGAGGCCCAATAGGATAGGATCATGCCCAACGAGGCGGAAAGGGCGCCGATCAATGTTACCGTACGGTAGGAATACTTAACAGACAGAATACTCGAAATAGGTCCTGCAAGGGAGAATATTGTAAGGCTTTTCATGATGTATTTGTGAGGGAGACTCCCCACTTACCCAGTGAACTGTAGAGGAAGTAGCATAATGCAGGTATCCAGGAGGCCTGCGTCTGTGTCGTCTCGAACGCCTGCAGGAACTCAATGAAGAGCACACCGAAACTCTTTATGGTGCCGGGTATGAGTATGTTCGTCAGGCAGGCACCAAACAGGACTAACCAACCCCAGCCTCCATCGGGCGGCACCAGATCATATTCGCTGCTGTCCTCCTTATTCTTATTCAGCAGGCTAACTGCGGTGACAATACATAGTAGAAAATAGCATTAACATTTTATTACTCAGATGAAAAACCACCAACTAACTATTAATAATTTATGCCCACAACAACTAACAACAACTGCGGGCAGCACTAAAAAAATAAATGTACAATTTCTGTTGCTAATTTGAATTATTTTGGTTTTTATAGTCTTGGTGAGATCATCAGTAATCAACAACTTAAATTTACGGTCTATAGTTTGAGTATATTTTTTCATTATTATTTTTACAATAATATTATTGATATTGTGTTGGTTACAATTGTTTTCGGTGCAGAAATTTGTATGTACAATCTAGGAATCGGGAACCGAATGCTTATTGTCACGCAATGACCGTATCGGAACCAAACCATCGTTGCGGAACATTATATTTGAATGGGCCTGAGATCAAGGTGACATAAGAGAACTTGTATTTCCAATTTTAAGTTTCTGAGAGAGATACAGATAGATTGATTGACAGGCTGCTGATCTTGGTTCCAGAATAAATATACCAAATGGAGCCGGAGATTTATAAATTGTGTATGGGAAAACCTCTTCAGTTTAATTATACATTTAGAAAACCCACCGAGATATATGTATTCATTATAGCAGAGTATTCCACAGTCAGTTATGTCCAATCCAAACGATCTCCCTTATTTCTTCAAATCGGATTTCCTCAATTCATTACTAAAGTAGTTTACACTTGAATACCTTGAATCTTGTAAATATATATAATTTTCTTAATCAACATTTAAATTTCAATTTTATTTTAAATTCGATTAAATTTATTTTGTATTTTCGCATTTTTCTGTATATAACGAAATACCTAAGCAGCGTGTCGCAAAAGTGAAAGTAATAAATACTCAACCAAATATTTAGCGAAATTTATATGCGAATCGCAAAAAGCTACACTAATATTATGGCCAAGAATTTTCGACAAGCTAAGAGAAACTTTCTACAATTCAAATAGCAAATGTACTTGGAGAAGTTGTCTGACGAAATCTAGAGTATATATGATACAATTTCGCAATGGCACCCAATAAATTGTCACTACCGGTATGTGATATTCGATTCTGATAAATAAACTTTGCTAAAAAACAGAGATAACGTCAACAACAAAATTATTGTAATTGCGATGGGGTGCTGGCCATGTCTGACGAGATTAAATTGAAGGTAACCAAACACCTCAAGTGTTTGACAAATGTTTACGAGCAGCCAGCTGTTTGTTTGTGTTTAAAGTATGTACAGCAGCAGCGCCTTTTGGGGTCTACAATGTCGCATACTAAATTCAGTCTACAATGTATATAGCTATGCATGTATGCGTGTATATCTTATCGCCGATACTTTCACCCTTTGCTCCACGCGCGCTAAACGACTGTGTCTGCTGCCAATGCGAATAACTGATAGCCGGCAAATTGTGTCACAGCTTGAACGGTTGTGTCTACGTCAACGTTTCGGGGCCTGTTTATTATTTTACGGTTGTTCTTCTTGTTGTTGTTATATGAACAATCAAAGATAATTGTACTGAAGAAGGGAGCACGGATTGTAATTCATTTAGTTTGCTAGTCAGTATCAGAAATCAGACGACACAATTAGTTAGTTAAATCGATTAGCAATTGTTCGTTTTTTTTCTATTTAACCAGTCAAGCGCATTTGGATGCAGGTATTTTCTGCTAATTACAAGCGTGACTGCATTGCATATGATTTAACTTTACTACGCGGATACTGTTATACTGTTCTACTGTCACATTGAGCATATGAGCAAAAAGCTGTTGTGATTGATTAAGGTTTGATTAAGGTTATGTGTCCCATCAATCAATATAACAAATTGTACTACACACATTGATGGCTGACAATTGTGTCTTTTATATCATTAAATATTTGTTGGTTTACTGACCTGTTTTATCACTATTTTCTTTTGTTGTTGTTCCATTTAATTTATGCTCTTTGCTGTTTGCTTTATTTGCATTTTGTGTACTTATTACTTTTTCCTTATGCATGGTCTGTAAGAAGAAGAAGAATGTGAAAAGAGAGAAAGAAAGCAAGAAAAATGTTGTGATTTTGTTGTTGTTCCTGTTATTTTTGCTCTGTTCTGTATTGATCATTAAGTTCTTTGTTGTTGTTTCTAATTAAGATATTTACGATATTATCTTTTTTTTCGCCGAGAGAATCTTTATTGTTCAGTGTGTGTGTGTTTACGTGTGTATAAGTGTATTGAAATATGCAAGATACGAAAGTTTACTGGGGAGAGAGCGAGAGAGATAGATAGAGAGTGTTCTATTGGTTCTTCTCACAGAGGAGAAGGGTTGGCTGCATTCCGAGAAAAAGATAAGGCCGGATATGTTTCATACACATTTAATTTCTATATTTGGGATAGAGTATATAAAGAAATATAGCGCAATATTCATGGCTTTTAATCTCGGTTCCGGACCAAAATAACTGCACGCTAAATGCTCGAACATGTTTCGTCATTAGTACAATTTCTCGATCGAAGAATCTGAAGTCTGAATCGACATCTGTTGATAAACGGTACAAAATCCAATTTGATTAGCAATCTATCCAAGAGAAAAATATAATGGCGTTGTCATTCATTGCTTCATGGCGTGATCCTACTTCTATCGCCTAACCAAACTATCCCCCCACCACCGCCACCAACATTCTATACAGCTGTATTAACAAAGCGCACTGTTTTCTCACAGCAATAAAGCAATGACTCATCATCCACAACGAGGATCATTCGAGTAAAAGAGAGATAGACAGAGAGATTGAGAGAGACACGTAAAATAAATATTTTCCTCACTTTGCAGAATTGTTGTACGTGTGTGCGTAAATGTTTTCTATGTGCTTTTTTTTACGTCGTTGCCTGTCACTAAATGAATGATGAAAACCCCATTTCAGATTGGCACTCATGACGTCATTACCTATGATAGAAAACAAAACAAAACCAAATAATTCTGGGGAATTTTGTATGCACTGTACGAACAAAATATAAAGATCACTAAGGGCAAAAGAAAGGTGCGAAAATTTAAGAGGTTATTTAGCACACGTACTTGAGATGGAGGGGAAATTGACTGAAATTTATTATTTGCTGCTATCAAAAAGTAATTTCCTTGTTTTTTTTCGCGGATCGTTTAATATTTATGTATATATTTAAATATATGTGCGTATTTATCGAGTGTGTGGAATATTTTTGTGGTATTGAGAACAACGCAATCAGCTGGTTTGTTGCCCCCATCAAAGTTTGAAGGTCGATTCCTGTATATGTATATTGAACAGCAATTTTTCGTTTTGTTATTTTTGTTTTTTTTGCCTCTAAGCAATATTACAAATTTCAATTCAATTGAAACCCACAAATTGAAATGTATTGACAACAATTACGTATGCTGCATATATATATACGTATGTTATACGTAATCGAACAGAGATCGACATTACTGCTGTTGTTGTTGTTGTTATGCCAGTTGAGACTCGATTGTGTCCAGAATGATCATTTGGAGCAGTGCTCAATTATTTGAATTGTTTAACATTTAAGTAACTTACATACAAATATAACACACAAAAAAGATACAAACAACTGTTATACTCAATAATCAGTATAGGCCAGTTCTTAAAACTTAACTGGCGGAAATCGATAATTGTTTTGTTTTTTCTATACATTTGACATTTAGCGACTGTTACTGACTTTGAAATTCGTTTTATCCTTCGCTTATTTCTCATGCTCGCTCATAAAAAATCGATAATCGTTGCATATTTATAGTACTTGAATTAAATATTTATTATTGTATATATCCAACACTGGGGTAGCTATATATCACTTAGTAATAATTTAAACTACTGAGAAATTCAACAGATGTGTTCTGTTGGGTAGTGTTGTAGCCAATGCAACAGGAATTCCAGACGACAAAAAATACAATACAAAACAATTATCGAAAGTCAACTTCAAGAAATGGCAATGACGAATATTATTATTATTATTTGCTGTTGTGTTCAAATACTCGATTGAGATGTGGGCATTAGAATTGTTACTTATTGCTGATAAGGAAACTGTTTTGTTTTCTTGTTTATTTATTTGCTTATGCCGTCACATTCAAGCAACAATGTTGTTGTATAACAGATAAAATGCTGATAAGCTTTGGACATGCAGCTGTCCATGAAATATATTATTATTTTGTTGTTCTAGTTTTACTGAATGTCTGCGTTCAATGAACAGCTGATTGGCGGTCTGTTTACATTTTGACAGCTGTCGCATTTGTGTTGTGTGGAAATTTAATTGAATTAAATGCGTGTTATTTTTTGTCACTTAAAAAAGAACAATAAAAATAACCCATGCAGAATAGTAATTAGCAAGTCGATCAATTTATATAAATTTAAGTTTGTTTTGTAGTTTTTCAATACCAAATTGTTATAACCTACTGTATTTTTGGGCAAAAAAAAAAAAACTTATCTACGACCCGTAACCCAAGATAAAGCATTTCGGTTTTCAAAAAAATTCCAAGAACGTGTATTAAATGCCGATTATATATGCATTAAGATGGGTTATAACACCGTTGTTGAGACAGGTCATAAAAATGATAGCTGCGAGACTTGAGCTGAATATTTCGAGTTAAATGCAGGTAGCACGAACAAAACCGTAGACATGATGGCGACAATGAGTCGGCGCATCTTTTGTTAACTTAAGCCAAATAAATAAAATTAAATGCGTGGGCTGAGCGAGTGAGCAGGAAATGCGCACTGCATGGGAACTGTTACCGATAACATAACAGATACACGCACACACACAGTCAATTAACAAACAACTGACATGTATGCATGCATGTCAAACACAATTGTGTTTACATTAACAGCTGTTAAACACAGTGCATTGGCCCCACGCCAGCTGCTCTGTACGACCGAACAATAAACAAAGCGCAGCCAAAGAAAAAAGAGAACAAAAGATGTGTCAAGCCAAATAATGAACCAGAAGAAGAAGAAACGAAAGTCAGTGAGCTCTGCTTTAAATTAATGATATCTAGCACGCACACACTCTCCTTTCTCCCTCTCTCTATCTTTCACTTGCCGATTGATCTTTGCGATTTGCACCACTCCCCAAATTTGTGATCGATTTGCTATCGATAGCACTATCAGTGGCTTATCTCAAACGGTAGTCTGGAAAGGGGCATATAAATCTTTTTAGTATTTATTTTTATTTTTGGTTTCCATAAGCAATGCCGCACCCCAAACTAAAACACAATCAGCCGTAGCAACAATAATACTATAATAATACAATATCGTCTGGGCTGGATAAAAAGCACACAACCAATTAACATGCTCTCTGATTTGTTTTCGCACAGTGTCTCGATTTTTTATTGCCAATTCCGCCTGCTGCCGATGCTGCGACAATTAAAACAATTAGACTTTGTTTTGTTTTGTTTTTTTTTTTTCGTAGGTTCAGAAGGCAACATTGACCCAATTTAAATGCAACAACAACAACTCACTTTAAGGCGCACACAAAATAAGAGCAAAAACAAAAGTGTTGATAGAGTGAGATAAGCAGGCGGGCAAAAACCAACAACTATAGCACACCAGCAAACACAGGAGCAAAAAACAGCAACAACAGCAAAAAAAGCAACAAAAATGAACAACAGAAAAGCGGCCCCCACTAACACACTGACATTTATGTTGACGACGCCGACGCCAAAGCCAAACGCCACTGTTGCGCGCGTGTCGGGGCCTGCGTGCTTCACAGACACATGCAGTAACAGAGTAAGAGCAGCGCGCCAGAAAAAACTGTTACGTGTGCGTGAAGGCGGGGGGTAAGCGACTCACTGGCAATGACAATTAATAACTGAACAGCAACAGTAGCAGCAGCAGCAAGGAGAACAACATGCCTATCACTGATTTCCTTTTTCACACCATAAGCAAGGTATCGGTATCGTTATCACTTCGTCATTTGACGCCCACAAATTAAAAATCTTGAACAGTACTAACAATAACAATATGGAGAGGAAAAACTGCAAAACAACACAAGAGCTTTTCATTTTGTTCTTCCTCTTCGTCATTGCTATATATTGCTGCTGTTTGTTCTTGTTGTTGTTGTAGTTCATCGCCCTTGAATCGTTGGCTGGCTGCTGCCAAAAGGGGCCGGAGTCGGGGCCTGTGCAAGGGGCTTGGGCAAGGTAATGTTTTCTTTCTCTTTCCCTTATGCCGTCGTTTATTATTGTTGTTGTTGTTGTTGGGTATGCGTCAGCTGTTCTTTTTTTGTGCAGTTTTAATTAACTTCTTTAAGCACTTACCTTAAATTTAATTGTTTAGCTATGTAAATTCGTCCAGAGCAGGCGGGACACAAACACACACACACTCACACACACACTGACACGCACATTCACACTCACACACACTGATGCACGTTTTTTGCACGTTTTACAATGAATGCTTTTGTTGTTGTTGTGTTTTTATTATTGGTTTTTGGCTGTTACATGACATTGGGTCAGCTTTGTTGCGATTTGTAAAAATTAATTAATGAATGTAAATTAAGAACACTATGTACACAATTATAGACGTATTTTGTACGAAATATATATATACATATATATACAAAAACAAAACGCGAAAAACGAAAGGTTCCCGTCGTCGTCGTCTTTCACGCGCACACCACCCACACGACGTGCCACACTCTCGAACGTGGAAAAACAAATGAACGCAAGTCCGCTCGCGTCTCTTTACAAGGAGAGCGGTTCCGTTCCGAAGCGAACTAGTTGCGCTGAACGAACAACAAACAATAACAATATTTTGCGTGTGTGTAACGAAAACAGGTTTGTCATTCAATTGTTGAATACGCATACAAATAATAATAATAATAAATACAGTTTTTTGCTATTTAAAAGTTGCCGGCATATTTGAATTTTAACATCCATTGGGTTGATATTGCTGATATTTATGTGTATAAATGTTATCTAAATTTAAATATTTAAATCCGTAAAATATATATTAATTCTGAATATACAAAATATATTTCAAATGTTAGAAATTTGCAAATAAAATTGTCAAATATTTAATCATTTGTGTTCATAATTTAGTGCATGAAAGTAAAATGTGAAATATTCTTCAACCTGAAAAAATGTTAAATTGCTGTTATACTCAAAATGGCTCACTGGCTAAATGTTAAACATTCAAATAAAATCGATATATCGATTCGCAACTGACTTATTTTTGGCGCCAAGTGATGATACAAGTCGTTTTTAATATTTGACTGAACATTTATTAATAGTAAAATGACGACAATTACAATTGTTATTGAATCGCAAGAATGTCAGTAGAATTAGTAGTAGTATACGTGTGTGACTGTCTGTTTCTTGAATGTGCATTAGTTCGTAGTACATATGTATTAGTATCACTTTGATTTTAAACTCAAACTTAAAAAATTTTGTGTGGCTGCAACGTAATTAGCCCATGGTGCCCAAATGTTTATTAGTATTGACGCCGCCGGCAAGTGCATCATTAGTGACGCAAGTGGGAATGGCGCTCGACCATTTGCCGTTCTTCATGCACTTGAGGACCTTGGAGCCGCGAAGTTCGAGGCCGGCGTCGCAGGTGAAGGTGATGCTCTCACCGATGGCATAGTAGAATTTAACGGAGGACATGCGACCGCTGATGGCCGTGCCGGGATACGAGCAGGCCTGCACACATTTGGGCAAACCGCCCGACCAGCGTCCGTTATCCTGACAGGCAATTATTGGCTGACCTTGCATCATGTATTCCGGGTTGCAATTGAATTGGACCACATCGCCGGCACGATACGGTGCCGAGCCCTGGGCGTAACCGTTTTGCGGTGCGCCCGGATTATCGCATTGCACTTCGACACAGGTGGGAAACGGTGTAGCCCATTCGCCCGTAGGCAAACAGATCGCCTCCGTCGGTCCGCGCAATCCGTAACCCGTGGAGCAGGAGAATGCCGCTCGTCCGCCCACCTCACGCGACAGCACCGAGACGCGCGGCGAGCTCACATTGTTCGCCATCAGCGGTATATCGCCGCACTCCACGCTCTCGCAAACCGGCAACAGTGCGCTCCAATTGCCACTGGGTAAGCAAAACAGCTCCGATGCGCCAATCAACGAGTTGCCATTCGAACAGGACAACAGCACGCGTGTGCTCAGCTTCGTATCGTTGGTGTTGACAATCAGGCCCCGTCTTATCGGTATTTCTGGGCAGTTGATTGCCTTCACCACCACCTCAACGGCATGCTCGTGCCGAGCCGGCGTCATGCACGAATACGAACCGGAATCCTCGTCAACGGCATCAAATACACTCAGGCGATATTCCAATGTTGAATCGCGTCCCTCATCCGCCTCGGTTACCCAGCCCTCCGTATAGTTTCTGCCGTTCCATTCACGATTCATGTAAGTATATGTTAGAAATTGGCATTTATTTGGCTACAGTCGGACTTTGCTATAGTGAACTTTTACTCGATGTAATGAGATTTTCTACACTCAGAAAAAAAATCGACTTAAAGTTAATTTTAAATTTCTTAAATTTTTTGGAAATATACTTTGTTGATTGATTTTGATTTTTTGTCTGTTTATAATCACGTTGTTCATTATAGCAAAGTTGGACTGTGTTGGTATTGGTGTTACCCACTTGTAAGAATGGCTAACATTCCACTTGGGATTGCCGAAGCGTCGCATCCACAGGCATTCCATGTGCACCGTGGTGCCCGGATAGACAATCAGTTTGCCATTATTGCTCTGGGCAATGGGTCCGTTCTGGTGTCGAAATAGAATTGTGGGCGCCTTCTCCACTGCGATGATCGGTTGGATGAAGTTAGGAAAAAGAAATTAGGGTTGGAACGTGTGCATCACATTGTACCTACTCGCATAGTCGTTCTCCTGATTGAGTCCCGAGCACACGGGCTTCGTGTTCGTCCACTCCGAGTGGATGCAGGTCCGATCATGGCTGCCAGTCATCGAGAACTTGCCAATGTCGACGCATCTGAAAGAGTTTAGGATGTTGGGCTTCGGGATTGGGGATTACGCCCGTATATGATTCTAATTCACCTGGATATGATTGTAGCGCCCGGTGGAAATTCCACAATATCCTCTCTTATTTCCAGATCATTGTAAAAGCTGACCACATTCGGTTCGTTGTTCTTGAATAAACAAGTGCCGTTTTCTGTGAAATATTTGAGATTTGAGATTCTTTGAGACAAAGATTAACCGGCTTTGCCCGGGCAACAGTTTTTTTTTTTGCTTTTGCTTCTCTTATATACTGCTTATATTTGGTGTTATGCAGCTAAAATTTGTGGAAGTTATTTGAAACCCAACCGAATAAAAATCCTCCTTAATAAATTATTTCATCACGTTTCGAATAAACCAAAAAGATTGCATTGAATAGTTTTCCAAATATTTAACTTATTGCGTGTGCAATTTTCCAAAATAATAAAAAATTATAATAAAATATAATTATCACTGCTTAAATCATGATCGTGATCGTTATTATAATATACTAGATTAACCCTTTCTACCGATATTCTAGGACCGTTGTCTATATTATTTCACTAATTGATAAAGCGAATCGGGGAATAACCAAACTTGAACCTTATAGATGAATTTATCAAAATGATTTTTACTTTTTATAGTTAGTTTTTCCAAATATTTTGCCTATTTTATAAGAATTTAATAGAATTCAAATAAAAATCAAGTTTTTCACTGATATCAGTTCAATTTTTGATCATGATTATGATATCTAGTACTATATGGAATTAAACCATCCTACCGCAGTTGTAGGAGCGTCCAATCCACTGTCCATTGTCGCAGATGATTCGCCAGGTTTGGCGATCGCCGGCCGCATTGGGAATGCAATTGAAGAAGATCTCTGTGCCGCTGTCGTAGGCGCCATCAATCTCCGCATGATCGGGATTCCTGGAGAGTAACGTTCCCTTTAACAGTTGACTTGCTAATCTCTCAGATGGGACACTCACTTGTAAACCAAAGCACCGTCTGTCAAGCTGGGATGACCGCACATCTTCAGATCGTCACCATGTTCATCGGTGCTGTTGTCATGATGCGGATGATGCTCGTCCAGCTCATTGTGCTCGACTCTGCTGCGTACGCTGCTTGTGGGCGTGGGTGTGGGCGTGGCATGCTCCAGCTCCTGGCGCGACCTTCGCAAACCGGACTCGCAGGGTATGCTGGGCGGCGTCAGATTGCCCTTGTGGCAGGACATCTCGATGGGATTCGCATTCGTGGAGAGCTCACAGCGCACGCTCACCGTGCTTCCATGTCCAATGGTCAGACCAGCCCGATAGCCGCCCTGTGAATGAAGAAAGGAGTAACTCGAATGGCGATCAAAGTCCACAATTTACGGAACAATAATTTGGAAATCTCTGATTACCTAAGGGGTTTCAGAAGAATCTAATACTTAGATTAGAATTAGATCAGATTCAACATTAGAAAAGCTAGAAATCAATTTATTCAAAACATTTTTCAAACATAATGATTCCTATATATAATAATAGAAAAAAATATTCATAATGATCCATATTTTGTTAATCACAATTAAGTAAAGCTTAATTGTCAGTTCGAGTAGAATTTAGGGCTTTCCAAAATGTAAAATGTCTGATTCTCAAAGTGGAATATAATCGCAAATATTTGAAATATTTGGTATTCCTGATTCTCCTGTTTTTGTGTTATGCATCATTATTTAAATAACATAATAATAATACTGATAATAATATTAATAATAATAATAATAATAAATAAGCTTTACAAAAATATCTATCTAAAAATTGTATTTGACTTAATAATTAATCTTTCGAGGGGTATCTAGGTCAAGTATTATAATATTTATTTATTTATTTAAGTCAACTAAGATCAGTCGACACAAAAAATACAAAAAGTAAGATATTTAATTTAAAATTAAATTAAAATTATAAGTAAACTTAAAAATAATAAATATTTATATGATTTCTGGGGGTATTTAAATGCAAAACGATTCAACATTTGTTGCATGAATTGGGGAAACCCCCGAACAAACCCAATCAGACCAAAAATTATATTTCAAATAAATATATTAAAATAAATATTTTAGAATTTATATAAATATATTTATATGACAATACTTTGTAGGTTATGTTTCGAACTTTATGTATTGTTTAGGGCTTTCAGGTTTTCCAGACTTTTTCTTGTTTTTCTTAATTTGTTGAAGTTTCATTAAAAATAGACCTATAAATAACTACTGGGCAAATATTAAAAGGAGTTGAAGTCATTATCGAGCGATGACTGCAGAATGTCAACTTACATCGTAGATGATGCCCGGAATGTTGGGCAGGGTGCATGGCACGGAGGTGCATTCCGAGAAGGCGTTAACCGACCAGGAGCCATGTGCGCAACGTAACTGAGCAGATCCCTGGATTGGAGAAGGACAATCATCTGATTATGGGCAGCAGTTTAGAGGCAACTCGACAACTCACCTGGGCGTTGAAGCCATCCTCGCATTCCAGGGTGATAAACTCATTGGATTGGACCTCCTCGTAGGTGGAGAGTGGCGTCAGGGATGGTTTGTCGCTCAGCTGCTTGGTGTGCGGCTCCACCTTATAGTATTGGCCGTGCTCGACAGCTGGTACCAGACACGGTGCCGACATGCACTTCGGCACATCCGGCTTCCAGATGCCACGGATGCAACGTGCCGTCGCATTCTCACCCTTGATGTTGAGCTTGAAACCCGCATTGCATTCCAGTAGGAGCATAATGCCCACAGAGTTGCGGCCCGGCGCCTTGCCCGGCCGTATTGTGGTTATGTTGGCAAACGAATCCCAGTCGAGATCCTCGCAAGGTCCGCGCAATCGCTTGCCGCCACCCGCTGCCGCCTTGCCAGCATCGCCGCCATCGCTGCTGTCCACGTCCGCATCTCCGGCGGAGACGATGCTGGAGCTGCGTTTGCGACGACGTCGCATAATCTGCGATTTCAACTGCTCGATGAGATCACGTGAGGCAGGTGCACCGCCGAATCTGTGCTCCAACTGGCCACGCCTATGCGCCTGTGAATGCTGCTTCAGATGAGGCAGAATCAAAGCATTGCCACGTTGCTCATCATCCACGTCAATAAAGGGTTGCCGCATCGGCTCCGGTTTGTTGTGCTGACTGCTCCAGCGTCTATCTGGCACATTGATCTGCTTGTAGCGTCGCTTGGCTCCCAGCATCTTGCGCACATAGCGCTGATAGCGTTCCTTGATTTTCTGATAGTACTTCGAGTAGGCCACGTCCGAATCAGGCGGACTGAGATTCAGATTGAGATTGGCGCTGCGCTTGACACGCTCGTGATCCAATTTTCCAGCTGTTGAATCCGATACTTAAATCAAGTAAAAATATGGTCAATTTTGGTTAAGCTTAAAATGCCTTAATCCGAGAATGAAATTCTTATTTCAAGCAGATAAAATATAATTCGATTTTTTTTTTAAGTTCTCATTTTTAAATAAGAATTAAATTATTATTTCAAGCAAAATATAAATCGTTTTTTCAAGTACCCATTTTTAAATTAAGAATGAAATATTCTTTAAGAATTTAATTCTTATTTCAAGCAGATAATATACAATTAGTTTTTATTTAATGTTCTCATTCTTTAATCAAGATTTGAAGCACTTATTTAAGGTAAACAAGTGCCTTAAAAATCAAACAGAATATCTAAATATTATATTTATATGTTAAAACCAATTATTTGTTTATGCTATTAATTTAAATTATTAATTAAATTAAATTGTTATTATGTATAGAATCTTCAAAACCATATTTTATAACCTTTCAATATTAAATTAAATTGCTGATAAAAAAAAAATAAATAAATAAAATGTTTAATATTAAGTTTTTGGGAGTAGGGAATACATCGCTGTTAGACCTTTGTATGGTTTTGTTATGAAGTTTCTAACTGAAGTTTTCATTTACAATTGAGGTCATAAAGTATATATGTATATATGTATATATTCTCACATTCTCGATTCGCATATGTCCATGGTCGTCTGTCTGTCTGTTTCTATGCAAACTAGTAGCTCAGTTTTAAGGCTATTTTTATAAAATTTTATTCATCTTTTTACGGCAGGCAGTACATATATCAGCGCCTGCCCGATCGGTCTACTATTTAGCCATAGTTTTTTTTTTCAAACTTAACTTAATATTAAAAAAATAATTTATTGAAAAAAAAGAAAAGCTTTGAATTAAAATCTGTTTGTAGCTAAGCTGAAATTGCGTTTGAGTTATATATATAACATTTGTCTTGAAAGAATTTGACTTCAAAGGCTTTTGCCAATCAATTTAGTTGACTTACAGAAAGTTTCACATAGGCAATCAGGAGAGTACTCACCCGCTTGTGCGAATTCCTTGTGCTCCGACAGCTGTCGTTGCAGTTCCCGTTGGCGTCGCAGCAGATAAATGGAGCGCAGTTGACGCAGTTGCAAGGAGCGACGTCGTCGTCGATTCCACCGCAGACGTGGATGTTGACCGAGCAGACATTGTGGCAGATCCAGTGGACGCCATTTGCCACCCACACAGGTGGCGCCTGGCGGACCCACCTAAAAAAAGAACAACCAAGCTGATAACTACACTCAGAAAAATGATCGCCGGTCGATTGGTTTTTCTGAGTGTAAGAGAGAGAGATAAAGAGGGAGTGGATGAGTTGATTACCTCCAGGACATAGCCCTTGTCGCAGTCGTACATGATCTGCTTGTTGTTGACAATCTTCTTCACATACGGCCTGTAGTCGTAGAGTCCCATGTTGCCCACGAGGAGCACCTTGCCATTGGGTATGTAGCCGGGAAAGGAGCAGAAGACCTCATCGCATTTGGGTGTCTCGCCCGTCCAATTGCCAAACGAGCAGGTGAGCACATAATCATGTGGATCTGTCACATCCTTGCCCTCGGGACTGACCAGCTTGAAGCCATCCTTGCACTTGAATCTCGCCTTCATGCCGTGCTCGGTCTTCGGGGCCATCACCATGCCATGCTTCGGTGGCCGCGGCATGCTCTTGCAACGGGCGGGCACACAGCGTGGTATGATGCTCCAGGTGCCATTGTTGCAGGTCGGCGGACTCAGCAGCGACACTGGGAACTCATAGTTCTCGTCGCACTTCACCTCCAGCGCTGTGCCGTGCTTAACCTTCTCCACTCCGCCCAGGATTTGTGTGGGCGATTGCGTAGTCGTGGTGCTTGTCGCCGTGATAATTGTGGTGCCATTCTCATCGATGCTAATCTCAATAGGTATGACAAAGCCCTGCGATATGGTTGGCACCACGCAGGGCGCCAAGCACTCCGGCATTGCATTGCGCCACCTGCCGTCGATCTGGCAGACACTCGAGCCCAGCCCGTTGATCAGCATTTCCGGCTGGCATCGGAAGATTATGCTGGCACCCAGACCGGTGCCCGCCTCGATATTCTCAATCCAGCCATTGTATAGCACTCCGGGATGTCCACAGTTGATTTCTGCAAGTTCAATATTATGTTAGTTCCCAGCGTCAATTTAAATATTTTGTTAATTCCCAGTATTTTTAAAAATATTTCAAAGTACTTCGAATACAAACCATTTTAAACTAACCAAGTAATAATAATTTAGTTACCAGAAAATTACTTAACAAATTTAACTGTTAAAAGTAATTGTTAGTTCTAGTAAATAAGTTTTTTATTGGAATTTTCCAAAATATGCTTCAAATATTCCCAGTTGCCACAGAATTTCAGTTGATTGCATTTCGAAAAAAGCACATTCCAAAAACTCTTCAAACTAACCAAAGTAATGATAATTTTTTTATTTAATCCAATTCAATTTCTAAACTGGTAATTTTAATGAATTTTTAAAGTATATTAAATATCCAGATGAAGACAGACCCAAATTAAATTATCGTCATCTAATTTTCAGTATAAATTAAAAAAAGCAAGGATTATTCCTATGAAAGCTATATGATATAGTCATCTGGTGTTACGGAGTTTTTGCTGAAATGTAAGGAGCATATAGGACGCCCGATTGGAATAACTTGGTAAACAAAAAGGGATTTTAAAAAAAGAAATAATCTTTCTACAAACGACAGATATAGATATAGAGAAATATATATAGATTATATTACTTCTTTTAAGAATTGCAAATTAAGTAAGTTTGATTGGCAAACAAAAGAATCTTCCTAACAAGAACTCATCTTTCAATCTGTTGTTCCCATGACAGCTATCGGATATAGTAGTCTGATCTCAATGACTAAATGATTTAATCAAAATGTGTATACAATTATGATACACTGATATATATTAGGTCTGATTCGTATATATCCACATAAGGACTCATCCTCGACCAATCGTTACTAGTGTTGCTGATCAGGTATATATATTATCTGTGGGGTTGGAGACGACTCCTTCAATGCATTACAACAAATTGCAAGGGAACTTCTTATACCTTGCCTATACCTGAATACTAGCGCATGTTTATATACATATTTTTCGCTGAGTGTAGCAAGAGCATGTGACTTACCCTTGCAGCTGGGCACAGTGCCGCTCCACTTGGCGCTCGCACCGCAGCGGCTGGAGCTCTCGCCGACCAGGGTGTAGCCGTAGCGGCACTCGTAGCTGACCACCGAGTTGTAGGCCAGGGTGGTGTAGGTGGCTTTGCCATTCTTGGGATTCTCGGGCGTGGGACACACCACAGAGGTGACCACTGAAGAAGAGATACGTTAAGGGTAGGTGGGTTGATTAGCGGGTGGCTGATTATTGGGGGGTAGTTTGAAAGCTACCACAAATCTTTAAGAAAACCACTTTCATTCAGGAGGAGCAGCACCGCCAAACAAATAAAACAACTTTTAGATTTGGTTTTTTTCTTTTTTCTTTTTCTTGAGATTTGTGGTAACTTTTATTTATTCAATAAACATTTGGTAGTAATATGGCCAACAACAACTTTTGCATAAAATTTGAACAATTTGTTTTATTTTGTTTTGGAATGCAGAACGCTATTAACAATTGTGGAGTTAGGATCATTGAGCAAACTTGAGCTCGGAACGGTTAGTTAAGTTTAGTTTAGTTTGGTTTGGTTTGGTTTGGTTTTGGTTTGGTATTGTGTTGCAACGGAAATTCAAAAGATTGGCTCGCTTTAAGACAACGATGCTTGGGTGGTGGTTACATTTGCGCTATCCGCTTTGGGATTGGATAAATTATAAAGACACATAATAAGCACATAAATGCTAAGATCTACAATCGATTGCAAGGATACTCACAAACACAGGTGGGCAGCTCCTTGGGCGTCCAGGAGCCATCCGATTGACAGTAGCGCTCATGCTTGCCAACCAGCTCGTAACCAGTGCCGCAATTGTAGGTGATCTTGCAACCATAAGTGTAGCATTCTCCGGAATGCCAGCCATAGGCCGGATCGGGAGGTTGACCGCAGGAGCGAGCTGGGAAAAGTGTATACAAAATTAGTAATCGCCATGACAAACACTTGATCCTTAATCCCTTATAATGACCTCTAAATGGAAAAGTTAAGCTCTAAATATTTATTTAAAAACTAAGTTGACAAAATATAAATATATAAGTAAATATAGTATATAAAAAATATATTAAATCAATTAAATTAAGCACCTAATTTTGTGAACATTTAAATTTTTCATTTATTGGGTTTAGGCAAAAATTAAAATATATCTTATATAATTATTTTATATTATTATTAATTTATTTAATTCTCTAGTGAAATAATTAATAAATAAATACATAAATACTTACAAAATAACTAAATAAAATATAAATAAATAATTTAATGTTTGGTGACCAATTAAAAAAATATATATATAGGTTTATGTATATATATATATGTGTATGTATATATATATATGTATGTGGTTACAAATGTAATTGAACTATTTAATGAAAAGTGTTCTTAAAGTAAGTATTTACTGTCAATGATGGAGTCAATATTAATTATATAAAAGATACAAAATAAATAATAAAAAATTAATCAATCTCTTAAATTTATTTTTTAGCCTTAAACTGAATAATAAATATAATAATAAATGAAAATAATCACTCTCTTAATTGTCGTTCAATGATTGTGTTTCAAAACGTTAATTTAAATTAGTTTATTATATAAATCAAACTGGAGTGTTTATATTTTTTATTTTCAATATTCAATATTCTACCTTTTAATTTGCAACATTAATTTTAATTAAATAAAAAATATGCAATATTTAAATGGACTTCTTTCCATACTATATATACATAATATATGATCTTAATAATAGATGTTATATTATTTTATATTTTGGTTAATATAAATCTCACTCATCTGGAAAGTATACTTTATACTTAATAAGACTATTTTCTACTTAAATAAAAGATTTGGGATGAAAAAATAAATAAAATGAAAAATATATATATACATAAAAAATATTTATATAAATATGTATATTGTGCAACAAAGCAACAACAATAAAATGATTGATTTAAATAATTTCTTAGAAGTTAGTTAGTTGAAAATCATATTTAACTTAACGAACAGAAAGAATATAAATTTATTTATTTATTTATTTTCATCTAGTTTCAATAGTTAAAATAAAAATAAATTAATTAAAATTAAAAATAAAATGTTATATTGTGTCAAGGGGAATGGAAAATATTAAAATTAGTATTTATGCTATGTAAATTTAAAATCAATAACAATATTAAATAATTGGAATTAATCAATATTAATTTTTATGCATATGGAAGTGAAATTAAAAAATAAAATAATTTCAAAACATTTGAATTAAGTTTTTGCCAACAGTGAGAGTTTCCGTTACGGATACACTTACGTTCGCATTGTATATCCGGTCCGTACCAGCTGGCCTGGTTGTCGATGGCCAGACACTTGGCACGCGGGAACCCGTTGGTCACATAACCCGTGTGGCAATGATACTGCACCGTGGAGTCCAAATCGAAGGTTTCCTGCTCCGGCAAAGCCGAGTTGCGGGCATGCTCAATCTGCGGCGGCTTCAGGCAGTAGACTGCAATGGAACAAAATTCACCGGATAACTATATATATATGTGCCAGAGATGGATGCTTCCGGGTGCAAACTTACTGTTCTGCTTGCAGGCGGGCTCGGCACCGGCCCAGTTGCCATCGGCCTGACAGAGGCGACTCTGGAGTCCAACCACATGATAGCCGTGCGGACAGGCGTACGAGGCCCGGGCGCCAAAGTGCCGTCCGGCCACAGTCACTTGACCCAGACTGGGCTGGGCAAGCTCCGGGCACTCGCGATCTATGCGCGAGGGCAATTAAGAATTCAAAAATCTAAATGTATGTGGGATTTTTGGCATTGCTCACCCGGCTTGATGCAGGAATTGCCACAGACGCCATCGCATAGGCATTTCTTCTTCTTACTCTTGCAATCCTCATCGGAGGAGCATTTGCGCAAGCACTTCTGGCCCAGCAACGTGGCCTGCTCCTCATCCCGAGGACACTCCGTTGAGGGTGAATTGCGCGGATTCTTATAGACGCGGCCATCATCATCGGACTCTAGCGATTCATCGCCCTCATCCCAATCATCGTCGTCATCATCTTGTTGCGGTATCTCTGTGGTGGTCGATGACGCACTGGACACCGTGGTGACCGTGGGCACGGAAATTACTGTAACAAACCAAACATTTCTTATGTTAAAATAATTTTTTTTTTAATCTTTTCCAAAATACTTTCTGCATTTGATAAAAATTGAGAAATATAAAAATTTGTTTTTAGAAATACGCTAACTGGAAAAAGAAGCTAAGTGTAAACAACTGTTTTTCTTTATAAATTCCAAAGTGAATTTTTTCTAAGTGTAAACAGCTGTCAGCCCAGAGCCAGCCAGTGTCTCTCCCCCTCCCAACATCAGGTGCCATTATTTGCGCATTTGTTTTGATTCTCGGTTCGCACACTCAAACAGTTGGTGGGGGGGTTGGTGGGTGGCTGCTCGACTCACACTCAAAAACATTGACCCATTTGTGTTGACGTCTGCTCCACATGCCAGCCAATCCGCTCGGTGCCAGCTAGCCAGTCAGTCAGTCAGTCAGTTGGTCGTCTGCTGTCCATGCAGCATTTGGAGCCTGCGCAGTTCATCAGTTGCTTATATAACACCAGTCAGCATATACATTTTTCAGTTTTGCATGCAAGATTTTTCTTTTTTCGATTTTAGCCACAACTGACTTAAACTAAATTAAGTAACTACTATGCATACAATTATTAACATGCTTTGTTTGCACTCAATCACCTTTGTAGACGAGTATTGTCGTCACCAGAAACTGCAGCAGCAGTCGATTCATTTTGAGTGCAGTGTATTTCAAAATTGTTGTTTGTCCAGTTGGGTTTGCTTTATTGCTGTATTTAGCTTTACATCTGTAGCATTTTGTATTTTGTATTTTTTTCTAATTCTTTTTTTGTGTATTTTTTATTTTTTGCTTCTGCTTTTGCTAATTTTAAGACGGAGTTGGGTATCTGCAAACTGCACGCTTTGGCGAAACAACACGAAATGCAATCCAGCTGCTGGAATTTTTGGTCCTTTCGCTCATCTTGCTCAGCTTGTGACAGTTATCATTAAAGAGAGGCAGAGAGATAAAGAGAGCGCAGCATCCCGCATTTTGACAGGCGCAGGATGTGATTGGATGCTTCTCATTTGGTTTGTGTCCCCGCTAACTGCGAACAAATATCCCAAAGGTTTTTTATGCAAATGCAAAAATGTAGCAAAAATTTAAAGCGGTTTTATTTGGTTAAGTGAGTTTTTAAAAAAAATGTTAACGGTCGCATTCGAAAGTATTTTGTTTTTTCCTTTACTTTCTACTACAGTTTTCCTCAGCGGAATGCAGCCCTCGCCAAGAACTTGGAAGAGCATGAAAGCTTTCGCTTGAAGCTTTCACCAAACGCTTCGTTTTTGTCGTGCAATTTTCCAACTCTCGCAGGCAGAACGACGCACGGCACGGAGCCCAACGCACAATACGGGAAAAACTATCCGAAAAACGCGCACAAGCCAAAACGAAAAAAAATAGGCAGACGAAGAAAAAAAAAGCACACAAAAAATAACGTACACAATATTTTTTGTTTTTTATTGTAGACGAAAATGTCTTGGTGCAAATGTGTTAAAGTAAAACGTTTTGATTAAGCAATTAACTGAGTGTGTTGCGGCTGCTGCTGTTGGCTGTGCATAAAAAGAGTAAAGAAAAGAAAAGAAAAGAAAAAACAACAACAAATAACGGCAAGTGCAAGTGCAGTGGGTTGAAATGTTTTAGATTCGTTCGTCGCTTTCGGTTCGTTTCGGGGGGTAGCGGGTAGCGGGCAGCGAAAGGTGCGAGGAGAGTGTGCGGGGCACGCGTGCGAAAAGCGCGTAAAGAAAAGTAAGTGCCAGAATTTGTGTATTAAAATAAATCAAATAACCAACTAAGCGATGCATACACACACACACCCACACACAAGTACACCCCCCACATACACACACACACACACACACACACACACAACCGAGCAAACACACACACAAATGCGAGCAATGTAAGTGGCATATGCGCAAAAAAAAAAAAAAAATAGAAACATTATTAAAGGAATGCTTTGACACATTAATTGCTATTGAGAAATTTCGAAAGCAAAGATAAAATGTGCGACAAATGCGCGACAATATGTCGAACCAAATGAAATAAAAAAAAATAAAATAAATTCAAAATACACACATATATTATATATGCAGCTGTATGTATGTATGCATATGTACATGATGTAGATACATATGTATGTATAATTGAGTTTATTTATAGAGCAAAACGAAAAAAGCAACAAAAAAAAGCGTAGCGCGATTGAAAATATTTTGATATCCAATAAATATTTAACTAAAAAAAAAGAACGAAGCGGAATAAGATGTTAGAGACCTTTGCAATGGGCTGGGGTGTAGAGAGAGGTGGAGGGGGGAGGGACAGCAGCCGTTTGCGCGTCAACAATTTTCAAGCGTGTACACAAAAATCCAGAAAGCCAAGAACGAGCCGCAAGACCAGAACAGACCAGGCCAACAAACCAACCACCCACCGAGGCGGCCACTTGATTAACGCCAATGCCAATTCAAACGCAGGAAAATCTCTATAAAAGTTCACCAGAGAGCATGCGTTCAGCAAGCTTTTACTCGCTCTCTCTCTACAGTCTATCTCTCTCTCTCTCTCTGCCTACCTCTCCCTCACACTTGAAACAGGACGAGCATTTTCTCATTTTGTTTTTGTCATTGACCTGTTGTGGATTCAAATGTATTTCGAAGCAAATGTGACACAAATATTTTAAGTACATGTTTAATATTTAAATAGACATGAAAATTTCATGTTCTTTTTTTTTTAAATATTAACGCATTAACTACATGAATTGAGAGCCACCTCCACTTTCGAGTGTGTGTGTGTGTGTGTATGTGTGGTTTTTTTTTTCTTTTTATGTGTACCTGGCGTAAAATTCAAGCCTAGGCAATTTCCGTGCACAGCCAGCAGTTAATCGATATGGTGGCATTCCAAGTGCCCAAGCAAACATAATATACAAGAGAGATACACTCTGCATATGAAGCAGACGCTTAACACCAAGGTTATTCCACATTTCCTACAACCTACATTTGGCATTTCCTTGAATATCTACTGCGGCAGACTTTACATGTGCCCCTGGCAAGCTTAGCATTCACTCAAAGTGCCACTCGACGATGTTGTTTTCTTTCAAACTAACTGCTTGGGGAAAATCTTTTAGGTATCTCAGCCGCCTGGCAAAAATATATGAGTCAAAAAGTATGTAACAGGCAGAAGATAATGAATCCATAAATTATATATATTCTTAAACAGCAGCAACAGCCACGATCCAGTAGATCTCTGAAACTATGAAATCAACAGCCTGTAAATTTTGCATAAAAGTTCTCATATATCATTCGCAGATCCAGTTTAAATTTATCGATAAGTGCACCTGTCTCGCGCATATCGATCCATATCGATTCCAATGAAGGAGATAGCATTCTAATTACTATAAAATATACCAAGAATAATATTATAAACTTCGACATTTTATTGCAGATTTTGCTAATCAAGAATTATTTTCAAAGTCTAATGTGTATTTTACAGCTGTGTACAGGGTATCCACTAGTCGAGCCAACTCGTTTAACTGATATATGTTTGTCTCTACGAAAATAGGCACCTAAAATGCAATTGCAACTTTGTTGGTTCTTTAAATATACAAAATAATCTCTTGTAGTCTAAACCATTTCCAAGTTTATTAACTTGCTTAATTTGCGATTTTATCTGCACTTTCCTAGTTCACCTTAGATTTAATTATGTAAACTGGAAAATGTTGGCTAATATCGCCAACATCCTTAATAAATCTAAAATCTTTTGAGGCAACTTTTATTTAAAGTCAACCAATTTCAGTCGATACAGAAAAGAATAATTTTATAATTTATAATTTATAAACAAAATAATTTATTTTGCGTATTAATTATCTCCATTTCAGGACATTAGCAGTCAATTTGAAGTTAAAAAAAGTTGAACAAAAAGCACAAAACTTAAATTAACGAAAAAAAAAGAAAAGAAAAAAAACATGGGCAACGTGTGCAGCTCCGGGCAAAAGAAGAAAAAGGACAAGGACAGCGGTTCCGAGAAATCAGATGAGTAAGTCGACAGACCGCTAAACCCCCATAAAAATATAAACTACATCTAAAATGCAATACACAGTTCCCCACCTTATGAGGAGGCGAGTGGCGATAAGAAGGACACACTGCTTCCCAGCAGCACCAAGGCGAATGACGTCAATGAGAAGCGAGCACCGTTGGCCGATGTGGAGGCGCTGCCGGAGACCACCCAGCTGAGTGACACAAATGGCCAACAGCAGCAGCAGCAGCAGTCACAGCTAAATCAGACAACACAGTCCAAGTCCAATGCACTGGAGAAGGGTGCGCATTTCAGCAGAGAGTTCTTGAACTGAGATTAATCCCTACTCAATTAACATTGCAGACTCCAATAGCACTACACCGCAGGGGGCGCAGGCGCCAAGCGATGTGTCAACTAGTCCGGCCCTGGGTAATCTGTGCATGCTGCAGGGCAAACCGCCGCCCGGCCGTAAAATTGAACGGGACAAGAAGATTGTCATCTATATACTGGCGGACAACAGCACCGAGTACAAGAAGCACAAGCGTGTCATCTACAGTCTGTACAAACATTTCAAGAGCAAGTGCCAAAGCAAGGGATTCGATTTCATCATTGCCGATGTGCATGACAGCGACACGTTGGCAAAGGATGCGACATCGGCGGCCTCAGCGTTACTGGAGCAAACGAATGGCAATGGCAAGAAGGATTTCTCTCGGCTGCAGGAGGTTAAGCGCTGGACGCAAACACCGCTCGAGGCACAGGGTGGCCACGAGGAGGCCGCCAATTGCCTGTGCGAGATAACACGCCACGTTGCCTCCGCCTATATCATACCGGTGCTCTTCCTCGGCTCCACACTGGGCACACCCATGCTGCCGCTGACGATCGAGAGTCAGGACTTTACCTCGGTGCTGAGTGCGGCCAGTGATGCCGAGAAACTGTTGCTGGAGAAATGGTATACCATCGATAATTCGTATCAGCCGATGTGCCATCGTCTCTACACCCAGCAGATCGATCCGTATTCCAACCAGGTCAATGGGGAGCTGAACGAGCTGCTTGCGGTGCTTTTGCGCCTCTTCTCCGATGATGTGAAGGACTCGTATCTGACCACTGTCGTCGAGCAGGAGATTAATAATACAGTCCTGATGAGCCAGGAGCTGGCTAAGCGATGCATTTGGATACAGACCGGAGCGCATTACTCCCGGGCACCGGACAATGCCAGCCAGCTGGAGCTGGAGGTGCTGCGTCGGATCACACGCATCTATGCCGAGCTCAAGAGTCAGCTGTGCGAGAAGAATCTGATTCGCATGTTGCCCACCATGAACATCCTGGACGATGAACTGTCCGCGGTGATTGAGAGTCTGCTGGACAAATCGCTGGCGGGCATCTTTGAGGAGCATCAGCAGAAGAGCATACCCAACAACACGCTGGGCGTGGATCGTGTGCTGCTCGAGGAGCTCCAACTGATTGGGCACTATTCCAAGCTGCTTGCCCAAAACTCGGCCAATTTCGACATCATGAACGATGTGAAGCGCTACATCCGAGACGCCACCACTCAGCCATTGATTGTGTCTGGTGCAAGGGGGTGTGGCAAGAGTGTGCTCGTCTCCAAGATCATGGAAAACGTGCATAGATGGAAGCCAGAGGCACAACTGGTACTCAGGTGAGTGGAGATTACGCAGAGTTTCATAGAAGCAACGAAATTATCAATTCTAAATTTCCATTAACGAAATATATTTAAATATTATAAAATTATTAATTTAATTTAAATATAGACAAGCAAATCATAAATTCGATATCATCATTCTCATCATTATCAATATCAATCATGAACATTTCCATTAATTCCACTTAAATATATTGAAATACAATATAATTATTTTAGTTTAAATTTAATAGAAGAAATCAGAAATTTAATTTTTCATTTTTATATTGCATTATTATAATTTTTAGTTTTATTTTTACCTTTAGCATTAACAAAGAAATAATTATAAATAAATATAATCAATTTATGATCGGATCTTAAATAACACAATTGTGACTTATTCCCAGACCATTAAATTCTTACTTTTATTAAATATTTTGAATTGTTAAGCGTGATTTTCTCGGAGCAGGTTTTTTTCTGGGTGTACCCAATTTTTGGATAATTTTAAATTTTAATGTCGCTACATAATTTATAGTTTACATTTCATATTATCTGTTACATTTTAAATTACAATTAATTTGTGTATTTTAATTTTAATTAATTATTTTTTAATTTAATGCATTTTTCTTAAACTTTTTTTAGTTTTCTATATTTGTTATTTAAATTGTATCCTTTTGGTATAAAATTAGCTTAAACAATTTTTAAAGAGCGAAAAGAGTAAAATAAATTTAACTTTGACAAATTCAAATTCCTAATTATGCACTTAAAGAACATCCATTTAAATATGTTTAACATTTGACATTGATTTATTATAATCTATAATCGCAATCCATATCGGGCGAGATGAAAAGTTCTTTGTAGTAATCCTGGATACAACTCTAAATATTCTAAATTAAAGAACAAAAAAAATAATTTAATTTATTTGATTACGTAAAAGTTAATCTAATTTCTTATTTGCGTAGTTAAAATTTATATATTTTTTAAATTATAAAAGTATAAAATTAACATTTTTGAAAGTTGAAACAAAATTGAAATATAATTTTTATTTGCAGTCTTTTTAAATATAGATATAAAATTAACGATTATAAAATAAATCTTAAAATTATAAATGAAATTGTATTTTTTTTTATAGATATGCCAATTTGAGCGCACGCTCCTCGGACATGACCTCGCTGCTGGGTTCCATTGCCAATCAGATGTCGGTGCTGGAAACAGGCCAACAATGCCATGTGCTTCATGTAAGTAGCCCGAATACAAGGATTGATGTATGAATGTTGCAGGATTAACTTAAATCTCGCTTAGACACTGGAAGCATATGCTGGCGTCATACGGGAGATCTTGGGCAGGCAGCAGCGCTTCTTTGTGCTGATCATTGACGGGTTGGATGAGCTGCAGCGGGATGCGGCACTGGATTGGCTGCCCCTGCAACTGGGCAGCTGCGGCAAGCTGATTTTGACAGTCAGCGAGATGGAGGAGGAGGATGCCGCCAACGCCGGCGCTGGCGGTGATGAATCCTTTGATATGCTAGCCGCGCTGGCGCAGCTGGGCATTCCACCACGCTGCTTCCTGCGGCTGCGCCAATTCACCGAACGCCAGTGGCACGATATACTCAGCTCCGGTGGCGGTGATTTCTATGCGGCCAATGGAGCCCTCAAGCTGCCCGACGATTGGAAATCGCTGCACGGCAAGACACCCTATCATGCCAAGTCGCTGTGGTGGCTCGCCTGGTTGGGGCATGTGGCACAGCCGATAAGCGAGATCGGCGACATCTCCAGCAAGATTCTGCAGGTGCTGGAGACTAAATTTGCCGTCGATCAAGTGGAACTGTTGCTGCTCATCGTGCGGCTGTCGCCGTGGGGCATACGAGAAAGCGATTGCCTGGGCGTATTTCAGAAGATCACACAACTGGAGGCGCAGGTCGTCTTCAAGATCTGGTCCAAGTTCTGCTGGCTGATGGGACCAATGCTTTTAGGTCTTAAGAATATTAGGATAGCGGACAGAAGCTTCGGACGCGCCGTCCTGGCGAGGTATGCGCAGAAGCAGTGGCTGGTACATGAAGCGCTGCGCGACTACTTCGACCGGCAGGACAGCGAGTTCAAGGGTAGCTCAACAGCCAAAACGTGAGTGAAACCCCCGTATTCCATTCCAGCTGCCATCCTAATCCTTGCCATCATTTTTTAGCTACAATTACCAGAAGTACTTAAAACTGCCTTATCATCATTTCTGTGCGGTTATCGAGGATAAACCGGCGCCGCACAAAATCGACATACTCTTCAATTGCTTCTATTTTACGGATCTGCAGTGGATAGCGAACAAGGTGCATGCAACGGGACCGGAGCATCTAATGCACGACATCCTCCATGCCGAATGGTTGGCCTGCATCGATGGATCCAATGGCTATGTGCATATCAATTTTCTAAAGCACTTCCTTGTCCGTTATCTACACGAGCTGAGCTACGATGGCCAGCAATTCTATACGCTTATGAAGTACTATCTGAAGTCGCGCTTCAA
The DNA here is from genome assembly GCA_035041605.1 of Drosophila atroscutellata. Lineage (NCBI taxonomy): Eukaryota > Metazoa > Arthropoda > Insecta > Diptera > Drosophilidae > Drosophila > Drosophila atroscutellata. Next base: position 1,917,454 of record JAWNLA010000137.1, on the reverse strand, counting down.
GGACGCTTCAACGCTTAAGGACGACGAGAAGATACGATCGTGGTGGGAGCACACGAATGAACTGGAATTTGCCTTCCTCGAGATACTCAACGCCGATCTGGACGCCATCGACGCTGACAATGGCAATGCCAACAATGACAATGGAAAACCATTGATCCGAGGATATGATGTGCTCATGAATCTGCCGCAGCCGGGCTGCTATGTAGCATCGTTGTGCACGGAACGGGCGGAGATATGCATCTGGGATGTGAAGAACTGTTGTCGCATCCGCGAACTCCAGGGCATACAGCAGCCGACGGCCATGTGTCCAGTGGGTAACTATGAGGCGGCGGTGCTCTGTCGCCGGGAAATACGTGTAATTAATCTCGACGAGGGCAAGTTCAAGGTGAGCCACTCAACGACAACAACTGGACAACTGCAGGATCTTAATCTTTGTTATCAATTTATGGCAGGTCACACTGAAGGGCGTAATGAATCAGAAGATGCCCTACTTTGGTCTGCATGATCAGAATCACTTGGTTTGTCTGTCGCGCAATCGGATGTATGTCAATCTCATGAATCTGGAGTCTGGCGATTGTGTGACCACCTTCAAGGCGGGCGAGGATCGCTTCCTCAACTCCCTGCTCGTCTCGGGCGATGGACGGTGAGTATGCCCAATTTATTTAGCTTAATATAGGAGTGTTGCAGATTAAAGTAGTTTACATTTTGGTATTAGTTTTAGTAAGGGTGGCCAATCTCTTCCTGGCAAGTGCCGGAGCAGATTCCTTTTCTTTGCAGCTTCTGCAAAAATCATTATAAGGCACATGGAGACCTATTGACTTGAGTGCCGGCTAGGCGCTGATTACTGTGGAGCAGTTTTGTGCAACTGAGATTATATAGTTCTCTCTATTATGTTTTGTATTTATCTTGGTCAAGGACATGTTCCTGCTCTTTGATAACTAGCAGTCAGGTAGCCAGGGATATACATCCCACCCACCTTATCTGGGAGGAGGGGTTAATCGTCATTAGTCTGTAATCTGCTGTTGACCAGGCACTCATATCAGCCTAATCAAATGTCAGCTTGTTGCTGATATCGAGTTTATTACTTCTAATCGCTAATCGATTTAGTAGCTGATTAGCTAAATATAGATATGTATATATATATATAGATACATTGATAAAGGCAATTCAGTGCTTCGATTTCAATCAGAAATTATAGCTATAATATTGCTTCCGATCGATATTGTTTCGAAAGACTAAAATATATCTGAATATATATTTACTTGCACTGCCTGGTTGCCTAGCTTTGAGCCATCTTGATTCGCCTGGAAGCTAACATTAGTTATTTCTAATTTTTGATCATCCATTTTACAGGATTCTCGTTTGCGGCGATGAGACACAGAAGCCTTTTCCGTTGCTCGTCTGGCATTTATCGCAACGGAAGCTGCTCTACGATCTCCGGATTCCGCATCATGATTTCGTCACATCGCTGTCGGCGATCACACACGAGGGCTCCTACGTGTGCGTGGTGGCCAAGGAGCTAAACGAGCCAACTACGCCAAATTTCATTGTTGTTTACGATCTGCAGAGCGGCACTCTCTTCAAAAAATGGAAGCCCACCTGCAACACTGTTGCCCTGGCCATATCCCAATTGAATGCGTGCGTCATTGCCGGCCTGGAGGATGCCAAGATTATGATATGGGATCTAGTGACGGGCAATTGCAAATGCACACTCATTGGCCACAATGCGCCCGTCACCTTTTTGAAGTTGGATCCGTTGGGCAAGGTGCTGCTCTCGTACGACAAGGAGGGTCGCGACACAGCCATACGCATGTGGGAGTTGAGCACAGGTAAGGAGAAACCTGAAAGAAATCCAAGTGTGATTTTCACTCGATTCCTTGTTTGATTTGTAGCCAAATCGCTGGCCGTTTTCAAGCCGCCGGCACAGATCAGCACCTGCGAGATATTGCCAAGTGGCGCGTTTGCGGTGCTCGCTCTTAAGGATCGCAATGATCTGTTGACGCTGGCGCTGAAGAACTATGCCGGCAGCAGTGCCAACGCCTTGGAGGATGACTGCGGCACCTTGTACGGCAATCCTGACAACCAGCACAAAGTCTTCAACTTGAGTAATTAAATGGAATGAATCAATTAACTTTAGATATCATTATTCAAATTAAAACATACACTTATGACAAATGACAAAACCAAATACCAAAAACCTAAATCCAAAATCCAAATTATAATTCTGAATTATAGTATACTAAAATATCACAAGAACAAAAACAAGAACTTCTCATGCATAAATTCATTAGTTGTATTATTCTTTAAAACACTTACCAGATGTACAAAAAGCTAAACAAACGCACAAAAAAACAAAAAAAAAAACAATCTTTACAAATTAAAAATTCATTAAGTCATTTAGATTTATTGTTTTTGTCGGAAGAGGTCTGTAATCTTCTAGGTGGTGGCAAATAGATACAACAGATTCTTGGCAAACTGAACGATTTCGGTGCCGCCCAGCTTGGAGGTGCCATAAATGCGATCCACAAACGTGATGGGCACCTCGGCAATACTGAAGTTGTGCTGGCGAGCACGGATTAGCATCTCCATTTGGAAGACATAGCCCTTGGACACACAGCTGGCAATGCACTGCTCCAGCACCGCTTTCTTGTACAGCCGAAATGAGCCGGTCAAATCGCTGGCATTGGGTCGCAACAGCACCTGGGTCAGATAGTTTGCTCCGCGTGAGATGAGCTTGCGCTTGAAATCCCAGCCATAAACGCCACCATTGCCGGCATATCGTGTGCCCGAAACGATATCGTAATCACCCGACTGCTGCAGCTCAATGAACTCGGGAATGAACTTGGGCTGTACGAAAATATATATCAAACATTCAATCTACCCAATGATCAGATATCGCTGCTTACATGGTGACTCAAGTCGGCATCGATGATAATGATAAAGTCACCGGTGGCATGCTTAATGCCATGCACATAGGCGGTGCCCAGGCCCAGTTTGGCGGCGCGTGGTCGCAAAACGATTCGCTCCTCGCCGTAGATTCGCTGCAGATCCTTGGCCACGTCCATAGTGCCATCGGGACTGCCGTCATCAATGACAATCACCTCGTAATTGTAGTCACTTAATGGAGAAGACCTTCAACTATCAATTGCACACACAGACAAACTACTGACAAGACTTACCTGGCTTTCATGTATTTCACAATTAGCCAGATGATAATTGGCAAATTGTCCTTTTCATTGTATGTGGGCAGCAAAATGCTGTATTTATGGCTGTTTGTTGGCATTTTGTTTAGCTTATTCCACGGAACCGGCCGACCAGTTCATTCAGTTCGCTCAATAAGTTCGCTCTGTAATCGTATGTTGCCCAACACATTTTTAACAAACAGCTGTTACTCGATATCGATAACACTTAAGTGCAATCACTGCAACTGTGCAAACGCGTTTACAACATGGGCCGCTTATTAAATCGCGTTAGTTTCGTAGTTTGTGCATCGAGAATTTGAGGCTGCTAACGGCAACAAGAATTGTAATTGTTGTGCACTCGTCAAGTTGCGTAGTAGTGTGCCTTCCCTCAGTGACCTCGCAATGGCCAAGAAAATACCATTTAATGTGGTATTTGCCTCAGGTAAACAAACGCAGCCGAAAACAGACGCAGACAGACAACAGTTCATTGCTTGACTTCTTTCGTTTTTGTTTAACGATATTTATTTGAATTTTTCTTTCATGTTAATTTTGTTTTTTTTTTAGTTACCGTTATCGCTGGTGTTTAATTGAGCGCCGAACAACGCGCGCTATTTGGGGTGCACTTGAGAAATCAATAAAAATACGCATACGCCCAGTGCGACGCTAAATTAAACAACATTTGTACACAGAGTAAACTTGATTTACTACCGACTGTAAATGCATAACAATTATTTTAATCACTTTTTAATATACATAAATATTACATAAATCCAGTCAATTGTGTCGCCACATTATATTTACCTTAAGAACATAAGCATCAAAATTGCCTTTCTACCTGTAGTAATGCATTTTTATCATTAGCTCAAAATCTCTGCAGCATTCATCATTATTGTAAGGACAGATTGATGCTTTTTATAAGTCTGGCGTCTGCACAAATATCCAATTAAATATTCAGTCAACGAGTTTTTATTTTGGCATCAAGCCAAGCGCAGCAAATTTACGGTTTAAATTACTTTTTCGTTGCGCTTCAGAAAGTTTCTTCTGCATTTTTTTTTTATTGTACCCTATACGGAGACAGTCCATTGTAGCCTCTCAACCTCCACCATTTTTAAACGATACGCTATGTTTTTTACGTGGAATTCCGTTTTTGTCGTCTGTATTTGAGTTTTGTCAGCAGAGAAGTGACGGGTCCAATAATGGTCAGCAAGTAGACCAATACGGTGGTCAACATCATGGCCGGAATGAATTCATTATCCACAAAGCGAGTAAAAAAATTCGAACTGTAACCCAGGAAAATGGCGCTCATGCCCAGCGTAAATGTGACGATGCCAAAGAGATTGTGTCGAAAGCGTATCTCCGAGGGCGGCATCACCTTAAGCACCAACTTGGGTTGGAAAAAGTTCACCAAGCCACCAACAACGCTGGCAGCACAGCCAAAGGCAGCAGCCACACCTGCAAGCCAAAACAAATTATTATTATTCTTGTTATTATTATTATGACATTGTCCAGTGAAGCGTATAATTTATGCGCACACGCACCAAATCTCCCATGCCAGGTGTCCAGGTGCACGTCCTTCTGCGAGAACTTGCCCAAGGCACCCAGCAACGCCATCGAGCCGCCAACCAACTGCAGCAATCCATGGAAACGGGATTTGTTCTTGTGAGATATCCAACGTGTCACCGGATTCAGTTTGTAGTGCGACATCATTGCCTGAGCCATTAGCACATGAAACTATAAACAAAACAAAAAAAAAATACCGACAAAAAATAGAGGTGTAAAGGTCAGCAACAATATCAACAAATTCCTTATTTAACAGCCCGATATGATAACGATGAGATAGGTTTTTTTTTAACAACTTTCAACGAGTGCTTAAATGGAACTTTGGGAAACTTTAAATTTGATCAGAAATGAGAAGTGTAATTTCATCATATTTTTTGTTCGATAATTATTAAGGTCAGTATATAAAAGATAACAATATTTTCTTCTTAACAATCCGATATGATAACGATAATGTGGTGTTTTTTTAATCAGCTTTAATGACAGCATAAATAGAACTCTGGAAAACGTGAAATTTGAGCTAGCAGCAATAATTATAATTGTAATTAGGAAATTTAAATGACTTATTTAATTATTGACTTGAAGCGTTTGTTTATCTTTTAAATGTACATTATAAGTCCATTAATATTCGAATCATTTTGTGTACATATATAAATGAGAGTTATTTGCAAAGTGTACCAACACACACACATACATATATACACACACATATATATGAATTGAGTTTCTCGTTACTTACACCAATGCCCGTCATAAACATATGCATCGCCGTATCCTGAAAATCCAAGCTGCGAGCGAGCACAAAGAAGAATGCGGCTACTAGAAAGATCAGTATATGATTTATGCTGTTCAATGTGCACTGGATTTGTAGCCAGGCGGATGGGTATAAAGCTTTTGAGCTGTTATCTTGCGGCATCTTTGGCAAGTTGCTATGTGACTAATCAAACCAATAATTTGAAATTCAATTAGAATTTAGCTGAGCTTCGTCGCGCTACAGTTACAAATTTCGACTGAACTTGTTTTGCGTCGGCAGCCCATTAAATATATAAACAGAGAGAGAGAGAGAGAGAGTGTGTGCTTGCACGCAGCCACGTAATCGTTATTCCTTTAATTCTAATTCGTCTTTGTTTTGCGTGTGTTTTGTGTTTGTTGCTGCTTCAGTAAACATCTGATGCCGCACTTGATATTTGTTTATGTGTTGAGTGCACCGCTTACCAACACTGTTTGCAATCAGCAGGCAACGTTCATTTTTGTTATTTTGTCATTTCGCAGATGAAGACACCAGCTTCCCGGCCAGCGAGCTCAATACACATGGACCAACGGTGCATGGCTGGCGCAGTGCTGTGGATTGCGGATTGGGCACACATGACATAATCTTGCGTTTCCAGCAACCGGCTCGAATTTATCGCATCCAACTCCTGGCCCACCAGTATCTGATACGTAAGGTTCCTCCTATTCAAATGAAGATCAGCTCTTTCATCATTCCTTTGCAGCCGAAAAAGTAGAGCTCTGGCTGCACTATTCGCCCAAGTCCATGCCCAGCACTCCGTCCTCGCAGTACTTTGATTTTCTTGGCTTTGTCGCGCTCGCCGACAATGCGAACACCAATCACAAGTCCCGTGAATTGCAGAGCGTTACTGTGAATCCCCGGCGTGGCACACATCTCAAGTTGCGTCTGATTGGCGCTCATTGCAATGAGCACAACAAGGGCAGCGAACAGATAGCACTGATAGCGGTGAATGTGCTCGGCGAGGAACTGGAGCCGGCGGCACTCAACAATGGCGAGGAGCAACTGTCAACGGGCAGCGAGATGACACCGCCTATAGATACGGCGACCGGTGAACTGGCACTCGCCTCCATATGTGATGATCTCCTCTTCTCCATGTATGTCGAGGAGTCGATTGTACAGCACATTCGTGAACTGGAGCAGCGCAAACTGCTGGCTGTGAGCTCTGAACGCTTTGAGTATGCCCGCAAACTGAAGCTTTGCATGACGGCGCTGCGAACGGCGGGCGAGCGTCTGGGTCGCTATGCGCTGGCCAAGCGACAGGCAGTGCAACAGGAGGATTTCAGTGCGGCCCGTTTACGCAAGGAGCAGATCGAAATGTATCGAAAGTGTGTGCTAAAGCAGCTGCAGGTGCAGCAACTGCTCGAGGCGGAGGGTCCGCTCAGTGTGAACGATCAGAGCTGTGAGACTTATGCCGGTGGCAAGCCCAATCTGCCCCTCGCACCCAGCCTACAGGATGTGGCCCATGCTCTCGCCGAGGCGGTCGAAAACAGTCCAAAACGTGCTCAGGTGGACAAGTCGCCCATGGAGACGGTTGGCAATGACGCTGTCGCTGGCGTTGTCGCCTCAACTGCTGCACTGCATCTGCATGCCAAGTCACACGATGAGTTGCCACAATCTCCGCGTCTGCCGATGGCATCGCGTCACAGCTCGCCCATGTCCAGCAGGCAGGGATCGCTGAGGCGACGCAACAAGAGCGCGCCACGCAACTCCTACGAGGATTACGAGGAGCGAGCGATTCCCACGCTAAGGCAGTAAGTTTCGTCAATATGCATAGTGAATAGAGATGGGCTCGTGTCTGATTGAAGCACGAAAAAGTCGACACAAAACACGACATTATTTTCTTTACTATATTCTAATTTTATATTTATTAGTCGCCTAAAAGTTTTATCTTTTTCAATAATTTCAGTAATTTTTTTGTATTCTAATTTAAGGCCTTTTTACAGATATTTTGCTTGTGGAACCCAAAACATAGAAATGTTTGGTGATTAATTGATTAATGTTTTTTCGACCATTAAAATCCATTTTTCCTGATGATTTCGTTGCACTTCCTGCTTTCATGTAGTTTTATGACGCCGATAATCGCCATTAAAAATATATCAAATTTTATTATCTTGGCGTCTCGAATAGCTATTAACAAAATCCACACAGGTTAACAGTCAATTAACCTAGTGGATTTTAGTTTTTGCTCTAAGTAACAAAAATAATACAAATTTCGCGAACTGTTTTACGCCAATTTTTATGGGTTCATTATGGATATGTAAACAGGATTTTATGGTATATAAGTGTTTTAAATTTAATTAGTCTTTTAAATAATTTTGTTATTTTACTTTAATTTATGTAATTAATATTCTGTTTTGTTTGGGTTGAGCCGTTTGAATTCGTGTCACGACACGCGCCCATCTCCAAGTGCAAGCAAACGTGTAGCTACTGTTGTTGTTGTCGTCGAATAGTACTAACATACATTTAGCATGATGCCGCATGAAGAGGTATGATAGCGATAAATGACACGATAACACAACGTAAATCGTAATCGATAGTTTTTTTCAAACCGAAAACACTAACCGTAAATTTATCGTCGTCGTTGTATTTTTGATGCATACATTTTATATTTCATTTCATTTCTCTCTATATACGGCGTGTGTAAACGTTGTCCGTTGTTCCGTTCAAAAAAAACTGTATTAGCTCAAATACTAATGAATTTTTAAGGGAGTGCCAGGGCAATGCGCTGCTCGAAGCGGACCCAAATCGCAGCCGCTCGCGTCTCAATGATCGCGAGCGTCGCCAGGCAGCGCTGCCCATCCTGGTCTTTGGCAGTGAGATGGTAAGATGCACTCCAACTTCTCCATTCACTCCTTGAAATCCAGATTAATTATTTTACGCTCCCACTCCCCATCCAGGTTGAGCAATTCTACTCGCGTCAATTTCAGGATCGCGAGGATGGCCTCATGCGTCTGCGCAACTTTCTCAAGGAGCAGGACGGCCCTGTGGAGCTGCCCAGCAATGAGCATGCGGCCAGTCCCAACAAGGTGGCACGCAGCGCCGCCTTGCTGCTGCACCGTGCTGTGCGCGATGCCGTCTACTCGGTGTTCAGCCAGGCGACGGAGGCGGTGCGTGTCCTGTTCCTTGAGTATGTGCCGGGTCGTGTGTCGCCCAGCGAGGTGGCCCGTTGTGTGGATCGTCTGCTGCCCGAACTGTTGGCCAAATCGGGCGATCCATCGGCCCGGCTACATACGCTCGCCCAGCACACCATACTCAGCATTGCCGCCTGTCCGCAGGTCGCGGAACAGCATCTCGTCGCACCGGCACTCTCTCGCAGCGTCGGCTCCGGCACCCATCAGCGGCTGGCGATGAGCCGGCTGCAAATGCTCGAACAGCTGGTGCACACGCAGGGCATTAGCACCGATAAGCACAGCGGGCTGACGTGTCGGGCGCTGTCTGATTGCGGCTGCTCGGGCATCCATCATCCGGCGGAACCGGTGCGCAAGGTGGCCGAACGCATTTTGGTGCTGGTCTACAAGGTGAATCCACGTTTGGTTCGCAAACAGTTGCCACCAGATGATGATATTACGCGGCGTAATCTGCTTTATCGCCAGTTGTTCACGGAGTTCGATAAGCTTGATTTGGAGCGCAAACAGGAACTGCTGGAGGTCAACAAATATACGGATGGCGTCGCACACAGTTCCTGCAGCAATGGCACCGATTTTCTACAGCCCACACCGAGCAGCAGCAACAGCAAAAGTGGCCCTGCCGGCGACAATGGGTTCGTCAGCTGCAATGGCAAACAGCAGTACAATGAGCAACTGAAGCGTTCCATGCTCTCCGCCTCAAATTCGCGCAAAGGATCCGCCTCCAACTCGGAGTCAACGGAGGAGACAACGCCCAAAGTGTATGTCAGATGCTTACCTCATTCATTTGCCCATTCCTGATCCTTTTTATTCGAATAGCAATTGTCCGTTCTGTGGCTGGTGTTGCGCTGGCAGCGATGCCAGCCAATTGGATCGGCATTATTGGAAAACGTGCCCATTTCTCACCAAGTGCCCACAATGCAGTCAGGTGCTCGAAGTAGCCGCCCTCAACTATCATTTAACGAGTGAGACTTATTTAGATTCATTTATACATTTTAAATATTGTCATTTGCGTTGGTTTCTCTAGCGGAATGCGAGGCGAAGGATAGCTATGTGATGTGCGCCCGCTGCACGGAGTCGGTGCATAAGCAGCTCTACGAACTCCATCAAATGGAGGACTTTTGTCGTGGTATGCCCAATAACTCTCTCCTAAAATAAATCACAATTAATTTCTATAATTCCCTCAGAACTCAAAACGGGCGCCGCTCGTTGTCCACTGTGCCATGATGATGTCCATTTGCCTTTGGATGGTGGCTGGAAAATGCATCTGTTGGCCGCTGGCGGCTGTCCAGGCAATATACGTAAACGCAACTTGAAGAAATAATAAAACGAATACTATACAAAACTGCGTAGTTGAAAGCTGTCTAGAGTCATCAAATAATCATCAACTATATATGTCATTTGTTAGCATAATTTAAATGAATTTTTGTTATATTCCTCCTTTGTTACGCGACTTGGCTAATGCCAGCATTATTTACGTATTCTATTTTGTTACACTTTATACGAGTATATATGTTTTTTGTACGCAATGTGATTTGTTAACTATACACATAACACGAATTTCCAAACGTCCTACAATAATAACAATAAAGCCCATCAAGAATTTCAATTAAACCGCCAAACTAATCGATACATACACGGATCCTTGGTGTTTTACAGCACTGTTAGCACTGTACCGCATTTCAGTCGAGATGGCAGTCCTGTTACAAAGAAATGATAACATTGCCCAAGAGATTTAATTGGGCTTCAACACGGAAAAGCCATTAATTAACTCATGAATTTTACGCAACCAAAACTTAATTAGTGTATTAAAAAAAACCATCCCAAAGATACCATCGCTAAAACAAAAAAAGGTGAATGTGTGTTGCAAAACAACCCCCAAATACAGCCCAGCTGAGTGTGTCCATGAGTAGGTGTGCGTGTGCTTGTGTGTGTGTTTGGCTAAACCGAAGTAAAACAGCCGGCAAAGTCAGTTTTGCTTTGGAAAATAACAGCGAGCTGTGCGCGCTTCAAAGTTATTGCCAGTTAATACGTGTTTTTTCGCAAAAGTAGCCAACTCACAACAACATTAAAGTAGTTAACTAGCACTGGCAATTAACGTAAGAGCCGTTGTCAATTGAGCAACAAGAAGTCGGCTGTTATTTTTATCCACCCCCCTCCCCCGACCAACACTCCACACTGGTAATAAATTATTTTTCCTATACTCAGAATCAACGAAGCACGTGCGTTAAACACGCCACACCAAAGAAGAAAATAAAATAGGAAAATGCAACGTGTACGAGAATTGCTGGACTACAAATACCTGAGAAGGGAGCAAATCAATGGCTTTGACAATTATAAGGTAGGCGAATTGTTTGTCGTGCATATTAAAAAGCGTTGTTCATAAATAAAACCCACAACAATCTCCCTCACTCTTTCACTCTGTCTCTCGCTCTCACTCTCTCACACACATGCAGTACAGTGCGATAGACACCTCGCCTCTGAGCCAATATGTAATGCATCCATTTTGGAATTGGCTGGTTAAGGTGAGTGTTTTTTGATGTTGTTGTTCGAAAATCAATAATATAAAATAATAATAAATAATTTGAAATTGATAAATGCACTTTAGTTCTTCCCGCGCTGGTTTGCGCCCAATCTGATGACATTCCTTGGCTTCCTGTTTAGTGTGATGAATCTGGTGTTTCTGTCCTATTACGATTGGAATTTCAAGGCCAGTTCGGGTGAGGCGGGCACAACACCAATACCCAAATGGGTATGGCTCAGCTGCGCATTCAATATATTCACTGCGTATACGCTGGATGGGATTGATGGGAAGCAGGCGCGTCGAATTGGGCTGTCGGGGCCGTTGGGCGAACTGTTCGATCATGGTCTGGACTCGTACACGGCAATGTTGATACCCACGTGTCTGTACAGCATCTTCGGGCGGAGCAATGTGTATTCGGTGCGGCCGATGCGCATGTATTATGTCTGCATGACGGTCTATTTTAATTTCTTTGTATCGCACTGGGAGAAATACAATACGGGCATATTGTATTTACCCTGGGGCTATGATCTCAGCATGTGGGGCAGCACTGCCATGTACTTGATCACCTGGTGGATGGGCTTCGAAAGTTGGAAATTTGAATTGCCGCTGGGCAGCTGGGGTACGCTGCCACTGGGCAATGTGATGGAGGCAGTGCTGCATATCAGTGCCATGGCCAATCTGCCCCTGGTTGTTATCAATGTCTACAAGTGAGTCGCTTCAAGTCGCCTATTCTCCACACTCAACATACTAATTATATATATTTTGATGATTACAGTTCGTATGCTCAGCGCACAGGGCGTTTGTTATCATTGACGGAGGCGATACGCCCGATGTGGACCTTTATGGCATACTTTGCGCTGCTGCTCATCTGGCCCCTGATGTCACCTAACGACATCATGGAAAGAGATCCGCGCGCCATGTTCATGCTAAGCGGCACCATATTCTCCAACGTCAGCGTAAGTTTCTCAACACCAGACAATCAGGGGAACTTTTCTACTTATTTAATCATTCTCGATTCGGCATTGATTATGGTCATTATCGTTTCCCCTCTCCCTGTAGTACACTTCAATTTTCTATCGGCTCATGACTCAGTTCAGATATGAGGTGCTTGCCATGCTTTATTAGTCACTTAAAAGCGCCATTATTTATATGGGTATTGTTTGGCTAGCAAGCAACACCGAGTAGATAACGCGTAGATAAAAAGTGTCGTATACTAATATTAAAAATGTGCCAAAAAATAGATAGTGTTCTCAGATATCTCCTTTGGTATGGGTAAGGTCGATGACGATAAGATATAATCAAACATTGGAGTTTTGGTGTTTTCACACAAACCTTGAAGACAGAAAGTTTTTCAAAGCAATCTTCTTTGGTTAAATCGTTCGCTTAGCAATTATAATTATATTTAATTTTTCTGATTATTTCTGATTCTGATTCCAACCTTATTTATTAGCATCTTGATTGTCACGTTACGCTAAAAAAAATCTAATTTAATGAAATTGCGTTATGTGCTGTGGTAACCCCGGTTCTCCTCGGCATGCCGTTCTTCTTTTTATAGCATAAGCCCATTAAAAAACGAGTAAGCTCATTAAAAATGGGTAAGCTCATTAACAGGCTAAATAAAGCCACTCCCCTTAAGTTATATATAGAGATCGAGACTTTAAGAAGTAGACACCTTAAATTATAAGTGCTTAACCACTTTCACATAATATGTTTTGCAACAATATTTTAGTTCCGAGACGATCTATTCTGTGCGAATATTTGAGTACGAAGCATGCCCCCATTAACGAGTATGAAACTACGCCTTCGACTCTGAATAATGCTACTATTTGGGTTTATAAAAAGTGTTGAGTCAGTTTCTGATTACGCTTATGAATTTCAACCGGCAACATGCGTTTCCGATTCCAATTCCGTCTTGACACACTGATTTATACTATCTAGAAACTTAACTGCAATAATAATTTCAAAAGAAATTTCTAAAAACTTGAGCTTTGAATTTTATGACAATTGTCAGACGAAAAAGTTACGAACATAATTTTGTGGCCCCCATTTCGAAGTCTTATTCGACTTATTTCGACTCGTTTCGATTGACACTTCAAAAGTAGAAAACACATTTCCAAAAGTGCAAAAACCAAAACATATTCTTAAATAATGCCACCATTTTGCTGTGGCGGACGACGTTGTGCCGCCGACATTCGTCGTAGACAGGAGGTCGATGGTGGATCGGAAGATGGGCAAAGAGGAACTGCATCCTCACCGATAACGGCGACGAATGGCGAGCACCCGCTGACGCTCAAATTCTATGCCCGACACGATTGGCCGTATTTCAATTGCACGGATGAGGATGTACGGCGTATGCGTGAGGTGTTCGATAAGAAGGACGCAGCTGAGGATACCAACGCTGAGGGGGATGCGCCCAAGAGCTATGTCCCCAAGCATGCCACAGCGCAGCCAATGACTGAGAATCAAATCTATGGCTGGTATCAGCATCGTGCCTATCGCTATCTGAAAAAGGATCGCGGCATCTTCGTCTTTCCACGTGAAGGTGATCCATTGATCAAATTAATTCAGGCCTCCAAGTGGATAGGTCGTTAAATTGCTAGGAGGAGCAGTTGCGGCATGCTCTGACTTAAGTTACTCGATTTTTCAAGCTCGTTTCAAATGCTTAATCGAAATCGTAGTCTAGAAAATATTACAAAATAAACGAAGCAATTTTAAAATGAAATTTATATTAAGCGATGTAAAATAGTTTTTTTTTTGCACTTTAAGAATAGTTTTCTAAAAATAAGTTCGATTATTGAAAAATTTGTATTTTGCTTGCTTTGCAATTCTAAAATCACGATCACAGCATTTGTTGTTTTGTTGACCCAACTGTGATATAGTTTCCCCGCGAAATAATGTTCCTTAACATTTCATTTAGATTTCCAAACGTTCTCACGTTCACAAAAGTAAGTGTACAAAATATTTCATTTATGCATGTGCTAAAGGGAATCAGAAATACGGCACAGGATGTACATCTACATTTTTCACTTGTTTTCTCATATTTTTAATTTTCAATATCACTAAGGTAAAACTCGGCACAAAAAGACCTTATAGGTCGCCGTAATGGTACCCAAATTTATAATGATTATATAAAAATCGTTTTTGAAAGGAAATTACTGAAACTAGTCCTAATAAAATAGCTATGGAAAAATATGTCGCGTTTCGAATATATCCTCCATCACACTTAAGTAAATGCAAAAAAAGTCAATGCAAATTTTTCAAAATGATTGATTAGATGATTTCTGCAATTTTGTTAGATGCCGCCCAAACGCCCAAAAGTGACTTCCGTTTTGCTAACGTTCACAATCGCATACTTTTCTCAATATATATCCAAATCGAAAGAGCGCCTTTTGCACTCTAAATAGTGATACGAAAATGTTATTGAATTTAAATTTTTTGAAGGTGTTAAGTTTTTGAATCAAACAGTCGTTTTCTTAGTATACCATGATTAGTTTATGGCAGGCAATTACTTCTTTTCTTTGACTCTGATCGGTATAAGCTTTGTGCCACTGTATATATATATATATATATATATACTTAATATAGCCAGCACTTTTGACTAATTTAATTACGTTTCCGTTACTTGCAGTGCCGCTTGATCGTCTCTCAAATGTCGGTGACACGCTGTGAGGCGTGGCACTGGCAGACGCCCATGTTTGCGTTGTCGATCCTGGCGAGCTTCTGGCTGCCGGCGCTGGAGCGTCCAATGCTCTACATGCTGCTGATTGTGACAACGCTGACGCACTGGCACTACGGCGCCAGCGTGGTGAATCAGATGTGTGATCACTTCAATCGTGTCTGCTTCACCGTCCACAAGCGGATGCCGACGCTGGACATCAAACGCCAGACGAGCCAGCAGGAGCACAAGGAGGAGCCGCAAACATCACGCAAACTGGATTAGGCAACCACAACAACAACAACAACAACAACAAAAAACATTAGCAATTTTTGTTTCTCTTGGTTTGTTTCGTTCATCTTTGTGGTGGGTCGTTTGTCAGATATTAGTTTGCTCAAAGGCTTGCGCTTTATTTCAAACATATCGCTCAGGTAGCAAGGATCGTCATCCTTCAGACAACACACACACACATACACACACACACACACACACACACACACACAAAAAACTATCCGAAGAGTATTTTTATATTTTTAAATTTGTTGTAGCTATAATTTTTGAAACCAAAACTCGGAAAAATGTTTTAGGTATTTAATCAGAATTATTTAAATGTTTGTTTCCATGACAAGTTTCGACCTCTCTCTATCTCTCTATATATCATCCAGTCAAATATATAAATAATTGACTTCATTTCACTTCAAAATCTTTCCTTCCATTTAAGATTTAGCCCAACCAAAAGAAAAGACTCGCTTCCTCTACTATTATGTAATCAATTTAGTTATAGTCCGTGTTCAATGCCAGTGTTTTAGTGTTCATGTGTCGTTTAACTTTTCAATGATGCTAGATATATATATATATATATATGAATATATGATAATAGCATACTTTAAATGTGCTTAATTTATTTGTATTATTTTTAAAATGTTCGACTTTAGAAGAGAAACAACTCAGAATGAAAAGAAAATTCAAAGGTGACACGTGTTTCACTAAGGTAACCGCCAAGACCTCTTATTATTTAGTTATTATTTAAAAGAACAACTTAATGCAACACATACATGTTTACTTTACTGCTTATTGTTATTACTATTGCTTACTTACTGTACATGAATAACTGTAAATGTCGCTTCCCCCTTAAAGACAACAACACCAACAAAAGACACAACAGCTTTGAAGTAATAAATTATATGTTCAGAAACGCAAATTTCAATTGGAGCAAAACGTTTTTGAAATATCTTTTTAATGATTCAGCTGCTGATGATGAGTCCTTATCGCAATTACAGATCGGACCGAAACATTTTAATGCAATTTGCTTCAAGTTTGTACTGTAAATTTAAGTTTACAGTTTATCGAATTCAAATTTGATTAAAATTCAAATTTATTAATTCCTTTTTAATGATTGTAACTTAAATTTTGATTTTTTATTCTATGAACTAGTTTTCTAGATTTTATGTTAAAAATAAAAAAATATAGAAAAATTAGATTTAATTTCACTCATTTCGCTTTTTTTAATGTTACTTTTTTACGTTGTATTTAAATTTCTTGTTTTCTAATTTTACCAATTTTCAAATTCATTAAAATTGATTAATCTATATTTTTTTTATAATTAACATAAATTTGGATTTTTCAAACTGGTTTTCTAAATATAAGTTTCTAAATACAAAAAAAATATGCGCCTTAAATTCATTAATTAGCAACTAGATTGAAAGCCTTCCCAAAATGATTATCAGTAGATCTTATTGATAATACCCGTTTTCTAGCTGAGCACAAATCGATGAGATTATTTATTTGGAGTAAGGTTAGATTATAAATGTACACACAAATGACAGTGGATATCTAATAGGGATCACACGACTTTCATCAGGGTTTGCACAGCTGTCAACAATGCATCGATCAATTTGAGTACGTGCTCGATCAATTATCTTGCGTCTGCGCATTAAAATGCTTCCTCATTGCCTAATTGATGTGAAAATCTAATTCACGTTCCACTGTGCGCAGCGAGAACCCAAAAGCTGCGCAGTAATATAATTTGTTTATAAGTTAAGCAGCAGCGCGGGTGGCAGCGACGTCGACGTATGCAAGCCACGCAACCGAAATGAGCACAGCAAACGAATAAATAAACGCAACACAAAGGACAGCAACAACAACAACAACGACTAAAAACCAGAATGAGAATCGAAAGAAAGCAACAAAGCAGCGAAGCGGCGACGTAGCAGAATATGAAAGTTGCGCATGCGCTGACGTCGGCGTCAATGTTAAAGCTGGCGTTGCTCACCTCAAATCAGTTGCAAGCGAGAAGCGCGTGCGTTAAGAACGTAGAATTAAATCAAGCGGCAATTGTTGGTACTAATTTTGAAAAATGTTTGGGCAGACTTTCACGCTGCCGACGCTGCTGCTGCTGTTGGCGTCAGCGTCAGCGACCGAAACGGAGACCGCAACGCTGCCCAGCAGCAGTCCAAGTTCGAGCTCGAATTCGAATACGACGCCAGCTGTTAATAAAGAGGATCAGTTTCCGGCAGCGGAAGCTGTTACAGTGGCTCCAGTGAAGCCAGCGGTTGTGGAACTGCAGGATGCACTGCGTCGCCGTGTGATTACCTACGATCAACGGCAGGAGGGGCAATACAATATACGAGCCGATCTCGATAACTTTATGATTGTGCTAATACCACCCGGTGTGAAGGAGGACTACAATCTCTTCGAAATGCTGGCCGCATCCACGTTGCGTGGCGTGGGCAAACCTAGCGGCGGCAGCAACAGCAGGAGCACCAACAAGCGTAAACATGCTCAGGCCGCGGCACTGAAATCCTTCTATCAGCGCCAGAAACTGCAACAGCAACAGCAACAACAATTCCAGCAGCTTCAACAGCATCAGCAAATCTCTCCATCGAGTCTGCCGGATTTCATTGAGGGACGCACTCCCTACCATGTAGACATCTCGTCGGCCAGCGAGGAGTTGCAGTTGCAGCCACGTTTGCATCGCCAGCAGGTGGATGTGTTGCCGCCTCAACTGATTCCCATGCCGCAGCTGATCAGGCCCTATCATCTGGAGGCGGAACCGGAACTTATCCAGGCACTGCCACCGGTATCTGGTGGAGGGAGCAGCAGCGGAAGCAGCTCCTCCTCCTCCTCCTCTCTGGAGCGTTTCAACCCGGCTACTGCCTCACAATATTATCGCAATTCGCGTTCGCTGTTCGGCAACAGTTTCGTGGACAACAATCGACTAACTGGCAGCGATTCCTTGGGATCAACTTCCACTTCCAATGCCCGATCGATCAGTGTGCCCCTGTATCAGAGTGATGCAGTGCAGCACAGCAATGTTCTCTATCCACCGATCGATGTGCCCGGCTATATTGTAAAGGAGGCAGAGTCGCGCAACTGGCAGCTGGATGAGGAGCCGACACCGATCCTAATGCCCCGTTCCGACCAGCTGGAGGCGGATGTGCTCAGCTTTGAGCTGCTCGGCGATTCTTTGGCCGAATCGAAGACTCTGCTCCGAGATGGATTGGCCCGTTGTGCGCCCGGGCAGCGACGAGATAGCTACGGCGCATGTCGCCAGATCGAGGGCTACTGAGACTGAGCATCACTTTTCAATCCATTATATTTTAAGTTACTTCATCATAATAAATGCTATTCTTTTTAATCGCAATGCATTTCGATTTAAGATTTACACAATAAAAATATACAAATAACTTCGATTAATTCAAATTGAGCGCCAAATCATTTGCATATTAATGGGAAATTTAACTGACCAATCAAAATGGGAATTTATTAATGGCAAGCGGGAGCTAGAGCGGAGGAGAGAGAGAACTTAAGTCGAAATCAAATGGGCAAAAAATAGAGGGGAGAAAACATTTGCATTTACTTTGACTGAGGCCAGAGCGAGAGAGCTAGAGAGAGAGAGAGAGAGAGAGCCAAATGTGTGTGTTTGTATAACGGTTTTGATGCGCTGAAGGACAGGTCAAGTATAGGGAAAAAAACGTTTGCAATTGCTTTGACTAAGGCCAGAAAGAGAGAGAGAGAGAGAGACAGCTAAATGTGTATTGATGCGCTGAAGGATAAACCAAGTCTAAATTAAGGGGGGAAAAGGGGGACGAAAATAACATTCGCAATTGCTTTTCCTAAGGCCAGTCACTATTAAATTAGCTACGTTGCAATTTTCAATTGCAAACCAGTTTTTTTTAATCACTACACGAAAAAAGAAAGAGGGAAAAAAATATTGTGTAATGGAATTTCAAGTTTCTGATAGTAGCAGCATCTTCCTGTGGGAATAGGCGCATTCCTCTTAGCTGATCGCTGGCCTTGGTCATTGACCCTGGCCACAAATTGCTGAACAACTGAAACACTCAGCACACAAAACAAACGACGAGACGCCGTTAATACTTACAATAAACAATAACAAAAACAACAACAACAAGCCAAGTTCAGAGCATATTACGAGCCCAGTAATTAGAACGTCTCTAACAATGACTTACGTTTTTCTTATCTCCGTTTTTTTCTCCAGCTGAATTTGGGTTATTGGGCTAAGCAAGCTTGCACATATAATTAAGCATCAATTCAAGTGCGACTTACTCGACACATTTCTGGCTTAGAAGCGTGAATAGTTTCCATTCCAATTCTGACGGGGAAACATTAGAGCTGCGCTTAGGGTGGACCCAAATAATTGTTGCTTTGAATTTGGCTTAAAGCCTTAAAAAGTATCCCTGATAATACATACATATATATATATATATATATATATATATATATATATATATATATATATATATATATATATATATATATATATATATATATATATATATATATATTACAATCCTAAGACAATATATTCCGGTTTTTTACAAGCAAAGTATTAATGTTTATCTAATGCTTATCTATATCTTAGCTATTACAAAAAAATGCATCTGTTGGGTGCGAATTATGTTTAATTTAATTATTTATTATATATATTATATATTTTGTATTTGTTTCTTGTAAAATATTAATGTTTATCGATCTCATATCTATATCCTAAATATTTAGGCAAAAATGCATTCATTGTGATTGAAGTATGACTTTAAGAATGACTTTAATCAATCATTTTTCTATTTTATTACATTTAAAAAATAAATGCTTATGTATCTTGAGTAATTTCAGTTATTCTGGCGATGTAGAGTTAAAGCTGAGCTTTAGGGTGGACCTGAAACATTGTTGCTTTTAATTCGACTTTTCTTGCACGTCCGATGCTTACAGCCCTCAGAATCTATTAGAATATATTCAGGTTCAATTTGCATTTTACTTTTACTCTATTTTAATTTTTAAGTTTAAGGAACTTATGAATTCATGTTTAGAATTGCAAGAAAACGCTTAAAAAAAGAGTGAAAGAAAAACATATTTTTATTAACTTATTAATTATTAACTTTTAATTTCATTAAAATTAACTCAAAAATAATGGAACCATTTTTCACATGTACACTAATGATTATGAAAACTATAAGTAAATAAACGATTTTAACTTTTAACTGTTTCCTTCTACACTTGAAAAAATTCAAAACCAATGCCTTATTTGAACTTTTATAAGAAAAAATGTCGTAATGTTGATATTCTGTTTATATTACATTTAAAATATTAATTTAAAAAAAAAAAACTATATTTTGTGAGCGAGTTCTGTTTACATTAAAAATGTATTTTAATTTTTTTGTGTTACATGTAAAATATTAATTTTATTATTATTATATGCATGTATATATATATATATTTATATATTTTGGTATGATGCACCAACTCAAGATGAGCTCAGTTTCAGGCCGCATAGTTGATGTGCATTGATTCATTACCAGCTGCGGTCAATGGCAGCTCTAAGTTGATTCTTGATTCGCATCACAATGCGGAAGTCTTTTGGCCATTGAACTGCACTCTGCTATATCTATATCTATTTCATTCTATTCACATAAATCGGGTTTTGTTTAATTTTTTCTTTTCATCTTGGCTGGTGGGAAAAGGCTCATCTTGTCGTGTTCTGTTGCCCAGAATGGCAGCGGGCTCATTCGATGCCCGCTGTCCGACGGCAACGGTCGGGTCCTGTTGAACGCGAATAAAATTCGAAAAAGCGAAAAATAAACTCGTAGGTAACGAAACGAACGATGTGCAAATTCTCGAATCATTTGTTCGTCTTGCTGCTGTTGCACGTTGTTGGCCTGGCAGTGCCGAAGCCGTTGCAGACGCGCAGCATTGCCACCGATTTAATTGGTGCACTCTACGATGAAGACTATGACGACGATGGCTTTCAGTTGGAGGAGCGGCACTACGATCAGCGGCAAAAGGGTGATGAGAATTTGAAGCTGTCACTCGAAGGCTTCGTCATCAGTATGCCAAACGGTGATGGTTCGTCCTGGATGGAAATACTTGCCGCGGAATACCTAGGTAGGCACTCAGCATAAGCAATAAAACGGTGAAACATTTACAATTAAAATCGACTATAACCATTTAGATTACGCAATGGCAGTAAGGACAACGACTCGAGAGCCTGCCACAAATTATCAAATGTTGGGTGAAAACAATGCAACGGAAAATAATGTAACAGAAAATAATTCAACGGATGCGGCAACGGCGCACGTTATAAGTATACCAGCCCCCAAAAAGGATATCGAGAGCCGACAACAGGCCACTGATGAACTGATCAGCTCACCTCGGTAAGTAGATCTAAATAAATTACAGCTGAAACCTCAGTCAAATATATAATAATTGTTTTTGTTTTTGCAGCACAAAATTGCATATGCTGCAGCTGCTGCAAAAGTTGCGACGCACGCACAACTGACTGCATACCTAATTTGAGATACAATTCATTTCACACATAAATTTAATTTGTAATTTTCTGTGGCTAATAAATTTTTAAATAATAGCGCCAAAATAATTGAATTTTTGCGCCTTCCAGGGCTGGCACACGATAATTGTCAAGCAGACAATATTTAACCAACACTGTCGGGGCAGCTGTAAAACCACCGATTTCGATTAATCGATTAATAGTGAAGACCAGCTTTGCATTACTTTAAATGTATTCTTTTTTTACTTATCATTCACAAGCAATTCGCTGGTGCGACCGACAGTGATTTGGCAACATTTTCGGAGAATATTCAAGAACCTTCGTGTGCCAGGCACAATCTATATAAAAGCCGAACCTGCAGCCATATTGCGCTTGTATACACACTGTGAACGAATACGACGTAGTAGCCAAACGCAACACACAAATTGCAAAATAAAAATAGAATATTTTCAATTGAAACAAAATTACACAAAAAGTAAATAATTTCTACAAATTGTAAAGAGCAGAAATTAGCAATATGCCGGAGAAATTTTTGAAAATTACCTATAACAACAGTGAAGAGGCAGGAGCAGCGGGTGCAACGCGGAAGCTGAATACATATATTCGATCGCCGATATTTTCAGAAGTTCATTTCGCAATTAAAAATTTCCTGTTCCAGGATAACAAACTGCCTGAGTTCAAGTACAGGACATATTGGATTGGTAAGTAAAGTATACATATATAGTGTACGATGATATAATAGGCAAATCAAAACATGAAATCAATGCAAGTGCATATGTGCAATATATATATATATGAGTGTGTGTGTGTGTGTTTATGTGTGCATCAATTGGTATGCACATGCAATCCACAAAGCAGCTGCAAATGTGTCTGTGTGCATAGTCAATTTTCCAACTCTATTGAAACTTGTGAATGCATACATATGCATACGTATGTCTGTGTAAAGGCCCCTCTATTTGCCCATTATGATTCACAATATTAATGCGTATCATTTTGAATAGAATCAGAATCGATAACAAAAACTAAATGCCAAAAGAAAGTCCACAATTCTTTATGATTCACTACACCACACAAATATTTAATCATGTTTATGTATTGCTGATAATGTAAACGAACCAGTTATATTTATATATATAGCTTAACAAAAGAAGTCAACTTTTGGCCGATTGTTGTTTATGTGTATTGTAGATGCTATGTTTCATAAAGCTTTAAATTCGAGCGACTAGTACTCATATAAATAGACTGACCATATGTAAAGATATATATTTATATGTTTATATATTTACTGAACAGTCATAAAGGTCTCTGTAAAGTCTCTTTATCAATGCGCTGCAAGCTTCACCACACATATAGAAAAACTCATTAGTCTAAATTATACAGTTGCGAAAATAATAATAGTACCAGTTTCAAAAGTGTCTTTATTAATTAAGAAAATTCTTAAAAAAGTTAGAAAGAAAGAAACTATTATTTTTTATCCAAAGTTTTAAACTTATAATTTAATTAAAATTAAAAATTACATTTTATTAAAAAGATAGAAAATGAGCGAAAAAATAATTGCACCACTTTTGAAATGTGCAAATTAGAAATAACGAGTTCTATAAAATGACGTAATTGGTGCCCAATTATGTTCTTGCTCATTTTTGGAACTATTTCAAATGAAAAAAAGAAGAATTCCAGAAGGTATTCTGACAATACTTTAGGTAGAAGACTTAACGATATATATTCAAAATCAACATTAAAAAAAAATCGCAAATTGTTTTTTTTCCATATGCAACCAAAAAAGTGGTTGTGTTGCTATTATCTCTTACGCAACTGTATATTAGATAAAAACTGGTTCTATTTCCAGTCTTTTTGCTCTACAAAGAAAGAAAGGAAACCTAAAAAATACATTATATAAATAAGTGTATATATATATATATCATATATGATTTTCCATTTCGCAATTTAGATAACGATGGTGATGAAATCGAGATCGTCAACCGGTTTGACTATGAAATTTTCCAGGAGAAATGCGAGGACAATATGCATATTCAAGTTGGACCTGAGAAAAGATCCTCGTCGGATTCCGCCGATCCGAAGACAGACGAAGCTACACCCGAAAATGTTGATGATTCCACCAATTTCATCATACACGACGGGGTCGAGTGCGATTCGTGCCATTTGATGCCAATCGTTGGTTTCCGCTACAAGTGCGTGCAGTGTCCCAATTTTGATCTGTGCCAGAGCTGCGAGCGGGCACACAAGCATCCCAATCATCTGATGCTCCGCATGCCCACCAACAGAGGACCCAATGTCATCGATGCCTGGCTAACTGGCCCCGGTTCGCATCATCGTCGCTCGCATCGTCGCTTCCGCGGTCAATGCCCCTTCTCGGATTTGCCTATGGGCGCTGACGCTGAGGCGCCAACCGGCTCAGCTCCATGTGCTGCTCCAGCTGCTGGTGCGCCCAAGGAGAGTCGTCACGATCGCCGACATGCACGTCGTCATGGCGGTGGCAGTGCCGGCGGCAACTTCTTCTCCCAAATGATGGAAATGATGACGAATTTGCCGGAAAGCAACATAACTCCAACGACGTCGGCGGCTTCTCCAGCTACACCTACAGCTCCCCCGAAGGAGCAGACAGCTGAGCAGGCAACTGCTGAGACTAAATCAGAAAATTCAAAGAAGGAGGCATCTGTTGTTGTTGAGGATGAAATCGTGGCCGAGGAGCCCGTAGCTGCTCCACGCACCCCCAAGGAGGAACCCAAACTGCAGGCAACATCTGCTCCAGCTCCCGCCGCTGCTGCTCCTGCTGCTGCTGCTCCTGCTGCTGCTCCTACTCCAGCTGCTGCTCCTACTCCAGCTGCTGGTTGCAGCACCCCAACCACACCCGTAATTAGCCTGGAGAACTTGGCCCAGATGGTCAATCCCGAGTATATGCGTGCTGGCATCGAGATCTTGAACAACTTTAGCGAAATGTTTGCCAAAATGCTTGATCCCAGCGAAGCAGCTGCCTTTGGCTGTGCAGATACATCGATGTCATCAACATCCAGTGGCTCAACAGCTCCGCGAAAGACGGAAGCTGGCGCAGAGACCACAGCAACAGCTGCTTCGTCAGCATCATCAGCAGCAGCTGAAGCTCCTTCAGCTCCAATTGCAGTTCCAACTCCAGTTACAGTTGCAGTTACAGTTGCAGCTCCAACTCCAGCTGTGCCGACTCCAACTGATAATGCCAAGGCAGAGCAGCAGCGCAGCCGATCGGAGAGCTTGGATCAGGATTGGCAAATGATTGACAACACGGCAACGCCAATTGCCAACGTTTCCAGCTCGGATGCATTGATTAATTTGAACAATAACAACAACAACAGCACAACTTCAACAGCAGCAGCCGCAGTTGCTACAGAGATTGTTTCACCAGCTCACGATTATGTCCACTTGGGTGAAATGCTGCGCCGGCATGTGAGCGAGGAGGAGGAGCAGCAGCTGCTACAGCAACAACAGCAGCGCGAGCAGAGCACGGCTCACACTCAAACATCGCAGGTGAATACGGTGAGCACTTCGACTTCAACAACAGATGCGGTGGCCCCGACAGCCGCTAATCCTCCCCCCTCAGCTGTTGCCGAGGAGTGGCGCCCAGTGCTCGTCTACCATTCAGGTGATTAGTAATTATTAAAAAACAAGAGGCAACATCAAATATCAGAATTAGTTTTCGCAAATTCAAACTTCCTTACGATCGATAACAATATCGATATCGAATGTTAAGTTGCAATGTTATGTGACAGATGTTATTTTGTGACTTACATTACTGGCTGTTTAGTTTTACGGTCTCATAACTTGATGCCAATTGATCACACAGTTGCAAGGAACCGTATACTTATTAGTCAGCATGCGATAGCGATGGCATGACAATTTAATAAATTAATCAATTGCAACTATGCAAATATAGATAAAGAGAAGAAACTCGCAAAAAAATCGTTCTTCTCGACCAAACTGCACGTCACCAGCTTAACAGGCTCCTGTTAATAGGTGCCACCCCATGTAGTTCACAATGATTTACGTCAGTCGTAACATTTTTATTTTTCACATTTCCCATTTTCTACGTAGATGAACGCATTAATGCCGCCGTACACGCAATGATGGCGATGGGTTTCAGCAATGAGGGCGCCTGGCTGACGCAGCTTTTGGAGTCTGTGGAGGGCAACATACCAGCTGCATTGGACATAATGCACACATCGCAAAGTGGTCGCAATTGATCTTTGCTTTCGTATATCTATAAATTAGTTAACTTTAATATTCACGATGTTCTATATTAGCAGGGTAAGGCATAATTATGCCAAATTGTTTCTTTTTTTGTTTAGTTTATTTTACTCTTGGTGAATTGATTCCAATTATTTTATTGTCGAACGAAAGAGACGTGATTATATATCCTTGTTTAATCTATAATATATGTATCTATGTATGTATAAGCCGTAAATATTCAAAAGTATATTATCCACTGGTGTATTAAACAAAAAAAAACAATCAAAAAATTATAAAATTATAATCAAAATTAAATCGTTTTTTATTCTTGGTGAAGGGTTTTCATTTATTTTACCGAACAAAAGAAGCCTGAATAATAATCTATGTACAATCGAAAGTATGTGTAAGCCCTAAACATTAAAAACTATATTATTCAATGGTATACCGTGCATTAAACAAAAATAATAAAAATCAAAATGCTCAAATGAAAATGAAATATTGACAACAGCCCAATTAGAAAAGAAACAAAATAAATAAATTAATCGCCGAATTGTCCGGCAATTAAAGTCACAATTTCGCGAGTGAATCTCCTGAATTCGTAATTAATTGTCGTAATGGTAACAATAAAAGTAAACAGTTTAAACAACCGAACATGGCGGGCTTTCCACTGACGTCGTGCGAAGCCCGTATTATAACTAAACATCTGTGATGTCATTAGTGTTGCAAAACTGCCAAGTGAGCAGAAACGATGCACGAGCTGCAGCCATTTAAATGTGTAGAAATAGAGCGGCAAACCGCTAAGAACACTGCCAAGCAGCAGCACACATCCAACGATGCCTATGAATGAGAGACAAGATATGTAAATAAACTATTTGTGGCG
The DNA here is from genome assembly GCA_035041605.1 of Drosophila atroscutellata. Classification (NCBI taxonomy): domain Eukaryota; kingdom Metazoa; phylum Arthropoda; class Insecta; order Diptera; family Drosophilidae; genus Drosophila; species Drosophila atroscutellata. The sequence continues at coordinate 1,890,724 of JAWNLA010000137.1, read as the reverse complement.
AGTTCATTTCTCACTTTCTCACCAAAGAATCCATGATTGCTGCGAAAGTGCTTTACAGTTGCTGTGGGCTCTTCACGCTTGCGTTCCAGCTTTTGTAACGTTTTAATAGCCACACCGCCAACGCCAATGCCAAATGCGAGCAAGCCAAAAGCACTGTGGAGCAGATCCAAATTAAAAATGCCCAGCCAAAGTTCCAGGACTCGACTGTGTCGCACCAAAAGCGCCTCGCCTAGGCAGAAGACAAACTGTGCGAAAACAAAAATTTAAAAATAAGAAATACACTGCTGGTTGCACAAAACTTACACCCAATGTGCAATAGAAAGCATGTCCCGCTGTATGCACCATTTGCAGGGCTAAACATTTGCGTACAATGATCATAGTAATGCCAGCGAGCAAGATGTGCGAGATTAGCGCACAAAAGCCAAAATAAATCATTGCCGCGGAGGGATCCACAAGTAGGAGGTTTTTTGTGCTGATTGATGCATTATTGCTTTCGATACGATCTGCGACGGATTCCACATGGTCCACCAGATTTGAACTCTCGCAAACATCGCGCATAACTGAGGAACTGCAACCCTGTAGCACACTCGTCGCCATCTTTTTGTTCTACTTTATTAGTTATTGGGGTTTTTTTATCTACTAAAAGCGCGCACGTTCAGCAGACAGATAAGTTTCAAGCGCCGTTAAATCTCCAGCCAACTGCGCGCCTTGGATGCCAGAGAGCATTTGAAGCTGTTCAGAAGGGAGAACTTCATGTTATGTTTGTGTGTGTGTGCAAAAATAAAAATAGCTTTCAAAACAAATGGAGCATGACTCAGCGGTCTTACACGTGCTTTACCTTGGGGCGTAAAAGGCGGCAGCTGATTGCCAATCGTGGCATTGGTAATCTTTCACTTACACACACGTACCTACACATGTACATATGCATTCATCATGTTATTTTCGGCGCATTCGAAACCGGTTAATTTTAATTAATCGTGCATTCTGACTGGCCGCAATCAGCTGAGTAAGAAACAGAGCGTTTTGGTCATGAGTCATTTCATTAAATGTTATGAAATAACAGCGCAAAGCAACTGGTTGATAAACGCAGAGCTAAAAGCGAACGACAAATGTTGATCTATATTGCGGTAGTTAAGTGTTGAATAGGTCTCAATTTTACTTACCAGTTTTTGTTGTAAATATAAATACGAAAATACATTTTCTAGAACTATTTTCAACTTTTAAGTAAAACTATTTTATTATTTTTTTTATGTTATACTCAATATACTCATAATTTTGCATTTAATTAATTACTATTTCTGCTTACATAAATAATAATGACATTATTCGCTAACTGACCCGCGCAATCCAATTGACATCTTTAGAGCAAATACTCTCACAAGAAAGTTGAAAATAAAAAAGGGGACTTACATTTCTAACAAAGGCGACGCAATTGCGTTTCTTGCTTGACAATGTGAAATACAAAACACAAAAACTGTTCAACAGATGACGTCATTTGAGTGAAAAATTCCCTTGTGCATAAAAATAGCCACATAAAAACAACACTATCGATACGCGAAAGAGAGTAGGTGGTGGTAAGCAAAGAGTGAAGGAGAGAATCAAATTCACCGTTCAGTTAACAGCTGCCATTCAAATCGTTCGCTGGTTTAGTTCAACCGGCACTCCCGAGCAAAGCGTTGAGTTGACTTGAGTGTCTCATAAATAAAACAACACAACAAAGAGCTACAAGTAAGAAAAAAAATAAAATAAACAAATAAATTTGTAATCAGTGCACGAACAAACGACATAAGGCGACACAGATTTCGCGGTTCCAAGAAAATCATTTTCGGAATTCCCCAGCCACCAAAAGTACGCTAATTATTATTTATGAAAATGAATAGCCGTATATATGTATGTGTGTGTGTGGTTGCAATGGAATAGAATTGTTAATTGCCTATTGGCAAACAGGAAAAACCTGACAAATAAAAGTACCATATTTAATTTCATTCGCATGTGATAAAAACAAAATCTTTAATGAACACTAAACATTTTACAATTAAAGTGCTAAGCACTGAATCAACTGTAGCAAAAAAATAAATAAATCAGGAGAGAACCTTGCAGTCGGCTGCAAAATACTCTGATACTAATAAATAATCTGATAACAGGTGCCCATACTTAGGGGAGGTTCCTAGTGATGTATCCTCCAGGTTTGCCTTTAAAACTGAAGCAGATATAGGCTTTTAAGAATTAGTTAGGGGCGGGGTTGGTTGAATGTTGTAATCTACCTTCAAACATTGATAGTACAAAAAAAATATTTCAGTTCCTAGTAATCTACCATACAAGTTTGGTAAGTGTGAGAATTTGAGAATTTCGGGGGCGGTATTGGGCGTGCTCCAACTACTAGCAATATACCTTTCAAATTGCGTGATATATATGGTTTTATTGATTTACACCATCGGGTGTAACGGTTTTGGGAGGCGAAGTGGGATTAGTCATCTATTTTTATTTTTATCGATTTTTGAAGAGACCAGTAACGTACTTTCAAATTTTAGAATGTATGCTTATTGAAGATTTCTAGGGCCGCAGTTAATGGGTGCGGCGGGTGTGGGCGTAGTCTAAATAATTTCTGCAAGCTACCTTCCTATTTTGGTGAGTCTATCTTAAAAATTGTGGGACTTAGGCAGTTTCATCGATTTACAATTTTAAAAATAACGCCATATATGGTCATATTTTTTATCGGCACCTATAATATTTGGTAGTTCTAACTCAAAAACCGTTTCCGTTTGAATGGCAACGACAGAAACCTACCAATCAAATTTGGTGACAGAATATGTGGCTTTATCGACTTGCGGTTATCGATTTGATCAATTTACTACCTTTCTAGTGGGCTTCCCAATTTTAACACTGACTCAGACCAGAATATGTTTCAAGGTTCACTACTCTAGTTTTAAGGGTGTCATCATGACATTACACAAAACAAATATACTCTGGATACCTTTAGTATTAGAGTATAAAAACAACAAAAATACCTGCACAGAATTTATAAATGTAATTAGCCATTTGGAACAATATGTTAATTGCGAATTTAGTTTATGACATGCAATGGTTTAATTTGTTTTGACTCAAATTATTGCATAATGTAGCCATACTTATCTTAATCTACAAATACAAATATAGAAAAACATCCGATAAGTCAAGCGAAATCATTTATCATGTTCTTTGTGAAATATTTGCAACGTTTGCAATAACCAAATATGACGAAACTAACTTAATGCTTGCTATAAGTCAAGAATATTGAGTATTCCATGCATTTTTAAGGAATATTCTTACAAAGACATTCACGTATTTACTTACGATTATCATTTATTTGGGAGAGGACATTTTTTTATTATTGATTTGACGACCTTTTGTAGCAAACATAATCAATATATTTTTTAATTATTTGCTGTAGAGCAGCCTGCTAATTTTTAATATAGTTTACACAAACTGTACCCGCATTTAGGAGTCTTTCAATAATTCATTAAACTGGCGATAAGATTACCGGCACTTAGTGCTTTTTTCCATCTGCTTAATTAGTTTGTCAAAAAAACACACACATATTTACACACACACAGACAGACATATGGAATCCATAACTTTTGTCATCCACGTATTCCTCTTCTTGTTCTTCTTTCATTTCTTGTTAAATTTAATTATCAGCGAGTATTTATTGCTCTTATTGTACGTGCACAAATACACATACATATTGCCAGCATCGCAGTCGGCGTCGACGCGAACGTTTTGTCTGGCTTAACAAAGCATAGCCGACACACACACACATACACGTGCATACTTATAACAAATCCCGTGTGTCACCGGCTCAACCAGTCGCAGCTCAGCTCTGAGCCCGGTCGGTTGTGTGGCATCGCTTGCTTGAGCTTTCCCCAACTCCATTTTATATTTGTTCACAAGTCGCTATTCAATTACAAGTTGTTGCTATTTTCTCGTTTATTCCCCGTTAACCACAAAAAAAAAATGCGCCGCTTAGACGCTTTTGGTGTCATCGCTAGTATGGCTCTGGCGCTCCTATTACAATTGGCCGATCCAGTCAAATGCGAAGGGTGAGTACACAAATTCACAAAAATTCTATATATGAATACAGTTATATATATATTTATTTAATATGCCAAACTATACATTTAACTGCCTCGGCTAGTGGCCTTTAGTTTATGCCCGTAAATATGTCGAGGCTATTGTCAAAAATAATTATTCATTATTAATTTCAATTAAATTCATTAATTTTATTAAATTCATTAAATTGACTTGTCAAATGCGAAAGATAATTGCTCAAATCTCCGCTGTATTCCACTTAGTATATAATATAATTGCATTACTCGATTCGTTGTCAAGGAAAGCAAATAGAATTGAGACCTTATACATAAGTCTTCTTTGTTAAAGGTTGTTTCTATATAATATAGGTTTACTTAATGCTGATTTGCTGTGCATATTTGCCTTGCCCATTCACATACTTATATATTCATCTTATCAAGTGTTATTTTTAAAAATAAATTAACATATATCGCCTTTTAAGTACTTTTTCATGTTTATCAATTTTTTGTTTTTTGTTTTTTAAGTGTTTCTACCCTGAACAAAACCCGTTTATTATTATTATTTGCTTACAGCATTTCTAGGTAATTTTGAGTTGTTAAATTATTTTTCATTGCCAATAGCAATTAGTTACTTTGTGAGAGTTGTGAATTCCCAATCTTTGCTAGCAAGATCATCTTCTCTGTATGTGCATAATAATTTTGTATATTGAATAATGAATAACACTTTTTAGCCTATTTTTCTTAGTCGAATCCAAGCCGGGCAAAGTGGTTTGAACTTCGCTTGGAATGAGCCAAAATAATAAAATAAAAAAAATGTCTTCATCTTCGCATTTTTGTTGCCTTTTTATATAACCCTCGCGACTCTGAGCCGGTTTCGACAGAATCAGGTTCTGGGAATATTTACTTTAGCAAATTAAAAAAAAAAAATAATAAAATAAATTAATCTAATTAGCTTTTAAACCTTGAGCAATAACAAAATCTAAGATTAATACGAACTGATAAAGCTGACCAAAAAAAAAAAAAAATAAAATTCAAAAATAATTTATTTTTATTAAATAATGGAGTGTGTAGATTAATATCAAAAGTCAAAGGCTAAACAAATAGAAAAACCCAAGCTAATGACTGACCTAATATTATATATATATATATACGTTTATATAGATAATGAAATCAATGTTGACCTATGCTGATTATTTTTAATTAAATCAAAAACGATTTTTTTGATTGTTTTTTGGTGCAGTCAATATACCGTTGTTGGCCCGGGAACCATACACTCGAATCGGGACTACAATGTTGCTGTGGCAGTGCACCATACCGAGGAGCCGGTTACGTTGAAGGTTGGGATTACGGGTCCGTCGTACAATGAGACCAAAACGGTTGAGTTGGCCAAGGCCGATGAGCCTAAGCAGATCACCTTTAAGCTGCCCCCGTTGGAGTCGGGTGACTATAACCTGACCGCCGAAGGTGTCTCCGGGCTGGATTTCAAAAACACAACGAAACTCAGCTGGGATAGGTTCCGGCCATATGTGCAACTACAAACCGACAAGGGCAAATATAAGCCTGGCGATACAATCAATTATCGCGTCATCTTCCTGGATGAGAATCTGAAGCCGACGGATGCAGAGGACGAAGTTGTTGTGTGGTTCGAGGATTCAAAAAAGAATCGCATCAAGGAACTAAAGCACATCAAGACCCGTACCGGTGTCTATACGGGCAAATTTGAACTGTCCGATTTCGCAACACTCGGCTCTTGGACACTAACCGCCCAGAACGGGGAGCCCTATTCGAATGAGCGCGCCTACTTCAACGTGGAGAAATACGTGCTGCCCAAGTACGTCGTGAAAATGGATGCGACACAGCAGGTGTCTGTCCGTGATGGCGACATGCAGGTGGTGATCAAGGCCAAGTAAGTAGAACGCAGACTTTCTCCTCCGCCAAATAGAAATTGTATTTTTGTCTGTCTTTCTGGTCACAGTTACACATACGGCAAGCCGGTTAATGGCAAAGTTGTACTTAATCTGCACACGGATGAGTCGAGCAGATGGGACACTGTGGATGGCAAAACTGTGCGCACAGATACACCGGGACATGCGATTATCCGTACCGCTGACATGGTCAATGGCAAGGCCAAGTTTGATATTAATGTTAAGGAATTTGCCGACCATTTGCCGTTCAAGACATCATCGTCATATGCCCAGATCCTGGCCACCGTTGAGGAGGAATTTACGGGTGTTCAGCTCAATGAGACGGGTGGCACACAAATATTCCCCTATCGCTATGAAATGTTCTGTACGGATTATTCGAGCTGCTACTCCTTTAAGCCCGACCAGGAGCACGAGATGATCTTTAAGATAAGCCTAGTGGATGGCACACTGCTCAAGGACACCAAGACGCCAGTGAAGGTGGGCAGACATTAGACAGATATTCAATCCACGTATAGCCAGCTAATCATTTAATCCTATTCCATAGGTCAAGTACACGGAGGGCATACGCCACAGTGTATACGGTGATGAATCGGAGTTGCCAAAAATTGAGAATAAGACCCTGGAATTCGAAAGCCATCTCAATGAGTCCAGTCTGGCAGTCTTTAAGGTTGTGCTGCCCGATCTGCCGGACATGGAGAACTACACCCGTTACTACAACATCGAGCTGGAGTTTGAGGACGAGCAGCGTCAACTGTACACAACCTATCCCTATAGAGAGCCCAAGAAGATTGAGAAAACTCCCGAAGAAATCGAGAAGGAGAAGGAATGGTTCAAGCTTGAGGTGCAAAGGCCCAAGGACACTTGGAGGTTTGTAGCGCTGTTTGTGTTTGCCCAATCCAAAACGATTTCCATCTAAATTATGCACACATTTGCAGTCTACAAATTGGCCAGGAATATCAAGTGACCCTCAATTCGAGTCGTCCGCTCAAATACTTTGTGTACAACATCATCGGACGTGGCAATGTCCTGAAAACAGAGCGCGTTGTGTTCAGTGAACCACAAACCGTGCATAATATCAGTCTGACGCCGACATTCTATACGACACCCTATGGCCGGATGTACGTCTACTATGTGGATGACACTGGCGAATTTCGGTATGCCGAGGAAACCTTCCATGTGGCTGTCAAGTTGCAGAATCAAATTAATATCACCGCTCCCGAAGAGGTTAAGCCCGGCGCCGAGGTTGAGCTGGAAATTAAGACAGCGCCGCAGTCATTCGTTGGTCTGATGGCCGTCGATCAGAGCGTTCTGCTCCTGGGCAGCAACAATGATATCAGCAAGGATGCGTTCTCGTGGCGCCTCAGTCGCTACGATACCCATACAGCCTGGCAGGGTGGCTACTCCTACTATCCGGGCGAACGCAGCGGCGTTGTCACCATGACCAATGCCAACTTCTTCTACGATCGCACTCCACCCAAATATAGTATACGTAAGTGAAAGAGAGTTAAGAGTGGGACAGAGAGAGAGAGAGAATCAAGATGGAGTTGGAAATGTCTAGTTGGATACTCATAAGTATCCGCAAAGTATTAGATTTTTCAATCGAAATAGAAAATCGCAACTAATCCCACGCAGAAAGAAGGAAGCCTATTTTAACAAAGAAAGAGACTGATTTAAGGGGTTCCGATGATGTTCATAAGGAGCCTAAGATTAAAAACTGTGTAGATCTTAAAATGATACATGGCGAGGAGACCAGATTGAGTATTAATATAATTATTAGTATTATTATATTGTGGAATGGATCTGTAGGGTTAAACAGGATCAGATAATTCCACATAAGGTATTCATTTTTCAGAATAGTATTAGCGTGAAAAACGTAGAGTTTAAAACTTGTATTATGATCAGATAACTCCTTATATATAGTGAGCAAACCACTTACAGTATTAAAACCAGTAGGCCTTAAAAGGACCAGAGAAATCCTTAGACTTAGACAGAGAACTCCTTAGAGAAGAGCAGTTATACTATTTAGTTTTTTGAATAGACCTGTCAACTTAAAAAGGATCAGAGATATCCTTAGAGGAGACTAGTTATTCTATTGATTATATTATATTATTATATTATATTATCGTTCGGTATTCGGATGCGTCGGCATGTCCTTAGAACTACTGTATCCTAATGGCCAATAACAGATACTCAAATAACCAACTGCTATGAATTCTTTTCAATTTGCAGAACCTTTCTCCGCAAATCGCAAGACGGCACTGGTATCGAATGATGTTATGCATAAAACCGAGATGCATGCTTTCGGCGCTGCACAAGCAGGTCCTCCAGGAGATAATGCTAGTACACCTGCTGGTGGTGGTGGTAGCGCTGCTGCTCCGCCTGTCGTGCGCAAGAACTTTGTGGAGACCTGGATATTCGAGGATATCGAGAATACCAAGACAGAAATATTCAAGTGGGTCAAGAAAATACCGGACACAATTACTAGCTGGGTGGTGACAGCATTTGCCTTGCATCCGGAGAAGGGTTTGGCCGTCACTGATGAGCAGCTTAAGATCAAAACGTTCCAGCCGTTCTTTGTGTCCGTCCGTCTGCCGTATTCCGTGAAACGTGGCGAGGTGATCAATGTGCCCGCCCTCGTCTTCAACTATCTGCCCAAGAATCTCGATGTGGAGATCTCGCTGGACAACGAGGACAACGAATATGATTTTGTGGATATCTCAAACGAGGTGATTGGCGAACAGAAGCGTTCGCAAACGGTGCGTGTGGAAGCCAATTCGGCAGCCGGAGTAAATTTCCTGCTGCGGCCAAAGATAATTGGCAGCATACTGCTGAAGTTTACGGCAATTTCACCGCTGGCCGGCGATGCTGTCCACAAGACGCTCAAGGTGGTGCCCGAGGGTGTCACCGAGTATCGGAATCGTGCCTTATTCGTCAATCTGAAGGATGTGCACGAGCACAAGGACACATTTGAGCTGGAGCTACCCGATGACATTGTGCCCGATTCGCAGCATGTCGAGTTCGGTTTCATTGGCGATCTGCTCGGACCGGTTATCAAGAATATGGAGCACTTGGTCCGTTTGCCCGGAGGCTGCGGTGAGCAGACAATGTCCGCATTGGTGCCCAACTATCTGGTCTATGGCTATCTGAAGAGCCTGAACAAGCTGAAGCCAGAAATGGAGAAACGCATCAAGCGCAATTTGGAGCAGGGCTATCAGCGTATGTTCCACTATCGTCATGACGATGGCAGCTACAGTTCCTTTGGTCCTGGCAAGTGGCGCGAGGAGGATCCGGAACGCAATGGCTCCACCTGGTTGACGGCGTATGTGCTGAGCTCCTTTGCCCAGATCAAAGACCTCATCAAGGTGGACGAAAAGCAACTGGAGAGCAGCTATCAATTCCTCTTCAGCCATCAGGCGGAGAATGGCAGCTTCTTTGAGAATGGCGAGTATTTCTATGGCTCGCAGCGCTCCGCGCTGTCCATGACGGCCAATGTGCTGTTAGCTTTGGTGGAGCAACCGGAGCCCAATCAGACAGCCATTGATAAGGCAGTGGCCTATCTGAGTGCCCAGACATTGAATACGGAGGAGAATCTACTGGCCCGGGCAATTGCCACATATGCCCTGCAGAAGGTGAAGGCTGCCGATGCTGGCAAGCATGTGGCCGCACTCAAGGCGCTGGCCAAGACCGAGGAGGATAACACCTGGTGGGCCGAGGAAGAGCAAACGTTGCGACCAGGCAAATGTGCACACTGGTGCTGGATACGCAGTCGTGACATCGAGATCACCTCATATGCCCTGCTCGCACTGCTCGACACGGAGCAAGAGACTCCGGCCTCAGTGCTGAATTCGATACGCTGGCTGGTGGCTCAACGGAATAGTTATGGTGGCTTCTCCTCCACACAGGACACCATTGCTGGCCTCCGGGCACTCATTAAGTTCGCCCAAAAGTCCGGCTATGAGCCGGCCAGGTGGGAAGTGTCCGTCTCCAATCAGGGTCTGCGAGAGAAAACGGAAAAGCTTCAGCTGACCGCTGACAATGATTTGCTGCTGCAAACCGTCGAATTCCCTCAGGGCACCAAGTCGCTGTCGTATGAGGCCAAGGGTACTGGTGCCGCTTTGCTGCAGATCGCCTACCAGTACAATGTGATCGAGAAGGAGCCGAAGCCGAGCTTCAAGATTGAAGCGACCATCAAGCCAGAATCGCCGCCATCAAAACTGGAGTTGGGCATTTGCGTTGAATATGTCGAGGAGGGTAAGGCCAAGGCATCCAATATGGCCATATTGGAGGTGTCGTTGCCATCCGGTTTCACGGTCGACGAGGATAGCTTCAAGGAAATTGAAGCAATCAAGGGTGTCCGAGTAGGTCCACAACTGCAGTTAGTTCTCTGCGAGCTTAGCTAATCTCGATCTCTCTTTCAGCTGGTTGAGACCAAAAATGACGACACTGTGGTGGTCATCTACTTTGAGAGCCTGGCCAAGGGCGAAGTCAACTGTTTGCCCATCGAGGCCCTTAGGACCCATGCCGTTGCCAATCAGAAGCCTGCCCCGATTGTCCTTTACGACTACTACGATACGAACAAGAAGGCCACGGAATATTACCAAGTCGAGTCCAAGCTGTGCGACATTTGTGAAGGCTCCGATTGCCCAAAGTGCTGAGACCATGATCCAATCTTAAATGGTTCTCTGTGCTTATATACATAAGCGAACAATATAAAAAATAAACTCTTGTGATTATTTAATGTACAACTGTTCCATCTTTGCTTATTTGAATAATTATGTTTTAAAAGTTTACTTCTCATCTGTGAAGAGTTTTAATCAACTTCAATTTAAATCAGACCATCATCACCTAAGACTAAACTACTGAAAACAAGAGAGAACGTTGCCGGCGGGCATAACCGACTGCGAAATACTCTGACACTATATAATGATATGAGCTTTTGAGAATATCAAAAAAAAATTCCGAATTTTTAAAGAGTATTACTAGCAAAATACCCTTCAAATTGGTTTTATCGATTTATACTAACAGGTTTATCGGTTTGGGGAGGCGTAGTGGGCGTGGCCGTCGAATTCTTAATCGATCTCTTAGGGGACTTACCAGCTACATTCTTTTAAATTTTGGATGATATGCGCATTTCAGATTTCTAGGGGCGAAGTTCTTGCGAACGTGGTCTGCAAATGGATATGCCGATCTTCGAAGGAGGTTACCACCAAGTTGCCTTGAAGTTACCTTTATGACTCTATTATGGTGACTCGTTTATGGTCGCAGATGAGCGCGTGGCTATACAATTTCTTTTATCGATTCTCGGCTACCAGATTTGACGGCTCTAACTCAAAAACTGCAGGAGATACAGACATTTAAAATTTTTAGGGGCGAGGGGCGGCTTGAGGTGGCGTGGCATATGCCGATCTTTGAAAGATATCGCCAACAATCTACCAACAAAATTCTGTGATTGTAGCCTTCAAACTGCGGAAGATATATGCCGTTATCTATCTAATTTCAAGAAAAATGTTTTCTTATACGTAGAAATTAATTCCAAAAACAACAAAAACTTTATAATTTTCAGATCGATTTTAGTTTTAGTAGCACACCTTAATGAGGGAAAATATCATTATAGAATACGATTTCGAAAGGGTTTATGGATGGCATCGTTTTGTAATACAAGTTGTGAAGGGAATGAGGTCGAAAATTCCCTGTACTCCGGATCGGAACTGCCAAACTAATTTGGGAGATTAATTCGAAGAAATTAATTGTCCAACCTATTAGTTTGTGTTAAAAGATTAAACACAGAATGTTTCTGAGATCCGACAGAAAAGAAAGATTTATTAGTAAAAGTCTTCTACGATAATATTATTATTCCAGTTAAGAAGATCAATTAATAGAAATGGATTTTGTGGAGATTCAATTCTATTCTGCTTAATCTTGTAAATGGGAGACCAAATAAAAGATTAATATAGATACAAGTATTCGATTAAACATTTCTTAAAATTAGACTGATTGTTTGTATACTTATTAATCAGCAAAGTCGATTGCAACACGATCAAAGCATAGAAGTGTTTGTAGGAAATTGAGAAAGTGTTTCTCGGCTTACCAAAACTTGAAACTTGAATGATCTCATTAAGAACTCCCAAAGAGAGTTTTCCTCGTTATATTTGGTCTCATAAAAACCATGTATAAAATAGTTGTAGTTCTTGTCTAAACACAAATCACATTTAGTATTATCAGGAACACGTCTTGTGATTTATGTATTTCCGATTATTGAAAATCGTGAGAAGTATGCGCAAGTCACTGGTTTCCTTTAGCGTATACAACCATATCATTTTGTACTAGTTATAATTAGACACAGTTAGGTATTGGGGTCTAATACAGAATTATTATCCGATGTTTAGTCAGCGCGTTCATTATCATTGTACGTGCTATTTTGCAAATTGATAAGGCTTTAACACAATGAACTGTTTAACCCAAAATAGTATTCATATTCAAAAAGTGCTCGAAATTGTACAAGTGCCTGATAGCTGTCGATTATAATGCGGGTTTCTCAGCGAAACAACAACCGGAACCACCCAACGTGATCACGGGCACAAAATAAGTATTGCCTCAAGTGGTGCAATTCCAGATTTCAGCGAATGCATTTCTACTGTCGGCTGATTGATGATTGATGATGCTTCAGTTCGATTGGGCGAAAGTTAATATATATGCAAACATTCCAAACGTATTGCATACGTGCGCGATAACTTGTAATCCTCTAAGATCTATTCAATCGTCTTGTAAGCACCTTGTTACTGATAGCCCCGCAGACATACATACAAACATATGCATATCTACTAAGAACTACATTAAAATAATTGGTTAATGACTACTTAACCACTAATAAGTGAAGAGTGCTTGGCTAGTCACTACCCTGTAAGCATCTTCAACAAAAGAAAAGCTATTCACTGTGGCTTGGAAAGCAATCCTTAAATTTGCACTCGAAATATTTTTACTTTGTTTCATATAATCCCTTTCAATTAAGCTATTTTAATTTAGAAAAAAATTTTATTTATTTTCGATTTTAAAAATTAATTAATTAAGCAAAAAATAGTTCATAAATTAACATCACAAATTGCATACATTTTTGAGTGAATAATTTATTTCAATACATTTCTAAAAAGTAGAAGTTTTCTTACGATGTGGAAGTATTTGCATTTATTTATTTATTTAATTTATTTCACTAAATTTCTTATAATTTAAGACCAATAAATATATAGTTTTTAAAAATAATTTCATTTAATATATTGTATAAAAAGTAGCAGATAAAGACTCTACAAATTAGATCAAAATCGTATATTAAAAATGTACAAACTTAATTAAAATGCAGCCAGGTATAAATTGTACTCTGTAACTGCAAGTTGCATATACCCTTTGCTAATCATTTTTAATGGGTAATCGCTATAAATACGTTTGGCAATGCATAAAGTGCCCTCAAAGTTGTCGGTTTCTTGCACTTGGTAGCTGTTCTCAATCAGATAGTAAAAGGGGTTAGAAGTTAAAAGGACCTCTTAACTGGCATCCTCAACAAGTACACAAATATTTAAAATTATAAAAATAGTAATAAAATATAACACAAAATATAATCGAATAAAAAAATAATAGAAAGAATTCAATATATATTTAAAAGCTGTACGGATTCCCACACAGTACTCGCGTTCAACATGACATCAGAGAAACCCAAGACGACGAGTCCTCTCCAGCATATTGAGGCCGGTTTGAATGTGCTCAATCAGCTGTGCATCGGTTTCGTCACGATTTGGATCTGCTGGACCTGCCTGAGGAAGGGTCTGAGTGGGATTACGCTGCACGTCTGGTTGGTCTCCTTTGGATTCATTTTCGTCATGGCCGAGGCTTCGATGTGCTTCTACGATGGCAACTGGCTAACGCTGCGCTACACCCGCAAGCAGAAGACGGCCATCCATGTGGTGCTGCAGATCATCGGTGGCGGCATGGGCGTGGCCGGTTGCCTTGTCCAGCTAATACGGGATGACTGGTCAATCGGTGTGACGATCCATTCCCGTTTGGGATTCTCAGCGTTCGTGCTGTGCCTCATCTCACTGCTGAGTGGCGTTTCCGCTGTGCTGGCGAGGAGCCTATCGAAGCTGTTCTCCCCACTGGCCAACAAGACGTTCCACGTCCTGCTCAGCATGGCCACTTACGTGATTGCCTCGCTGGCACAGTATTACGGTTACACACAGACCAAAATATTCAGCGGTCAAGGCGAGGATTTTGTTATACTCATGCAAGTTGCCACCCTGCTGGCCATGGTCTTAACCTGCATCGCACCGATCAAGTCGCTATATCAAAAATGTCTTAGCTTCATAGGTTAAAGCTATACTCAAAATTCGTTCAGTTCCTATTTATGTTTAAGATAAATTTAAATTACTTAATTAAATAAAATATTATTTATATTATTGACACAAAGATATTCCCAAAAAAAACTAACTACATTAATTTTAATTGGCAAAATGCGGATCCGATTTGTATATTTCTCATCTATTTTAGTCCGAATCACTTTGCGTCTATGTAAAGTTGAAATGTGCTGGGGAGGGGGCAGCTGCACCCTCCACCCCTGCGCCAACCTGCATCCACCTACTCCCTGCGTACTCCCTACACAGCATCCACTTCTGTCCTGAGATTCCAGACCGGATTCTCGCCAGATAATTCAGAAAAGAGCGCAAACATCTCAATTTTATATTCACTTATAACTTTACTTGGTTCTCATTCGCCGCTTTTGGCCAAAACTAGATGCTCTCTTAACTTGTTTGCACTTAAATGTTGCAAACAATTTGCCCAGCTGGAAATCGAGTATTGCCAGTTTTTCCTGGCAGAAAAAGATATTTCAAAACACATATAAAAACATTTTACTGTGCACAAATTTTCTATTGCCAAACACTTTCAGTATTTTCTCAATTCCTGATCAACTTCCATAAACTGATGTATCTTTTTGTATTATTTTTTATCTTTTATTTTTTAATTAAGTTTCCTTTCGATTTAGGAACAAGACAATATATACTTTAGCTTGTTTGCCTTCTGCGGCCTCAATATAAAGGTAAAAATATAAACTTGTATTCGACTTGCGGTTCTCAGTTCAACTCGAATAAGTAACAGTATTTTTCAGCTATTGGTCTATGTTGGAGGCCCTGTATTTGCACAGCTTCCCCTGAGGAATATAATATGCCAAGCAATAGAGATATATAGTTATGTATATAGCTCTGTATATGCACACAGAAATATTAGTTTTTACTTTGCGGTTTGTGGTTGACCATGCCAGATGCATGCAACACACACACACGTACACTGAAAGAAACACATAATATAGTCTGAAATTTCAAATATCTTAGCAAATGGAAGTAGTCAATTATTTGCAAACATTTAAATACTAAGAAATACAAGTTAACTTTTTAAAACCTCTCATCAAATAACTTAGAAAAATGATTTTCAGTATTTCAAACCTTTTTTTCATTATCAGCCTAGCGAACTGCTTTTGGAGTCCAAGGCGTAATGGGAATAATAATGCTTGGTACTCTTAGCAAAGCAGATTTGCAATTGAATACTATAAAATTTCAAATTTATCTTGTTTGCTGCAAAATTGTTTGATCAGCTTTTTGACATATGAAGCAGTTGTGGCACTTATTTTATTGAGCGTGTTGCACTGTGGTAAACGTATCTCACTCAATTTGCCCAACTTTATATATGATATACTCCGTTTTGCTCAGTGTACACTTCCAAATCCACATTTAAAGCTTTGTCCCGCGTAAGCGTTGTTTATTGAGTTTAGTTAAATTATTGACGGCACACCAAACAGTCAATGGGCGTTTTTATAAATCGCACTTGCTAAATATATATATATACATATAGTTATATATATATGCATATATATATATAATCACGTGTATACTGCAATTGGTACTACAGTGTTCTTACATACTGTATAGCAATAAATTGATATTAAAAATTACCAGACAATAGTTAACAGTTAATAGACGCATTTATCAGTCGGTCAAGAGAGCGCATTGTTATTGTGGTAATACGAAAAAATCATTACTGCCACACATACCCACACACACACGTACACACACACACAAAGTGAGCTGATAAGCGCCACGAGACGTTTAAGTTGTGCGGTACGATGACAGAGCATCTCCAGTCGCTCAGCAGTAGCCAGCAGAGCGTCGTCGACTACGGCAGCACCACAACGAGACCGCATTCAAGAGCGTACCCCTCACCGGATCCCGCACAACGAACAGCATCATTTGTATTCGTCAACGAGTCTCCATTCTACGCGAGAATGTCACACAGTGCAGTGCATGGGGAATCCCAGTCGGAACCGTTACAGCGATTGGAATACTTTTTGAATGTGTTGAATCAGATGTGCATTGGTTTCGTAACCATATATATATCGTATCTGACACTGCGCACTGGCCTCGAGGGCACCGGACTGCACGCCTGGCTGGTCACCATCGGAGTAGGTTGAATCTCCTCTTGAAATTGTTTACCCTTTGCATTTGATGTAATCGATTTGTGTACGGCAGTTCTCCTTCTTCATGGCCGAGGGTATTATGGTCCACTATGGAGGCAATGTGCTCACCAACAGTTACAAGCGTTCCACAAAAACAACCATCCATTGGTTACTCATGGTCCTGGGCGGTGGCTGTGGTGCCGCCGGGGCTCTAATCAAAATGTGCCAAAGGGGATTTCTGTTCAAGTCCACGCATGGCAAATTGGGTGAGTTGGAGGAGCTCTGAAATTTAGAAAATAGCCCTGAAAACTAGACAGTTTTTCTGGTTTTTATAAAAATCTATAAATATTTAAACACAAAAGAAAATATTTTTCTAAAAATTATAAAAACTTTCTCTAAATTAACAATTTTTTTTTAATATTTTCTATTTTTTCTGTTCCATTCTTCAAAATCCTTTTTAAAATTCACAAACAAATAATTAAATTCAAAATCGTTGGTTTTTATATAGAGCTATATAAAAGGCTGGTATATGTGAAAAGTCTGTTAATAATAACAAACACAAAAAAACCTAATATAAGAATTCTTCAATAGAAAGCAAACACCATAAAAATTATGAAATATTTTTGTAAATCTTGGAAAAATCTACTTTCAAATTAAGAATTGCCAACACTCTTTTCTCGAAAGCAACAAAATGTCTTTTTACAAAATGTACTTTCTGCATCAATCATGAGTTACGCTTTTTTTCTGAACTTCAGATACGTAATTAATAATAATAATACATTTGTAAGCAATCGAATTAATTTGTTATTCCCTCCCGCTGCAGGCTTGGCTGCCTTCATACTCTGCATCTTGGCCATGAGTTCCGGTTTGGCTGCTCTCTGTTCGATGCGAGTTAAAAAACTGATCACGCCCCTGCTAAACAAAGCATTCCACAATTTCCTGGGATTCGCCTGCTTTGTTGTTGCATTGGTCACCCAGTATTACGGATATCAGACGGGTTATTTTAAGAGACGTGCCGAAGAGGATTTCCAAGTCTTAATGAAATGCTTAACACTCATCTCACTGCTCCTCTCCAGCTATGGTCCTCTAAAATCACTCTATCATCGAGTCAAAACTATTTCAAAGCAGCTCTAAATGAGATACTTTCGCTTTAAGATTTATGTATGTATAAATAATATAAGTTTATAAGGCAATAAGTAATTGTCTGCTGAGCTCGCATTATCGCTTTACTCGGTTGTTGTATTCCATACGATCGTGTAACCGTATTTCGGAATCCCCACATAAAATGCCTATGACATTCTCACATCGGTTTCACATAGTCTGAGCGAAATTGTAGATAAGAATTGGCACGTACAGCTCATATGTATTACGTAGCAGATTTGAATTTGACACTATCAGTTAGGTCAACAGATAATTGTATTATCAAAAGTTTGATCCATAAATGAAGTGTTTAACTTACTGTACTCATGAACGAGTCACATTATTACAATTATTAAAATAAAAATGAAATGAACTTTGATTTCTGTAAGTTATTTTAATTTGTCGTGAAGTGTGTAATGGAGGAGACCTATTCGAATTCTGCGATCTTTTTTATTGTTTCTATGCAAACTTTACGAAACAACTAACTTACGAATTTCATTATTTGACTCCATTTAGAACGGATAATGATGATGATATAAAAATCTATTCTAAGCAATACACAGCTAACTTAAAGCGCCTTCAATATACTAAAGAGTATTTGTGGATTAGCTAGGTATTTTTGCCGTCATTAGGAATGATTTGGAAGTTCTGTCGGAATACATAGAGCTATCTACTGTGATCCACTGATAACTGTAGAACACGCCTTTGTCTTTAAGTAATACTATGTTCAATGCTCATTAAAAAAGTGTACTCGGAACAACTTAAGTTTTTAGATTTAATTTAAAATAACAATACTCTGTTTCGATAAGCGGAATTCTATTAAAGTAAGTCAAGCGCGTAGAGTTTGATTGTTTTTAGATTAGGCCGCATTACAGTTAAACATGTGTACATATTATATATGTATGTGTGTGTTAAGACATACATACCTATAGACAGCTCTTCACTCTAATCATGTTGAAATCACTAGACTAATCCAAAATTAACTTCAAGTTCATATGAACAGTGACTGTATAAAATGAACTCTTGAGAATTTGTTAACTCATCTTTTATTTTACCTACGTTTTATATGAAAAATTTATTTGAACATTTAATTCTATAACTAAATATGGAATTAATAAGCATTTTCATTTCAAAAACACTTTGTTTAAAGTTATATTAAAATGATTTTGAATGATGCTCTCTATGCAGCAAGCAAGGATGGGATTCAAATTACACAGCAGATGGAATAACTTTGTTAAATAAATAAAAAAAATAATAAATGTTTCCTGGATGACTCACACCTACCCCCTCCTCTTCCATCCAAGGATAATTTGAATGTTTGAGCTAAATGACAGGGGTGAATCTTTGCCTTCTTCAGCATTGACAGGAATTAAAATGATTTAATTTTAGCCGTCAGCCTAAAGGTATGCTATGGTTTTTTACTACTAAAACCAACTGAGGTTGAGAACCACACAGAAAATTATAGAGCTTTCCACAATAATATATTTTGGCAGTTACAGTTGAAAGGTGATGGCGGCGGAGGTGGGCGTGGTATTTGACGAGCTTGGAAGGACATCGCCAACAAACTACCAATCAAATTTGGTGGGTAAATGTGTAAGTGACATATGGCCCTATAAATATCCAATTATCGATCTTTCTCGATTTCCTACCTACAGTGAAGTCGTTGCACCCCAACTTTGACACCTTGTCTGTCGCGTGCACAGACCAGCTTATGTTACAAGATTTAAAGCTCTAGCTTTAAGTAAATTACACAAAACAAACATACTCTGAATACCTTCGGTACATAAATCAAAATTGGTTAAATATTACTAAACTAGTCCGATATACAACTTGAATAATATTACACTAATTTAGAATACAATTTGTGCACATTTTAGATCAAACTTCGCTTGTGCGAGAATGTCGTACAGTTCAGTGCATTGGGAATCACAGTTGAAGCCGTTGCAGCAATTGGAATATTTTTTGAATGTGTTGAATCAGATGTGCATTGGTTTCATAACCATATGTACAGTGGCTCACAGTTCAACTCGAGCATTGTCAAAGAAGAAAAGTAATTGCCTGCCATAACTTAAGTATTTATTATTTTTCAAAAATTCCAAAGACCGATGGTAGGTCCATATATCATTTGTGTTTGATATAATCGATTTGTGTACGGCAGTTCTTCTCCTTCACGGCTGAGGGTATTATGGTCCACTATGGAGGCAATGTGCTAACCAACAGTAACAAGCGTTCCACAAAAACAACAATCCATTGGTTACTCATGGTCCTGGGCGGTGGCTGTGGTGCCGCCGGGGCTCTAATCCAAATGATCCAAAAGGGGTTTCTGCTCAAGTCCACGCATGGCATATTGGGTGAGTTTGAGGAGCAATAGTAGTTGTACACTCAGAAAAAAATTACACTGAATTTTAAAAAATCGCCCTCCAAATCAGAAAGTGTTTTCTTTCTAATAATTAGAATGGCCTTAATCTACAAATCCAAAATAAGGTATTTTATCTATTTTTTAAAAATACGTTATATTAATAAAAACGCATTTCTTAAGAGTAAATATGCAGATCTGATTCTTGCCATGAGTTCCGGTTTGGCTGCTCTCTGTTCGATGCGAGTTAAAAAACTGATCACGCCCCTGCTAAACAAAGCATTCCACAATTTCCTGGGATTCGCCTGCTTTGTTGTTGCATTGGTCACCCAGTATTACGGATATCAGACGGGTTATTTTAAGAGACGTGCCGAAGAGGATTTCCAAGTCTTAATGAAAAGCTTAACACTCATCTCACCGCTCCTCTCCAGCTATGGTCCTCTAAAATCCGTGTTTTATGGCACCCAGGTGTCCACAATGTACCGGCTCCAAATGAAAACTGCTCCTAAAAGCAGGCAACATTTTTATAATTCGAAACCCCAGTGTATTGGGGTCATATATTAATTTTGGTGGTTAATATATGTACCTACCATCGGTCTTTGGAATTTTTGAAAAATAATGAATAATTAGCTTATGGCAGGCAATTACTTTTTCTCTTTGACACTGATCCAAATAAGCTATGGGCCACTGTACATATACAGATTATCGCTTGGAAGATTTTGTAATCCCGAAACACATTCAAACTTAAATTTGAAGCCTGTGTTATGCTCTTCATAATCAATACCCAGTATTATGTGCTACACTGTATATATTCTTCTTACATAGCTTTTACGTAAATTACTTTTAGAATTTATTTCTTTAGAAATATTGCAATAAGCATTTTATTTTAAGAATTGTCACTTTGATGCCTTAAAACTTCACCAAATATAAAATGAAGAAATATTTCCTGAATGCCTCGCACCTACTCCGCCCACTACCACTGCTTTATAATCAGAGCTTTACACAAAACTTGCCGTTGGATAAATTGAATGTTTTGGATAAATGGCAGAGGCGAAACTTGGCACCCTTCAGATTTGACAGCAATTTAAATTATTAAATTTTCGCATGCATCCTAAAAGTATGCAATAGTTTTTGACACTCAAACCAACAGTGTGCTAGGGGACCAAATAGAAAATCTCGTAATTATTAAACGATCCTTGAAAATGGAATTCATTTTCCATTGTAACTCCCAAGCAAAATGTACCCACTTTTAAGATAAAAAATGTAAAACATCTAATTTTTGGATATGCTCTTTTGACATAAATAGTATGCAAGTGCAGTTGAAAATTTATTTTAAAAAAATGTTCTCATAGTTCTGGTATGTAGTATCTAGGTGCGATAAATAATACTTGGCGTTTTTCATTCGATAATTTTCGTTGTGGATGGTTTTCAGGACTCTTAAGAGTAAAATAAATATAAATATATATATATATATGTAGGTATGAAGGTAGCATAAGGCATAAAAATACAAATTCGAGCACGCACGAGCGCTAAAAAATTGAATGTTGATTTGGAGTGCATTAATACGTACATGTAGTATATCTCAAATCTCAAATCAAAAAATACAATAGCGTTATTTTTGTTTCAGGAATACAAACGTTACACTTAACATGTATAAATAGTAGTAGTAGTTGAACAAATACATAATTGGAAACATTTAAAAACTACGACTAAAGCACATAGAAATTCGTGATCGCATTTTTAAGACTTTCGATACATAATAATAACATGCATCGGGGCAAGGCAAATCGTTTAGATATCTGTCAGCATATATATAAATATATCTAGATATAATTTATAGCTTTGTGCTGCGCCTGATGGCAAAGGACATCAAGGCGTGCTCCAGCCGCATATGATAGGGTACCATTTTGCGCTCGAGCAGCACAACCAGTGGCTCATCACCGCCGGCACAGCACTGGGCACGACAGCACTCGCACTGCTCCCGATCAGTGCTGGTCTCATCATAATCCTCATCAACATGCTCGTCCTGGTGGTGCAATTCACGCTCCAGTTCGTATGCTTTTTTGGCCGCCCGCTGCTCGAAGCGCAAATAGAAGGCGAGACAGACGAAGAGCATAAAGACCAATGCGCACATGGCACCGCTGGCGATGCTCGCCTTCTCCAGCATGGGTCGCGGTCGTTTGGGCAGATAGGAGCCATCGATTTCCTTGTACTCACACCGCTGACCCATAAATCCGATGGCGCACTCACAGCTGTAGACGGGCAGCTCCGCAATCTTCACAGCAAAGCAATGGGCATCATTCAGACAATACCAGGCATCAAAGTTATCAGGGCATTTGTATGTGGGGAATGTTATATTTGGGCGCGGCGTTGTTGTTGTCGTTGTTGTTGTTCGCATTGTGGTGGTTGGACTTAAGGATGACTGGGTGGGTGGCAGTGCCATGCCCGACATGGACGATGAGGAGGTTGAGATCGATGGACGTGGCTTGGGCACATTGCGGCTGGAGCAGGCCTCAATTAGAGTCGGACAGCCGAGAAAGCTGACCATCAGTAGGAGCAGTATAACGCTCATTTTGCACCTGTTGCACGCCGACTCTGTGGACGATGATGATGTTGCGGTTTTGGAATGCATTTTGTTGTTGTTGTTGTTATTTGGTTTGCTTGCGACTCTTTGATCGTTCGTTCTCTTAAAAATCTTAAATCAACTATATTAAACATATAAAAGTAAAACTATCACAAAGTTAATATAACAAGAAGTTCGGCTCTGCACACAGCGAGGCGTCGTCAAAGGCTCTTTGGATTATTGTGGTCTGAGATTGTTTTACATTTATATATCAGCGAGTATATCTGAGGAGAGTGTGTGTGTGTAAAGTATATATATGTGTGTGTGTGTGTAGAATGTGTGTGGAACGACGGCGTATCTGTGAAAAAGACACAAGCACACATTAGTAAACTGCCATCAAATATAAATGATTTCAAGAAATGCATATAAATCGACATGAGTTAAATATTACTAAGCTAGTTCGATATACAACCTAAATAACATTGCACTAAATTAGAATAAAATTTATGCACACATTTTTGATGACACCAATTCACTGAAACGTTGATTTTTATATATATATATATTTTTTTTTTTTGTTTTGTTATTATTTTGTAATCAAATTAATTTCGGGTTTTTCATGTTGTTCTCCGTTGATTATCCTAGCTCATCAAAGCTGGCTGTGATATGCGTCGGGTATCCATATCACAACCACTTGATGAGGCTTAGATAAGCAACATCAAAAGTATATATTTGATGTCAATCAGTTGTTTTTCATATATATAATATATTTATATTTATTTTTAATTTTTATTCTTTTTTTTTATTATGATTTATGTTTCCAATTCCAATTCCTGGCGTCGCTGTGTAAACTGCGGGAAATGTGAGTGCAAGAAGGTACATTATGATTGATTCGATTGATTGATTTGATTGATTCGATTCGATTATTTGATGTAGTGTACATTACGCTAAGCTCATCAAAGCTGGCTGTGATATGCGCGCAAAGCTTTCAAAAATGCATTTCACAACCACTTTGAGAGCGCAGCATGAATGTGCCAATCTTAGATATGCTTGAAAAATAACGATAAATGTTCAGATATATATAGATATACAGAGTGGTGGTTGGGTGGGGGGTATATCAATTTTGTTCAATGATTAATGGTATGAGGAAACACTTAAATGAACAAACACGTGCTGTGGTGCAAAAATATGTATTGATTTCAATTTAAAGTTGATTTGATTTTTGTGATATTTTCAGTATTTCATTTTTGTGTTGAGCATCGTGTCGCTCCTCAAAGCTGGCTGTGATATGAGTAGGCATAAAAAGGCAAACATTTCACAACCACTTTGAAGAAGGACACAATTCTCTCTCTCCCTCACTCATCACTCTCTCTCTCTCTCTCTCGCTCTCTCTCTCTCTCTCGCTCTCTCTCTCTCTCTCACTCTCTCTTTGCCTCCTTGCCCCACTTCCCTCCTCTTACAATGTAAAGCTTATTTTGTTTTATTTTTGTTAATTTAAATAATCAAATAAAAGCAAATAGCAGTATAACCAAAAACAATCACATATATTTTAATTATGTTAATTGTTAACATTGAGGTCGATCACGATAACGACTACGAATTATAATGACAATCAAGGATGAAGAAGACTCAGTACAGTGAATGAATTCTTCTTTACGCTTTTGTGAATTATTCCAAATGAATGAAAGCAAATTTAGCGTACACATTTAGGGCAATTATTTACACACACACACACGCAACATACACATACACAGTAGAATGAATTTCAAATATGATTATTATATATGATCAGCGTTTACTGATCCACCGACATTAACAATAAATAATCAATGTACATAATCAAACATATAAAGCAAAAAAAAAAAACGGTACTTGGCGCGCACATCAGCAAAATATGCATATGTATATGATGTTTATATATATATATTTATGTACATATAAACATTAATTGTGGCGCCGACAAAAACGCCGTCAATTTGTCGCCAATTTTGTGATAACAAAATAAAATTAATACATCAACATGAGAGCACAAAAAAAATGCGAATTGTTCGTCTCTGTCTGTCTGATGCACTTGATTGACAATCGCAGTTATTAAAATGTCCGCTATGCAAAATGAAACAGACTCAAGCGTGCATATATGTGTGCGTGTGTGCGAGAGGAAGTAGAAGGAAGCCACACAAAGTAAAAGTTGAATAACCATCTGAATTGCGATTGATCTTGCGCGCCGCGTAGGTCAAGATCAGCAGCACAGTATTTTTGTTCTTTCTTTTTTTCATTTATGGTATTCTGTTTTTCTGCTATCACTAATAATAGGAACAGCGGCGTCAATCAACAGCAAAACAAGTTCGATGATCGGCATCAGTGCCAGGTGGCAACGCTAGACCAATTGTTAGGGCGGGTAAGTATGGGTAGTAAAAAGGCAAAAAGCAGAGTAAAAAGGCAAAAAGCATAAATCACTCTACATACGTCGTGCACAACATAAAAAATCATCAACATTACCTTAACAGCAACGACAACAGCAACAGCTACAACAACAACAAGAAGAAAAGTGTGCATACATACATGACAATTGGCAGAGAACACGCATCACCAGCAACAACAATAACACCCGCTAATACTGGTGCTTGGGTCGTTGCCGTTTAACTGCTGCGCTCTCTCACTCTCTCTTGCTCTCTTTGGCTTTCGGTATGCACCTCTCTGTTTTTATGCTGCTGCTGGTGCTGTTAATTGTTGTTGCTGTAGTTTTATGTTGCCTTATGCTGTTTCATTCTTGGGCGTCGCTGCTGCTGCTGCACGAGGAGTTCGTTGCTCGTTGTGCACTAGTATTTGTGTGCGTGCATGTGTGTGTGTGTGTTGGTGTGTGTTTAGAAAACTGTAAGAAAAGCGGTGTGTGAAAACTATGGGTTAAGGCATAATTCTACCACAACTCGAAGACACCAATACACCAACACTCCGCATCCAAGCACACACACACATATAATCACATTTGCTGCCGCCTCAAAAATTTTACCGGTTTTTTTTTTTGCGTAAAAACAACGCGCAAAAAACAAGTCCTACTAGTTTTGTTGTTGTTGCTGCATGCGCACAAAAGAGACGGCAAGTGTCTCCATTCCACTTAGTGGAGACCAGAACCAAATTTCGAGGTGTGTTGGATAGGGTGTAGATTCGTATAAGTATCGGTGGTATCGGTATCGGTGTGCATGCGTGAGAGTTCAAGTGCATGTGCTTGTGTGTGTGTTTATGTCTACACTTCGTCGCGCAGGGAGAGTATATATGTATACATATACACATACATATGTATATATATATATATATATTTTTTTTTAGCTTCTCGTTCTGTCTGTCTGCGTGTGTGTATGTGTGTCTGTGCGCGGGAATGTTGGCAAGAATTCTAAGAATTTTACCCAAGCTAGCGGGCGCGCGGGTTATATCAAAATGAGTTGATCATGTCAAACACATTTTTATCGGTGATTAAAAACAAAAAGTTAGATAAAATATATTAAAATTTTTCATCAATGATGCACACAGACGCAAAACCAACGAGAGACGAGTGTAGGCGTTAACCGTTCGTTTTAAAAAATCTTACGAAAAAAATAGAGCATCACTTAAATTCACACAAATTTTTTCCTTTTATTTTTTTTAGTAGCTCCCATTGATGACCAACAAAATAATTCTACGAGAGAATTATAAAAGACAAAATCACTTGGCATGACGACGACGCCGTCGCAGCCGCCAGCAGCAATAGCAGCCGCAGCAGCCGTCCAGAAAACACGACCGCATCGCAAACACTATGAAAGACAACTGCACACAGAAACGTAGCAAACGAAAGCAAAGAGCAAAAGCAAGAGCAGAGCGTGGCCAGACTGCTTAAATGAGAGACAGACCAACAATGTATAGACGCCAACACCGTTTTCTTTTCCTCTCTGTATATATATATATATATATTTATATATATGTATGTTGTGTATATATGTTGTTTTAGTGTTGGCGGCGTTGCGCGCACAAGGCAAAAATGCGGCAAAAATAACATAAATAACAACAACAAAGGCGGTTTGTTGTTGTTGTTTGGTGTTGCCAGAATGTTTCGCACGCTATATAGTAGGATCAACATGTTGACAAGCAGCCTACGCCGCCACCGTCGCCGTCGTTTCCAGCCTGGATCAAGTTTGTAGGTGCAAAAAGCACACAAACAAGAAGTGACGCAGCGAGGCGGTACAAAAAAGCAGGTAGACAACAAACGGGACGAACAGGATGACTGGATGAGAGGCTGGGACGGAGACTGAGTCTGAAGACCCAGACTCGGACTTGGACGACGACATTTTCTGCTTGGGGAGCGATGAGCTTGTTCTGGTGAATTCGTGGAAATCTTCTCGATGCGCAGGCGCGCACGTAAACAACATTCCTCGAGGCATTGCAATGAGTCTGAGTCTGGTCTTGGTCTCATTTTTTATATACATATATTTTTTTTAATGTATTTTGTGCGCGCCAAAAATAAAACGAGGCTTTTACGCGCGCGCCAAGGATGATTGCGTTGCCAGATAGTCACAATTATTTCGCAAAACGCAAATAACGCCCTCTAGCTTCAAACTCGGTACAAATACGGTTAGAAGTGGGGCATCAAGCATTATAAATCAAGTAAAAAAAAATGCAAATCTGCATTATTTTTATTAAGATCTTTAAAAAAAAATTGGTATACAAAATAACTAGAAACTAGTTTGAAATAGTAATAAATATTTCTAATTTTAAAGTGTTCGAAAATCAGAAAATGGACAAATTATAATTAAATTTATTTATTATACCCAATCAAATAATTTAAATCGAGACTACAAATTTGATTTGCATAAATATCTGAAAGTATTTCTTGGATTTCTCTGGTCTCATTTCCATTACCAGAGTCGCTCGTCGCATAAGAACTGCATTGCTTACTAGTTGTTGTTATTGTTGTTGCACTTGTTGTGTGCAGTTAGGACATTGAACCTGAGACAGACAAAACAACAAACGAATGCAGCACGCAGTGCAACACAACGCAGCTCAGTTGAAACAACAATTTACACTAACTACAAAAAAATCAATAAAAACAATGCTGGAAGTTTATTAAGCGTCATACAGACACAAACACACACAGTCAAGCAATCAAGCACGATAAAAGGTCATGTGAAAAAAAGAAATGTTGCCAATTTGAGATTGGGGCTGGGTCGTCTAGTCTGGGTCGCGAGACGGCTGTCTGTCTGACTAGACGGCCAGCCAATGCAAATTGTAACGGTAATCATTAGATGAGCGTAAACACACACAAAGTTCTCTCGCATTTCGCATTATTTGCATGCTTCTACTCGCAGTGTAGAGTTCGACGGCCTTCTTACGTAAAGACCACCAACAACAACAGCAGCGGCATTTTTCTTCTTTCTAATAAGCAAACGAGTAGGGGGAGAGAGCGCGGCGAATGGTTCGATAGCGTTGCCACATCGGCCGAGACAGAAAACTCGTTTTCGTCCGTACGTCTTTTTCTTCTTCTTGTTGTATATATGATGTTTGTGTCTTTGCAACTGTACAAGAACACAAAAAAAAAAAAATAAATAAAAAAAAAACACACGGCGCAGACGCCAAGCGAACGCTCCCCGTTTGCTGTCTGTCTGTCCACTGTTTGTGTGTCGTTTTGGCCCGCCCGTATGTATGTATGTATGGATGTGTATGTTTGTGTGAACAGTTTTTATTTTTCTGAATGTAAAGGAAGTGGCACGTACTGTACACAGCGCTCCGCTGCTACTGCTGCCTGCTGCTACGGAGGGATTCAAACTAGGGAGTGAGAAAAAAAAACAGACGGCAACGACCGACGCTGTGGTTGATGGTGGTGGTGGCAAGCCAAGAAGACGACCTGAGAGCATTGGGATCTGACAGGGGGAGGGTTGTGTATATGTATACGTGTGTTTGTTTGAATGTGTGCAGCATACCTACTATAAACAGGAAATGGAATTTACACACATACACATACGTCTGCAAATGTTGTTGATGAGCCGACAAGCGGACGTGCTGCTTAATTGACAAATGGGCACAAGAGAGCGAGAGCAAAAAAAAGAGAGTGAAGAGAGAGAGAGCGGACAAAGTTGATTGAAATCAATAGTCGCCATACAAGTGTGTCTATGTATGTAAGTATGACTGTATATACGCTTGAATGTATACCTATGTAAGTGTGTATGTATGTGTGACGGCGGCGCGTGGAATGTGTGAAAAACGCGGCCAATGACGGCAACGGCAACGGCAATCAAACGACGCTGACTGCCTTCTTCTGCCTTCGTCGTCTATGCTATGTTAAAATCTGGAATGTCCAAGTATCTTCTCGCTCGTGTGGAGACTTTTACGACAACTTTGTCGTCGTCTTTGCACCTGACACGCGCAAGCGGAGAGTCACACCCTGCCAATGCCAACTATGTCTTCCTCTTCTGTTACTCGAGGCTTGACTGTTTCCTCTGTTGTTAACGTTTATAAAATTCACATTATAACATTAATTAGAACATGTAGCACAATTAGATCCTTTGCTTGCATGCATACACGCCTATAGATACATATATGCATGCATGCTTTTCTGCTTTTGTAATTGCAGATGGCGGCCGTTTTACACACAGCATGTGTAGTTTTTACTCGAAAAGAGCAATGAATGAAATTTCGTTGTTTTCAGATAATACAGTCACACACACACACACACACTCGCATGTCCACATTTGAAGCAAGACAGAGAGAGAGAAAGTCTACAATACGACGGCCAGTGTACGCGTTGCCAACTGCGTATACAAATTGTTTACTTTTCGCTCGCCGGCTTTAAGCATAAAGTGCTATAATTAAAAAACAACCGAAAGAATAAAAAAAAAAAAACATTTGCAAGCAAAGACAAAATTAATTTGAACAATAATAAATGCAGGTGACGCCCCTCTGCCGCGCACTAACCTACATTAATGTAAGACCAAATGTGGCTGCATAGGCTAAGTAGTTGGCAACGCCACAAACTAGTTTTCTTTTACACGCTGCCTCACAAAGCAGAAGTCTCCGCGCCGAACGACGCATGTTAAATGCATTGGTGTGTGTAAAGGAAAAAAAACCGACGCATACATATGTATGTAGTAGTGTGTACACACGAAATGAAATTTACTGCTGCTTGCGGTGCCTTTTGCAGGGGCTACACGCACACACACATACACATTCACACACGCACACTTACACGCACGCACACATTGATATGAAAACGTATTTTTTGCTTACTGCGTAAAAATGGCCGAAATAATTTTCCTTGACGCCTAATTGACACAATCTAAGCATTTTTTTCGTTTCAAAAACATTTACATTTTTTTCTGTGCAATTTATGCAATTCCATTAAACTTACATTCGGTGTTTTGCAATCGCCATTCAAGCTTTCGCCGCTTTCATCAAAATACTTTTCACATACTCTGCACACACGCGCACATTTCTTTTTACGAATATGCTTTTTGATAAATCGAGTTGAGTTTCTCCCACAGTTTGATATATAATTTATAAAAGGCACTCTGCTTTTTATTGTTTTTTCCTCTTTTTAATCCATCCGTGAAGTTTTGTTCAATCGAAAAATGTATGAGATATCGTTTTGAGTTGTGCGCATCACCAATGTTAATGCCGATAACAAATGCAACGGCAAAGGCATTGCCAGATAGCATACACATAATTTGATCACATTTTTAGTGTAATCGATAGATGTGTGTATCGACGCTAACAACGTCTCCCGCATTTTTCAGTTCAAAAGCAACAACGTAGATTGTAAAAATTGCTTTTAAATTATAAACTAAACAATTGTTATGGGCGCAAAAGCAACAAAAATCGATGCGGACTATATGCCGAATACACCAAGGATAAACAGAGCAGCAGCAGCCGCCGCTACGAAAATTGAGCTCTCGTTGAGTCCATGTCGGGAGAATAATGAAGTCTTACTCGATCCCCGCTCACCAAATGGCTGCCGAACGCCATTAAATGTAAGTATTTAAATTAATTTTATTTAATTTACGTGTAGGATTAACATATGATGTTGCCATAGTTACCACAGTTGCCACCATCGATGGCACCTGCAACTGCCGCAGTTGCTGCTCCGACGGAAAACACTTTTGCGCAGCTGCGCAAGCGACTCTTGCGGGGATTCTCGCTGCAGGATCCACGTTCGCCGCAGTTGAATCGGACACCTTTAGTGCTGGATGCGGCCATCGATCGTACACTGAACATGGACGACACCTTTGCCGATCTGTTTGTGGAGACACGTGCACCACAACCAGCAATCCCAGCTCCCGTTGTGCAGCAGCCCGGAAATGAGTCAGTGGAGATTGTTTCCCTGAACTACGAGGAGGATGAGACGATGCCCTGCAGCGACATGCTAGTGCAGCACACGCCAGAGCCAGCAACTGTCCCAGCCCCATGCTATGATCCACGCTCGCCCAGCGTTGGCGTCGAGCGGACGCCCATCATTTTCTGTGATGATGCCGACGAGGCTGAGGAGCGCGATACCCAAATGCTCGAGGAGATACTGGAGACTCTGACACTCAATCTCAGCGCGGAGAGCAGCATGGCCTCCTTTGTCAGTGCCTCCGCAGAGCTGACACAGGATGAGCAGCAGTTGCAGCCTGCCCAGTCACAATCTCGTCCAGCCAACAAGCACTTGGAGCGTGTCCGCTTGGGCAACAAGCGTCGCGTGGCGCCTCGGAAACCAGCACGTGCCAACAAAACCCGTATCTATGTGGACGCCATGGAATCGCATACGAGCAGCGCACCAAAGAGCAGCACACCCAAGAGCAGCACGCCCAATCCGCCACAGCGCTCCTCGCAGCGCACTCCGCTCAGCAGCGTGAACAGGAATCGAGTCCATTTGCGTTCGCGCTCCGTTGAAAAGGATTTGGTGAAACCATCGCTGCAGTTGCCTCTGCAAAGCTTTGACGATCAGCTCAATCCCGGCGAACGCCTGAATGTGCCCAGCCTGCGTCGGCTGTTGGCCAGCGAGAATTGCTTGGAGCACTAGGCGTGCCCCTCTCTTTTTTTCTATATTAACTTAATTGCCTTTAAAATCATCACATCAATTAATCATTTATCATCTGATCCATAAAAATATATTTTTATATTTGCAAAAATAAGAATTGTGCTATCAAAAATAGATTCATCCGAGTTAAGGCCACATTATCTAAGCTGCAGCAAGGCGAGCAATCTATCAATTAGCTGCTCCTCAACCTGCGCATTCCCATCCCCATCGTCGTCATTGGCAAAGACGTAGTCAAAGCTGCTGGCATCCAAATCACATTCGGAGGGCACATCATCTACGCCAGCCGTAAATTGCCAGCCCCTCGCCTTGCGTCGTTGCTCCGTCGAGGTAAGACGTAGAGTCTTCACCAGGTCTTCACCATAATTCTCCAGAAACCATTTGATGTCATTCTTGCGTCGAATATCGCTAACGATGACATAGTCCACTTGCTGCACGGCGGATGCCTCCATCGCAGCACGACAAAAGAAACCGTAATCACGTTGACGCACCGCATCACTCCAGTTGATCATGTCGCGACGATATTGCTCCTTGTAGGGACCATCGCTGAGCATTGCTCCCATATCCAGTTGCAGCTTGCGCGCCCATTCCCGCTTGATGGGCTCCGAGATGCGAACGATCAGCGACCGATCTGACAATCTACATACATGGTTAATTGTTTTCCCCTAATTAGCCTCAATCTAAATCTCACCTTCTTTGCAATCTTTCTGATATGAAATCCTTGCCGCATTTACGCTTACCACTAATCAGTAATATTTGTTTCATATTTCTATCTAAAAACTTTCTCTTTTAACTGCGCCTGCAACTCTGGCGAGCTGTCGTCAATAATTGTGGAACGTTGATTTATTTGTGAATCGGGTTCAAGGTCATTTGCAGTCAAATTACGCGATTATACATATGGTAATTTAATTCAGTTTTTTTTATTTGAAATTGTTTACAATTTGGTCTTTTTTGAGCTGCTGCTGTTGCTGCAGCTGACGATAAGAAATTATCGTTATCGATAATGAATACTTGGCAGCGGACTGGTTTGAGTCCGAGTCCAGTACGCTGTAAAACATGTATTTTAGTTCAATACACCAATAATAAAAAAAAATGCTCATTACTAATAGCTCAGCTATTTTAATTTTTTCAGAGTTCTTTTAGTGTTTTTTTTAAATTGTTTAAAATTTTGACTTTTTGAGATGCTGCTGCAGCTGGCGATAGGAGTGGTCGATAACTGGGCAGCGGACAAGATCAAAAGCCGCGCCTGTGTTAGCATGCTGTAAAATAGTTATTTTTAAATTGTTCACACTTTAGCCTTTGTGAGCTACTACTGTTGACGACAAAAGTGATTGTTATCGATAACTTGGCTGCGGACAAGTTTGGAAACAATTATTTAAATTAACACAAGATGTAAATGCTCAATAAAAATAGTTAAGTTTATTACTACAACGCAAATAAGTATAAATGTCTGCAAACAGTTTTGACTTATTTTCTAGATGATAGTTTGTTCTCCATATACAACATTTTATTTGTACAATAATTAAGTGTTTGATTTCATGCATAAAAAGAGTGCAGCTC
This sequence comes from Drosophila atroscutellata, assembly GCA_035041605.1. Classification (NCBI taxonomy): domain Eukaryota; kingdom Metazoa; phylum Arthropoda; class Insecta; order Diptera; family Drosophilidae; genus Drosophila; species Drosophila atroscutellata. The sequence continues at coordinate 1,857,587 of JAWNLA010000137.1, read as the reverse complement.
ATCTGTCAAATGGTTTCTTTCATCTGTAATATTGCGCTTGCTGCCAGTTAGTGCCAGTGGAGCTACTTGTCACATTGCCCGACTCGTAGCCGTTTGTTAGCTGGGAGGGATTGCGATCCCCGATCACATTGCCGCCAGCTGCCGCAGTTGCACCGACACCAGATGCACCGATCCCAACTCCGCCCACCGCACCACTTGAGCCAGTCACCTGGCTGCTGCCGGATGCACCTGGACCCGTTCCGCCGCCAGCACTGCCAAAGGAAGCCAACACACTGCTGTAGTAGGAGGCATCGGCCACCGACTCAGACTGATGGATGCCGCCGACGCCCTTCTTGAGTGTCTGATGCAGTGATGCCTTGCCCTGATGACAATCCTGGGCATTAGCATTGTTGATGCGCGCCAAGTTGGCCAGCGTGAGTGTTGAGTGCGAGTGGACGGCAATGCGATCGGATGAACCTGGTGGTGGGATCGATCCAATGCCACCAAGTGGACCACGCACCGATGACCGTTGCTGCAGATGGGCAACAGCTGCAGCAGCAGCGGATGAGGCGACAGAGGATTCAGATAGCTGCAAGGGCAAGCATTAGACAGGGAGAGAGCATTGTTAGGAGCCATAGCAACTACTCGCCTTGCGCTGCTTATGCAACTCCAGGCCGCTCAATTCCGTCATCAGCTTAGGCTCAACGACGACGCCCGACCCGGTGGCCGTTGTCAGGGGCGGTGCCAACATCGCCACATGCCGATGATTGATGTGCGCCTGCAGATCACGCTGCGATAAATAGGTGCGACGGCACCCAGTGCTGCCGTAACGACTCCCGCCATGGGTGCACATGAACACGGTGCCCAAACCGGACTGCTCCACGCGCAGCACCTTGTCGCTGCAGCGGGGACAACACTTGATGGGTTCGGCGCGAGCGCATTTCAAACAGAAGACATGCTTGCAAGGTATCATGCGGCCATAGACGAGAATAGGTTTGTCGCACTGGTCACAGCAGTGGATCATCGGATTGAGCACCTTTTCGCCAATTAGGCTAACCTTGTGGTTCCACTTAAGGCGCAGCATAGGCTCCGGTGGCCCGCGGGACAACGTTGTAAACGTGGGCGCTTCCAGCTGTGAGATGTCCGCCTCCATATCAACTACAATAATCAGAAATTACCATTTAATAATCATTCTTTTCGTGAGTTAGTTTAAAATACTATATAGGGTTCATTTATTTATTTAATATAAGTCGACATACAAAAATATGAATAGAAAAAATAGATTAAATTAAATTAAAGTGTAATATAAAATGTAAATTAAAAGAATAAGAATTATTTATAAGATTTCAATTCAAATGAAACTTTTGCAAGGATTGGGAACAACCCAAAAAACTCAATCAGACCAAAATTAAATTTAACAAATAGTTAATATTATACATATTATATCACGAAATAAAATAAAATTGAATTCTTAACGATAGAAATAGAGGACTCTGAATTGATGATAAATAATAATAAAATCATTTTAGAGTTTACGAAACGGCTCATGCAAGAAATTATTTTAGGTACAGCGATTAAGAGAAAGTAGTAAGAACAGGGAACAGAAAAACTAATAATTTTGTAATTTACTGCTCAACAGACCACGACGATTAGTTGGTTAGAGAAGGAAGAGGAGTCTTTCGGTTTATGGTGGAGATATATCACAGTTTTGGAATCCGATATTGAGTAGACCACGTATAAGATCCGTATTCCAGAATTGGACGTACAAGAAATTCAGTTCTTTTGGTCGTAACCATTAATATTTTAATTTGTACTACGTAACGAGTATTCATAGTAGCTTATAAAGTTCTTACTTGGCTTTGGCATCACTGGCAGCAATACCTGCTGCTGCTGCTGCTGCTGCAGAGGCGGTGGCGGTAGCAGTGTTTGTGGCGGCGTCATATCCTGAATGGGTGTCAATTGCTCATCGTTCACCGTGGCCGCCACATCCATTTCGGTCTCTTTGTCCAGGTCTTGCATTGCGACATCCTCTGTATGCTCTAGGCTGCTTGGACTGTCCTCCAATCCGCTGACATTGTTTGAGGCGATGCCGGCGGTGGCGGCTAAAACATTGCCAACACTATTTTCATATGTTTCCAGCGCAATGCCAGTGTCATCAATTTTTTTACCGCGTCCTCGGCCGCGTCCACGTCCGCGGCCACGTGCCCGAGAGCCTCGACCACGTCCACGCCCTCGCTTTACTTCATCATTGTCCATTTTGTGTTAAGAAATGCAATTTTATTTGGTAAATATATTTTTGTTTTTTTCTTTTTCTTTCGCTGCGTCGCTGCTGTTGTTGCTGATTTTTCGATTAATTATTATTGCCCAATCGATAGGAAAGCTAAAGATGTTATGCCTATTCCGCTATTTTAAATTTGATTTCGCAAATGTTATCGAAAAGCATTCAGCTGTTCAGTTGTTTACATCATTGCAAATGGCGCAAACATTAAATGAAATGAAAGTAAAAAAATGTTATTTGTTAATTAATGATGTTGCATTCATCGCGGAGTAATCGATAGCGCCTATCGAATACCGCCACAAAAAGGGAGAGAGAGTTCGCGGGCTCAGAGAGAATTGAAAATTATCCGAGTGGGTTTGAAGAAGAAAACAAAAAGGGCAACGATCAAGGGACTTGGAGGTCGAACAAATGTCAGAGATTAGTCGAGACTAAGCTGCAAAGAAATAAAGACGGCAGTCTGACTCTGATTTTTTTTGCCATCATTTTTTTTTGGTATTCATTATTTTTTTTTGTTACCTTTTTTTTTTGTTATTTATATACATTTTTTTTTGTTTGCTGAAACTTTTTTTTGTTATTTTTTTTTGCTACTTTTTTTTGTTATTTATACATATTTTTTTTGTTATTTATATATTTTTTTTGTTTGCTGAATTTTTTTTTGGTTATTTTTTTTGTTACTATTTTTTGTTATTTATACATATTTTTTTTTGTTATTTATATATTTTTTTTGGTTGCTGAATCTTTTTTTTTGGCTATATTTTTTTTTGTTATTTTTTTGCGGTTATATATATATATATATATATTTATTTTTTTTTTGTGAGTAGATCCACTCACAACTGTCCCTGGAGCCTAATAGGGTAGGATAGGGATTGAGGGTTAGTTTTTTTTCTTTTTTTTTGATACCTTGTTTGTGTTCGGCAAGCCTCCCAGTTCAATCGGAGATTGAATGGCCATAAACAAATAATTTTTATATAGGCAAATTTTTTTTTGACTATATAATATATAACAAAATTATAATGAATGTAATTAAAATATAGAAAGTAAACAAATGAATTGTGAGTAGATTTGTTTGAAGGGGAGAATCGCCAGGAGTATGGAATAGGTTGATCGCCAATCCAAAAAGAGGGCGATGAACCACGAAACACCATTGGTTCATTGCAGGAAGGGCGGGTACGTCGTGGCCACATACACCAGGCCGGCCAACTGTTCCATTTATTTTTGTGTGTGCATGTAGGTTGATATGTAGTGTTGTGAAGGTCGAGTTTGTTTTGAATCTGTACCGGCTATGGGCAGGGTTGGAGTTACCCCACACTGAGAAATCTGAGCTAGCTGAGGTTGCCCACTGCGAAACAATAGTCGTGTTACAAGAATGGCGCCCAATGAAAATTGCTTGTTGAAATCATCAGGATCGCGAGAACTGTGTTAGGGAAAAGGGTTCGAACGATCAGCGTAAGCGAGATGTTTTCAAAAGCAATCGACAAAAAACAAATTAAATAAATTGAAACGGCGAGTCCTCGCAATACGGATGGCTACTCCGTGTGCCGTGTGAAGCCGCGACTTACCATTGAGATAGCGCTCACAGGTAATTGCGCGGCGGAGACGACATGAGGAATACCCTGAAGTGTTTTATTTAGTAGCGCAGGGAACTGATAAAAAAAATTATAGGGCTGTGGTGGCTTGTCCGTTCTATAATGAGCAGGACAATTGCACCACGCACAGGTTAAGGGAGCCGTATCTATATCGGTAAGTCACTCACGCTTTGATTAAGGCAGTGAAGTTTGCTACCGGTCATGTGACGGCACAAATTTTTTTTTGATATGTAGAGTAGGATGCACGTACAGTCAGTGGGTTGTTAATATTTTCGTTATGTGTGTTTCCACTCATTTGCGTGTCGACAGCGGGTTCTGTTTGGACAGGGTGACCCATGGTACGACAGTTACGTAGCCATGCGCTGCATCCTGCCAATAGATCTCGAGTTGACAGGCAAATTTGACCGGAAACGTACCAAGCAAGAATGATTCAACTGGGGACCGTCAGCATAGCTGACGATCGAATCAGTTAATATCATTCAAATAAATTATGTAAAATTGTTTTTGTTAGTTTGAATGCGAACAGTTTGGTTAACGACGTAGGTTGGAATGGCGATTGATACCGACCACTGGCGATTCCCCCTTACAAGTTAAGTTTGAGAGTGAGGGTATTTATATCAGTTTATATTGTAATAATCTGCGTAATTGAGTATTGTATCGTTTTGTTATTTAATACTAGTAGTTATTGTAGTAGTTATTGAAAAAAAAAAAATTTTTTGGTCATGACGGGAAGAAAGAAAGACACGGATGCGAGTCATTCGTATCAGTTGCGGTCAGGAGGAGATAATGTCGGGCCAGACGAATCCTGGGCAAGTGAGGGTGCAGGAGCGATGAGGGGAATAGGCTTGGCAAGATCTCCAATAGCTCCAGCCGCTAACTTTAATTTGCCACGGGAGAACAGAGATGTTATTGAACGGCCTCAGGCGGGAATCGATTCCGAGATAGTTTCCGCGATAATCGTTGCTATTCTGCAGGCTCAAGAGACCTATAGAACTTCGATGGATTCTGGGATAGCGCAAGTTTTTCGGGAAGAACTACGACTAGGCTTCCAAGAAATGATGAAGGCCATCAATGATGTTGTTCGACCATTGCCAACTCCCGTGATGCGAAGCCAGGCGTCGACAGCAGCAGCTAGTCTTGAATCCGAACCGCAAAAATCGAGTCAGGGAGCGGTCCCGAAACAGCGCACAACCGCCAAACCAGCTCCAAAGCAACCGCCGAAGTCGGAGAAGTCAAATACCTCGAGTGGACTGAACGGCGGGCGAGAGTGGAATTGGCGCAATCCACGCGCGGATGATAGGCAACGGCTGGACAGGCAGAGTGGCGACTATAGGCCGGCACCAAGAACGAATGAGAATCCTAGGAATGAGAACCGACGCCGCCAGAATTTCGATAGTCATCTGGGTCGACCATTTGCGAAAATGGATAAGTGGGAAGTGTCCTTCGACGGCTCAAACGACAGAGGGTCCGTGGAAGACTTTGTGTTTAAGGTTGAATACCTTAAAACACAATTTCAGTGCCCGTGGGAAGAAGTCCTCAGGAACTTCCACGTTTTGGTTACAGGGCGAGCCCGAGAGTGGTATTGGCTCCACGTTAGGCAGCGACCGATCCGCTCCTGGGAGGAACTCCGTAAGGCTCTCCTCACAAGGTTTCGAGGCAGTTGGGATGACGTAGATCGCGTACAGGAATTGAGGCAGCGACAACAACTCCCTGGAGAGTCAGTCAATGACTTCATCCAGGCCATGATGAGTATGGCATCTCGTTTAGAAACTCCGCTTCCAGAGCCGAGACTCATTAAGTTGATTAAGAAGGGCCTGAGAGAGGCGATAGGACGTTACATCTATGCCATGGATGTATACTCTGTCGACCACCTCCGGGAAGAGTGCAACGAGATAGAGTCGAGTTTGGGGCAGCGTAGCTCTCAATATAGCAGGCCGACGAAGTATTCGAGTCCAAGTAAGAACGTCAGTGCCATGCGCGACAACCCTGGTGATGAAGTTGAGGTCGAACCGGAGGTCGAGGAGATCCGCGAGAGACCGGCTAACTCGAAAACGGGGTGTTGGAATTGTAGCCAGCAAGGGCATAACTGGAGGGATTGCCTGAGCGAGCAGCGAAAGGTCTTCTACTATCGCTGTGGGCGGCCAAATACCTTTGCTCCCAAATGCCCGGAATGTGTGGGAAACGGCAGAGTGGGCGTGACCAGACCGGGGGAGGTGCGCTCACGAATAGGTCCCGCGTAAAAATCGAGAACACTCCATTAGATAATACTATTAGGATAAATGGCATAGCGAATAGAAACATAAGGCACCTACCCTATGAAGAAAGGATAAGGGCATATATGATAGCTAGAAATAAGATTTTTGAAAAACGGATGCTTGAAGGCATGCGTCTCGTGACTCGAAGAGTGAAGAAAGCGCGCGAACGATTCTCGAAGCGGCGCTTGGAGAGAAAACAAGTGGCAGAGTCCGTAAAGAGAGGCGAGTGTCGAGATTCGAGGGTGTTTGCCGAAATCAGCATTGAAGGGAAAACAATTGCTGGACTCTTGGATACCGGTGCTTCCGTTAGCATTTTAGGGCGTGGCTCTCGAGAGTTTTTGGATGGGATCAACGTTCCAGTGGAACGCTATGTGTCCAGTGTAAGGACAGCTTCGGGTGAAGATCGATCCATCATAGGCCGGGTACGCACTAAAGTCACATACGGGGAAAAGGAGGAAAACATGACTTTCTACATCTGTCCGTACCTCGAGCAACAGGCATATTTTGGTATCGATTTCTGGCGAGTTTTTGGATTAGCTCCTGATGTATTAGGATCAGTAGAAGCGCACTCTTCGGTTGAATCGATGAGTAAGAAGCCTGAAATAGTTGTAGAAATCGAGCACTATGTAGAAGAGAGACCCCAGGAATTAGAGGTAGATGCTTGGACATTGAATACGGAACAGCAGGATCAATTAGACATGATAAAAGCGGAGTTCTTGGCTTTTGAAAATGCCGGGTTGGGGAAGACGACTGTTCTAACCCACAAGATAGAACTGGTTGAAGGCGCGATTCCGGTGAAAGACCGACATTATCCGTTATCTCCGGCGATGGAGGAAGTTGTTTGGAGTGAGGTGGACAAGATGTTGGCCTTGGGAGTTATCGAAGAAAGTGATAGCCCGTGGAGTAACCGCACTACAATTGTGCGAAGGCCGGACAAAAATCGATTTTGTTTGGATGCTCGCAAGCTCAACGCTGTCACCGTAAAGGACGCTTATCCACTACCATCGATCGAGGGGATTCTATCGCGTATCGACCAGACGTACTATATTTCCAGTGTAGATCTTAAATTCGCATTCTGGCAAATAGAGTTGGATGAAGGCAGCAAAGCATACACGGCGTTTACTGTGCCTGGTCGTCCGCTCTACCAGTTTGTAGTAATGCCCTTTGGATTGTGCAATGCCGCTCAAAGACTTTGCCGTCTTATGGACAAAGTTATACCGTCGCAGCTCAGGTCCAATGTATTTGTGTACTTGGACGATCTATTGATTATAGCTCCGGACTTTGAGACGCATATGAGATATTTGAAAATCGTGGCACAGAAACTAAAAGAGGCAAATTTAACGATAGGGCTAAAAAAATCAAAGTTCTGTTTTAAGAACCTGAAATATCTTGGATTTATAGTAGGGGGAGGAACTTTGCGAACCGATCCAGGACGCGTTTCCGCTATTCATAATATTCCAAATCCCAAATCCGCAAAGGAAGTGCGCAGTTTTTTAGGGACTGCGGGATGGTACCGTCGTTTCATACAGAACTTTGCAGAAATCGCAGCTCCGTTGACTGATGCCTTGAAAGGAGGTAAAAAGGGCAAGTTTAAATTGAGCGACGAGGCGGCCGAAGCGGTACGAAGGCTGAAAGAGGCGCTTACATCTGCACCCGTACTAGTACATGCGGACTTTTCTCGTAGATTCTATGTCCAGTGCGATGCTTCGGATTATGGTGTTGGGGCTGTACTGTTCCAAGTTGATTCCGAGGGTAACGAAAGACCGATAGCGTTCTTCTCCGCCAAAATGGATAAACACCAAAAAAATTATTCTGTAACGGAGAAAGAATGTCTCGCAGCGGTTTTAGCTGTCGAACGGTTCAGACCTTACATCGAGATGATGCCATTCACGGTGATAACAGACCACGCGAGTCTCAAATGGCTTATGTCCTTACGAGACTTGAATGGACGTTTAGCAAGGTGGTCGTTGCGTCTGCAGCATTTCGATTTTCAAATTGAGCATCGTAAAGGGCAAGACAACGTTGTCGCTGACACATTATCTCGATGCGTAGCAGCCCTATCACTTGACTTGAGCCAGTTGCTAGGGATACAAACGGTGGAATTTGAGTCGGCAGAGTACAAGGAATTAGTGGCAGAAGTGGTAAAGAATCAAGACCAACTGCCGGATTTGCGCGTCGAGGACGGGTTATTATACAAACGAACCGGGTTCGATAGAATGGAAGATGAGATCGAAGGCACGCTGTGGAAGTTGTGGGTTCCGGAATCTCTGGCGTCCACTCTCATAGAACAGGCTCACGTGGACGCGAAGGCTGCTCACGGAGGCGTAGCGAAAACGTTGCACTTGTTACGGAGACAGTTTTACTGGCCTAAAATGGCGATTCAAGTGAGAGACTACGTGAGGGATTGTGTGGTGTGCAAAGAAACGAAAGCCCCGAATCACAGGATGCAAGTGTCCATAGGGCAGGAGGTAAAGACGGAAAGGCCTTTCCAAAAGTTATATATTGACTTCTTGGGAAAGTACCCGCGATCAAAGAGAGGTCACGCATGGGTCTTTGTAGTCGTCGATCACTTTTCGAAATTTACATTTTTGAAGGCCATGAAGAACGCTACGGCAGACAATGTCGTCGAGTTTCTCGTACATGAAGTTTTCTTTAAATTTGGCGTACCCGAAACCATCCATTCGGACAATGGTCGACAATTCGTGTCCAAAAATTTCGAAAATATGGTCGAAGCCTTCGGAATCACCCACATGAGAACGGCCATATATTCACCGCAAAGCAATGCAGCCGAGCGGGTGAATCGAACGGTGCTTGCAGCAATCCGCGCATACTTAGAGCAGGATCATAGGGAATGGGATCACTTTTTGCCCGAAATTGAGGTGGCGATTCGAAATGCTGTCCATTCGGCAACTGGGGTGACACCATTTTTTGCGGTGTTTGGACAGCACATGTTCTTGAATGGGGCCTGTTATAAGCTCGCACGGAAGCTGAGATCTATGGGCGAGCATGCCATCTCCGGATTGGGTACGCAGGACAAGATCCGGGTCGTGCAGGAACAGGTAAAGCTGCATCTGCACAAGGCGTTTGAACGCAGCCAGCAGCAGTACAACAAGCGGGCACGAAAGTTCCACGCTGTAGCCGGACAAGAGGTTTACAGAAGGAATTTCGTGCTCAGCGACTTCAGCAAGGCCTTTAACGCGAAGTTCGCCAGAAAGTTCCGGAAGTGCCGAGTCGTCAGAGCCGTCGGAAACAACGCCTACGAAGTCGAGGACAAAAACGGGAGGTCCTTAGGCGTCGTCCACGCTAAAGATCTCCGATTTTAAGTAAAGTGTAGCGTGGGTGTGGCCTACGTTGGGCGAGGTTTGCAGAGGGCAACCGTCCAATCCGCGAGGAATGCGACGACAATTTTTAAAGTTCCGGCCGGAGCATAACTTTAAATTGCCGTGCGTTGTTGCATTCATCGCGGAGTAATCGATAGCGCCTATCGAATACCGCCACAAAAAGGGAGAGAGAGTTCGCGGGCTCAGAGAGAATTGAAAATTATCCGAGTGGGTTTGAAGAAGAAAACAAAAAGGGCAACGATCAAGGGACTTGGAGGTCGAACAAATGTCAGAGATTAGTCGAGACTAAGCTGCAAAGAAATAAAGACGGCAGTCTGACTCTGATTTTTTTTGCCATCATTTTTTTTTGGTATTCATTATTTTTTTTTGTTACCTTTTTTTTTGTTATTTATATACATTTTTTTTTGTTTGCTGAAACTTTTTTTTGTTATTTTTTTTTGCTACTTTTTTTTGTTATTTATACATATTTTTTTTGTTATTTATATATTTTTTTTGTTTGCTGAATTTTTTTTTGGTTATTTTTTTTGTTACTATTTTTTGTTATTTATACATATTTTTTTTTGTTATTTATATATTTTTTTTGGTTGCTGAATCTTTTTTTTTGGCTATATTTTTTTTTGTTATTTTTTTGCGGTTATATATATATATATATATATTTATTTTTTTTTTGTGAGTAGATCCACTCACAACTGTCCCTGGAGCCTAATAGGGTAGGATAGGGATTGAGGGTTAGTTTTTTTTCTTTTTTTTTGATACCTTGTTTGTGTTCGGCAAGCCTCCCAGTTCAATCGGAGATTGAATGGCCATAAACAAATAATTTTTATATAGGCAAATTTTTTTTTGACTATATAATATATAACAAAATTATAATGAATGTAATTAAAATATAGAAAGTAAACAAATGAATTGTGAGTAGATTTGTTTGAAGGGGAGAATCGCCAGGAGTATGGAATAGGTTGATCGCCAATCCAAAAAGAGGGCGATGAACCACGAAACACCATTGGTTCATTGCAGGAAGGGCGGGTACGTCGTGGCCACATACACCAGGCCGGCCAACTGTTCCATTTATTTTTGTGTGTGCATGTAGGTTGATATGTAGTGTTGTGAAGGTCGAGTTTGTTTTGAATCTGTACCGGCTATGGGCAGGGTTGGAGTTACCCCACACTGAGAAATCTGAGCTAGCTGAGGTTGCCCACTGCGAAACAATAGTCGTGTTACAATGAATTGATGAAAATGTTGTAAAAATTTTATCTTCATTCTTCCTTTTTTTGTACAATTGAAAATGCAAGAATTTAACTTTACAGTCGCATAAGTCATTGGATGTGCTTATTTTCATGTAAAATGATTTTGATCTATTGTACAACTTAACTTTTAAACTTTTAACTATTAATTAACTTTGGAAAAATATTGTTAGTTTAAGTTTTATTTCTGTTAGTTTTTACCCTATACAACATGTAGTATGTAGCATGCGCTGTAATTGCACATTAACTATTGGTATTAAATGTATATGAAGCAGCAGTTCAATAATTTATTTATAAATTATGTTCACATTTTTACAAAAACCATACACTGGCTTACAAACCTTATTTTTTATTTTTGTAATAAACCAGTAAAGTTTTTGCGATATTTTTTTTTTAATATTATGAAAGCGCTATCCAATAACAGCCCGCTGCTAATAACATTGATGTAAAGTGTTAAGTTGACAGAGGGAGAAACACATGTTTTGCTTCAACGCGACGCGCATTAAAGCCGAAAGAAGAAAAATAAAAGTACATTGCTTGCTAAAAACTAGACAAAATGGATATCGACGAGCTATTTGATTGTTTCAATGAGGTGCCGCCCGAAAGTCTAAAGGTGCCACCGCTCCCCATGCCCACAAAGAAGGCAGCGGCCGTTGAAATTCAAGACAATGACAACAAAAGTGCCAAAAAAGCCAACAAGCGTCTGGCAGACGCCAGTGGTGCTGATCAGCAGACAGAAGCAGCCGTGAAAGACGAGGAGGAGACCGCAAAGCGCCCGCGTGCCGAAGACGTTGGCGATGAATCGGATGACAATGACATAGAAATCCGCAATGAGAAGGAGGAGGAGGAGAACGTTCAACAGATGGATGATTGTGCGATGGAGGCGCTGCGCGTAAGGATTGTGACCCACCAACTGGTGTCGCCGGAGTCCTGTACACACGAGGTGGCTGCCCATCCCGACCAGGAGTACATCCCATTGCAGCCAATCGTTGGCGTGCCCGCTAAAGAGTATCCATTTGTGTTGGATCCATTCCAGAAGCAGGCCATTCTCTGCATAGACAACTCGCAGAGTGTTCTCGTGTCGGCGCATACATCCGCCGGTAAAACGGTGGTCGCCGAATATGCCATCGCCAAATCGCTGGCGGCAAAGCAACGAGTGATTTATACGACTCCAATTAAGGCGTTGTCCAATCAAAAGTTTCGCGAATTCACCGATGAATTTCAAGATGTTGGTTTAGTTACTGGGGATGTGACCATTAATCCATCGGCCTCCTGTCTGATCATGACCACAGAGATTCTGCGCAATATGCTCTATCGCGGCAGCGAAGTGATGCGTGAGGTGGGCTGGGTCGTCTTCGATGAGATTCACTATATGCGCGACAAGGAACGTGGCGTTGTCTGGGAGGAGACACTGATCCTGCTGCCGGACAATGTGCGCTATGTTTTCCTCTCGGCAACGATACCCAACGCTCGCCAGTTTGCCGAGTGGGTTTGTCATCTTCACAAGCAGCCGTGTCACGTTGTCTACACGGATTATCGGCCCACACCGTTGCAGCATTACATCTTTCCAGCTGGCGGAGATGGCATCCATCTGATTGTGGACGAGAAGGGTCAGTTCAAGGAGGACAATTTCACCACAGCCATGGCGGTGTTGGCCAATGCAGGTGCGTAACTAATCCTCCCATCTGTGGATCCTTTATAAACTTACATCTTTGTTGCAGGCGACGCGGCCAAGGGTGATCAGAAGGGACGCAAGGGCGGCATCAAGGGTCAAAATTCGGGTCAGACGAATATCTTCAAGATTGTCAAAATGATTATGGAGCGTAACTTTGCACCAGTCATCATCTTCTCGTTCAGTAAGAAGGATTGCGAAGTGTATGCCATGCAAATGGCCAAACTGGATTTTAATACCGTGGATGAGAAGAAACTGGTAGATGAGGTGTTCCACAATGCGATGGATGTGCTCTCCGAGGAGGATCGTCGTCTGCCGCAGGTGGAGAATGTGTTGCCACTGCTGCGACGTGGCATTGGCATACATCATGGCGGACTGTTGCCCATCCTTAAGGAGACCATTGAGATTCTGTTCGGGGAGGGATTGATTAAGGCTCTCTTCGCCACGGAAACATTCGCCATGGGCCTGAACATGCCGGCGCGCACTGTGCTTTTTACGGCACCACGTAAATTTGATGGCAAGGACTTTCGCTGGATCAGCTCCGGGGAGTATATACAAATGGCTGGACGTGCTGGTCGTCGTGGCCTGGATGACAAGGGTATTGTCATCTTGATGATCGATGAGAAGGTGTCGCCAGTCGTGGGACGTGAGATCGTGCAGGGCAAGGCGGACACTTTGAATTCGGCGTTCCATTTGACGTACAACATGGTGTTGAATCTACTGCGTGTGGAGGAAATCAATCCAGAATATATGCTGGAGCGCAGTTTCTATCAGTTCCAGAATCAGGCTGCATTGCCTGGGCTCCATGATCAGGTGCAGCAGAAGCAGAAGCAGCTGGAGAAGCTGACCATCAAGGATGAGCACAACATTGCCTCGTATCATCACATCCGGGATCAGCTGGAGGTAAACGGCACCAAGTTTCGTGAGTGGCTGACGAAGCCACAATATCTGGTGCCCTTCCTACAGCCGGGTCGCCTCGTCAAGGTCTCGGCTGGCAAGCAGGAATACGACTGGGGCATTGTGTTGAATTTCAAGAAACAGGATCAGAGTCGCAAGAATCCGCTGAAGAGTGATCCGAACGTTGTCATCGATGTGCTGCTCCACGTGAACGAGGAGGCGGCCAAAACTGGTGACACCGAACCGTGTCCGCCAAACGAGCGTGGCTGCATGGAGGTTGTGCCCGTGGTCAATACACTGCTCACCCAGATTAGCTCGTTACGCGTCTATTTTCCAAGTGATCTGCGCACGGCTGACAATCGTCGTGCCGTCCTCAAGACCATACAGGAGGCAAAGAAACGCTTTCCACTCGGTCCGCCCGTCCTGCATCCCATCGACGACATGAACATCAAGGATGCCGAGTTTCGCACGATCGTGGATACCATTGCCCAGTTCGAGAGGCTTCTCGAGGAGCATCCACTGCACAAATCACCCGAACTGAAGCGCATACACAAACGCTACCTGGACAAGCTGAAGCTCCAATCGGAGCTGAGTGCGCTGAAGACCGAATTGAAGGCTGCACGCAGCCTGCTCCAAATGGACGAGTTGAAATATCGGAAGCGTGTGCTCCGACGCATGGGCTACTGCAAGCCCGGCGATGTCATCGAGTTCAAGGGTCGCGTCGCTTGCGAGCTGAGCTCAGCGGATGAGTTGCTCATCACTGAAATGATCTTCAATGGTGTCTTCAATGAGCTCTCAGCACCACAGGCTGTGGCACTCCTCTCCTGCTTCGTCTGCGACGAGAAGTCCAGCGAGGCGCCAAAGAGTGCGACGGAGTTGTCGGGACCGTTGCGAGCCCTGCAGAATCTGGCGCGGCGCATCGCCAAGGTGTCTACCGAGTGCAAACTGAATCTGGATGAGGACAACTATGTTGAGAAATTCAAGCCCTTTCTCATGGACGTGGTGCTCGCCTGGTGCAAGGGCTCCAGTTTCCTGAGCGTATGCAAAATGACCGACATCTTTGAGGGCTCCATCATTCGTTGCATGCGTCGTCTCGAGGAGCTGCTGCGTCAACTGTGCCAGGCGTCCAAGACGATCGGCAATACGGATCTGGAGAACAAGTTCTCCGAGGGCATCCGCTTGATCAAGCGCGATATTGTGTTTGCCGCCTCGCTCTATCTGTAGTATATATATATATATATATATATATATATATATATATATCCTACTTATTCAATAATTTTTATTTGAAATGTTTATTAAACAAATATTTTTCACACAAATGTTAACATTTAAGACAAACGAGGACACTTCACAAAAGCGAAATTGGTTTTTATTGAAATGAATTGATTTGTATATATATATATATATATATATATATATATACTACCGACATATATATATTTATATATACATATCTATATAAAACTAAACACAATTAAACATAAACTACACACTTATGAAACGTAACTGTTAATGTATTTCCTATGTTTTCGCACATGTAAACAATAACTTTATACAAAATACATATGAATGAAAACATAAAAATTGATTGGACGGTTTACACTGATTTGTATGGTCGTTGATTTCTATTTATGTGACACATAAAACATACATATATATGTATATATAAAATATATAAATTATAGCTATATATCTATCTATATGGAAGGCACTTAAGCATTATACATACATGAGCAAACACACAGTCTTATCACTAGATCAATTTATAGGCACTTGTGCATATTTAGTATGAGGAATGTGAAAAGTATCTATTGAAGATCTGTTATGTGTTATGATATCGCAACTCATCGGAATTTCACGAAATTTATGAATTTTCCATTCTGGTCGTTAAGCTTTATTATGTTTAAATTGCATTATATATATATATATATAATTATAAAAAATTATTTTAAACTGGTCCTAATAAGTTGATCGAAAGTCAGCGGTTCGAAAATCGTTTTTTACAGAATACAAGAATTCGTTTTTTATATTAATAACTTAACATAGATATTTTATATATATATGTATTTATATACACTCAAAGGCCTCGTCTCAAAAAGAGGCGTGTCAATGCCAAAAGGCGCAAACTATTCTATGGAATGTCTTGATATGGATTCGTATTCGTTGGGTTTTCAAACTTACAAATTAAAATTTTAAAAAAAATACTTATTTTTTTTACAAATAAAGTTAGCTGAACTTAGGGACTCTAGAGATCTCTTAGATCTGTGTAGACACAAATTATAAATACTAAATGTAAAACTCGGGAAATTAAACAACTTAAAAAGAATCGAACGTGGCGGACGCTCCTGGAATGTGAACAACTAAGGCAGGTGTCCTCCAGCATAACGGAGCTGTTGACCAGAAAACATTATGAGGAGGCATTCGTCATCAATTTCGGGGTGGAACTTACCTCAATCTTAATGTGGTTAAATGCTTGGCTAAATGATTGTTGTTCATTTCCGAGGCTTGTGCGGATCACTCCCTAAGCGCATCGCGCGCTTAGAGAGCGGTTACTTAGACAGACGTCTGCGGCACACCCTCCACCAGCTGCGTACGTCGTGGCTGCGCAGCCGGTTGGATGGCAGCCGGCTGCGTTGTCAGCGTCGCCGTCGTCGTTGTGGTGCGTGCCGTGGGCACCGGTGTGGTGCTCCGACTGCTGCTTGCCACACTTCCGGCGGTGGGCGTTTGCTTCGTTGGCTCTGCCTGCAGCTGTGCCACCGGCGTACTCGATATGGGCTGCAGCAGTCGTTTCTCTTCGACCGGCGGCGCTTTGCTCGACACCGTTCCATTCGCTTGGGAGCGCGGGGTAGCGGCACGCTCCGATTTGACAAGACTGCCATTGGTCTCCTTGAGCGAGATGCCCGACTTAATGGAGGCCTGACTGCTCGACTTTTGGGTCATGGCTAGCGAGCTCGGCGAGCGCAGCGATGTGGTATCCGTGTGCACCTTGCTGGCCAGCGTTTTACTCGATGGCGAGTCCCTGTACTCGTAGATGTTGTCCCGCGAGCGCATCGCATGATGATTGGTCACCATGTGCGCATTGTCCACGCCACGTGGATCTGGCTCGGGTTCGATGCCCTCTCCATTTATGAAGACATCTTCGTCATAGAATCGATCCGATTGCCTGTGGTTAATGCGATAATGATGAGTGTTGTTTTTTATAGACTGTTCTCATTAGGGTATTTCACTTACCGCTTCGCATTGCGCCACATAATGCAACAAATGACGACGAGCACGATGAGAAAGAAGCACGCGACCGACATGCTCCAGAAGGCAATCTGCAATGGCTCCTTGGGCTCCCACCAATACTCTGTGGTCGGTGGATATGTCGGCACCAGAACACCAATGACTGTTGGCAAGTATTGTGTCCAGAAGGCGCTCTCCGTTTGCCGATAGTTCAGCAAAATGGATGAATTGAATGTGGTATTGATGTTCAGGTAACGAATCTCTCCCTGATAGGCACGCTGAAAATGCATTCCTAGGACTTGCTGTGGCGTCGGATTGCTGCAGGATGGAATGAGAGAATTTTTAAAGAGAGAAAGGTGGTTCAAATATGTATGAAATACCAGCTAACAACTAGAAATTCTTAAACTATTACAAAGTTCAATTTGCTGTAATATTAGGTTAGGTGGGGTCGGTGGTCGGCAGGAGGGGAAGCACATCCCCCACATTTCCCCCCTTCACTTTCGTGGCTTAACCATAGAATTATAGGACTCTGATTTAATATCAAGAAGTAAGTCTAAATCATTTGCTTCATTTCAGTCTATCAAGTCTATCCTATCGAGAGAGTAACTACCTGAGCTGCGATAATTGGATATCGACAAGAATGGAGAGGATTGAGGATAGATTCCTTTTCTTGTTCATCACGATAGCGTTTACAGAAGTCGCCGTTAAGAACGGACAATCTGCTTGCATGACTACTAATCAAGTCGTGTCCACTGATAGCTACTAAACTTATACTGAGGCTTTACACGTAGTAATTGATCTCCATTTCCTGTTATCTTGCAGCTCGAATACTTCTAACCCTATAATACTAATATGGTATAAAAATAAAAATAAAGTCCTGGAGCTACAGTTAATCCTGAATCTAATCGAGTTATCGAAAGTTCGCTTGCTTTATTCTCTTACCCGTATCTGGCGAAGTTTGAATAGGTCTGCATGAAGAAGTGACTCATATTGCGATCGTTGTCCGTCCACATGTTGCGCTGCAGATGCTCCTTCGTGGGAAAGAATTCCGTATCCATAAAGGGGGCACCCGTCAAAAAGTAGTGCTCCGTATCGTGTGGATATTTGCGCCACTGTGGCAAATTCAGTGCCTCCACCGTTGTGTTCAGCACATACATAAAGACGGGCACCTTTTGCTCGAGCAGCAACTTGACCATTTGATCAACTGGCGCACGATAGTAGAGATCGCTCAACATGTTGATGTACTGATCACGTATGATGGTATTGTTATTGGGATCCGGCCAGAAGGTGTACATGTACTTGATGGCCTCGTAGACACCATTGGGATTCAGGGTGTAGTTGTAGCGGAAGACATGCTCCCGCACCTTCTGCTCAAAGAAGCGACCATCCAGCTCATAATACGGTGCCAGCGATTCGTTCTGGGCGACAAAGAAGGCGGCCTCCTGCGTGGTGACGCCAGTCATATACTGAATATTGCGATTGAATCGACCGGCGCGTATCAGAGTCTCGGGTGTTTGGGTGAGGAAGCGCCAGTCCTTCTCCCGCCAGCCCTCGTACCAGTCGTCGCCGGGCAGCGTGAAATTGTGATCCAACACCGGACCCCAGGGAAAGCTGCCGACCTGCGGTGAGAACTCCGCATTGCCCAGCTCATAGAAGCTGCGTCCGGTGCGCAGACAGTTGACCAGCTTCCACGACGAATCTATAGAGCAGCCCAACACTTGGCCCAGCACACGGCTCGTATTCTGCGCCCTATACTTGTCCTGGATGAACGCCCAGTCGGCCAAAGCCGATCCCGATTGTGCAATCACCCGTTTCACAATGTTACGGGTCTGTGGCGCGACCATCAGAAGGCCAGCGGAGGCGGCTCCAGCGCCTGGACCAAACAACGTTATGGATTCACGATCTCCATTGAAGAACTCAATGTTATCGTACACCCATTTGAGTGCCATTGCCTGATCCAAGATGCCATAGTTGCCCGGCGAATTCTCATCCGCAGTGGAAAGGAAACCCAAGGCACCCAGTCGATAGTTAAGCGTAACCACGACCACATCATAGAATGAGGCCAGCATGTGTCCCTGGAACAGATTGGAGGCGCCACGCACAAATTCGCCGCCGTGTAGATAAACCATAACCGGATACTTTTGGGCAACGCCAGCACCAGTCTGCAATTGATAAATATGAGAATTTGTGGATATGTTTAAATGAAGAGTGAACTCACCTTGGGTGAATATACGTTCAGATAGAGGCAATCCTCGTCCATGTCCATCACACCTTTGGTGGCACCTGTATAACGCACCGGCTGCGGACATGCTGGTCCAAAGTCCACCGCCTGGAGCAACTGCCATCCACGATGGAGCCGGGGCGGCTTAAAGCGTCCCTCAAATGTGGGCGGCAGGGCATAGGGTATGCCCAAAAATGCCGAGCACTCACCCATTACGCGATCCACCGTGGAGTGATAGGGTCGATAGAATGATTTCGGATCGGGATTATCATACATATAAACCTTAAAGCCCTGCACCTGGCCATAGTTCGTTGTGACGAATACATCGCGCTCCAATGACAGCGAATCGCGTCTCTGTTTGCCCTGCAAATCCTCTCGCCAGCCGGCCAAGACGCCCGGAAATTGTGTGCGTGCATTTGGATCATTCTGTGAATTCAATTTTAATAGAGATTACAATTGTTGTTGTTGTTGTACGCGGATGGGGCAACATGTGTCATTGATCAAGTCGCATCAAAACTTAATTAAGATTATTGCTTTGATATTACAGAGCAGCTCATCAAAGATGTTCAGCTCTCAATGCCTGCGCATTGTTCATTTATGGTGCGTTCTAAATGCGTTCATCATCTTTTGGGGTCAACTTGTGTGTCACTCAGTTAATTGTTTAAACACTCTGTAGGTGAACTAAACAAGTAATAATAGTCATGAAATGTCACATACCGGATCGAAGCGAAAGCGATCCTCATTGGGCATGCCCTGCGGATATTGTCCAGGTGGATTCCGACCAGGATAATTGGCGCCATAGCCATTCGGCTGATAGTGGCCATAACGGCGATCGTTGAACGTGTACGTCCTGTGAATCAAAGTTTATAATAAATATCACGTAATATTTACTTCAAAGCAGCGCTCACCTATATTCGGGATCGCCGGGATTTGGCCATTGATAGTCGACACCGACACGCGAATAGAATCGCGGATCCCGCGTTTGTGCATCAATATGAGGGAGCAGCGATTGGAGCCCCAAGAGGACCATTACAATGCCCGACAGACATTCCAATTTGTCACGATATTTAAATTTCCGTGACATTTTAGCCTTCAAGGGAAATAAACAAAAATTCCAATAAAATATATATCTTAGAGCGAAAAAAATATTTTATAAATACTTATTGTTATATATATTATTATTATATATATTATTATTATATATGTATACTTATTGACGATTTCATTATTATTATTTATTTTGTTATTTGATGTGAACTAAAAACAGTCCAAAGTTCTTAAAAGGTTTTAATAAAACAACATTTAAAACTCTAGTTACGAATTTAAAAGTGAGAAATTAAATGGAAAATTTGTAATTAAAGATGTAATAAATATATAAATCTAGTGCTATTCAAATGTTAAACAGTCCATTAAATGTATTAAAAATGGTGGGAACGCATAAAAGACACAATCAGACCAAAAGGTTAAGGTTAAGCAAACTTAAGAACAATGAGAAGAGAGGAAGAGAGAGAGATATGGAGTGAGATATAAAACAGAGTAAAATAAAAGTAACATAAGTTGACAACAGTTAAACGCTAAGAGGTTTCCCGCAGATTTCTGAAAAGGAAAACTCCAATTATTCAAAACATACTCAAACAGTTATTTTTTGAACACAAATAGCAATATGAAAACGTAGATGGCTTTTTGCTAGTTAAGTTGAGAATTCAAAGAAAAATTCGCTTATAACCATAACTTGAACTCTTTTTATAAGTGTTTTTTATTTTATTTGATTCACACAATAATAAACAAATCTGGGCGCTGAGTAAGAGTGACCAAACTGGTTTCCATATTACGTTAGCTGCGTAACACAAACACTAATGTATTTGAAGGTATAGATGTGTACATCTGTTATATGTATGTCTTGCGGTCTTGAAGCCTGCGTTAGAAGCAAGAAGCCGAGAGACCGAGAAACCCGTTTCCACATAAGAAAATAATGCGCTAAAAATAAGTTACAGCATAAAATGCGACTTTGTGTGATATTTTTCAAATTGGAGTCAAATGCACGGCGCATTTGTCGGGGAGTTGTTGTTGCAATGGAGCCATTACGATTGCGATTATCTCCATTGTGTGTTTGCAGGCGCTAATGATTTAATTGGTAACTGAATGCGCTTGCCAAAGTCAAGTCACTGCAGTAAATTAGTTAAACTTTTCCTATGAAAAAAAAATTGACGGAAGATAGTCTAAGAATTATATGCTTTAGGCGTTCGATTTTTAGGAATTAATAAGCGTTAAGATCTGTGGAATATATATAATTATATATATATATCAATTATAGGCTATTTAAAGACACAAAATCAAAATCAACTCCTTATTTTCGAATCAATTAATTAAACTTGAACTGACACTTTGGCAGAATCTCGAGGTTGGAGTAGGAGGCGTTAAGCCATAATTGGATGGCGTTGGTTCTAACTGTTATTTTTAGGCCGCCAAATATTTTTATTGTCTGCAGAATAAGTATCGTAAATAATAACAAAAAACAAACTTAAAAAATAAAAAAATACAACCAAAAAATAAATAAATAAATGAAGAAATAAATAAGTAAATGTTTTGACAGCCTATTTCAATTATTACGTTTATTTCCCGATTTAATACTAGTATTTTAATTAAATAAATTTAATTCAACTAACTAAGATTAATGTAACTGGGCAAAGAAAAAGCTGAATGCCCAAAAGTGGCAGAAGGATGAATTGCAAATGATACTGTGTAAAGATAATCCCTCCTGTCTATCCAAACTCTATGGCCAAAATAAGTACAACTAAAAGTGGTGCATGTTAGCAATTGGTTTCATAATTGCCACCAGAACAACAATTGTGTGCAGCACGTTTGGCATTTGATTACAAAGAGCTGCAACGACAAAGTTAACGTCAACGTCATTTTAACTGGCACAAGGACTCACAAGCACTCAGACACACACAAGTTGCAGTTGCTGTTGTTGTTGTTGTTGTTCCGACATGCAAAATAAAAAGTGCATTAACCTGCCGACACCACCAACAACAACACCAGCACCACCACCACCACCGCCAGCACCACAACGACCACCTCTCAGGTTACGCTGTTAACCTCGATGTGTGCTGCCTCGCTTGCTCCTCTTCTACTATTGCAACTTTAGCAACTGTCGCTGCCGCTGCTGCTGCTGCTACTTCTGCTTATTCTTGTGAAAAGTGCGGAAATGCAAAGACCTGCAGAAAATAAATTGAGGGCTGTCGCCCTCTTTCAAAATGTTTGTCAACGGTAAAAAAAACGAATATAATCGAATACTTGCGGGAATTTTCATATCAAATTACACGTTTTTTGCTTTTTTCGTTGGTTGTTGTTGTTTTTGTTGTTATAAGTGTTAGCTGGTGAATCACAATCATTTTTTTGGTTTTTCGCAATCACAAAGCAAATAGAAACAATGAAACGCAACGATAATGTTGAAAGTGAAGCGTGTGTTTGTATACGTGAGTGCCTCTATATATATATGTATATACACATATAGGTGTGTGTGTGGCCCACTGCGCGGCAGTTGGTTTGTTGTTGTTGTTGTTGTGGTAGCTGCTTCTTTAATCTCACTTGTTTTACAGTTATGCTCCAAATGATGACGTCGCTGCCTGCGCCGTCGTAGCTTGTTGCTTTTTTGTGTTTTTTTTCGCGCTTGGCCTTTTGCTCCCTATCTAATCTCAGTTTTACCACCTGTATCTATAAAAACCACATTTGCACTCAGTTTGGCTTATTCATTTTCTTTTATTAATTGATTGATTTAATAAAATTATTAAATTTCTTTGGGTATGCGCGCCAACGCCCCGAAAAAACAACGAGCCCAGTTTACGAAAAAAGCAAGAAAAACGTAAACGTAAAACGAAATGACCGTTTTGAGTTTTTGTTAGCCAACGACACAGGTAGCGAGAGAGAGAGACAAAGTCTAGTAAACAACGTCAAAACGCAACTATGGTTACACCAACACATTCAGTTAACACTCAAATACATACACATACATACTGGCTTACGTGAGCAGCGATGCTTTTGTTACCAACAGTTGTAGTTGTCGTTGTAGTTGCATTGACTCACACACCGGAGTGAATTTCGCAGAAGACGCGCGCAACTTTTATTCTCGCCCAACCGATGCTAACGAACGTTACAACCAAACTGAAGCGGCAAGTGACTTCAGCACCAGCTAACAACGCTAACCTGCCAATCGGCTAAGCAAACGAGCGAATGAGCGAGCGAGTGCGGTTGACGGACTCGAAGCTGCGTGAGAGAGAGTGTGAGAGACGAATGAGATCGTCGGAGAGTGTCAGAGAGCAAAGAGTGGCTCAGAGTACTATTGTTATTCGAGTGCAGATAAATATTTAAATCAATACAATGCTCCAACCAAATGCATGGTATCGACTCAAAAAAATACAAAATGCAGAGAATATATTAAATTAGGTTAAAAATTAAATTTAATATTAAATTTAAATTTAAAAGAACAATTTTTACGATTGCTGGAGGTACATATATAAATGCATCTTTCGTGTCTTATTTTTAAATTCATTAGATAGATTAGAATAATTAACGGTTCTAACATCGTCATGTGTAATATTCGTTTACTAATAATTATTATTTTTGTTTTAACTAAATTTGCGAAAGTTCATTTTAATTTCATTGGTAATTGTCGAGGTCAAAGTTTAGATGATGTTTTAACAATTTTCAAAAACAAAAACATGAGTTCACGCCCTTGACTTCAGGCCGAAGAGTAGCAAACCCCACTTATCGCTGAGTTCAAAAAGTCTTCAATTAATAGCGGCTGCCTAATTAAGGGCCACCAGTCTCCGGATTGAAGATGTAGAAAGCCGCATCGTAGATGATTCAGTTACATGCTTAAATGCAATTGTCATCACACTGAGATATTTTTGCATAACAAAAAGTCGCGCTTTGCATAATTTTGCCATTCTATCATTATCAAGAAACTAATTTGTTTTCGCGGCGGGTTGTGATTCACTCACTCACCGTAACTGCAAGCGCGAGGCGAACCAACAATTAAAGCCAGTTCACATTTTGACCCCGTCTTATTGAGTTGAAGACTCTTTGCTGACTTGGGCGTAGCTGACAATTTTAATTATAACAGCCGTCGCTTCCGATGTCAAAGATGCGGGAAACAATTAGAGCACTTGGATGGATGAAAGAGTTAAGCTAGACATACGCCTGTGGCACGCGTTCCTAATCAGCTTAGATGATTGGATGCATTTGTTCATAAATGAATTATATTAAAAGCTTTCCAGAGTTCAATTTGTAAGCCACCAGCAGTCTTGGAAATGTCCATTTAAATCTAACGGTTTGCATATTCAAGTTTGAAATATTTCACTATATCGATAACACAATAGTCAGCTTAAACATTTACCAACACCGTCCAATGTTATCGATACTTGCAGCTGTTTGCAGGCTGTTTTTATTAATACTTATTTGCATTCACACAACTTAGTTGAAAACACACACAAAGTGGACAAAAATCACATAAATAATCGCAATAAACCAGTAATAAGTGCTTAGTTATAGTCCAAATAGGACATACCGGAGGCAAGGTGTATATAGTGTATATAGCAAAACTTGCAACAAGCGGCTGTGAATAAAAAGAGCAACAAAATCAGCTTCGACATGGAGCCGCCGTCAACGGTCGGAGGAGTTGCCCATAATAACAGTACACATAAGTTTCATCCATGCGATGAGGCAGTGATTGCCACCAATGATGATGCCAGTGACTGCAAGCGGGGCGCTGTGCGTCTTGGCTACTGGAAGGACGACTACATTGGGTACTTTGTGCGCAATCAGGAACGGAAGGCTCCAGAGATTAATCGTGGCTATTTTGCACGAGTCAAGGGCGTTGAGATGTGCGTGGAGAAGTTTCTGAAGGTTAGTTTTACATATATATCTACAACACAAGGTTGCAAACGGCAACAGTAACCGTAAATAATGGGACATGCGCGTGATGATGTCTATCTCGTGTCTACTGCGTGAGAACACTGCTGTTAATATCTACCTACAGACCCGAGCTAATTAGATCTTAAGTTTGTTTACAATATCATATACTTTTGTAATGATATAATACAAACCCAAAGTTATGTTTTGAAATCAGACATTTTAGCTCGATATTTTCTCCTCGAATATCGATAAATTTACTCAGTAATTTAAATGAGTGATTGAAAAGAATTCCTTTAGCTCGATCTCAGAATTACGAGTTTTTTTTTAATAATCTGTTGTGGACTAGGATCGATAAATATTCCCCCTATTTTCATATCGAACAGAATAGATTTTGGCTTGGCGGCTACATTTGAAATTTGAAAGTAATACAAACTATTTACAATGGTCTTAAAATGAACTAACATAAGCATAAATTATTAATTAAAATAAAATTAAATTACAATGCCATCTCTAGTTGCATATCTGCTGCGTGGTCGAGACGAAAGTTAAGGTCAAGTGCATGCCCAGAAGTATGGCATTGAATTTGTTTCGAAATCCTGTTGCATGGACAAATTGGCTGCTGCTGCGCATGTGTTGCACTTGCGCGAGTCACGCCCCAAACTTTGGCCTTGCACTTAACTTGTAATTGTAAACAAATTGACCGTGACCATTGCAGAAAACGTCTGGCAACTGTCAGATTATCAACCTGGGCTGTGGTTTCGATACGCTCTATTTTCGACTGCGGGACACTGTACACCAGGTGAAGAACTTCATCGAACTGGATTTTCCGACAGTGACGGCCCGCAAATGTTATACAATTAAGCGAAATAAGGCGCTGCTGGCGAAGATAAACGACGAGGATGGCGAGGTGCGTCTCAGTCCAACGGATTTGCATGGGCCAAACTATCATCTGATGGGCGTCGATTTGCGAAATCTGGACGAGGTCGACCATAAGCTTCAGCAAGCCGAAATCGACTTTACGCTGCCCACCATATTTCTCGCAGAATGTGTGCTTGTCTATATTGAGGCACAAAACTGTCGAAATCTACTCAAATGGATAGCACAAAAGTTTCAAGCTGCCGTGTTCGTCAACTATGAACAGGTAAAGCTTAAAAATATTTTATATATAAATATTCTCAATCATAATTCCCCTTTTTTTTAAGGTCAACATGAACGATCGCTTTGCGGACGTGATGTTAAATAATCTCCGTAGTCGAGGCTGCAGTCTGGCCGGCGTGGAGTCCTGTCAGTCGCTTGAAACACAAACGAACCGCTTTAAGGACTGCGGCTGGAGTGGTGCACGGGCCTGGGACATGGTGCAGGTATACGAAAGTATTTCATCTGCTGAACGTCAGCGCATCGAGCGCATCGAAATGCTGGACGAAGGCGAACTGTTGCTACAGTTATTCCAGCACTATTGCCTCGTTGTCTCCTGGCTTGGCGTAGCCTTTCAGGATCTAGACATTACGTGCGTACTCTTGTGTAATATATGTGTTTAAATATTTGTATTAATCATTTCTGTGTCTTCATGCCCAACAGAGTGGAGGATCTGATGTCGTCGCTGAATATTGACTAGTGGAAATCCAGTTTAAAGAACATCAACTTGATCTGTTGCATCCTTGCATCATTGCTGCTGCTGTCCAGTGGCCAAAGTGCAAGCCATGCCAAAATTTTGCTTCAAGCGTTACGCATGTGTTAAAAAACGGAAAAAAAAATTAAGAAAACAAATTATAACGTATTTAATGTTTGTCATTCACACACACACACACACACACACACACACTACATACACACACACTTGCAATGTGCATAATTGGCATTGCTTATTTAGTGCACCGTTTGTAAATTCTTAAGTACACTTGAATTAAGATGATTGGCAAGATTTCGAAATTGTTCGTCCCAAAGCTTTATTCATATTGCGCTCTTCGCTTTTCAACTCTTTTTTTATTTGTTTGTTTTCCAAATATTTGACATATGTAATTATAATATTTAATGTATCAACGACAAAAAAAAACAAAACCAAATCAAACAAATTGTTTCAAATGATTGTTCGTTCATTCCTTTTTCCTGTACATTTCTCTTGTGCACTGTAAATTCATTGAAATCCATTAAAAATCAACAATATTAAATTATTAATGTCTTAATACAAAATTTCAGAGTGTCGTTTTTAATACAAAATCGAAATTTCTTTTAATATATTTCGTTTTCTATTTCTTCTTAAATAATGGAAAAAGTTTTGCATTGCATACAAACAATTTAATTCAGAAACAATATTTTATTCATCCTGCTGCATTTCCTGATCTTCGCTAGCAGCTGCCGCTGGAAACTCTGGATTCGTATAGTAAGCCTTCAGACGCAGTTCATCTTCCAGTGTTGGCTCACCCAGCACCAGCGGGCCCAACTGTTTCTCCACGATCACGTT
This sequence comes from Drosophila atroscutellata, assembly GCA_035041605.1. Lineage (NCBI taxonomy): Eukaryota > Metazoa > Arthropoda > Insecta > Diptera > Drosophilidae > Drosophila > Drosophila atroscutellata. The sequence goes on along the minus strand of JAWNLA010000137.1, from coordinate 1,830,512 downwards.
CGTCCAAAACTCTTGCAGAATTCTGTCGGATGCCTTTGCCTTCAGCTGAGCCGCAAATTGATTGTATTCCACAAAGCTATTGAACTCCAGGCAACTATCCCGATGCATTGCGAGCATTTCACTCAACTGATTCAGATTCAATTTGTTGCGTTCCAGAAGCGTCATAACAACCACTCGCATCTGAGCAGCCAGCGATTGGAAATGGACATCGCGTAGCGTTGTATTTGCCATGGACCGCACTTCCTCCAACAGCTGCCTGTAGTCTTCGGCGGGAGTCATCAAGCCCACGCATTCGATGGTGATGGGTGCGGTGCTTTCCGGGTCTGGGCGCTCCTGTTTTATAGTAGGCGGCGCATTCGCCTCCTGCTCCTTGGCCTTGATCTTCTCCAGCCAGGCGTGACTGTGCTCCAATGGGAATAGTTTTTTTAGTGCCGCCGCCGCTTTTTTAGACTTCTCCTCGATCGGTTCGGGCACACGCCAATACATCTCCACAAAGTTCTTATCGCGAAACATTTCCTTGAGCGGCTCATCGTCCGATGTCTTTATGACCACCTTTCGCTCCAACACATCCATGACGTTCTGCTCAAAGATGCTGGGCAACCCATCGAAAGGCAACAGATCGGTCTGTCGCTGCTGCCTGGGCAACTGGGTATCGTTCAGCAGGCACTCGAGATCCATGCTATCGATGAGCTTATCGACTGCCTGCAACTGATCCGCGCTGCACTCGGTCTTCGCAGTGCGGATAGCGGGAAAATCCCAGAACTGATGCTGCGCATGATAAGACAACTCGAGCATATATAATGTCGCCGGTCGATGATGCGTAGACACCTGCGGCACCAGCACCACAATGCGCGGCGTATTGAACTTTACACTGAATATCTTCCAGCAGAGTATGACGCACTGGCGGTGCAACAAAGCCCGGACCAATGCGTCCAGTTTGCGTGCCGATGTCTCGTTTCCCTTTTGGTGCACTAGCACATACAGAGATTCCCCGCAAAAGTAGGCATCGGGTATACTGCTGCGCTTCACAAATCCCACGAAATGCAGACCCGGCGCATGTGTCGCCGGGCGCTCCACAATGGTTTCATCGTAGGGAACTGGAGTGCCGCCCAGCATATAACCATCGATGAGATCGTCGGGCAGCGGCGTCACCTCAGTGCCTTTGATAAAATACCGTTCCTCGCGATTAACTAACTCCTCCGCTTCGCCCCAGACCTTCTTGAGCTTGATGTGACGTTCATTCTTCATGGCAATAATGCCTTGCAAGTGAATCGCAATCACTTTGCCGATATGCAGCTTGGCATTCCAAGACCAGGGCCGTTTATTTGTAACTCTAAATACAGTGGAAAGTGCTTCCTTGAAGGTGCACAGGATGGCATTGCAATTGCTGACCAGTTGCAGGGCATATTTCTGATTCTCCTGCTCAAACAGGTTCGCCTTGCGCGATGTCTCAAAAATGGCCTGGGGCTGATCAGTCATCGCATTGTCGATGTAGGCGATGTTGTGTGTGCTGAGGAAGTGAAATTAGCATGTAATTTGTACTCAACTAACTAAAATAGCTTACCCCACAATCAATTCGATTTCATCCTTAAGCATCTTGTCAGTGATTGTTTTGTAGTCATCATACTTCTGTGTCATGAAGTTGAAATCATACAAGAGTAAAATACGCTTTCGAGTGAATCTAAATCTGTACGGAATATATGTGCAAGTGGATTAAATACATATTTAATGGGAACAGTTGCAGTTGCAGACTTACACCCCAGCCGCCGTTTCTTGCAGGGCCATGGCCACTTGGAGACCATCCAGCCAGTTGCCCTCATCACAGGGCGTCTTATTCACAAATTTGAAGAAACTCAGCAACAGTTGCCAGTTGCAAACTTGTGGCTCCGAATATTGCACCACATTCTGGCATGCATCTTTGTCCTTCTCGTGCACTTCATTCTTGCTCTCTTCACACCCCACTAGCACAAATGACACAAAATCCTTCCTGTCGCAGACAATCTAATGAAATTGTGAAATTTGAAATAAATATACGAATTGCATTCAATAAATCATATACCTTATCCTTAAGTATTTCTGCAACGCATTTCACCGACTTTAATTTGAATTCCTCTCCGGCGCAGCTTCGCACGTCTAATACAATAATAAGACACTCCTGCAAGTACCACAGACGAATTTCTTATACTCTACTTGGTCAAAATGTTACTTATATTTGTGCTTATACCTTATTAGATGCCATTTAGCTGGTACAAATTGTGTTTAGCTTGACTTCAGGAAACCGGCGCTATTTCACAACACAACAAAATCTATCAAAATTTTCAGATTGTCAAATTATCGTTTTGTTGTATGGACGTAAAGAAGAAGCATTGCGATACATTGCGATACTTTTGTATCGATTTAGCGAATCAATGTTAATTAACAGAATCTATTAACAGTTTCGCTGTTCAACGAAAACTAGTCAAGCACTGTTTATTTTATTTTCGATGCTATGAAGTTAAATTTTTGCAGTTTTCTCTGTTGCGTTGTTGTATATTTTTGATGAACGTGAATTAAATCGAAAATAGACCCAAGCTGGAAGAATTTAATTTGCATAATAATTTTAATTGAGTACGTGAGGTAATATATAATTTTTTTTTGATTTCAGTTGCTACTTATTGCTTCTACTCAAATTTAAATAATTTTTTAGATCTATTAGTTGTTTGTGTTTAATTATCTTAAAGCTTTTTATAGTGCTGCAAATTCTCCAAGTATTCCGAATTTTGGCTCAAATGATTGACAATCAAATTCGTATCGAGCACATTAACTGCTGGCCCGCCATATTCTGCTGGCAAACAATCAAGTCCAATCATATCGCGCAGCTTGTTCAAATGCCGACCATCGTGAGTGAAAATCTAAAAAGGAAATCGATTATGTTACTTAGATATATATATGATATTAATTTTATTCACACTTACGCGCTCCTTAAATTCTTTATTCATAAAGGGCAGAAACAGTGACGAAGTCACATGCATGAGAAATCCACGCTGAATGATGTGAACAATCCGCTGCGAAAATGGCAGAATCGAATTCTTCTCGTTGACGATCTTCATAAATGTGGGCGAAAACTGACGCAGAAAGTTGCGTGTGGTGCTGAAGCCAAAAGAAAATGTTGATCACAATGATCACATGTAACTTAATAATTTTGAAATAACTCCACTCACCCTTGTAAATCGCAAATGACCGTTATGCCATTCTTCTGCACACGCGGCAGCATCAACAACGACTCAAAGATGAGATCATCTATTTCGATTAAGTGTTGCAAATAATCAGGAAACTGTTGGAATGCATCCACTGTCTTAAAGATGACCAGCACACGTCCATTCTTATCCGTATGCGGCATGACGAACCGACACTGTGTTTCATAGAAAATCCGGGCATAAAACTCAATGGGGTGCAGGGCCACCCATGTGGGATGTTTCTGCTTAAAATCGTAGTAGGCGTGTATGGCCTGAAAGGCCTTAAATGTATCCCAGTTTGTGTAGCAGAGAAATTTCGTTAAAAATATCTCATCAGTGCCGACCTGCAACTCATTGGACTCTGCAAATGGATTGGACAACGTTGGACAACGATTTGGCAAAACAAAAAAATCCAACTTTCTTACTTTCGACCAGCTGACGCAATTGTTTGATTTTAAACAGCTCCTGGTCAGTGTGTTTCTCTAGAGTGCGCTGAAACAGCATTGTGTAAGGATTGATCCGTGTCCTTGTTGTTGGTATTGCTTAATAAATCCACAAATTTACATCCAATTTTTTATTTGTTCAATTTTTAGTTAAATTTCCGACAGCGATCAGCACTCGAAGCGCGCCGAATACGCACTGATTGTTAAAAATAATATTAACATTTTATTTGGCGTTATTATTTATTAGTTTTATTGTCCGAACGCGTTCAACATTTGAATGGCACTTGTTTGTTTGTGTTTTGATACCTTTGGGCTTCAATTTAAATGGAACGTGCTGTAATTAATTGAGAGCCGAGTGCTTGACGTTATATATGGCTCATCAGATTTAATACTCCCAGACGTCTCATCTTCCGATGACTTGAGCAGCTAAGTAGCTTTTCGTCCTAATATGTATAATAATACCTAGTAATCGTAAACACGAGCAAACGACCCCTGTGGGTTAGGTAAGAGCATTGTCCAGAGGCGTGACTATGTTGGAAATGCTCGGATTAGCATTGAAATTAATGTTACTTGTATGGAATACATAATTTGCAATTATTGATATTAGCTTTGGAATGACGGAACGCTATAAATATCAACCAGTAAATTGTTTACGAAACTCAAATACATTTTGGTACTATTTGTGGGTCGAAAATCGGATCGAACAGTAAATTAAACTTATGTCGGAGATTTGGAGTTAGCAGTACCAATACACATTCTATAGGTTGCAACATTTATTTTGACAATAATTATAAAAATTAATATTCGTCTAGATTATTAATGTAGGATAGTGTAAACTTATTTTTATTTAAGAACCAGCACCTATTTAATTGCACATTAATCTAATAAAACAAGTATGCGCTAGTTGAAATTCTTGGCTGGAATGAAAAATTCATAGAGTGCATTGTAAAGGATTGCAAAATTCAGTCTTAAGGGATCGGAGATAAAATCGATGGATGTTTGGTTACCAGCAGACGGCCTTCTCTTGCAAAAGGCTAGCGTGGACTTGTTTCGCAAGAAATCTGCCGAATAAGAAAACAATTAAGGTAATTTTCCATATGATTAAATGAATGTTTCACTCACCTCATGGCATGTGTCGGCACTGCGGCTACAAAGAGCAGAAAAATAACATTATTCTGATCATCCGCATGCGCATAACATTTGTGATAATCAGAGCAGCTGTACTGATCCAACATGGTTGACGAATTTGTTGGAGTGTCCGACTCGCTGCTGTCGCCGTTTGCCACCTTCAGCGCGTGCATCGTTTCCAGCGTGTGATCAAAGAATTTCTTGAGCATGTCCAGTCGTTGCAGATCACCCACGACTATCCGCTTAGCACTCGAAGATTGCTGGAGATTGCGTGTGAACACGGATTTGCGCGTCTGCGTATTGATCAAGATTATCGCCAATATATGCGCATCAATTTCAAGCTGCTCGGGCAGACTTCGGGGAACGCAGCGCTCAACGCTGGATAATATGTTGCCTTCGTTGCGATAGGAATTCATAGCGTTGAGGTGCAGCTCTCGGAAGGCAGGCTCGGCGCCACACAGAACACATAGCACACTGTTGGCCGCCACGGGAACGGTGACGAAACGAAAGGCAATATTTGGACTCTTGCCGGGTAGGTAAACGGGAATATCGAGCTGCAGCATACTGGACGAGTTCAACAGGAAGAGCAAAAGCTCTCTGTCCAACGTGTCCAAATCCCACCAGCCCTCCGTGGCGACAGCAATGCGCTGTCCCACAACGAGGCAACAGAACAGTGAGCCACAATTGGCACTAAACTCATTAAGTCGATTCAATAAATGAACATTTTCCGTTGCCAGCAAACAGTCGGTGTATCCCAAAAGAGTTGTACCAGAACTAGATGCTTCCAGTGCGGCATCCACAACTGGCACATACTTCTTGGCATCCTTCTTCAGGCGTTCGAGGAGAGCGGGATGTGCCAACTCATCGCGACTTATGAAGAGCGCAATTCCCCCAAAGGCAAGTTCCGCTAGATTTTGCAGCTGAAGCTCACCCATGCCACGGCCACACACAATGAAGGTGATTGCATTGTGAAAGTCGCGCCAAATGTAGGTCCACTCTTCTGTATGTGTCGTTTGCAATTGAATTCCCAGCGATTTGAAGAACATGTGAAAACCATTTAACGAGGCCACAGTCGAGAAAGGCAACTGAAACAAAAACAGCCGCAGCAACAAGTGGCAATTACAGTCATATATTATATCATTATAAAAACAAAATGAACTTACATTATCGCATTCGCCTTTTTTTCTGGTGAATATGGGTAAACCGCCATTTGTTGTCAAGCAATGCAAATATATTGACATCGAATCTCAAATAAAAAATGGGTTTCGTCTGTCGGAGTTTGTTATTGTTCGGTGTCTGGTCGCAATGCTTAATTCGGAGTACGATTAGAGATGAGCGTCTGCTGAATTCATTTAAATCGGTCACGAAGAAATGTTTTTGCAACTTGTTTGTATCCAATAGTTTTAAAAACAAACCTAATAGCATGTAAAAAACTTTGCTGAAAATTTTCAACAAATGTATATTTGTTTATATTATTATTATTTATATTACTTGTAACGATCATTTTCAAATGCCCGCAAACATCCATTTTCTGTGAAAAACTCGACACGAACCATGCTCGAACTTCGATAACAAAAAAGACACATTGAAAAAATACACATTAAGCGATAATTGTAAAAGCAAACCTGGTTTTATGTTAGGGCCGAATGCTCATATGATATGGGAACACTGTGTTTTGTTAATTGTGCCGGTAGAGAGTTGTCAAAGGCAAAAATAGTTTTTGTGCTTTGAATTGATGCAAACGTCATTAAATGTAATTTCCAAATTTCCCAACAACTCGCTTTTAGTTACTACAATTTATATACACTGTGCACGGTTCCGGCACCGCGCATGACGCGCTTATGATCCATCCCTGGTTTTCACCACAGAAGGAGAAGAAAAGTACTGCGAAAAAGTTTGTTTAAAACATACAAATTGGTCACAACGTCAACCGTTGTTAGCCTAATCGCTAAAAAATTGCTAAGCGTGCATGTGTTTTGGTACAGAAGCAAGAAACAAATCTTGTGCGCCACGCAAATTGAAACAAAAAATTTTTCCCTGTCTGGACAAAAAACGTTGTAGTCTTTTCACTCGTTTTGCGCTCTTCGTTTTCCACGCTGCTTCTTCGGATTCGATGGTTGCAACGCTTTTCTAAAACTCGGTAAGTGCGTGAGAAACATAAAATACGTACATAAGTCTGCATAAGAGGAGTCTGTTTAATTTAACAAAACAAATAATGTGTGTTGTACAACAACCGCAAGCGGTGCGCACATTATAGATTTGTGAAATGCCGTCGCAGTCTCGAGATGCGTTGCGCTGCTTTGATTGTATTTTGCATGTGTAAGCGGCATATGTGTGCGTGTGTATTTGTGTGTGTTAGAGATGAGCACTTTTTGATTGACGGTGACCACCACGCAGCGGAGAAATTTAAAAAATATTTAGTCAAGAACTGTAGCAACATTGCACAAATCAGATCTGGCCAAACTAAGATTAGATTTATCGAACTCGATGCTCACAACATACCTGTATTTGTATTTAGTATATTATTAACTGAGTATTTTAACTGCTAGACATTTGAACCACAAATGAAAGTGACTTACTATTCTCAAAAAAAGGAGAAAAAAATAGGGATGAGTAACAGGTACGGAAATATTGCACATCTCTACTCAGTGTTGAGGCTGTGTGTGTGCCAATGTGCGAATAAATGTAAGCGCGCGCCACAAGCAATCGTGCTCTTGTAGTTGTGCGTAGAAAATAAGAAAACATACGTAAATGATGTATGTATAAAAAAGAAATATGGTTGCCCTTAATGCCGATAAATGTAATTTCGATATATATTTTTTTTGTATTCCCGTTCCCGCAAATAGAGTAAAAACCTCTGCCAGCTAATCGTCAGATCCCGTCACAGATATTTCGCTACTGACGACGACGACGACGCGCCTTCGCCCCGCCCCCACGTTTTAGCCGGAGGAGCAAGCTAAAATCAATCAAAATTAACGCGGACACAGCTGCTACTGCTGTTGCTGCTGCTGGTGGTGCTGGTGCTGCTGAGCGACGGAGACGCGAACGCTGCTTTTACTATAAAGCGATGGCGATGATGAGCTCCGATGATGCGAGCAAGCTGCTCGATTTCAATCAGAAGCTGGACATTAATCTGCTCGATAAGATCGTTGAGGCCCTGTACTCGACGCAGGGTGAGCAGCTGCGATTGGCGCAGGATATACTCACCACACTTAAGGAGCATCCGGAGGCATGGACGCGTGTCGACAGCATACTCGAATATTCACAGAATCAGCAAACGAAATTCTATGCACTCCAAATACTCGAGGAGGTGATCAAGACACGCTGGAAGGTTCTGCCGCGTAATCAGTGCGAGGGCATTAAAAAGTATGTTGTCAGCCTGATCATAAAAACATCCTCAGATCCTGCCATCATGGAGCAAAACAAAGTCTATTTGAATAAGCTCAACATGATTCTGGTGCAGATATTGAAGCGTGAATGGCCTCGCAACTGGGAGACATTCATCAGCGATATTGTCGGTGCGTCCAAAACAAATGAGAGCTTGTGCATGAACAATATGGTTATACTGAAGAATCTAAGCGAAGAGGTTTTCGATTTCTCGCTCGGACAGATAACGCAGACGAAGGCCAAGCATTTGAAGGATACGATGTGCTCGGAATTTTCGCAAATATTCACGCTCTGCTCATTTGTGCTGGAGAACTCGATGAATGCAGCCCTGATACAGGTGACGCTGGAGACGCTGCTACGTTTCCTTAACTGGATACCATTGGGCTACATATTCGAGACGCCGCTCATTGAGACGCTGATCTTTAAGTTTCTCAGCGTGCACGTGTTTCGCAATGTAACCCTTAAGTGCCTGTCCGAAATTGCCGGCCTATCGGCGGCCAATTACAACGATAATTTTGCCACGCTATTCAAGGACACAATGGTGCAGTTGGATCAGATAATTGGCCAGAATATGAATATGAATCATGTGTTCCAGTGCGGCGATGATACGGAACAGGAGCTAGTCCTCAATCTGGCCATGTTCCTATGCACCTTCCTCAAAGAACATGGCAAAATCGTTGAGGATGCCAAGTATGTGGATTATCTGAATCAGGCCCTCATGTATCTGGTGATGATCAGTGAAGTGGATGACGTCGAAGTATTTAAGATCTGTTTGGAATACTGGAATAGCCTTGTCGAAAACCTGTACAATACCGAATTCTTTCATCCCACACTGGAATCGTCGAAGCGACAACAAGTTTATCCCAGGCGCCGTTTCTACGCTGCTATTCTGTCCAAGGTTCGCTTTATCATGATATCACGCATGGCCAAGCCCGAGGAGGTACTTGTGGTTGAGAACGAGAATGGTGAAGTGGTGCGCGAATTCATGAAGGATACCAATTCGATAAACTTGTACAAAAATATGAGAGAGACTTTAGTATTCCTCACCCATTTGGATTGTGCGGACACTGATCGCATTATGACCCTCAAATTGCTGAATCAGGTCAATGGCAGTGAATTCTCCTGGAAAAATCTCAATACTCTATGCTGGGCCATTGGTTCGATATCGGGTGAGTTATTGAGAGTGCAAAATGCTCAATCGAAAATTAAAACGAATGAGTGTAAATGAGAATTTTTTAAAGTTATCCGTTTTTTTTTTTAATTCCAATTGAAATTTCGAGTCAGCTCCTTTTTTTATATGCCTCTGTTTAAAATATTTGCATTTTCAGGTGCCTTTTGTGAGGAAGATGAGAAACGATTTCTGGTCACTGTCATCAAGGATCTGCTTGGACTGTGCGAGCAGAAAAAGGGCAAGGACAATAAGGCGATCATTGCATCGAATATTATGTATGTGGTCGGACAGTATCCACGTTTTCTGCGCGCCCATTGGAAATTCCTAAAGACGGTGGTGAACAAACTATTTGAATTTATGCATGAAACGCACGACGGCGTTCAGGACATGGCCTGTGACACGTTCATCAAAATAGCCATTAAGTGTCGTCGCTATTTTGTCACAATACAGCCAAACGAGGCGTGCACCTTCATTGACGAGATCCTTAGCACAATGAGCAGCATTATATGTGATCTGCAGCCACAACAGGTAAGTGTGCAAGTCAAAATTCCTTTTCCTATTTTAGACTAAAACATTGTTTCTTTTTCTTTCAACTGCTTCGGTTTTAAGGTTCATACGTTCTATGAGGCGGTGGGTTATATGATCTCGGCACAGGTGGATCAGGTGCAGCAGAATGCGCTCATTGAACGTTATATGCTGTTGCCGAATCAGGTCTGGGACGATATTATATCGCGGGCATCGAAAAATGTTGACTTTCTGAAAAACATGACTGCGGTTAGACAACTTGGCAGCATACTGAAGACAAATGTGGCCGCCTGCAAGGCACTGGGCCATGCCTATGTCATTCAATTGGGTCGCATCTATTTGGATATGCTTAACGTGTACAAGATCACCTCGGAGAACATCATTCAGGCCATTGAGGTGAATGGCGTCAATGTGAACAATCAGCCGCTGATTAAATCAATGCATGTTGTGAAGAAGGAGACGCTCAACTTGATAGCCGAATGGATATCGCGCTCCAGTGACAATCAATTAGTTATGGATAACTTTATACCGCCCTTGTTGGATGCCATCTTGTTGGATTACCAGGTGCGTATCATTTTTATTTTGGCTCGTCAAAATTGTCGTGTATAATTATTTATATGTTTTTGCAGCGGTGTAAAGTTCCGTCGGCGCGTGAGCCAAAAGTACTGAGCGCAATGGCTATGATTGTGAACAAACTGCGCCAGCATATCACGGATGAAGTACCAAAAATATTCGATGCTGTATTTGAATGCACGCTGGACATGATCAATAAGAATTTCGAAGATTTTCCGCAGCATCGCTTCAGTTTTTATGATCTGCTGCAGGCGGTGAATGCGCATTGCTTCAAGGCGTTCCTCACCATACCGCCGGCACAGTTTAAACTGGTCTTCGACTCTGTCGTATGGGCGTTCAAGCACACCATGCGCAACGTGGCCGATCTGGGCTTAAATATACTTTATAAGGTGAGTGTAACATTTGCATTTATTCATTTAACTGTTTCATATAAAAATAAAAAATGGTTTATATCCTGTTTACAGATGCTGCAGAATCTTGAACAACATCCGAATGCGGCGCAGAGTTTCTATCAGACCTATTTTACGGATATTCTCATGCAAATCTTCTCAGTTGTCACTGACACTTCGCATACGGCTGGCCTGCCCAATCATGCTATCATATTGGCCTATATGTTCTCGCTGGTGGAGAATCGAAAGATCACCGTTGATTTGGGTCCCATACCGGACAATATGATATTCATACAGGAATATGTGGCCTCATTGCTAAAGTCAGCATTTAATCATTTATCAGATAATCAGATCAAAGTCTTTGTCACTGGCCTTTTCAATTTGGATGAGAATATACAAGCATTTAAGGATCACTTGAGAGATTTTCTCATACAGATACGCGTGAGTAAAAATGCACAATTGATAATTGTATTTGCAAACATAATTCTATTGCTTTATTTACGCAGGAGGCAACCGGTGAGGATGACTCCGATCTGTATCTGGAGGAGCGTGAGGCAGCATTGGCCAAGGAGCAGTCCAATAAACGTCAAATGCAACGTAATATTCCGGGCATGTTGAATCCACACGAATTGCCAGAGGATATGCAGGATGAATAAAATTTATATGCCGCCTTGCTGTGCTTGCATGTTAATTGAAGCTTGAGAATGCTGATAATAATGAACGATTGATGATTGATTGAGGATTGATGATTGATGATTGATAATTGAGAATGATGGATGAGTGTTTTCTCGTTTGGAGAAAGAGTATAAATGATTGTTTGATTGAGTGAATATGAGTATAAACGTTATAAATATACAAATACACACACATACACACACATACACACCCACACACACACAACACACACACACATACACAAGCGCATCTACATGCTGGCAGTTGGATTTATTTAAGAGTAAAATGAGAGCAAGCGGTGTTAATGTGCGCAATTGCATACATTAATATGATTAACATATTTTTGCGCACTCACCTGCCAGCCAACATACCAAGAAACGGAACCACGCACTCCCCGCCCCGCCCTTACCCACTACTCCCCCACCCCCAGGCTCCTCTCAAAATTAGCTGTAAAACATCGTCGTCTACATTAAAAAGCAAACGAAAGATGCAAACTTTATACATATACATAAAAATACTAAAAGAAAAGAAACTTATAATAATATAATAATAATGATAATAATAATGTTTGTTTGAAATTTTTAAATGAGTATAAATGTAGAAATATCGTATATGAATGAGAAAAACAAGCGAACTCTTCACAGCCCCCACTCTCCACATACTTTCCTTTTCACATGCAAAACAAAACAGAAACAGAAACAAATTATTTTTAAAGTGAATTTAATTTTAATTTTCCCAGACATACAAAAAGCAAAACAAAAAAAAAAAGATGAAATTAATAATTAATTCTATGTATACATTTGCATAAACTCAATAAAATAAATATGTACATGTTTGTCATGTGCGTTTTAGAAACTGTAACACAAAACGAAAACATACACACAACGCTCACTCACTCACTCACACACACACACACACATACACATACACACACTTTCAAGAAAAACAACAAAAAATAACCATAGAAATTCGTATGCGTATGATTGATTGATTGAAGATGTTTAAATTTGTACATTTAAATTAGTTTGTACATTAATTTAAATAAAAATCAATTAAAAACACAACAACATAATTTGTTCATTATGTTCATTTGCAAAAGGCGTGTGTTTTTTTCTAGCAGGAACCCCAAAATGAAAGATTATTGATAAACGTTTTTCCAACTGCAAGATTCAATAAACTGGAAATTTGTTTCATTTTTTTTTATTATTGTTTAAACTAAAAAGTAATGATTATTTTTTACACACATGTTTATACTTTTAATTGCAAAATTATAATATTTTTTAATTAATAAAACGCTAAACTAATGTTTCCAATTTACTTTGTATTATAAACATTCCAAGAATTCACACAAGTCATTTTTGGTGCCTGCTAAAATGGAAAAACGTCTTCCCCAAATCTAAAGTTAATTGTTAATATCTATTTATAACTGTTCATTTATAGTGTGGGATTAGTGGCATTATATGGTAATTGAGCTGTTGCCATCGAGCAACTTGACCGGAAGTCGACAATGGTGTAGAAATTGTGTGTCTTTCGCATACGATTGCCACTTGACGTGGATTTCCTGTGAGATGAGCCAAGTGCTGCCCGCGGGCTCTGTGGGATACACCTTGGTCAGGTTACTGAAGGGCAGCTCAATCTCGTTGGCCACACGCTGCCTGAAGTCGGTGGCATTGAAAGGCTTCATGGATTGCATGGCCAGTGTGACGGCGTCGAGGAACATGCTCCAACGTGGCGTATAATAATCCTGCATCATGCCTGACCACTGTTTCGATGCATAATCCAGTATTTGATTGCTTGGTCCCCAGGCAGTGAGTTGATTGCGTGCATTGAACTCATAGATGGGCCGCTGATCAGCGCTGGGCGCCAATTGTTTGGCCTCCTCCAACCAGTTGCCCAATAGGTAGTGTTCACCACTCGCCAGTATTCGCTCCATATCCGTCAACAGTTCCAGCAGCTTACCACCCAAATATTCAAATCGGGCCAGCTGCGATTTGCGATAAGCTGACTTGAGATTAACGTAGACCTGATCGAAGCTTTGCTGCAGGAATTGGCGTGTTACGTCCACAAGATCATGCTTATAGAGCGCATATCTGTCGTCCTCCACAGGAACAGTTTGATTGGCCGCCAGCAACAGTTGCCAGGCCTCAACTACACTCGATGCATTGTACCAGGTCCATGGCTTCAAGTTAAAACTGGGCCGTTTGTTTAGCGCATATTTGCCGCGCATGCGTTGCAAGCCATGGAAATGATAAACACTGCCGCGCAGCAGTTGCCAGGCGCGGATTAGATCCGTATCGTTGACACCGTAGCGGGTCAAAGTGAACTGATCGAACCAATCGCTTAGCTCCAGTTTGAATCCGCTCCAGCCCTGCTCCAATGTGAGTGCGAAGAGTGCATAATTCTGGCCAATTCCCTCGGGTGTTATGCCCACGCCCACCATGCTGCTGTTGGGCATGGAGCGTGCCGCCACAATGCCAGCGTTAATCAGCTGCGCCGAGCCAAACATGCCCAGCGTGCCACCAAAATTGTTCAACATGCACCACACAAACGGTTGACCGTAATACGAGAACGTTCGCTGATATTGAGGAAACTGTTCACTCTGCAGATCCAAGACCAGCATTCGACCACGCGGCACAGCCGTGAGGAATGCTTCGATGAGTTCGTCCGACCAGTAGGCATTGTGCAGGAACATCCAGCCCTGCAGCAACCACACCGCATCTCTGTCCACCCTTCGCATGGAGTTGTAGATGGCCCGAGCCGTGGAACTTATATATCCGGGCTCTCCAATGCGCGGCTGCATTTCGTTGAAGGGGTCGCTGAAGTAGATGTGATCGCTGCCATAGATTTGGATGACACGACGCAGAAACTTTGCGCCCACCAGCTGAAAGAGTGGATCGCTCGGCTCAATGAACAGTGCACAACAGTAGGGATCTGGAAATTGATTCCAACGCTCAGCACTTGTAAAATTCGCTGTGGGAAAGATGCGTGGCAGTCCCGTCGGCACATGGCCAGCGAATGCCGGCAGGGCGACACTCATGCCCAGGTCACGTTGTGCCCGCAGAATGCGCTGCTGCAGCAGCTGCTGGAGTCGCCGATGTGCCGGTGGCAATGGTCCACCCCAGCCACGAATGTTGCCCATGCGTTGCCACGCCTGGAATGCAGGCCCCGCGAAATGCGCATCTATTTCATCGGCGCTCAGACCGATCTCTGTGTACACCTCCTGCCAGATGGCCTCCTGATTAGGTGCCAGCGATAGATTAATGCCCATCAGGGCCATCCAATCGATATGTCGGCGCCATTGTCCAAAATTCCACCACACAAAACTGTAGCTCCACGTGCAAACATTTTGATAATAAATAAACAAACTAGCCGACTTTGAGCTGTGCGTCACATTCGCTGGCTGCAGTTGCGCCGGCAGCTCGATGTGCGTCTTGAACCAATCCAGATCCTTGTTCAACACATACTTCAGATAGTAATGGAAACCCTTGCACACAGAGACCCCATCCCAGCCGACTATCAGCACTTTGCCATTATCCAGCTGACGGATCTGCAAATATAAACATCTATTTATTAACGACAGAATCTCATCACTTCTCTCTCTATTCAAGGTGATTCACACACAGTGGTGTTCACACAATTAGGTATAGCAATGGATAATGGTAGTTGATCAATATAGCAATAGATAATGGTAGTTGATCAATATATTTAAAGTTTAAATCTTTAATGTGTAGATTTTGCATATGCAAACCTCTTACATGGTTTATAATTCTAATGCAAGTGTAGAGCTCAGTTCAACTATAATTAAATAAATAACTGTAAACCTAATCAAAAATACACAAAATAAAATAAATAAATAAAACATATAGCATTATTGAGTATTGAGAGTACCTAGTTAAGTGACAACCACTGTACAATCTGAGAGCAACTACATCAATTGGATGAACATTATGCACAATTAATGCAATTTAAATAATTAAAAACAAATATTTTTAATTTGCAATTGCAGCAAATGCAACTAATTATATTCGATATTTTCTCACTTGATAGCTGCGCAATTCCAGCGCTTTGTTCACCTCCACCTCGAAGAGATTTGGCGCCCGATCGCCAAGCACACGTTGCATAAGCTGACGCACTGCTTCCTCCTGGACATCTGGCGATGTTTGTGGCGCCACTCGCGCCACCAGTTGCTCCGGCACGAAACGGCAATGAACCGAAGAGCCAACCAAAGCCAAGATCCACAACACGTAGAAAACGCTCAGATTGCCCGCCATGACAATTAATGTCAATGGCACAACTAGCACTGACAATGCCTCTGCGACTTGCTCTCTTTTGCTCTCTCGTTATTTGTTGATAATGAACTTGATCGCTTAAGCTGCTTTTGTAGATGTGTATAGAGAAATGAGCAAACTGCAACTGTGCGTAAATTGAATTCGTTTTACTATTGCTTGATCTTCTCATCAGCGTCTTCATTTTACCTGCTCTCCTTTTGCCTGCTCCTTCTTCAAGTCGCTTTGCCCTATTTGAGTTTGAAACGGTAAGCAGAACACACCACATTATCACTCCGTAATTGGTGTACACACTGTACGGACTTCAGTCGATTTATCGCCAATAAATCGATTGTTATCAAGAGTTGTAACATATATTTGAATGTGTATTAAAGTCTCTCTCTCTCTCTCTCTCTTTTATAATAGCTCAAGTGTTAAAATAGAGTAATTAAATTGAAAAAACAAATTATCTTTGACAATTCAATATATTTTATGACAAATAAATCGTTCAAGTTAAACTGCTCTTTATTTTAATTTTATTCAATTCAATCAACAAGATGTCGACAATTCGATTATTATCGAGAGGTGTAACAAATATTGGAAGATGTGTGAAAGTCTGTCTAAATAATTATTGACACACATGATTGCAATATTGATACATTAAATAAAAACAGTAAAAGTAAAATTAGTAGTAACTCAAGTTTTCAAATTATGGATATTTCAGTTTAATGACTCTTTCAAGTTAAGCTGATATTTACTTTTATTTTATTCATTTCATTTATTAACTTTATGA
Source organism: Drosophila atroscutellata (assembly GCA_035041605.1). Lineage (NCBI taxonomy): Eukaryota > Metazoa > Arthropoda > Insecta > Diptera > Drosophilidae > Drosophila > Drosophila atroscutellata. Next base: position 1,813,948 of record JAWNLA010000137.1, on the reverse strand, counting down.
TCATTTGATATTATTTGGGCATACGGGCAATTAAACTTGCAGCTTATCCAGCTAGAAGTAGATAATGCCAAGGATTATGCTTTAGAACAAAGTGTGTTATAGTAAAAGAAATCATAATTCATAATGTGTACTTTTTAAAAGACGACTTTTGATTAAAGTTGTTTTCAAGTTTTATTGCACTTTTTTGCCTTAGACACTAACAGTATTAAGTACTTATTTATGCGGATTTGTGCGTATGTTTAAATTCCTAACAATTTGTGGATAACAATAAAGCCATATAAAACTTAAAATTACGCGGGGCGGTTCACTGAAAGCTGCCAACAAATCAAATACAAAAGCAATCGCTCCACAAAAGGGTCTTTTGCTCGGCAATTCCAACAACAAACTAGATATACATGCACATATATATAAGTATGGGTGCTTAACTACTAACGAGTACATTATGTACATCAATTACATAATGTACAATTTAAAAGCCTTTCATGTTGCATTTTCACTAATAAATTAATGAAACAACAAATTGATTTGCACAACATTTCAAAACGAGACTAGCACAAAAAATACTTAAGTATACAAATATATATATATATATATATATACATAAACATATATTTATATGTATGTGTGCACAATTAATGTATGTATTTATGTATATGTAAGTACATGCATTGAAACAACCTGATTGCAATTTGTGTGCGTTTTGTTTTCGCTCTTCTGATTGCGTTCCGGGAAAGAATTTGAGGTTGATTAATCAATTGTTTACCCGGAGCGCAAGCAAGCGTATAATCAATAATACACCTTATAGTAAAATATAGAACGAGTCGTAACTTAAACCCGTTTTTTTTGTTTTTGTTTTTTTTTTGGTAAATTCGTTGTGCTTTCTCAACTACTTGTTACTTGATTTATCTGGCCAATCGGTAGGTGCTTGCTGGCGGGTAGAACACACTCTATTTTCAACTTGTTACTCGTTACTCGCATTTGCTTGTGCTACTTGACTCTAGGAGCTTGTCGAGTCGAAGACGCATTATTTTCTACTCGTTACTCGCCTCTGCTGATGCTACTCGCTACTTGACTCATCTTCCCAACCGCTAAGCGCTGGCTGGTGACTAAATGATTCGCTTCTAGCCTCTGATATTGCCACCCGCTCCTCGACTCAATCGTTGGCCGCTTGCTGACGACTAGAAGTTATATTTTTTACTCGTTACTCGCATCTCCTTATGCCACTTGTTTTTCTTAACTCATTTGCGTAATATTTAGACGCTTTTTGGTGGGTAAAAGCTGTTCCCCTTGCTATTCGTTACTCGCCTCAGCTTGTGCTACTCGTTCCTCGCCTCCCCTTGTGATATTTGTTATTTAACTCATCTGCTAGCGAGTAGAAGATGCTCTATCTTCTATTCCATACACGCCACTCTTTACTCACTACACGTTACTCGCTACTCGCTGATTGAGTATGCCTTTCGCATACACTTGCTGTGCCGCGTTATCCGCAACTCTCCTTCCTCGTGCGGATGATCCTGCAGGTGTTGTCCCATCGCTGCCGCCAGTTCGCCATCGTGCCCCGTTGCCGTCGACGACTTGTTCAAGGCGTACGTGCGTATAAAATCAATTGTGGAGTAGCCAGCCACCTTATCCGCCGCCGCAGTTATTGCTGTTGCACCCGTTGTGGCAGTAGCTGTCGCTTTGGGACTACGCTTCAGCGTCGATATCGTCGTTGTCGCTGTGGCATCTGTGCTCGCCTTAAGACCATCAGGTGTGACGGGCGCGGCGGCAATCAGAGGTTGACCGCTGCCAAAGCCTGTGGGCGAACACTGGGCGGGACTGCGTGGCTGATCCAAGTCGAGCACGATGTAGTTGACACCAGTCAGGCTCGTTGGCGTTACTGGTTGTGGTTGTTGTTGTTGTGGTGGCTGCTGCTGTTGTTGTGATTGGGATTGTTGTTGTGTTTGTTGCTGCTGCTGTTGTTGTTGCGCTGTGGATGCCACCGATTGTTGAGAGCTGTCGCGTGGCAGTAGCGGCAAATCTAAACGATTGATATTCTCATAGCAACGCTCATCGCAAAGCAAACGATCCACATTGGCATACAGACGCAACGCATCATTGAGAATCATCGGTGCCGACTCCTGTGGCGGCATATCCACCAAATTGCTCCCAGTGGATGTGCCTTCTGTCGGCGAATTGCTGCTGCTCTGCTGCTCGAACAATCGCTGCAACGGCTGATCGAAGTACATATTTGTGCTGGTGCTGATGTAGGCGCCCGGCGTAATTGGCGATTGCAGTGCGCCCACATCGCCATCGACGCCCGCATCCGCTGATCCCATCAGCTGAAGATTTGGCAACGAATCGGGTGAATCACTGGCAGACACCAGCATATCATTCGGCTGCTGCAGCAGGTGGTGCTGTGACTGTTGCTGCTGCTGCTGTGAGGAAGATTGCAACGCATTCCGCGCCAACAACGGTGCCGGTTCCAAGTAGTTATTGCTATGCGGCTGGAGATCACTGCGTCCCATCAGCACCGATACCGAATGCGTGGAGTTGACACGTTCCCGTTCCCTCTCGACCTGGGCAAAGGCATCCGTATTGACTGCGTTGATGTAGCGCTGGAACATCGGATACAGTTGCTCGGCGTTGTGGATGCGAAAGGTGTAGATGCCCGGACCGGACATGCAACGTCTGCCCGCCTCAAACGAGAACAGATCCCCGTTCAGGCCATAGCGTCGCAGATGCTGCAGCGCCCACATAATCGGTTCACAGCCGGGCGTCAGAAAGATCAGCTCGCGTGGCGTCAATTCCAAGTAGCCGCTGCGTATGATGGGCGCCTCGGGTCCACTGGGCTGCAAGTGGGCGACACGCACCCGAAACACATTCTCCTGTCGCAGCTCATTCAGCTTATTGGTGCTCGTTATGCAGCCCATGACGCTCTGCAAATACCAATATTAAACAACATGCATACAAAAGAGTTATTGCCAACAATTCTTCTCCTGACCAAACCTTTGATGTCTATCATGGAAACTGCGTATGTGAAATTATCTGTTCCGGTCCTTACAAACACGTCTCCATTGTTTTTTCCATCTCAGTTGGCTAGTTCTTCGTCGATTAAGCACTAAAATCCTGTTTGACAATAATATTTTTGATTTATTTGCAATATTTTTGTTTTCTTTTTTTGCCAAATTGCTGTTTTTGCGTTTGACTGTTAATTTTTCACATTTTGCAGAATGTTAACCACAGCGACCAACAATGTTATGTTATCTTAGACTGAAAAAAATTCGAGATAAGTTTTTTAACTAAAGCGTTGTTTTATTATGTTTTAAGCGTATATCAAAAAAGTAATTTTTTAACTTTTTTTTAGCACCCGTCTAATTGCTGCTAAACAAAGTGCCTTAAGCTCACTAATTAGCTATATTTTAAAATTTAACAGTTGCTAACGCTCTGCAAAACGTTGATAAATGCGCTTAACAGGAACAGCTGTTGTTTTAACATATATCGAAAGTGATAGAATTAAGTCAACTAATTTATTCATAAACTTAACTTAATTCAAAAAGTAAATCATTATAGTATGAAAATGTGTAAATTTTGGGTAGTCATTACAAGCATTTAAGCATTAAGCTTACATAATTAAAAATTTGAATTTGAAAATCGGCAAATTTTTAATATAACATTTTGTCTTGAGTTCTCATTTTCAATTACATTTCTCAAAAAAAAAATGTTCAAAAGTGACTTGAATTTCATTTTTATTGTCTTTAGAATAATTTGAATTAAATATGTAAACATGCACGCAAAATGGAAATGATTGCTTTTCAGTGTATTGCATTTAACTTAAATTGAGAAAAGCGAGTCTGCGATCAACGAACTAAAGACAATAAAATGCATTAAATAGGGAATTTATCCGCCATTGGTGCCATTTAAATAAATATTCATAACATCTTTGTTGAGATGCACAAATTGCTGTCGCTTGGGAATTGGTTGAACATTTGGCAAACGGGTTCCATTCACTGCATTCAGACTTAAAAGTGGCTCATCATCGTCAGAGGTCCAAGTGCTCTCATCTGCGGATTGCTGGACAGGATTTGCTGGCTGTGACTCGTGTCGCTTTCGCTTCGCCGTCGAAGTGGAGGGCAGATTGATACTGCCTGCCGAGGGCAGATTGCTGCTGTCTGTGGTGGAGTGAGTGGATGAATGTTGCGAAGTCGATGAGGTGGGCAACGGTTGACTATTGCTCACATCCGAAATGGAATTTGTGTTAGCCGCCGCGGCAGCAGCCGCTCGCTTCTTGCCCCTTTGCATCTCGATGGCGTGGCGCATCTTGATGCGATAGATCCTGACCAGCGTGTCGTAGCAGCTGGCGCACACCAGCGTTGTGCTTTGCATCTCGGGATCCAAGTGTTTGGCAAAACTGAGCAATTTTTCGTCGCGGATTGTTTTGTGCGGCGGCCGCAAATGATGATTGCCCAAGCCACAATAGCGTTTACGTACGGTGGGTGATGCACCCTGCTCTGGCTTTGGCGGCATCACAATTATTTGGCAGTCTTATTTTTTGTTAAATTTAAAAATTGTAATTTTCTTTCATTGATTCTGTTTCCCGCCGAATCTACGACAATTTTTAGTTGTGTGTGTGTGCGATAAATCGACAATCCCTAAAATTCTGTTTCAATTCACAATAGACAACTCCATCGATATATACATATTTATCAAGAGTATACGACTATCGATATATTGCTCCCCATCCTTAAGCGCACATTCGAAAATAAATTTCAATTTTATTACTTGTTTCATCAAGCACAAAAGTCTTGCTTAGCTAATATATTTGCATTTAATTAAATATGCTTAACAAACAGTCATTTGGGGTCAGTTAATTTAAGTTAAATAGATTCAATTGCGATTTGAATTTGAATTGAACATCGTTCAACTGGCTCCGCTCCATTTACTAGCCAGCCTGCTAATTTATCGATAGTTATCAGCATTCGCTTAGGGTTCAAAGAAAGAAAATGAAGCAGAAAAAAATGTGCCCATTTATTCACACACATACACTGTGCTTGAACGCATTCGGTTTGTTTGACAGCTCAGCGAGAGACAGAAAGTAGTTGAAAGAAAGAAGTTCGAACTGCGGTTTATATTCGAAAAAAACCCAGAATCTAAGTATAAAGTGCGCGTCCGTCATAATAAATAAGTAACGAGACAGGTAAATGCTAATTACAATATTCATAATTTCATTCAAAACGCATCAATAAAACAGGAAAAAAAATGGCAAACAAAATTTGAAAAACCAAGCCAAGCTGTCTGAGTGCCTTTGTGTGCGTGTCTATGTGTGTGCTTGTGAGTGTGTTAGTGTTGCTTTTGAAATTCTGTATAACGCTTTGTACAAGGTTTAATAGTGTGTGAATGCGAGTGTAGGACGAGACTTTTGTGAGTTATGACTTTAAAATGTAATAATTACGAGTGCTCAAATAATTATTTATTCAAGTATTCAAGTGCCGCAGACGAACGAACAGCGCTTCAAGCATACAGAATTAAAAAAGGACGCCATACTATTGTTAGTATCTAAATGTGTGCGTGTGTGTGGGCTGGGCTCGTTGACAGAAAATTTCAGCAGCTCTAACTAAAATTTTGAAAAAAAAAATATGCATAGCCGGCTTTTTGTTAGTGCTGCTTCTTGTCTGTTGCTGTTCATAGTTTTTTTTGCGTTCTTTGCAGCCTTTTTCTCTCAAATTTTTGGGTGTGCCGCCTGCAATTGCGTTGGCGTTGCCACTATGTCGCCGCTGCCGGCGTCGCTGCCAGTGGCTGGCTTTGTATCCGTTCGGCGCTCTGTCTCTCTCTCTCTCTCTCTCTAGGTATCTCTTCTGCTGTCGCCCATCAAGCTTGCTCTCTCACTCATTCACTCTCTCTGTCTTGTGCTCTACGCTTGCTTATCAACATTCTTCCCTTACGTGCTTCATTTATCCTTTTTTACGTTTTGTGCTGTCACTCGTACGCTCCTTGCCTGCCTGCCTTGCCTCTTCTTTCTTTTGTGAGTGCGTACACACACACATATATATATACACATGTATAAGCGCATGTGATTGTGTGTGTGAGTGTACGTTGTTGTCTGTTGCTGCTGTTGCCTTGTTCGTCGTCGTTTCAGATGCCTGACTTGACTTATTTTTCATTGTCGTTGTCGTTGTTGTCGTCTTGTCTTTGTGTTTGAGCATTCTATGCCTGATTACACTTGCCATCACGTTTGAACTTGTTTGCTAAAAATATCCTTTTTTAATGCTCAACACAATATGTGTGCGTATTTTTTTTGTCTCTCTCTTTGCTGTGGGCGGCTTTTACTTTTACTCGTAAGCCAAGTGCTGGTAGCTGCCTGAGGATCGTTGCGAAGAGAGAGAAAACCACTTTTGCTATAAAAAAATTATTGCGTCGCAATTTTTATAGCTAGTTGGAAGTGAAGGCTACAACAACAAAATACATGATGAGAGTAGTTAGCCAGCCCAGCACAGCCTGCTGCAGACCAGCCACCGCCCTAACTGGCGTCGCCGCCGCTTACGTGCCTGTGCCTGTGTATATATATATGTGTGTCTGCAGCAAGTACGACAGACACAACATTGATGAATGATGTGCAATCTGCATTTAAATATTTATAATTTCAAGTAAAAAATTCATAATTTTTATTTTCGTAGTTGATTTTCATCGAATATTTGCTATTCTGTCCTTTCCCGTAAATTATCATTCGCGATTTCCATAATCTGAATTGCATTTGGAGCTTAGCTTTTCATGGCTGCATTTGAAGTCGTTTCAAGTTTCATATTGAATTCATTTGATGGAGTTGTGGGGGAGCAATGCTGGCAAATGTTTATTGTTTTTGTAGGGGGAATAAAATTGTTATTGTTGTTGTCGACTGCGGTTACAGCCTCAAGTCTGTGTGTGGCAAAATACTTGCGTTACCGTTACGTTGTTTACGCCAAGTGCAATTTGCGGTTTGCATTAGAAAAAATAAACAGTATCACTGTAAATAATTTCTATTAAAAAAAATTAGTATTAAAGAAAAAAATCAAATTTTTTTTATAGCATATGTTGGTAAAAAAAAAATTCCACTTATTTTTCAATATTTTAGCTCTTAAATCCAAGTGGATTTTGAATTTATTTGTTGAATCCCCTTAAGAAATTGAAAAAAGACAAATTAATAATTTTATTTTAATTATTTAAATAAAAATACTTTACAAATTTTTATAAACATGAGTTATATTTTAGAAATAAAAATTATATTTTAAAAATATAATATAAAATGCAGGAAGGGAGGAAAGAAATGTGTTAGCAATAACTTTGTTACATCGCCATTATTTCCCTTGCAATCGTTAGACGGACGACAACAATAACAAAACAAACAAAAAAATGCCCGATTTTCTCAAAGAACGCAATTTATGCCGATCAAGCAACATCGTCGTTCGTTCTTATCTGCGCAGCGAGCAGCGACCGACCGGCCGGCCTGAGCAGAAGTCCGCCCATGTCTCTTTCACTCCTTCTTGCTACTCATGTTCATCTGCTTCTCTCAACTGCTGCTGCTGCTGCTGCTGCCTGCTTTGTTTGTTATTGTTGCGGATTGATTTCTTGCTTGGCCTACGAATATTTTTGAATGTGGTATATTTATTATTTTTTTCTTTTGATATGAGAGGTTGCTGCTGCTTTTTGTTGAATTAGCATTAATAACAATATGAAATGCTCGCCACCGAATGCTATAAATAAACAAATATACATATGCATGTGTAAAGTATGCAAGTGCTTGTTAGTTGAATTTCAAGTGGTTAGGATTGATTTTTTTTTAGAGGTTGCCGGTTTGTGTGTAGTGGCATGAAAATGTGCTGCCTTGATGGAAAAAAATACGAGTACACACATGCATATATATTCAAAGCAACAAACCACAACGCACACATACGCACACACGCGCAGAAACGACAATGGCGGCTGATCTGCTCAAGCAACATCTTTTATACACATGTTGCCAGTGCGTATGTGAGAGGTGGGGAAGGAGAAGGAGAGAGGGGTGACACTGACAAGTCATGTCAACACTTTGGCTGACATTTGCAAGCTGTGATATATTTATTTCATACACAACATTTTTGATGCACTGATCGATAATTGTCGTCAACAAAATTCAATTTCAATTAAGTGATAAGCGCAAGAATACAATAATCAGCGTAAGCTTGTACAATTAACAAGACACAAGTCAACTCAAGTCAACAGCAGCAGCAGAAAAAAAGACATTAAGAATTTCGCTCTCTTCTCGCTACCGATCCCTTTCACTCCTCTTTGTCATTGTTTATTTAAAGTTGTTACTGCTACTCTGCTGGCAGCGCAGCACCCGGTTTGCTGCCATGTGGGGTCATTGTGTGAAGAAGCATGAATGGCAAAATAAAGCAATAAAGAAGGCCCCTGCATATGTATGCATGTGTGTGTGTATGGAAATGTTTCGTTGCCACCGTCAAGGCTCATTAGTTTTGTTATTGACTCCTTACGCATTGCATGCAGCAGCAACAACAAGAAGTTATAACAACAACAATAATAATGTCACTATCGCTTTTATTGATAGCTGCTGCTGCTGCTGATGGTCACTCAATGCAATGCAATATTGTTGTTGGCTCTGCCCGCATTTCAGCTGTTGACGCCGCTGCTGACGCTTCCGGCCTTTCTCTCTTTGTCTGCTTTTCTGCTTGCTTCTAGCTCGGCACTGCGCTGCTTGCTGCGCTGCCCTGCTTGCAGTGCTGTCAAGCGCTGAAGTAGAAGTTTCTTTTTACGTTCGTTCTTTCTGTTGCTGCTTATGCTTCTGTTTTTCTTCAGTTGTCGTCGTCGCCGATCATCGCAGTCGTCGCTTGTTGTTTGACTTGTACGGTTTTGTGTGTGTGTTCGGTTTGTTTTTGTGCGACGACTTTTAACAGTACAATTCGAGAAACTAACTAAATAGTTATACTTACTACTACTACTCCTGCAGTGCATTTTGTGAGTGGTGATTAATAAAAGTGCCTTTTCTGCTTTTTCACCTACAAATTAATTATTAACTCGCACATCGCTTTAGGCATTTCTACAAAATACTGTTTAGTGTTGTGACCACCCACGCAGCGGCGACACAAGAGTAAAGTAAGTACCGGAAATAATGCATACATTTGTAATGTGTCTTAGCAGCAGCAGCAAGAACAGAACAGAAAAGCGTGCGTCAATTTTTGTTTTGTTTGCCAATTGTCGTCTTATGAATTATTTATGTGGCTTGTATTAAAATGCCGTTTACAACAATACCAATACCAAAGTGGTCCGGCGTATAAATCCGGACGCAGCGCTTTGAATTTCTAATCAGACTGCATAAGTGAGCGTGCGCGCGCGCCACTTGCCACTTGATGACAACTCGCAACTCAATTTCAATTCCCGCTTTGGTTCGTTGCTGACTAATTGGCATTTGTCTTTGTTTCTGCTACTACTACCTTTATTGCTACTACTTTTCATCAAATTACTACTACTAATGCATGCTTTTGTATATTAATTAGCCGCAAAAACCAAAGAACAACAACATAGTAGAAGAGGAGAAGGCAGAGAACAAGAATGGAAAAGCGCCCAACCGGTTAGGCCAGCGCAACGGTTGCAGCCCACTTTTATATCTATATATAAAAATATATATTTTTTTTTTTGCCAGCTACGCTTTCTACATGCATCCGCATCCTTCGACAATATTTTGCGACTGCTTTTTCAAGTTTTCTGGCCACACTTACATAGTTGTAAATGTGTGTGTGGAATGAGTGGGCTGGTTTAATCTGGCTCGCGTTGGAAAGCTAGCTGTCTCCTCTTCCAGCTGCACACACTTAGATTTTGTGATTTTTTGTTTTACGAGTGTTTCTTATTGTTGTTCGAGCTGCGCAATTTAATAGCAGTTTTCTTTTTTGGCCTTAAAATCGGGTATCGCAAATAACATTTTCTTATTTATTTTGTGCTGTTAGTTGATTTTTGTAGACCTTGTTAAACTAAAATAACCATAAAAGTAAAAGCTAGCTTTAAGTGGCTATTCTCCCATTTATTTATGCATATATTAAAATTTTATGTGCTTCACTTATAACAAAAAATAAACAAAAACGCAAAATCTTTTCACGTGCGCTAAACTATGCATTTAATTTTGATAATGACTTTAATGTCTTAAAAGAAAAAGATTCTCTGCAATCTGCTAGTTGTGTTTATCTACTTGGTTAAGCCCGTAAAAAAGTATTTTTAATGTTTGTCCAGATCGCTGCTTTCTTTTGCGCTTATCATTTTGATATGTTGTTGACTCTGCAGTAACACAGCTATCTCGACTTAAACACAAACACATCATACAATTATTTTTATACACCAAGTATAAATCACGTACGTAAAAGAAAAATATAAGAAAAGAGCGCTGTTTCTATTGTTAAGTTGAAAAACTGTGAATCACGAATAATTCTTAAAAAAAATACACACATCAAAATCAATTTACAATTACCCCATTCTATGCAATTGATAGCCAAGTTGCTTTGTGCCTCATTCGCGATTATCAATTGTGAATGCGTCGCCTTCTAAAGACACTTCCTCTCCTCTCTCTCTATTAATAATATTTTGTAACACATACAGCACTTATTCATATATGTGTGTATATATATATATATATATATATATATATATATGTTTAAATTGTTGTTTATCATTTGTTACTGCGGAGGTTTGTTCAGATATCGGCAATGACGACGTCGAAAGTACCGTTATGTCAATGAATATTTGAATATCTGCTTATATTTTGGGCTATGTTCGTTGAGTACCCTATAATAGTAATTGTGAAGAATGCCATAGAAAGAAAGAAAGATCCGTTTGTCGAAAACAACTACAACTACTGACCGGAAATGATAATTGAAAACAGTTTTCTTCGTTTTACATACTCAAATACTTCAATACATTTGTATTTCCAGCTCGTTACTAATTATGGCACTCATTTTACGTATCCTTTTCATATTGTCGCTCAACTCATAAGAAGACAACAACAACAACAACAGAGCGCCAACCAATTATATCCGGTTACTTGAGACATTCCCTGGAACTGACTGCTGTTCTTCTTGTTCTTCTCTTGTTGTTGCTGTATGCTTTTCGCACAGACAATTTTGAAATGGTGCTCTCTTCCCTCAATTCCTTTTGCTGCGTGGGCCACAAAAAAATGTTGCCATATATTTCCCTTTTGACAATTGCTGTGTGTGAGTGTGTGTGTGTGTAATGCATTTAAGTGCACTTCGTATGTGCTTGTGTGTGTGCATGTTTATTACATGTGAAATTGATTACTGATTGGGTTTTGTTGTGTGCTATATTTAGGCGTGGCTTATCTGCAGCACCAATTTATATATATATGTGTGGCTCAAATAGCTAACAATGTGACAAATATGCAAATATGCATTGCTTGCACTTGTATGTATGTGTGTGTGTGTGTCAACATGTGTATCAACATATTTTATTTTTCCCTCTCGCTCTCTCTCCTTGCTTTACTTATTATTATACTCGCATTTATTTGTATATTTTGCGACCGTCGCCGCCTGGCGGCTGATTGAAGAAATTGAAAGAAATGAGTTGAGATGCATTGTGTGTGTGTGTCTGTCAGCTGTCAAGTGCGTGTGCAGTGGAATGAACAAAATTAAAAAAAAAAAAAAGGGAGCCTGAGACGGCGACTGAGACTGCGACTTGAGTCTGTGGGCGTTCGTTTGATTAGTTTATAAAAGTTCAATTACGTCTACTTCGCGCGGCTTTTGAGTGCGCGTGCACTTAGCAATTTCTCAGTGCTATAAATGCTACTCTATTATAAATGGCCCTACACAATTTATTTGTACAACAATGCAACTTCCAACTGGAATCTCTATAGATATATATGTATGTGTGTGCGTGTATATAACATGACATGAAATTAATGTTTGTCCAGTTGGCCGGCCGGCGGCTGGCTCCAGTGTTGTTGTGCTGTACGCATTCCAGCACAATCAATTTAATTTACGTATCGTCTGTACTCTCATAGCGCTTGGATCTTCCAGTGGAAAGGCAAAAGGAAAGACAAAGAGGGAGAGAGTGAGAAGAGTGGAGAGGAGATGAGTGGAGTAATAGAAGCAGGCGTCAAATTGAAAGCGCAGCCGCAGCAGCAGCAGCTTAAAGTGTCAAAATTGATAGAGAGCAGACAATTGAACGCACACACACACACACACATGCACTCACGCACACATGCATACGCTTCTCTTTGTGTGGAGCTGTTGTTGCATTTCGAACATGTTTCCATTGTTGATAAATGCGCTTTTATTTATAGACGACAGACCGCCACTCTCCCCTCTTTTCCACGCCTCCTCCGCATTGCTACGTTCCTTTGTCCTCCCTTCGTTTATAAATTTTCTTACACTGAATGCGACACAAAGGCGCGGCTTTAAAAGCAAAGAGGCGTGAGAGAAGTGACCAGTGGCATTTCTATTGTAAATGTTGTGTGTGTGTGTGTGTGTGTGTGTATCAAAGGTCAAGTTTAAATTAAATTTAACCAATAAAAGCTCTGTGCACCACAAGCCCAAAAAATTTAGTTATTTGAACTGATTGATGCCAATGTGACTTATGTGTGAGGGTTGTAAAACTCCTGCTAATGATCATCTCCTTTAAACGCTTTGACTTGCATTTTCTGCCGCGAGTGCCCTCGTCGGTCTGGCAACGCTGTCACATTTTTAATGCATCGCCTATTGTCTTATGTATGTATGTATGTGGGCCGCAGTGGCGCTCAAATATTTTCACACGCCGCCCCCCAAAAATGCTGCTGTCTCGCAGAGACGTCGGCGTTAGCGTCGACTGCTCGTTGCTATGCCAACGACGGGCAATGACCGTCGTCGTTGTCATTTTTGTTATTGCTGTACGTGAGAGTTGCGTAAGTGTAGTAGTAATAGTAGTAGTAGTAGCAGTGGTAGTATTCGGTAGTAGTAGACGTCATAGTAGTAGTAGCAGAAATGAAATGCCGGCCGGCGGCAACCCTATGCTGCTGACACTGTCCTTGTTTACTTGTCCTTTTTGCCTCGCCTGATGCGTCATACCTCAATTTTACTTGCGCTTTTTATTGTTGTTGTGTTCTCTTTCTTTTTCTCTGTACGCGCACAGTTGGTTCTTGCGCTGTCTATTTTAGTAAGGGTTGTATTACGGCGGCTACACCTGTGTTTACTTGTTTGTGTGTGTGCCGACATATTTTTGCGATTACTCATCAAGCATATTCATTCTGCATACAGTCAGTCAGTCCAGTTCAGTCTGTCCAAAACAAAAAAATCAGTGGATATTTCACATTGAAATTCGACGAGATCAAATTAATTGCTGGACACCTCACTTTCCATTTGTTCTTCTTGTTTCTTGTATATTATTTTTTTCTGTTCTGTGTTTTTGCCTATTGTCGACAAATTTGCTGTAGATTTAGTTCGATTAATCTTGTGGCTGGCTGATCCAAAATGTAAGCAGAGGCGGGCGGCATTCACTTTGTTGTTGCCATCGTTGGTTTTCTTTTCTTTTTTTTAGAGGTGTTTGGTGAATTTGATTTTTTTTTTTTTTGGGGTTCATTGAACGGTTGAAACTTTGTTGAGAAACTTTGTTGAAACGTGATGTTTTCACGTTTCGTTTTCGTTCGTATTTAATAACACAATTTTTGTGGATACACGTGTAACGTGAAAAAACAGTGAACAGTTTATAAAACGAACTGTGCCTTCGATTTATCAAATTACTTAAAAAATACACGAGTTATAAAAAAAAAATTACAAATAAAATTAAATATTAAATATAAATTGGAAACATGAAATATTCATATGATTTATGGGAGTAGTTAAATTTAAAATCTGCAATATTTGTTGCATGAATTTATATTGGTATTAACTATTAACTAACAAATAAAGTTAAAAATAAAATTGAATGTTCAACTTAAAATTAAGAGAATAAGAAATATCCATAAGACTTGCTAGATTTTTTGGGATATTTTTAAATGTAAAACGACAATTTGTTGCCTGGATTTTGATATATTCGTATTATTATATTGATATTTCTATGGAATAAAATTAGCCTCTTCTTTTTCAATTTGAGTATTTAAGCTTGAAAGTTCGCAGTGAAGAAAAAGAAAAAAAGTCGCTAATTGGCATTGGCTTGGAAACAATGCAAACAGCTGTTATATCGCAGCTGTTCTCAGAGCGCGAAAAATGCGAGCAAAGATTGCATATATACAAATGCTGGTTTTGCGACAGCTTTTTCAAATGAGGTCCGCTTTGGCCGCTCCTCTTTGTGTAAATGTGATGTTTGTTGTTGTTGTTTTTAGCCACCCCTAAATGTGACGAAACTTTTCGCTTTTTCATTTTCTGCGCCCGATACTCTCACCTCCTCCCTCCTCCGTGCTCCTTGCTTCCTGCTGCTGTTTAAATTTATTTGTTACGGTTTCTGTTTCATTTACCGAGTCGCGTCGAGTAATTCGATTTTCAAAGTGACGCATCGTAGTGACAAGAAGACGACTAACAGCGAGGAGCTAGTGGGAGGGGCTTAGTGGCGCGCCCGTCTTTCATCTCCCCTCTTATTTTCTCTCTCTCTCTCTCTCTCTCTCTGCATGTGGATGTGTCATTTGTTGCTTCATACAAATTTCCTAAATTTGATGATTCACTTGCCGCAGCTGAAATAGTTTCACAATTGCTGCCGACTTTAGCATTAATCATTTATTTAATACATATTTCTTGTCTTGTTATGGCTACGCCTGATAAGCTGCTGTTTACATTGCCTTCTGCTTTTGCCGCACACTGTGACAATGATTATATATATATATATATATTATATTTGAGTTTCACTTTAAATATGTTCACTTTTTAAAATATATTTGATTCTTTTCGCTTTTCCAAACTTTCATACTTGATTCTTACAGTTTGATATGTTCATTCAGTCACACTTTGCCTTTGCGTTCTTCATACAAAGCCAACTAAATTGCTTTCTTAACGAGCAATTTAATGAGTTGCCGCCTTCTCATTCATTCGCACACATACACTCACACACACACACATGTATGTGGTTGCTAGGCGCAGACAAGTTAACTCTGATTACTGATTGAGTTCTGGCAACATCACACAAAATAATTAAATAAATGCAAATAAACAAAGAAAGAGCACGAATTAAAGATGCCCTAAATCTAAGACTTTTAACCATCAAAAGTCGTTGACTAACTGCGTCTGTGTATGTGTGTGTGCTCTTGTGTGTGTGATTTTTATGTTAGCAGAAAGTGCTTGTTCTTTCTGCCGGGTGTAATTTGATAAAGATGCATTTACAATTTTCTTTTGTGTTTCGATGTTGATGACATTTTTACAGATCATAAATTTGATGTCAAGGTATATGTATGTATGATGTAAAATGTAATTTAAAGATTATTGCTATCAGAAATCGGTTTGTATCGATATTCGGGAAATGGTGGCAGTTATCGATAAAATCCAATAAACTTGATGCGCGTAGGGTATATGAGAACTTACGGCCGTGCCTAAGTCGACTCTGTTTTTGATGCTGCTTAGGAATACATATATTAACCGTATGGGGTAGTAGTTGCTTTGATTTGCCTGGTAAATAATTTGACACAAATCAAATCTATTTTGGTTTATTGCTCGGTCCAATATGTTGTAATAAGTTGGTTTCGATAATGAAAATATATTGGATAATTCTTTAACAGACTATAATAAACCCATTGATTGAAGGAAGATATCAAGAAATGAGATCAAGAAATTATAAATATGCTCAATAGTTCAAAGTAATGAATTTTGTACATTTTCTTTTTAACTAGTTTTAAAAACTCTGTTTAATAGCAGAAAAATTGGAAAAATAAAAGTCAATAGCAAAGTACATTATTTTTGCAAACCAAATGGAAAAATATGAATTTTTTCCAGTGTCCAAACATTTTTCACATAGATAAGTACACTATCCTCTATGTGTATGTGTATGTGTATGTGAATGATATGATATATATTATTGCTATATGTTGCGTTGGTCTCTAAAACGCAATGCCTTATCGCAGTACACACAGCCGAGTACAAATATCTATTGCGATGTTGTACAAATTGCGAATGTTTTTGTTTTTGTTATTGCTGTTGTTGTTGTTGCCATTATTGTTGTTCCTTGGTAGAAGAAGTTGGCGTGCAGTAAAATGTCAAATGTATAAATAAAATGGCAAGTTCATTTTAAAATGTGCGTCGCTGCCATTTCACGATACTCGATAAAACATGTACACAGTACAAACAATCTTATAAATATATATACCCGAGTATAATATATAGTATCAAGTAAATATATAGGAGAGTAAGAAGACAAGGAACAATTTATTTGCAATTATTTTCAATCCAACCGAAACCCGCATTTTATTTGCTTTTGCAGAACAAGATACAGCGGAACCAATTAGCAATTAAAAATATAAAAAAAAATAAAAGAGAGGAGGACCAGCAAAAATGGGTAAAGCACAGAGCAAGCGTTCAATTGATATCACCACCGATCCGAAGAAGGTTGGCGAGGGCGACGAAGTCGCCGGCAAAGTCGAGAAAATTGATGTCGATGTCGATCAGGCGCCGCCCGCATTAAATGGCGATGCATCGACTCCAAAGGAAAAGAGCGAGGATGCAGCAGCTGCTGCAAGCGGCGAGGTAAATTGCAACAAAGACGGGAGTAAATTGTATGTGACTTCAATTTATGTTCTTACTTTGCAGAAGGGCGAAGAGAACTCGGAGAATGACAAAGATCTAACCACCGAGAAGAGTGCTGCCGAAGCGGCGGCGGCGGCGGCGTCGTCGTCACCAAAAGGTGCTGATGGTGATGCAGCTGCTGCTGCTCTTGAGACTGCTGCAAAGGATGAGGCAGCAACAGCAGGTGGCTCGCCCAAAGAGGGTAGTGCTGCGGAGGAGATCTCACCGTTGGCCGATGAGAGCATCAAGTCCAAGTCCAAGAAGGATAAGGTAAAAAAGAAATGGTCATTCCGCAGCATCTCGTTTGGCAAAAAGGACAAACAGAAGCCAGCCAAGGCCGAGGAGCCAGCCTCCCCAACAGCAGCAGCAGCAGCAGCGGCGTCAACGAATGGCGAAGCGGAGCAGCCAGCAGCAGATGGAGCAGCAGCCGAAGGAGGAGCAACTGTAGCAGCAGCCAACGCGGATAAAGCAGAGGTAAAGCTGGCAATCTAACAATATACTTGTGCCTGCCTCCAATTAAAAGTCTAACTTATTCCTTGCAGCAAAGCGCGGATAAAGCAGCTGCTAATGCGACGGCCAAAGTTGACTCGAAACCCACCGAAAATGGAGCAGCCAGCGAACAGGAAAAGCAACAACAACAGGAGCAACAACAACAAGTGAATGGTGATGAGCGGAAGACAGCAGCGCCAACAGTAAACGTCGTGGAGGAGGCATCCAAGCCGGAGATAACCACAGCGATTAGTACTAGCAGCACCATCACCACCACCAACGAATCGAAGACAAATGTTGAGCCACCATCTGTTGTTGAGTCATCGAGTGCTGCTGTGGTGCAGGAGCCCGATACCACCACTGAAGTTGTTACCAATGGTCATGGCGCTGCCGCTGAGCCCGTGTTGTTGACCAACGGCGAGAAGAACGGTTTGGCCGAATCCCCAACTGAGCCAGAGGCGGCACCACCAGCAACAACAACCACCAACAATGTTGATGATGAGCCACATCATCAGAACGGCACAAATGGAGTTGGTGAGAAGAACGAAGAGACTGCTGCCACCACCAACGCACCTGTTGTCATCGCTGTCGAGTCCGAGGCCGAGCAAATTAAGAACAAGTCGCAAATCGAGGTAAAACAAATAGACACCACCACCACAAACAACAACAACAACAACAATACTGTAAATACGAGTACCGCAACAACAACAACAGCAACAGAGAACAACAACACCACAATCACAACAACTGAAAAAACAAGAACCACTGAGACCGTGACAATTGCAGCCGCAGAGTTAGTTCAGACCCAAACCACAACCCAAAATAACACAATACCTAACACAACCAATACCACAACCAACACCACAACCAATACCACAACCACTGACAATTCCGTCAAACTTCCCAACACCACTGTCCAAGTGCAGGAAGAAGAAGAAAAAGTGCAAGTCGACGCCTATGCCGCCGCCAAGGAAGAAGAAGAAGAACAAGTGGTCGCTGCCATTATTGCGGCAGTCAGCGGCGATATCTCTGAGTCCGAAAGTTTCGTTGTCATTGCACCTCAGACTGAAACCACTGAGTCCGTTGATGAAGTCGAACCGCATACGGTTTTGATCTCGGCTGTATCCTCCTCCCCTGTGCCCCATCTAGAAATCGAATCAGAACTTGTATCCATATCCGAAACTACTCACTCACAAATCGACCCAGTTTCTGTTGCTGAGGCAGCTGATTATGATAATGTGATTGCGGCCTGTTTTGAGTCCAGTCAACCGCCACCACTGCCCAAGTCCCCACCACCCTCGCGTGTTTCGGCATTTGCATTGACCACAGACAACGATGATGATGATGATGATGATGTTAACGACGACGAAGCTAATGAGTTTGTCCAGGAGGAGCAAAAGCAGGAGGAGATTGCAGCAGCAGCCACACCACCATCTACGGATCTATTGTTGACCGATATTGAGCATCAGGCGCAGGCCATTGTTGAGGAAATTACCGAGCAAGCAGCTGATATTGTAACGGAGCAGGATAAGCAAATGTTGCCCACAGTTGAAGATGATTTAGTTGAGGAACAGCAGATTTCAAGCGCAACCGATAGAATTATAACTGATGTGGATGACGATATCGATAACAAAGTTGAACTAGAGGGGATCAGCATGGTCCAGAAAATTATCGACGAGCCCGAAGTGATTGGCCAGAAGATGGAACTCACCACGGATATCATTCACGAAGCTCAAGATGAGCACAGCTCCAGAGGGAACGATGAGAAAGTCACCATCGTTGATGATGCGCCAGCTGTGCAGCAAGTGGATAGCAATATCGATAACGATAACATTATCGTCAGCAGCGAAAGCAGCATAACAAAGCTGGGCGCAATTGCGGACATTGAAGAAGCAGCTACTGCTCATCTCGAGGTGAATACCAATCGATCTGCTCTCAACTCTACTTCACCACACTTTCCCATAGACACATTCGTAACGAATTTTTAACATTCGTCGCTCGCTTGCTCGCCTCACTCAACAAAAATCCACCAAAAAAATAAATAAATAATAATGCGCCATAAAAAATATATAACTTCCATTTATCAAACAATCCTGCGTTGGGCTCTCCTCTCTATCGCTGTTTTTCCAACTCTTTTTGTGCTCCTCTTCGATCTCTTTCTGTGCTTACTCGTATGTGCATCAGTTTTTTTTGTTTTTACTTTTAATTTTTTTTTTATTGTATCGTAACGAAGCAGTGCAACTCTGTATTGTTATGGGCTGCAGTAGTCTGTTATCGTAAATGTTAAACATAAATTGTTGGTCGTCCTCTCTCATCCGGCTGCAGTATTCTGTTAACGTTAATCTTAATGTTAATTGGCTGATTCCCTTGTACTGTTGACTAACTGCATGATCTCTTATCTATTATGTGAATGTTAATCAAATGTCAAATGGAATGTTACTAAAAAAAAAAAACAAGAAATATAAAACAACGCGAAACTGTCCCAGCATCTAATGTACTACTACTTGAGCTCGTCGCCTGCACTTGCATATTAACAACAAAAACAAACTGACGCCTAACTTTTACCCATTCTAATTCTTGCACCCGTCACACAAACACCAACACAAACCACATACACACATGCATATACACATATACACGCACAGCTGATCTAACAACTCTGTTTGGCCGCTGACTATACAACTGTACTCTGTTAAAAGAAAAGAAAAAAGAAGGCAAATACGCCATTGAATTAAAATTTACATAATTCGCATTCTTCATTCTTTTTTTTGTATCATTGTTGTTTTTTTTTATACTTGTAACGTTCGCAAAGGTCATTGCCATTTTATCTTTAATTGTTGTTGTTGTGCTTTAAGTTGCTTATCTATCGCTCTGTGTTCTTTTATGGTTTCCTCCCGTGCTTAATATAATTTTTTTCTTCTAAATTTGAAAATTGTGAGAAATGTAAATTAATTCACGTTTCGTTTGTTTTACGCATGTTCTCTTTTAGGATATCGCTAAGGATCTAAAGGAGAAGAACGCCGCGGCAGATGTTACAACACAGGACCTGCCCGTGACATGCGAATAATACTAATAATTATTATATATATTACATATTATAAAAAACAAAAAAAAAAAAACAAGAAAAAAAACGATAAAAACAAATAAGAAAACAACGCAACGTAAAAAAACCAACAATTAAATGATAAACACGAGAGCAAAAAAAAGCAAAATACATTTTTAACATTTACATATTTTAATCATTTTTGTACGAATTTCATATCCCTAATCCAAGATTACATGAGCATATATTCAAGAAAAAAAACCATACAAATCGACAGAATATACGGAAACACCAACACGCACTCACACATACATTGACCACCACCACCAAGAACAACGACAAACAACACCACCTCCAAGCCGTCGCCCACCAAAAGTAGAGGAAACTGTTTCGATGTGTTTGGTTGCAACTGAATTTTGATGCTGGCGTTTTCTCTTTCACACGTATATTCGTATAATCCATCAACACGCATTTATAAGTACACACACACAATCGAACATACACACACACACACACACGCATACATACCATTGTCATATTGATGATCATGATAAAAGAAAAACAAAAGAAAACAAATCATCCATGAAATGATGAAAGTAAGAATTTTTTGAATAATTTCTACTATACATTTAACTGTAAGTTCTAAGAAATTTGTAAAGAATTTTTGGACGAAATATTGGATAAATATATATTATAAAATATAAAACGCAAGTGTGCTCCACTAAACTGATCTTGAGCTTTGATATTGGAAAGTATGGTACGAAGAGCAACAAAAACCCCAACTGCCTTCTCTCAAAAAATAAAAAAAAAGATGAATAAAACAATAACGCAAGCAACATTTCAAGTTTTATAAACTTTCGAGTCCCGTACATATATATATATTTTTTTTGATTATTGCATTACAAAAAAACAATTTGTTTATAAATTACAATCTTTGTTCGAATTTTTTTTTGTTGCGTAACAAAGTGTTACAAAAATATTAATAATAACGGTGATAAACGCTAAATTTAAATATTAAATACATACTAAATAGCGTAACAAAATGTTACTACAAAACAAATCTACTAAGCTTAAATTCTAAGCTTCTAAAGCAAAGAGCGCTCTTATTTTGCAAAACTAAATACAAAGAATTTACAGAAAAAAATGATATGTAATTAAATAAATTAAAGCGTTGCGCAACGTAAAGAGAAAGAAATTATCATAGAGAAATGCCAAACTTGGCTGGCATTTATAACAAATTTGGTGTGAAACAAAATGGCGTTTCCAAATCAAATCAAATCAAATCAAAAAAACGTTAGTTATTAGGCTCTCCTAAAGCAACAAAAAAAAATCAAGTTGGCAGCCCATTGTGATTTTTCAACAACTGACAAAAAAGCGCTGCTTGTGCAAATGCAGCTGTTGCTATTTGCGTCGCTGCGCCGAAACGTTGCGCAGCATGAAAACAGCGCCAAACACAACATAGATTGTTGAGAGCAGGACAAGCATGGGAAACGAGAAGACAATGTGAGCCGTCTTCAGCTGGGGGTCGGGCGTCGCCGGTTGTAACGGTACATAAACGCCTGCAAAGGTAATTGACATTTAAAAGCTTTATTATTATATATGTATATAAGTAGTGTGAACAACTGCTTACCATTTTCAGTCTTTGAATCGCAGCGTTCGCCCACGTAGCCAACGGCGCACACGCAATAGCTAAAGCTGTTTTGATTCCATTCCATTCCTTTTATTCGGAAGCAATTGCCGCCATTTAGGCAAAAGTGCTCGATAAATTCATCGCTGCAGGGAAGCTTAAAGTTTGGGTCATCCGTTAAATTTGGACTTCTACTTTTGCCAGTTGTTGGTGTTGTCGACACAGATTCTTCATTCCGCTCTGAGTTGGCGGCGTCAATAGAGAGTCGCGGCGTCGAACTGTCATCGGGCGGTGGTTCGCCCGTTGCCATTGTGTTTGTTGTTGTAATTAGTGTCGTTGTTGTAATCAGTGTTGTTGGTGTTGGTGTAGTTGCTCTTTTCGTTGTTGTCGTTATTTCCTCTTCGTTGGTGGACCAAAGCTCCGGGTTTCTGTCATGCTCCGTTGTCGCAAGTGTTGCTAATTCGCCGTCGAAACTGAGATGCGGCGATAATTGTAACATTTGCGCCGTATCGCTGAACATGTCCGTTGCCGATTGCAACCCGTCGTCATTGAATTGCTGCTGTAATTCCATTGGATTAACCAATTGGACTACATGCTCCTCAATTTGAAGTGTGTGCTGGCGAAATAGTAAAATTCGGCTCGAACAACAATCTTTGCAATCAGGACGAGAGAGTAGCGTAAAGATAGATAGATAGAGAGAGAGAGAGAGAGAGAGAGAGATTAGGTAAGTGGAACAGCTGTAGTTTGTTGCGAGATATGGTAACGCTGTGTTGCCGTGTTTTCATTTGAGCGCTTTTTTTTACCTGTGACTGCGACAATTGTTGAGAGCACGAAAATTACTTTCAATATTGGCATACATTGAATTTGCATTATTGGAAAATGCACGGAGCGGACACGTACGTTATTATTTGGTGATGTTAATTCTGGATTTGGTCACTATTTGAAAAGTTCTTTTGTCGCTTTATCCGATGATGAGTGTGTGTGGAGGAAGGCTCTTCTTAAGGATCGAGCGGCGTATCGGCCGCAAATGTAATTTGGCGTCGCAACAAAAAGAAAAACATATTACACATTTGCATCTCACACACACACTCAGAATGGTGGCATACGACGACAACAAGAACAACAGCAACAATTGAAATTGCTGTGGCTGCGCTTGCTGTAGTTTACTGCAAAATAAAAATAGAACCTTTTACGACATTTGTATTTCGATATTTGGCAGCACATTTTCTGTCACACACATACACACACACACACACATATATATATATATATAATATTCGCACACGCACACATCGATAACAAAAACAAAAAATTGAATTGGATTTTGAGTGCTTAGCGCTTTTTATAGATGTCGAATATTCGAACTCGAACTCGAACGCACCGTCGAATTGATGAGGTTTTTAATTATTGCAAAATATATCTGATAAAACATTATTGATTCATTTTGTTTTTATATAATTGTAATCGACTAATTGGTAAGTTTAGGCGCCTATGCGCATCAAAAGCTTTCTCGGTACGAGAGATGTCGTTGCGCGAACGTTGAAAAAGAGACTGAGACAAAAAACAGAAGACATGTCAGATCATCATCGCACCATCAGCATCGGCAGCACTCACTCACTGCGCTCACTGCTATGAATGAAATAGTAGAAGGAGCGTACGATAGAGAGATAGAGAGAGCAATTGCAATTGAAATTGAAAGAAATCACTGAGCTTTGGCTGTCCACGGTGTTTGGAGGGAAATATCTAATTTCTATGAAATTTTCAAACAAATCGAATAATTTGACAGAGTTAATATTGTGAATAATATTCTGCGAATTTCCTTAAGCAAGTGCCACTTTAGCATATTATTGTTCCATTTTCTATTTTTTAGGAGCAGCAGCTCTTCTGGTTACTGATTTCATATATAAAAATCGACTCTTTTTTTTAACAATTGTTGTATCATTTATTCTTACATGTCAAATAGTAATTAATTGTATCGCATTTATTTGAATTAATTTAAACTTATTGTAATACACAATAAATTTAAAAATTCGTTATCATTTGTTTTACGTAGTTTTGCATTTTACTGAAATTTCTATTGGTTTGAAATCATTTTTTGGTTTTTCTGTTTTTTGGTATTACTTTAGATATATGTATGTATATACGACATCACTTTTTCGTAATTGATATTTCTCCTATGCAATTCTTGTATTCCTATATAAAGCAATAAATAACTTGTTTTTTTGGGGCTTGGCTTAATTAATCTTGTGCATTGACCCCACATTTCTATGACCCTATACAGACTTAATTTAATTTAAAATGTAGTTCTTCATTTTGTTGTTTACTATACACAAATATACAATATTTACATACACTAAAAGATCAAGCTAAACAATATACATACAATATAATAATACAAAACAAAAGCGATTAAGGAAGTGACGTAATCATAACGTAAAGTATCAATCATTTAAGCCAGTTTTCTCTAAAGCCATGGGCACATACCACATTTCTATGTACATTGTACTCCATGTTCTCAAGCTACTCTCGTACTTTAATCATTATAACGAGAGTGTGTGTTAACTAAATGAAAATCAATTACAGAATCTTGAGCAAATTGTGTTACATTAGTTAAAAGTAAGAAAATTAGTGCATTTACCGAAATGCAGTCAAAAAATGAAAGCTTGCGAATAGCGGCGCTGTTAACTGTTAAGCTTTTCTGTTGTGTCTCTGATTTTGTTGTTGCTTGCAGCACTGTTAAGTGCTTGAGAGCTTTCAAAATGGCGTCGCTACTGCGGCGAAGTATGCTTCTGTTGTTGGGCAGCCGCGAGCAGCAAGTTGCGCGACTGCATCTCAAAATAATGCAAAAGTATTTTTGAGTATCAGTAATGTACGCCAGGAGTTGCAGGATTCGGATTCGGTGTGGCATTTGTATTGGATGAGGACCCGCTGGCTGTGCCACTGCTGTTGTTATTATTATTATTGTTGTTGTTGCTGCTGTTAGTGTTGTTATTATTGTTTATATTCGCATTGTTGTTGGTGCTGGTGTTATTGGTGCTGCCGGAGTCACCGAGCCAGGAGTCGGGACTTGGCGGAAAGTCAGGATATCCCTGATCGGGACTAGAATCGTTGCTCAAATCCGATACATTATTGCTACTATGCAGGCGATGATGTGTTTTGCTTGGATGCAGATTCGAACCCACAGCATGATCTGAAAGAAGCAAATACTCTTGAAAATCCCTTCTCGTAACGCACAATGTCAGCCAAAATATGCTTACCAATATTTGTGTACACAATATTGTCGGGATAGGAGCCAAACGTATGCGTCTGACCCACGGCTGGCGGCGAGCGACTGCTCGGCGGATACTGCGATGGACTCGAGCTGCCATGCATGTAGGAACCTCGAATGCTGTGCGGCGATGCCCCTTCATCCAATCCCAAATTGACGGTGCTGTAACTGTCGTTGCTCAGATCTGTGTATGCAAGAATATACAAGATTATGGTAATGATGGGACAAATTGGAGACTATCGTTTGGGATGAAATGTAGTTATAATAAAAAATTTAAGCATGATTTAAACTTGATTAATGTATTTAAATTAAACTAACATTAAATTTTAAAATCATGAATGATTTTCAATATCGCTGAGATATCTATGCATTTTTTACTCGTAATTAGAATATTGTTTTTAGACATTGCCATGACATACCATGATGACTGAAGCTGTCGTAATCCACCTTTAGCTCATCCTTGTCGAGGAATTTGTCAGTGCGAGGCGAGCAGTTTCCCTTCATGGAGCGGAAATATTGGCTCCAGCGCGTCCGTCCTGCATCCTTTTTCAGTCGCTTCTCCTTGGCCCGTCTGTGGCAGCAAAAAGAAAAGCCAACAGTTAGTAAGGAGTATAGATTGTTCAGTTGGCTTGCTGGCTCACCTGTTCTGGAACCAGACTTGCACCACCCGCATATCCAGGCCCGTGTCCTGCGACAGCTGTTCGCGTACGTGTCGGGCGGGTTTCGGGCTGTTGTTGTATGCGGTTTTCAGTGTCTCCAGCTGCTTGGCGGTAATCGTGGTACGAGGTCGCTTATTCGGCTGATCCCCATCCAGCGAGCCATCCAAGTAGAGACCTGAAAGCGATTGGCATTAATTTGGGGATCTATATAGATGCTATTTGGTGCTCACCCTTCGCCTTGGCCTCTTCGTAGTCACGCTTGCAGATGAGCTTGCGATCCTCCATCAGATAGAACTCATCGCCCGTGTTGAGTGTACGCGAGCACATGGCGCAGAGAAAGCACTGCAGATGATAGACATTGTCCTGGGCGCGACGCACCACCTGAGTGGGTGGTATGCCCATATCACAAGCGGAACATTTCGTACCATAACGTCTGTTCGACCCAAACATTGGCAACGGGGCAACGGGAGATTTTCATTAAACCAACCAACGATAACAAAAAAACAAAAAAAAATGTGTTGGCAAAACGCCTTGCGACCTGTGGTCCCATTTAAGAAATTTACTTACTTGAAGAAGTCCTCCTTGCAGAAGAGCTGACCATTCCGGGCGAAACACTTGTCATTCAGCTGCGAGTGGCATTCGCTGCACTGCAGACACTTGGCATGCCAGGTCCGCTCCAGCACCTTCAGTATGAACCGATCCAGGATCAGCTCGTGGCAGCCGCCACACTTTGGTATCGTCGCTGCAAGTGCACAACACAAAGTGGATATTGTCAATTAACACACCACAAAAATAGCAATTCATTTACCCATTTCCATTTCTTGGCTAATATTTATAGTAAATTATTTTTGCGTTTTTGGCTTTTGTTCGTTTTTCGATTCTCGAAAAACAATTTAAAATGAATCGAATTTTAATTGAGTTACCTGTTTTGTAATTTCAATCGAATTCTGACCTGTCGACTACTTAAAAACTGTCATTATGAAAATTGTAAAATAACTTAAAAAGTTGCTGTTACGAAAAGTCGATTTGATCAGTCATTTTCATTTGTAAAAAATAGAAAACTTTTTTAATTGGTATTTCAACTCAAATTCAATATATCTTAGACATTTTCGCATAATAGCATTCCCTAATTTTTATATATATTAAAAATATTGATAAGGTTTACAGTTATGTTGAATAGTTTGATTGTTGGATACAAAGGATATTGTCTAATTTATGTTTAAACTGTTGCTTCAATTCTCTCGCAATTCTGTATTTCTATAAGAAATTTTTAGCTTTGCATTTATATTATATACAGGACTGAATATGACGGTTGGGTAGCCAAAGGTGATTTTATAACTTTTTAAATGAGGGGTTAATTGTATTCTATATATGTGCCTCAATCTCTTTTCCCATTCTATATTTCTTTAAAAATATTTATTTATTTGTATAAAGCTTTGCTGGCTAGCGGTAATATCTTAACTTTCTAAATAACTTGATGATAGTATTCTACATTTGTGCTTGAATCTTCTGGATTGAGGTGGACTTTTTAAGTATGTCTGCATTCATTACTGTCTTTTTCTGTTACGGGTGTATTTTTGTTTAGTTTAAAACCACTTACACAATAGAAACTCTGGCAATTGACTTAGGTTGATAGGCGGTACGCGATCGTCACATTTGCCATTGGACAGAAAGTCACTTTTGAACATCATTAACTTCAAAAGTTCCATGCCTGAGCGTGCTCTGTGAGTAGGCTAAAGATGCTGGCCAAGATCACGTTTGCATAGATATATACATATGTATATTCAGAGGACTCTAGTAGTGTGGTCGCTTTACTTCAAAAAATGTTGCACACACTTTCACAGTTATTTGCTTGCATTGGTCACATTTTTGTTTTAGCATTTGCTAGATATTTAGATTTGTACACTTTCCGTGCGAGGATGGCGCATGGCCATTGGCCGACGGCAACGGCGACAACGTTTTTTATTTATTTTTTTTTTTGTTTTTACCGTTACCGGAAAGTTTTGCTTAGTTTGAAATGCGTCGCACGAATGACGAGCGAGCGAGCGCTCGTGTAGCAAGTGCGGCGGCGTCGGCGCTTGGAAAGCAACTGACGAACCGCTGCTTTGCTTTTGCTTTGCAGTCATATGTTGCTGCTGATAGTGGTGGGTGAAGGTGGAATAAACACATACATACACACACATGTATTGCTGACATAATCACAGCCCAACCCTTAGAAATCAGACTGCACTTCCAATTGGAAAACTGCTGCTGCTGTTGCTGTAGCTGCACCCTGTGCTGTTAGTTACGTTATTGTTGCTGTTGTTGTTCTTGCTCATATTTTTTGACTGTGCCAGTTTTCCAAGCTAGCCTTTTTGTCTTTTGGCCCGAACAATTGAGTTTGGGTTGGTCGCCCACAAACAACAACAACAACAACGAAAACAGCAGCCGACGCTCTGGCGGGGAAATTGCATTGTAACACATTGCTTTTGCCTCTATCTGTCTCTGTGTTTGTATGCGTGTGTTTTTCAGTTTTTCGTTTTCTCCACGTACGTGTGGGTTTGTATTTTTTTTTGTGTACTTATGCCTGGGATTGGTTGTTTTGTGTGCGTCGACGTTGCGCCGTCGCCTGAACTTTTCGGGGAGTGGTTTCAAAGCTTTTTCAGCTTTTTTCGCTTACTCTTGCTTGCTGTCTTACATTGACTCTATCGTTCTCTCTCTCACTTGCTCACTCTCTCCTCCTTTACTATGTCTGCATCCAGTGTTGCGAATTTGTACGTGTACTAAAAGTACATACACACATAAATACACACACACATAAACACTGTCAAACAGCACTTGGCTGCCATTGCCTTATTGTTGTTATGATATGTGTACTGTTGTTGTATCATTGTTTAACTGTAAACTGACCTTAAAGCTGTTAAATTTTTGCGTCTGGTCGCCAAGCTGATCAACTGACTGACTGACTGACTGTAGATACCGTAAAATACTGACAACGGGCAACCGTCGATGCTGGCTGACAGTTTTAGGTGTTTTTATATGACAATTGCAATGCCACAGAATATATAAAAATACATGCGCGACCTAACCTCATTTTCACACCACGCTGAGTGACAATTGGGCTTTATGAATGTTATTTACAGCTTTACAGACTTTGCATTTTGCTTATGCATACATTAGAAATTGTGTGTGGTATACTTTTGGGCGCCAGATAAACGGAAAACAATCGTAAACGAATTTAATTCGAATGTTATCCCGAACGGCAGGCAGGTAAAAGCCACATGGCTGTAATCGAAGGCGTTGAAATTTATGTAGAAATGTAGACAGCGAAAGCTTAAGCACACACAAAGAGAAACACGCACATTTGTGTAAGCATAAGTACGTAAGTGTCTATGCGTAGATTTAAGCTTAGAGACAGCTTCAGAAACAGAACTTGGAGCAGGCTGCTTCTGATTGCCGGAAGTGCGGCGGGGGGCTTAAATATGTTAGAAACCTGAAAGGCAGCCGTGAAATGTGCGCCAAAGCAGGGATTACATTTTCAGGAGCCCAATGGCAAAGACTATGGCTGCAGCTTTTGTATCTCTGTGTGTGTGTGTGTGTCTTGGCAGCGCTCCCTCTCTGCTTCTCTCCCTGTCTCTATCTTGCTGTGTTAAGGATGTGTTCAAAAATTCATATTGCCAAAAAATGGCATTTAGAACTGGACATGCTGTTAGATTGTTGCATAATCGCAACATACCAAACACAAATACAACAGCAACAGCAACAGGAACGAATGGGCGGTGCGGTAAGGTTCGCCCACATACTTTACACAACACAAACAGCAGCAACAACCACAGCAGCAACAATAACAACAACAACAGCTGCAACAGCACTGCTGTTACTGGTTCTGGGGCGTTGCGGGGAACACCCAACAAAATGGCTGGCTGTGGAGCCGTTTGCTGGCTTTACCACATGTTCTGCTTCTTCATCGTCGTGCCAAATTCACTTGGGCTTTAGCCTGTCTTGTAGCTGGCGTTAAAACTTGAAAGCGCCTCGTTTGCTGTTGTTGCTGTTGCTGTTGATGCTTTTGCTGTTGTTGCTAGCTGCTTTTAAGCTTTCGCTTATTTGGCTCCTTGGTCTTGCTCTGCTGTCAGCGCCCGCAGCTGGTCAAATGCTTTAAAACTCTTACACACAAAAATAGTTGATAGTTTATAACAACATATAAGAAGTTTTAGCTATTTCATATAGACAGTATTAAAAGTGTTTGCAACTTAAAAGATTTTCATATGTTTTCAGTGAAGTATACCTCAAATAAATAGATTAATACATTTGAATGGATAGCTATGAAATGGCACAACTTTTGCTATTCATTTATTCTCTTTTTAATGCAAATATTTTAAAGATTATTATACAAAAGCTACTTCAAAACATCGTTGGGAAGATATACAGTTGCGAAAAAAATAATAGCACCACTAAGACAATTTTATTTTCGAATAGAAAAACAAACCATTATTTTTGCAATTATTTTAAGTGTAGATTTGAAAGTAAAGTTAGTACTGCTCCTGGAATTAGTTTTGATATTTATTTTAATTTGAAGGAAAAAGTGCCAAAAAGCAGCGGAATTCATTTACAAATATTTATTCATAATTTTCATAATTATAATTATACATTTGAATAGAATTAAGCCTTTATGTTCGTTAATTTCCTTCCTTTTTAATAAAATAAAATACTTTAATTTTAATAAAATTTAAATGAGCTGAAAATTGTGAATAAAATTCTATTTCCTTTCTCACTTTTTTAAGATCGTTTAACTTAAACATTAAAAAAACAAGTCTAAATAATATTTTATTGCAACTCTAATTAGAGATTCGATTTGTTTTTGGCAATTATTAGTGGTATTAGCAATACAGCTTATGGTTGTTTCATGATGTAGTGGGTAAACTAAACATATATTAAACACACTGCAATATAACATCGATCGATAAAGATCGATAACAACTGTAACTAAATTGGGCTCAAAATGATCATGCAATAAGCTCATTTTTTTGTGAAGACCAAACTGAGAAATGATGTATTTCGAGAGGTTGGCAAGATGAATAAGGATATACCCTACCACAATGATAAATGGCATATGTTCGGCATTTGTTGTTATTAGTCTGACAACTTAATTAGCCAGCAACCCTTTTGAGTCCTCGAGAATTCTCCCATAGAGTCTGCTGCCGCAACAAATGTGTATAATCGACAGTAGCCAGTAGATTGTAGCTCCGCCTATTCCATTAGTCGCAAACTAAACAAAAGACCCATTTAGATAAAAGGCAGTCGAAGTCACAGCTCAAATTCATAATCATCATAATAGGAAAGTGGCGGCTATTTATAGACAATATAGACTTCAGGTACATATGTACATATGTAGGATGTCCGGGCAAAGTGACCAACTAAAAGTTATTGCGCAACTGTCGATGCACTACGCGGAAAGGGGTAAATATGAAAGAGCAGGCGATAGACATCGTTCCTTGGTCCGCGATAAAACATTGAAAGCACTCCAAACGCATTAATAAAACGTCACCGGGAGCGGAAGCGGCAGCAAGAGGAGCACTCTGAGTATGGATGTGTGGTGTGGGGGTGTGGTGTGGGCTTTGCAGGGTTGGTAAGTGGACACACGTGAACTTTACACCTTCGCCAGCTGTCTTCCACCTCCACATCGACCTCCAGCTGAACCACCTCACTGGTTGCCTCATCGCGTGTCCGCCAGTCGTTTGGTTGCGCCACACGCATCCATTAGGATTCAAATTGCGCACGCGGTGCCATCGGCTGCCTTTTTATGCGCTTGCCTTTTTGGCTTTGGCTTTTATATTATTTCAGGCCATCGAGGCGGTTGGAGTGGGTGTTGGTAGGGGAAGGTGGAGGTGGAGGTGGAGTGGTTGGCTATGGCCATTGCACGCGTAGTCACTTTGCATAGGAAAAGCGCGGCGTCATCTGCACGACTCGACTCTGTTTGGCGACCCCGGGCCGCATATTATCTAATTAGAGGCACTTCAAAACATTACAAAAAGTTTTGCCATTTGAGGCCAACTAAATAAGTGTCCGCAACAGCAACAACAACAACAACAACAATTGACACTTGGTTATGGTCAGGGACGCGTGTCTGTGTCCATTGTCCTTCCGGTGGGTGGGTTGAGATGAGATTCAGCTTAATGTGCTCCTTGTTTTTATTTTTTGTTTTTGTTTTTGCTTTTGGCCCATACACCAATTGGCGGTTGAAAAAATGGTAAAAGTTTAGCAAGTGGAGCGAGTTTTTAAGGTTGGTTTTCTGCTTTATAAGATCAAACAATTGCTGAATGTGAATATAATGATACTAGACGGAAGTAGCCCTATGAGAGTTTAATAAAATGTGTCAATATCTGAGGACTAAAGTCAAGCCTCATTCCGTAGTAAGGAAAACGACTATTTTTTTTTGGCAATTTTCTTGCTTTAATTTGATCTTCAAACCAACCATAAAATCATTTTTTTTTGGGTTCGCCTTAATGGTGTCCAGTTATTACAAATAGTCGAAAATCGATGCATTAATAAAGTTAACATGTTATCATGTTGACAGCCCAAAAAGACAACCGGATTACTTGGACGGAACGGACAATTTGCTGGGTAATCAATTTGGAAACTGTTTCGCGGCCTGTGACAAATGCTTAAATGCTGTTTTTTGTTTTCTGCCAGAGAGTATAAACTATTTATCATAAGAAGTGCGGCCAGGACATCGAGATGTTTACACAATCATATATATTTATTCATACAAATATAAGTCTATATATATATATGTATATGGGGCAGGGAGCGTTATACAAACGGCAACGCCCATTTAACGCAGCGCCAGTCAGCGCATCTGTTCCAAAGCATTTATCAAAATGTCAATGCAGCACTTAACCAAATCCATTAAGTAACTCCATGGGCACTCATCCAACCGACCGACAGACAAGCAGACAGACAGACCAACCAACGAACCAACCGCCCGACCGACCGCCCACTCACCCAGTGAGGCAGTCAGTCAGTCATTCAGTTAGTCAGTTTGTCATGCATTCATTCATCTATTCATTGGCCATAAAAAGCGCGCAAGGCAACCGCCCGTCCATTGTAAGCTCGCCCCATCCCATCCCATCCCATCCCAACCCAAACAACCATACCAGCTCCACCCCAACCCTCGTCCAATCCCTCCACTGTGTGGGTATATTTACGCGACCGGCGAGTAAATGCGTCCATTTAGCGGCAAACAAGCGACACATCCGCTTGTAATCCTTTAAGTGTATGCAACGGCAGCAGTGGCTGTGGCACAAGCAGAGAGAGCGACTGTGGTAGAAAGAGAAAAGAGAGAGAGAGAGAGAGAGAGAGAGGGGGCCGGGACAACTCGGAAAATACTCGCTTTGGTGACAGCAAGTGCAATAATTTGTTTGCAGTTTCAACGTTAAGTGCTCTATTTTGTACGAATGGAAACATCAGAGGCAAGGCGCTGCCAGCGATAACCTCGCCGAAAGCAGTTGCTTCATCCAAGGATGGCAGCAAAGGCAAATTGAATGGAGAGTGCGCGTTCAAGGGTGCTGCTGAGTGTATCCTGTCGCCGTTGTTGTTATTTCCCTAACGAAATCAATTCAACAAAGTCAAACAAAAGGCGCTGGGGTGGCATGCAACACTGCCTCCACATTCAGGCTGGATATTATCCGACGCTCTGATAAAGTCAAGTCGCAGTCTGGTTACACCGTACAAATACGTACGCACAGTGGGAGGAAAGCATGCAAACTTGACCATAGCCATCAAATTCACATACTTAGCTCTAATCCAGAAGAAAATGCAACAAATAAAGAATATTTAATATTTTATATATTTAATTACAAATTAAATTTAATTTTCAAATTTCCAGTTAAGAAAAAAATAAATATTTAATATTTATTTTTTTTAAGTATTTATTTTTGTCTTAAATTGAAATTTTAAAATTAATGAAAAATATTTTGATGTCTTTGTTGAGTAGTTTTTCAAATAAAATAAAAATATATATCAAGTGTTTTATTTTTCATTTTTTAAGTAGTCCTTTGGGATTCGGCTACAGGGAGAGATACACAACTTCCTCAGTTTAATGTTTCATATTTATAATCCTTAGCACAATTAATGCATCTTGCTTAAAGTTGTAGTTTGGTTTTTGGAAAAAGTTTCAATAACAGGATTTCACATAATTTATAGTTATATAAATTATATGCTTAATTGTGGTTTAGGTTATTTCTAAATTTTCCATAGTCCGGATACAGTCTATTATGCGATCCGGACATTGAAATAAGTAAGCATATCCTGCGGACCCACGCAGCAGCAATGTCGAAATCCCGCTGATTGTTTTGAAAGACCCCCTTTGCGTTCCTGTTTTCCGAGGACAACCCTCAAGTACAAACACAGAAAGTGGAGAGGGGGGTACGGGGTGTAGCTATTGAGTTTGCTCACTGGCTATGATGACATATTGGTGTGCTGTCCTGTGGCTTGTGACTGTGACTGTGACTGTGCATCCCTGCAGAGGTTGATAGGGGGATCTCTACTCAATATATTTTTTATTGTATTGTTCGCTGGTATTTTGCTCTACATACCGTTAATGCGGAGCGTTAATGCTTTTAATGTAATAAAAGCATTTACAGCGTTTAGGGGGCGTTTATCAAAGCAGGAGACACCTTCATTAAAGCCAGTCAAAAGGAAAATGGAATTGGATGGGGAGGTTGGCTAAGTGGTGCTTTTTAGGCAGCACAGGTTTCAGTTTAATTCACTTGTTGCTGTCCGTGCTGTCCAGTGCTGGTCGTTGTACTTGATTCCTTTTGAAGTGGGATCTGGGGCCTGGAAGCCTACGTTGATTGCCTGGATTGCCAGGCGGTGCAGCTGTGCGAAATTTGCTTTTGAGGCAAAGGGTTTAAGGCTCAACCACTGACCTCATGAATAATGCGGGCCGCACCCAGAAAGCCAAAGCATATATAGAATATATACATAGAGAGATGAGATGGCACTCCTACATGCGAGTGCAGACAGTCAGGCAAGGTTTATTGTTAAACAAAAATGGCTAAGCCATAAAACTTGGGCTGAGGCTCGTTGAGAGTCGAGCCCGGCCACTTAACCTCCTGACCCCCACCACACCCCGAATAATTCACTCGCATGCAGGGTGTAAAATTTCGAAAATACAAAACTGCTACTTTTCTTTCTTCTTCTTTTTTTATGGCAGCGTGAAGAAGTTTTGCTACAATATGTTGCTGATTATGCCGCTGGGATTAAGTGTCAGTGAGTTGTCGGGGCTCGCAGCTCGACTCTACCCGGCTGCATAATGACCTTAATCAATTTTGAGCAGTGAGCAACAACCCCTGCAAGCAGCCCCTTTCCCCCTTCCCCTTCGCCTTTCCAGCTAGCATAAACTATGCTGACTTTGAAACCAGTTTTCAGCCAAACTGTTGCACAGTCCATGGCCCAGCATAAAACATTGTTTCTATTGATGGTTGGGGTGTGTGTGTGGCATGTGTGTGTTTGTGTGTGTGGCTTTGTATCCATATAACTATCGATAGACGCGTATTGGTAGTGAAATTGTTGCTGCGGCTTATAGCCAAAGTAAAGTAAACACTGCAATAAAAACTAACGCGTCCAACGCCATGAAACTAGACACGAATAAAAGCACTTGGGTTAGGACGAGGGTGGGGACTTTATTTGAGTGAGTATTATCCTTCGCTGTCTCTCAGCTCCCATCAACGCAGCACGCGTCTGGACGCAGGCACACGTCTCCCCTCTATGTATGGATATCAATTATTGTTTTGAGTTTCATGCAGCAGCGAAAACATACACTCGCAAAAAAAATTAAACAGCATTTTTCATAAAGTAAATTTCAAAAATTGAAAGTTGTGGCATTCTTAAAACCAGGGCTTGAATTTCGTAATTTCAGGGTGGATTTTTCTAAAACTACTTTAAGATTTCACATAACTTAAATTGAAATAACTTACGATTTGACTTCCTGCTGAACTACTTGGCCTCAGAAATAGAAAGCAGCCAAACTCTGATGCCATCTCGAAGATAGCAATTCTCATTACTAATGTTGGTGATTTTTTTTTTGAGTGTACGTGTTCCCGTATTTGAATGGATATCAATAATTGTTTTGAGTTTCACGCAGCAGCGAAATTGTAGCTGCGTGGAAATTTGATGGAAAAGCGAGTGGAGAGTCAAAGGCGACGATCGGCTTAGACGCTTCTTAAGTTCCCTGCAATTGCCGAGCTCATCCGTGCTCCGAGCTCAACCATCGAGGAGGCCCTACAAAAGGGCGCGAGCATCGGCACTTGACTTCTTGGCCGTCGTTGGGGTCGTTGGTTAAAGCGTTTCACTTGTGCGGCACACGTGTCTGCAATTAAGGCCAACTGCAGTAACTTAATATACATACGTACACAGGGTTGTGCACCCTATCGGCCAACCCGGTTAACTAACCGAGCTCCTCCCTTGAATTTTATGGAGTACACAAGGAGTACAAGAACAAGAAGTTGAGTACATGTGGGCTTTGCCATGCCACAATTAGGCCATGTTAACACGAGCCCGGCACGCTGCTCATAACCGTTAACGGTTAACGGTTAACGGCTAAGAGGGTCGGACTAAACACCTGCGCGTGTCGGCAGCTCCCAGCTCCAAGCTCCACGCTGCAAGCTACCAGTTACCCATCGTTGTCTTAACCAGATAACTGCCCATTGCCACGGCGAGGTTCATTTCCATTAACCGGCAAAAGGCGTTTAAGTTAATAGCTTGGCCAAAGCGACCCCCGCACGCCTGCCGCCCTCTGGTTTTTGCTCGTTGCACTTTGGCTTTGCCACTTTTAGTGTTTCATAATTAAAAATGTTGCTCGTTGCCGTTGTTCGTTATGTGTATGTGTGTGTATTTGTGTGTATGTGTGTCTGTGTTTTCTCATGCAATATTAAACCAACGAGAATCTGTCGCCATCTGCAGCTGCGCCATTTTGTTGCTGTGTGTGTGTGTTTTTCTGTGTTGCCAAGGTGAATTTCTTTTTGGGCACCTTTTAATGCGTTTGCTTTTAATTCCGCTACAAGCACTTAAGGCCTTACCACAAGCACTCACACTAACACTAACACACACGCACACACAGGCACACACAAATGGGGAAGAGCATGCAAAGTAAATGGCAACAAAAACATTGTGACTTGTCGCTTGGTTTTTGCCTCGTTTTATTATGCCTATTATAATTTGCTTTATGCATGCGCTTCTTCCTTTCGCACTGTGTTCATCTTTTGTGGTATGCTTAACTGCGCTTTTTGCTTTTTTGTCATTGTAATTTCTTAATTGCGGTCGAATGGGGCTTGAAGCAATTGTAAATGCTTTGCAGAGAGTCAAAGAGTGCTACAAGTCGATCAGCTTTTGCAAGAGTGCAGCAGCAGCCATTTTTATACCCTGAAGCAATAAAATTAGGTAAAAATGGTATAATGATTTGTGCAAATGTATGTAACAGGCAGACCCCATAAGGTATATGGATTCTTGATCAGGATCAACAGCCGAGTCGATATAGCCATGTCCGCCTGTCTGTCCGTCCATCTGTCCGTCTGTCCGTCCGTCTGAATGAACACGCGGATCCCAGAGAGTACAGGCATTACAAATTTGGAATATACGTAAGTTCTCCAAAACCAGGCTCAGTTTGCTTTATTTTATCGAAAACTGCTTCCGCTTTAGAAATATCGATAAAATTTGATTTTGGATATCGATTAATGATACAATTTTAAAGACAAAATCTTCTATTGATACATAATATGCATACGCATATTATTAATCAACTGCCCAAATTTCATCAAGATCGGATAAGTAACAATGAAGCTATAGTCGAAAGTAGATTCTCATACTGATCTCATTCCTATCAGCAGCCGCAAACATTTTCTGTATGCATGAATATGCGAGCGCATGTGTGAGAAAGAGATGGCATGATAATCGCCGCGAGCGTCAATATGATTTGGTGTGTATTCTGAAGAGCCCCGTTACTTACAATTGCGTATGTTTGAATGTATATGCACTTATTGGTAGCCAGCTACTTCGGGTCAGTTGGGGCTTGGGAATAAGAATATGTGTTGGCTTAGTTTTTTTATTCTGATGTTCCTGTGCCTGCACTTGAAGACCTTCTCACCTTTGGGTGCAAGACTTTTCAAAGGACAATTTGGCAATAAAAACTATAATATACTTAACAACTGGGTTCAGGGTACATTGCAGTCGAGCTCACTCGACTACAGCATTTTTACTTGTTGGCATTAGTATTGGTATTATATGGTGGGCGACTATAAGCTAGATGCTAAGTTATCCGGCTGGTTGTGGCTGCCAGCTTTTGTGCTTCATGCACTGTAAAATACAAATTTCAGCCATTGTGCCAAAAAGTTGTTGGCCCAGCAAGTGAATAAAAAGGCCGCGGCCACAACCTAAAATGAACTGTCAAATATTTTAGTTTAACAATTTGTGCACTGGCACAAAAAAGCGTACGAATGCCATCTAAGTAGCAGCTTGTCACGACAATACAACGGCGCTCTAGCCCCACATTTACATCCCCAATCGCAAGTCCCCAGTCCCCTCGTTCTCTCGTTCTCTCCTCCATCTTGCAGCCATCTTCCATTGCCATTCCCCGCGGCTGTGGCAGGGGCTGTGGCTGGTTAGCACAATAACTTTTCAATTTCTGGCGCACATTCCAGCTGACGTCCATTAAACAATGGGACCGCCACACACATTCTCTATTTTCAATTTTCTATTTTTACGCTCGCTTTTGGTTACTTTGCAAAAAGCATTTTGTTCGCCTTTTTTTTGTAATTCTTTGCATTTGTTTTTTTTTTTTTGTGTTTTGTACTTTTTTGCTGCTGCCTTTATTTTTTTCCGCTGTTGGCCAAACAAAAGGCGCACACTCGTTGGCAGCCATTCAAGCGTCAAGCCGACGACCAGCACAAGCTGACCAGCACCCTTGACCGGGCTATAAAACAGAGAAACAACAAGCAGCGGCCAACATTCTATATACTGAAAATGGATAAATGGCAAAGGAATATGTGTACGAGGAGAGCAGCACATGGTTACTGCTTTTCAATTTTGAATGCTGCGGCCATCAATCGGCTAAGTCCCACATCGCTTACAGGAGGCCGCCTTTATGATTATGCCTGGCCAAGAACAAGAAAAATGGGCAACAGCTTCGGTAAGTATATTTTTTTTCTCCTTTTTTTGTGTATTGTGTATGAACTGCAACTCCATCAAACAAGGCCAACAGCAAAGTCGAAGCAGAAGGCAAAAGCCTGAGACTCAGATCCTGATCCGGACCCAGGCCCAGGCCCGGACCCGGAGTCCGGAATACGGATTCAGCACCAACCTTTTCACATTCATCGAAGCGCTTCACGAAGCGGCAACGACGCAGAAAAAAAAAACAGAAAAAAAGGTTTATTGCGGTCTCTATAAAAATACACACTTGGGGTGATTTCCTTTTGAAGCGCACATACAAAACGTTCTAGGTGCAGGTGGGGGAGGAAAGGGCGCGGGAGGGTGTGTGTGGGGGGGGGATAAGGGTAGGCGGTTGGTCTAACGACTTCGTTTGGTGCCCATTTTATTTGCCTGCCTGGAGCGCTGAATGAACTAAGCTGAGCTGCTTCTCCCAGCTCCCTGCTTCCTGCTCCCAATTTTCCAGCTCTCAGCTCTCAACGGCCAGGCTGCCATTATCTTGGCTTTGCCGTTATGGGCTTTTGTGTGCGTTTGATGAAGCCAAGATGGCGCCGAATGGTTGGATAAATGGGGAGCTGCTTTTGCTGTTTGCTGAAATATCAGCCACAAAAATGGACGTCGCCATATTTATAGAGGGAGAAAGATTGGCACTGTGTGCGCGAAAGGGACAAAACACATTTGCCTAAGGGTTGCAGTTGGGGTTGGCTGGCCTTTGATTGAGGGGGCCGCAGTAGAAAGCTGTCATAGACTGACACAGACTGCTCGTAGTTGGCAATTTGTTTAGACGGCATTTTTGCGAATACTTTATGCGTTTTGTCAATACAACCCCCCAAAAAATAATTGCACTAAATTATGTAGAATTTGAATTTTAATGACAATTTGTCATAATGGCAAAAAGATAAAATATAAAAAAAAACTACATAAAATGGGTAGTTATATATAGTTATATATATATATTGGCAAAAACTGCAATGTCTGCAAAAACAAACAAAAATTAAAATTTTTGTTATTTTATTTAATATTTGTAATATTTGCAAAATTTATAAATATTTAGTGCACAAATTGAAAGCAGTCGAGAGTGTGTTTTTTGTCCTTGTAGTCCTTGTATTTTAATTGTTGTTGAAATTCACATTTGATTTGCTTTACACAATATGCGAAATAGTCGACAAATATATAAACAAATGTCATAAAAAGACGAAGTTATTTTAAATTCAAAATTCAAACTGAAAAAAGGAAAAAACTTCTTAAAAACGTTCCTTTAACATGACCATGCCATTTTTTAAACTGGTAAACTGGGATTAAAAAGTGTTTTTTCAAATGGTCTGTGTTTGTGCTTATGCTCTTCAATCTCTGCTCTGTGGAATACGGAGTTGCACAATCATAGCTGCATGGTCACGTGCACAGCGCCTGGAAGAAGGCTATAAATTTTACTTAGCTGCAAGTTTGCAGTCGAGATTCCGTTTCAAATTGAGACGTGCAATGGCCTCCATCAACTATTACGTGAGTGTCCTGTGACAGTCCCGAGTCCTGAGCGTGA
The DNA here is from genome assembly GCA_035041605.1 of Drosophila atroscutellata. NCBI lineage: Eukaryota > Metazoa > Arthropoda > Insecta > Diptera > Drosophilidae > Drosophila > Drosophila atroscutellata. The sequence goes on along the minus strand of JAWNLA010000137.1, from coordinate 1,773,461 downwards.
CCATATATGTCTGAATGTATATATATGTACATATGTATTTGTGCATATGTCCCCCACGTTCTGCTGAAAGCCATTTGCAGGCATTTTTTTTAGCGCTATTCCCAAATGTGCGCAGGCAGCTGGCAACACTTGCACAATTCGCAGTTTGGGCTCCCCTGCCCGCCCCCCTAGCTGCTCCCCCAGTTGGTTGCATTTTAAGTGCACTTCATGCGTCATTTGTTTTTGTCTAGAAATATGGCCACATAAAATATAAAACTAAAATATAACGCTGAGTAGAAGAAAATGGGGGCAAACTGACGGCATTTTCGCACTCAATTAGTTGGCATTAGGAGCGCCGAATGCCAGGCCAGACTACAAAGAAGCAGCAAGCAGGGAAATACGATGGGATTTGTGTCGTTCCATTAAAGTTTTATTCACGCAATCGACAATTGCCTGCGGGTGCCACAGGAGTGGTGGCATGGACCTTAACTCCTTTGGCCCGTTGTCACACCAACTAAACAACAAGCGAACAGCTTACCAGTCAGACAGTCAACCAGCCAACAAGCCGAACCATCAAGGGGTCGGCTATGTCTCTCCTTCTCAATCCCTGTCTCTCCCTCTCTCTCTCTGTAACTCTGTGCCCGACCGATAATAAAAAACAATTTGCCACCCATTGGGCATTAACGACAACAAACGACAAACAGCATCTTCCTGCCTCTGCTCCCTCCCTCTCTGTCTGTCTGTCTACTTGTCTGTCTGCTAACTACCCAACCCATTCAGCGTGTGTGTGTGTATGCGTGTGTATCGTGCCTGGTGCAGTTTTGTCACAAATGGCAACATATGGCCAAATGGTTCGAGTGGTTTTTCGGGCTTAGAAGGCCGCATGCAATAAAATCATTTTGTTCATTGAACGCTTTCAGCGAGCATCGCATAATTTGCGACATACGCTTAAGTCGTTGGCCAGGTCACTCCTTGCTTAACTCCAGACCCGGACATGGACTCGGAGTCGAACTCGTACTCGCCATTCAGAGTCGTTATTCGTCCTCGAAGTGGTGTCGTGCATTTTGTATATAAAACCATTTATCTGTTTCGCAGCTCTGGATTTTGGATGGGATTTACACGATTTCATTGATATACGCTTGAATGATGCAGGATTGTTATAAGGGCACTTGACTTTGGATGTTTACTTGGAAACACCTAACTGAAGCAGCTGATTAGTGCAATTCCTTAAGACTAAACATTTTCAGTTGTTTAAATACAAAGTGACATCAAAAATATAAAATATAGTCACAAGTCCTTAATCCATCGAAGATCTTAGTTGATATAGTCGGAGTCTAATCTGAACACTATTTATTATAGTTTATAGGTTGAGTCCTACTTTGCTTCTCAAAATTTGAAAATATACCAAATAAAGTTGTTGAATGAAAAGTTAGATGAGAATTGAAGGCTATATAAACTGCATCCCACAAAAAAAACAGTTTTTACTCGTTTGAGTATATCTCGGAGATGAGCTAGGAAAAAAATAATAAATAAACAAGGGTATTTCGTGTGATGTGATAAGTGTCAAGAATGTCTTCCTGTTTTTTTTCCTATATCGTCAATCAGTCTCCTGATAGCAGCCACAGATTCTTGCAATCTTCTTAAAAACAGATAGGGGGATAGGGAGTTGCGATTTGTGCTCAGGGTTGATCTAAATGCTCCACTTTGTCTAGCCTTATAATGTTGCTTCTGGTGCTGCTTTTATCTATTTACCAGCCATGCCCTTCCCCCAGATGCCTTACTAGGTCATCTGTAAGTTTGTAGTGGAACGCGTTGAGCGGTGAACTTCAAAGATCAGAAATAACTTTACTTTAGATTTAATAAACGATTATATTTGACTTAAATCCAAGTAGCAGGCCTTACAAACACCCCATAATCAGCTACTCTAGGCGCAATCACTGCCACATTTATGGGCACTTCAGTAGACTAAGCCGCCTGGAGTAGCACGGTAAGCCCCACTCCATTGGAGGCGACCAGATAGGCCTACCTCCCAGTTATACAACTTTGTTTGACATTTTCAAGTGGTCGGGGTGGGTAGTGTAGTATAAGCAGTTGAAAAGTAGTTCAACATCTAGTGTAAATAGTGCTAGAATAGCGCAACATAAGCCCCAGCATAGACCACATTTGACAAATAGAGCCTCGGGCGGCATTTCTTAGAAGTTAGACGGACTTCTTCTTTGCACAACAATCGAAACTGTCTAGTTTGAGTTACAAATCTCTCGACTGACTCGATCTAATGTGTGCGTAGTTTGGTATTGTTGTTTCTGATTTCGTGTTCCAAGAGTGACACTTATCTATTTGGCTAACTTTGAGTGCGACTGTAAAGACCTTAACTTATCGCCCATAAGCCTGATAAGCCAGCAGAAGTACCCAACTGCCCAACTGCTTCAAATAAATACAACGAGTGGATCTGCAAGTTGGGACCACACTGTGGGATCAAATTTGGCGCACAAATATATAGAACGTACAAACGTTAATGGAAAAATTCCATTAGATGATTCGATATCGGTAAATTTTAAGCACTACCTATCCTTATTATTATATCAACGCACATAAAAAATAACTTCAAGTACCATCGAGCGATGAACTTTTTTTAATGACTTTTAAGCGGTGCCTATCATATAGATAAATATATTATTTTCACTTAATTTATATATCATAAAGTAGTATTATTGATTATATCTGAAAACCTTTCAATAGAGAACTTCTTTTTACCATTAGTTCCATTGAGCCTAAGTTCGGGTATTGCCTAGTTGGGTGTGCCACTTAAATATTCCCGGTTTCTACTTCTATTCGAATAATCATTTGGATTTCTATGGTGAGATCAAAGTAACAATAAGTCTTTTGTAGTATTTTGCTGCTTGAACGTCCACTTCATGGGGCTCTCACTTTACCTTCGGGGGCTAGATAAGTTAAGTAATCACGACGATTATTGTTAACTATTGACATAACGAAAATTCGATTGTTTTATAATGACAAATCACTAAATATACCCGCTGTCACAGCAATTATTTATTAAGCCGAAAGGAAGACTAGCTCAAGAGTAAACTTTAAATGTATAAAACCCACAATTAGCACACCTGTTTCAATAATATTCCGGTTAATAATTTGCGGTCGACTTGATGTCCAGAAATCAAAACGCAGACGCTTTTGTGTATGCATATTTATTTAAATATAATATCATTGTTGATTGAAAGGTAAACACTCAAATGAGGAAAACCAGCAAAAAAAATACATATATATGAATGGAAAGGAAAGAGGGTGTGCCCAGAATCAGACAAAAGGAGCCGGAATTGCTGTGACTTCAGTAGCCAGCCCGGCCACATGCTGGGACCACCTGTTTAGATACGGTTAGACAAAAGGCCGCTGACAGACAATGGGCATAGCGATGTGGAAAATAATCACAGATAGCATAAAAGGAATAAAAGGCGCACACTCTCTACGCCAAAGGGTTGGCACAAAGTCAGTCAGAGACGGTACCAGCCAGAGGGTTGCACATGAAAAGATTTTTTTGCATTACCGAACAACATGCATGTTAATAGGCCTCATTTAACACTATGTGGGTGGCTATAAATGGGTCGTAGGAGTTTCTTGATTTTTACCATTAATAACAGGTTTCATCACACCGTTGAAATCATTGAATCTATAGTTTTCGGGAAGACGATAGTTTGGAATCGGTGTACAGCATTTCGGCGTGCAGCTAGGCGTGTTTTCTTATCGAAACATTTGTGTACGGTGGAAATGTAAACACACATATATGTCTCGTCTCAATGGGCAAATCTTGTACCATGCCGTTTAAGTACCCCCATAGATAACCATCGAACATGCCCCCAGACCCCAGACCGAGACGAGACTGCCTACTGAGACTCTGAACTCGGTTCCTAAACACAGCTCTCGCTCTCTTTATATGGAATAGAAGTAGAAAAAAGTAGACAGATATATGTACGTACACATGGAAAACCAATGAGGTTCAAAGGCTGAAAGTAACTCAAGATTCTTGCACTTTCGAAATTCCTACTAACTAACTGCCTTAATTTTAAATCGCTTTTCTTATTTAAACAGGTTTAGTTATTTAATTAATCCAGAACATGATTGCTATTAGATAGATTTTTTAATTTATTTGATTTGCACTTAAGTATTTAAGTTTGGATTGTTTTAGAGAAGTAATTTTAAGTTTCAAGTATTTAAAACAATTAAAACTGTACCTAAAGTCATCTCAGAACGTAACCACATCAAGAATTTCCGTTCGTAACTTAAGAACTAAGTCGTCGAACACTTTTCTAAGTATCGCACATTGATTTTCTCCGAGTGTACACACATTGTAGCCGGTCTGTGCTTATCGTGGCTGTTGCTGTGCCGTTTTTCAAGGTATCGACTGAAATGGTGTACAAATATTTACACTTGGCAGCGGCAGCTGCACCGACAGCGGCTTGTTAGAGGAGTATCTGGCAAGTTTTTGACCCGCACCCGACTACCGACTATTACAAACGATAAGCGCTGCAGACATGGGCCACGCTAATTGCGGAATGATAAAAGTTGGTAACCGCTCCCGGCCACAATTGAAACGCGCAATTGCCAAAGATTTCGACTATGGCATTGCCAAACAACGCACAATTCTTATTGCCAGCCCCAATGAATGTTCCGCTTCCATTTTGCCTAAACCGGCCCCCAAGGAATACTCAGAAAGTGCTCAGCGTTGCCAGACAACATAAATGCGTATGCGGCTCGGGCGTTTTTGGGGAGGGTTTGCTGAGCTGGCGGCTTCAAGTGTATTACATAAAATATATGTATAAGAAAAAATTATGATTTTCTCTTGACAACACTCGCAGAACCAGCACTGAGCTAAACAACAACAACAACAGAAACCAGTTCTAAACCGATAAGATGGCAACGAGTATAAGGTCGCTGGCTGGGGCTGTGGCAGGGGCAGGGGCAGGGGCAGGGGCAGAGGCAGGAGGCAGAGGCGTGGGTTTGCCTGCTGCTTAACTGTCAAAATCGTGTAATTTAATAAAGTTCACTGCGGGATATTGTTTGCACAGAAGCATCTACATATTCTAGAACTCAAACGTATCCAGTTTTTTGCGTTTCACATTTTTTGTGTTCCTTTTGGCACTTTTCAGTGGTACTTTGCCAGCTGCTATGTGTTTCGCCTCACTCTTGCCCATGGGTTGGGGTTAGAGCTGGGGCGCCTCAAAGCATGCTGCAAGAGCATCGGCAACCATAGTAGCATAGCATTTGAATGTGTTCTTCTGTTTGCATTTGTGTTTGTGTTTGTATTTGTGTTTGTATTTGATGTTTTAAATTTTGAATTTATATTGCCATTGCATACTGCTATCGCACGGTGGTCGCAAAACTACTATAGTTGGACTAATTTAGAGCAGAGATGAAGTAGAATATGCTCAATATTTAATTTATTTATAATAAGTATATATGGTATAAATAGAGATTTGTTTAATGGTTTCTACTTGATGGAGTGTATATGCATGTAGTTACCTGCTAAACAATTCATATACAATTATTCTCTGATTTTAATTGCGATTATATCAAATTATATCCAAATTGTTACCGACCTGTTGAATGTCGCACAAAATGTTTATAATTTATAAATTAATATTTATTATTTGACACTTCACGTATAAAAAACATAATTAATAATTTTTAAGTCGTTATAGACTTTAAATAAATCGAAACTTCTCTATAGATCTCTTGCATAACACATTTATACGCAAAGTTACCGTAGTTAAATGTCCTGAAGGAAACCTTTTCTTACCAGCAAAATGTGGGAGACTTCAATTTTTTATATTATTTTTCATTCATATTCTTTTCACTGCAAAAGTTTTTAATATAATGCTGTAAATGCCCTTTTATTTGCAATGATTTCTCTTATTTTGATTAGTTAGAATTATTTTTTTACCACTGTGCTGCGTTTTCTCTACTTCTAGCTTATGCCACAAAGCTAAAGCTGTATTCATTCATACATATATCGTCATATTCATATGTACATATGTACATACATATGTGTGTACATAATTTATTGTGTATATATAAGTGTGCACATAGTAGGCACATGTGTGTATTCAGTTCACATTTGCTAATGTATTTAGTCAGCCTGTTTTCGTGTTGGCATCGGCAAAGTTCCTGGCAAAAACACATACAAATAACTTAGCCTCTTTGTTGTGTCATCAATTTCAAATATATTTTCTTACATTCAGATTTGACTCTCATAGGTTAAGTTGCCGCTGCATATAAACAATCACTGTATAAGTATTTGTAATACTTACTGCTTAAGCAATCGGATTGAGATTTCTGACAAATGTATGATTTTGATTTTGAGCATTTTAAGCCATTTTATAACTTGGCTTATTTCTACATAAAAATATTGCATCTGCATCTATTCGAATGGGCAATTTTTTGCGATGGATTAAAAGTCTAATTTAACTTATTCTTTGGTATATATAAATGAGTTCGCCATTTATGGTTCTCAAGCTGGAAGAGCGACTTTAGTACGCATTTAGAGCACATTTTCTTATGCCTTATTCCACAATTAGATATTGTAACTTAAGCACAATTACTTCAGCTCAAGGAATGGCTTCAGCGACCCTCGACTTTCTACCACTGAAACATTTGTGTGTGATTTTTTTTTTAACGAGCAACTTTCATATTTTATTTTATTAAGCAAAAAGGAAATGTGGAAGCAAACAGTGACTGCAAACACACACATATCTAGATATACTCGCATTTATGTAGGTAGATAGGTATGTGAGCTTCCCCAATCCTGCGTTCCGCCATTTCTCCACTCCCCACGCCCCAGTCGCAATGTCATATGAACGCCCCATTATTTACTTAACGTAAGTTAAACATTCGCCTTCTCCCTGCTGCTTCTTTTGGGGCTGTGAGTTTTAGGTGGTTGGGCCTGGGATTGCTCGGCGTACACGTTGCCAAAAAAAAAAGAAAAAAAATGAACAAGAAACAAACAGAAATGCTCGTAAAGTGGGGCGTGTGGTAGAAGGGGGTGGGGGCTTGGTGGATGAGGCGGCCTCTTGACTTACCTTGGCTGCAGACCAGCAAAGGCAGCCTAGTCAAAGAGCTGTCGTCGATGCTAAGCGCAAGTTTCCCCCCGCACCAACCCGCCCCGTCCCGACCCAACGAACAATCTCTCTCTGTAGCAAGTAGAGTAAACAAAACCGCCATGAAATATGCAGCAGGCAGTCCGGGAAATGGCGAACAAAAAATGATTTATGTGGACGCCATCAAAAACAACGAACAGCAACAAAAACAATAACAAATTCAACTGATTTCTCAACTTGGCTCTAAGCCCGGCAGTTTCCCTTCCTCCATCCGCGTTCATCCTTCACATTTTCATTTGTTGTTTGGCCTAGCAATGAAAAATGCGCGAATTGTTTTTAAAAGGCATCTGTAGAAAGAAGGGCCCTCAACGATGGGCATCTCTCTGGGAAAGTATTTTTATTTCGACTTGAAACATTCAGTTTCCGCAACTGGCCGCTAAAGAAGATGATTAATTTTTACCATTGCGCATCGGAAGCATTAATAAATTTATGTCTCGGCCAGTGGTATCGATTAAACTAGCCAGTGCTCGACCATCGATACGTAAATTTATTCCACCACAATAGATATTTAATTGTAATATTAGAATATATGGAAATTCAATTGCTTGGCTTGTGCTGTCATTGTGAAAGTAGACTGAATTTATGTATGTACTAGGGAACAGTAATAATTTTGGCCGCAAATCTAAATTTTTGATGTGGCGAAAGGAAATTAAACAAAATAATTAGTTATGAGCTTGGAAAAGGAGCCTAAGTTGCCATCAAATCAGCAGGAACAAACAAAAAGGACACAACTGGGTAGTGTCACACAGATGACCGATGTGAACTGGGCCGCCTACAACGCTTTTCGATGCGATTTGGCCAAAGTGCATAAGACGTTCAGTTCCTGCACTCAAACGCAGTTTACCGAAGAGGTAGGCACCCTTACTGATATTTCGCTGGGTTGCAAATTTGTGTCCAGAAGGAGACAGCCGGAGCCACCGGCTAACCATGGGGAACAATGAAATAATGAAAGCTCCAAACGGAGACCGGAATCAATTGCCACAGTGCTCTGGTTTGGCTCACCGGCAAAGCAATGAGTCAATCACGATTCTGCTGGAAGCACGAGAGAAGCGCGGATGCACATCCGAATCCAACTCCGATACCACTTTTGAGGACAGTGAGACATCCCTATTGCAGGGTCCAATGTTGTCTGAACTGTCACTGGCTGCAACTAGCTCGATATCCTTGTCCGCAACAGAGACAGCTGGCTCCAACAGCTCGGAAAGCGTCAGACTTACAACTACCGAGTCGCAGTCCTCTGGCTACACCACAGAGAGCAGCTACCAAACGGCACTAGCAATAAGTGACTTCACTCTGGGTGACAGCTTTTATAGCCCACCCAATCTGAATGGTCATCTTCAAGAGATTCATGTGCGAGTGCCGGCTAATGCAACAGTTTCTCAGATTCAAAACATAAGCTCTGATCTACGCAACCTACTCTCCGACGAGCTGACGCTAATCCATGAGGCATCCAACGGAAGTAGACAAGCCATATATCTAATTGCCCATCGATACATGTAGGACGATGCTCACCAAAAAATATACACTCACAAGTTGCTAGTCATGCTTAGCCACTTGCTGTGATCATATCGCAACTGGGTTGCGCATCATTCGCTTGTTGACATTATGACAAATTACGTGCGCAAAAGGCCAAAAAAAAAAAAAGTAAAAATCCCATCCCCCGGGCAGGATGTGAGGAAGGAAACAACAAGCCAAAGCGATACGCTTAAGCATTAAGCGACGTAGGGTGCCGACTACCCACCGCCTGCCCGCCTTCAATGTTAATAGGAAAGCCACACAAGAACGGCTAACGAACGGCACGCGGCAGGCGAACGGACGGGCGGACGGGCGTTCGGTTGAGTGAGTGAGCGACAAGTGCGCGAGCGCACAGTTGAGGGGTTGGCCTGGTCTCGCCGGCGTCGAGTAGGGGGTGAGGGGAGAGGTCGTCTGTTTGTCCAGTGGCTAAGTGCGCACGACCAAAGGCAAGTGGAAATGACAAACATATTTACACAATTTTTGACAGGCCCAAACCAAATGCGATATATACTTTACTTTGGCCAAGGAGCTGCGAACGGGTGAAACCAAACACCCGTGGGTGCAGTGAGCTACCCCTGTTCACTCATACCCCTACCCATCGCCCCACCCAGCCCGAACTGGCTCACGCACTAGAAACAGCAACCCAAACTCGATAAATATGTTTATGTGCAAATAACAAAATATTTGTCGATTGCCGGTTCTTGAACTGCCCAAGCGCTCTTTATGGTATGACAGGGGAGCGTGAGCGGGAGGGGAAAGGTTTACACGGGGAAGCACCGCAAGCGCATAATTCAATTTTTCTGCTCGTTTTGCACGACGCTCGTTGAACGCCGCTCAACTCCGCTGGGATGTGTCCGCATCTAGCCTGGTCTGCTTGTTGGTTGGTTTCTGTTTTGGGTTGGGTCTTTTGCCAGGCAGTTTTCCAGCTACATATTAGCGACACGTGGCCGCTCTGGGTATGTGGAGGGCATATGCGGTTTTGGCGCTGCCCTGTTATTTATTTGTTTGTAATTACGCGTGTTCTAAACAAAATCCCGGCGTACTTGAAAATGTAACGCGCCCAGTTCTCAGCCATCAGCCATCAGCTCAGTTTAAGCCTGGCATGCTCTTTTCAATGCTGTTTCGTGCACGTGCTCTTCAAATGGGCTGGGATTGGCACAAAGTCTGGGAGCTGAGAGTTGGCAGCGGGGCCCGCTTTGAGTTTTGGTTATTCCCTGCGCATTAGCGACAATAGCGTTGAGCCGACATCTAAGCCATTTGGACATTGTCAACAATTTTGGGCTTCGACATTGGCATTGTCTTGTCTGCACATGGTCCCAGCCAGGATGAGAACGGCGCGTGTCCTCCTTCGTGCTGGCTTTTGTGTCAGTTGTCAACATTTTGTGCTGGCTTTTAGCTGCGGCCTTAGCTTGTCAATTGATTTGCGTGGGATCGCAAGACATGTGAAACATGAATCGTAATCATAATTGTGACAGAATTTGCTAAGAAGGCCTTGAACGACGGACAAGGATTTGTTGAAGTGAAGCAAAGTGAGCCAACTCATAAAAATCAAACCAAATAAACTTTTGAATATACAAATTAAATTTCATGGGACTTTAATAAATTGTTCACATTTAAATTAATTTAAACTACAGTATACTTTTACAATGACAGCACAAGCCAATCAATTGAATTTCTAAACATTCTAATATTTCAATTAATCCACAAGGATTTCATTTTAAATTTATTGTACAAATATTATATTTCCAACTTTTAATAAACTGGTAGTTTGAAAAAGTCAAAGTGACTCGCTTCCAAATGCAAGTTTAACTATCCTCAAGGTATTAAATTAAATTTGTATATTATTTGAATACTAAGCAGAATATAACAACTTCTAAGTATTCAAATAAAATGAAAATATAACTTAAAATCTCTATCTCTATCGTATGCCCACCTTATTATATAATAAATTTAATTGGTCCACATGTGCCACAATGCAAAAGGGCATATGTAATGAGCGAGCTGGATGAGCGACAGACTGCGGTAAGAGTAAGCAGTTGGCCTTAATTGAAAAACACTTAAGCTGCAAATGAAACTGGTTCGCCTTAAGTCAGGCCAACCACATTCTACTCCTCAACTTCCGAACTTGCTGCCACACATGATCCGCTTTCAACGGCGCTCAATCAAAATAAAACACCTTAACCACACCCAAATACACCTACCTATGCACCCACGCTCATACACACGCCCACCTCAGTCGTCCTGCTTTCGCTCTCAACGAGTTAAATCCGAAAATAACGGCGAAAAACTTTGCATAATTAAAGGCATAAATAAATAACTGTCAGCAAGGAAAAATAGAAATAGAGAGAGAGAGAGAGAGAGTGAAAGATAAATAGAGAGAGATAGAGTGTAGCTAAAAAATATTGGACAGGCGCCGCATAAAACAGAAATCCATTAGGACAGGCGCAGAGCCAAAGGCAAAGCACAGGATGACGAGTTGGCCTGGCTGGTTGGCTGGACCTAGGAACTGAGACCTAAGACATAAAACCTTTGTACTCACCCTCAAGCGCTCGATTCCTTGAAATTAAAGCGAGCACCAACTCAGGATTTGGGTCATCATGGTCGACAGGCAACACGCCAACTCCGACTCCGACGCCGACTCCAACTCCGACTCCGACACTCTGATGATGATTGTGTTGGCCAGCAAGCAGGTGCAGGGCCTGCGGCGTTTGTGGCAATTGTTGCTGCTGTTGATGAATATGTTGCTGGTGCTGCTGTTGATGCTGCTGCTGATGCTGGTGATTATCCATGACTGACAGCTGCTGTTGCAGTTGCTGAGCCTGTGCCTGGTGCTGATGCTGGTGATGATGTTGATGTTGATGCAGTGGCGGTGGCGGTTTCAGGGTTTGCATCATCTCTAAGGCCAGTTGCATGCGCGCTTACAAACAACGCCAGCAAATAATTTCCTGAATTTGCTATTATTAATTTTTTTCGAACTAATTTTTGGTATTTGGGTGTTGTTTAATGGCCGGATCGTCGCACGTGTCGTATGCGTATAATTTGCTGGCAGGCACTTTTCGCACTTATATTTAATTTACTAAAGCGCCGATCAGTTCGATCAGCTTGCCTGCATTTCAAAAATATATGTATTACAATATTATTATATATATGTAAATTTATTTGATTTTTCTTGAACTGCACACGCGACGTTTTCCGATATTACCGTTAGCGATCCAAACTTTTCTGCTACCTGCCCGGACGAAGAGGCGGAAATGTTTAGACACGCGGCGCAGGTTTTTATTTTACTACGTTTATAGGCGGGCGGCACTGTCTATAGATAGAGCAAGATTGGATCGCTCGGTTGGTTGGCTGGTTGGTTGGTTGGCAGGTTGGTTGGTTGGGTGGTAGGTTAGTTGACTGTTTGAGAACTGGCAGTGGCACTGTGTAAAGCAACGCCGCCGTCGTTGCTCGACGCGTCGATGTTTTCTTATCAGAAGAGCGAGAGAAACGCGCGGCGTTTTCTTTGGTTTCGGTAAATCGACTTGATTGTGCGAGTGTGTGTGCGAGTGTGTGTGCGAGTGTGTGTGCGAGTGTGTGTGCGAGTGTGTATGCGAGTGTGTGTGTTGTGTTCTTCACGACGGTATGCTTCAGACTATACTCATTGCTTTTCTATATCAATGTGGACTCTTATAGTACGACTAGCTTCAAGTATCTACTCAAGAATAATTTCAATATGCAGAAGTACATAGCGAGTAGTATTTGTAGGTATTGCTTGTGTACAGTGTACTATGTACTGTTGTTTTGAGTTGAGTTCCAAATGCGAATGATTCCAATCTGATTATTACATAATTATGCATCAATTTCCAAGTAGCAAGCTACCGAAATGTTAAACATTGTAGTCAACATGTCATTTCAATTCTATTTATAAGCTATTTTGTAGCAAATTTTGTATCATTTATATTTTGTATTAACAGCGTCACTTTGCCAGTGACTTAAAAGTTGCCACAAAAAAATAAGCACTTTGGTTGCACTTTTCAAGTCACGTGTTTTTTACTTTGATTTGTATTTAGTTTAACGGAACGAATATTATTTGCCCATATTTATCGAATTATTTGATTTAATACTACAATTTAAGGAATTTTGCTGATTCGAATGCACTTTAATTTTGAATTCGAAACATTTACGCGAACGCCATTTTGCGACGGCAATTGGCAAGGCGACGGCGAACTGTGACAAAATGGCGGCGGCTAACGGACAGCAGCGCACAGAGCAGAGCGGAGAGCATGGCACGGTACGACACGACACGGCATGACGGGGCATGGCAACACTGGCAGAAAGCAACTGACGGCCGCCTGCTGCGTTGTTTGTGAGTTCTTTCTTTCTTCCTTTTCTTTTTTGTATTTTTGTATTTTTGTATATTGTTGCCTGCTATTTGTGGCACTCGGGCTGCATTTTTTTGCGCACTTTTTGTCGCTTTTGTTGCCGTTGTCGCTGCTGTCGCTGCTCCTGCATTAGTGACTTTCGTTATGTTGTTGTTGTTGTTGCTGTTGTTGTTTGAGCTTTTTTTATTTGACTTTTACGATACTTTTTATGTCGTTTCCCTTTTTGTGTGTGCAGGAGTTTGCTACTGACTGTGTGTGTGCGTGTGACTGTGTATTTGAGTGTGTGTGTGTGTGCGTGTGTGTGTGTTTACCAATTGATCTTAATGTGACACAAATGATATGGTAAAATGCAGGCTGGCAGCCAGCAGCAGCTAGCAAGCCAGGCAACACAACAATGGCAACGGCGACGTTGTCGACATTTTTATGCTGCTTTTAGTATGCGCAATGTTATGCTCAACTTTGCCTGCCACTTTACCCGGCCACTGTCACTGCCACAGCTACTGCTACTGCCCCTGCCCACCAGTTACCAGTTGGCATTTAACAGTCACCATTTCTAGGACCGTACCCCAAATCCTATACCTATTCCCGTACCGTTTCCGTTCTCGTTCTTGTTCGCTATGCAGGCAGCATTACAATATTTTGTGAAACCTAAAACTTTTGCAAAAGTTTGCCTCTCAAGAATTTCGAGCTATAACTGGGAAAAAGCACTGCGGCGTTGTCGGCAGTAGCAAAGACAGCAGCAACAACAACAACAACAATAAGAACAGAAATGAGCCAACGCCTGGCGACACCTTCGCTGTGGCCCCAAAACAACAGTCAACAGCACTTAAAAGTCAGCGGCGGCAGTGGCATAGCACAAATATGAGAAACTTAACTCAAAAGTCCAAGTCAATACGCGCGGTCAACACACAAAAACAACAAAAGCAACACCAACAACATGACAAGTTTTGCCTGGCTTCCAGGCTGAAAGCAAGCACCGCCCCTTTATATTGAAAACATTGGAAATCGTTGATAACAACAAAAAAAAAAAATAGAATGCAACAGCAACAATAAATTCCCCGCCGCAATTTTTGGTCATGCGCGAGAGTTCGTTATCTTATCGCCGCTGCCGACGCCATTAAACTGGAATTCGCTTGGATGTGTGGGTGGATGGTCTGCGTTGGGTTGGGTGGTTTGCTCAAGGGTTAAACTCGTTCCAGCGGCTGCGCAATGCACCAGACGCAGAGCGTCGTAACAGTCAATCATTTTTGTTAGCTAGCAAGAGTCACCCTGTGCGCCAAAGCACTCACGGCCATTTAAATACCCTGTAAATATGTAATGCGTTTCGTTGAGCGTTTCGAATAGTGCATATATACTTGAGTTATAAACATATAGTTTGTCAACTTTCTGCTCTTGCATTTGCTTTAAAATGCATAATGGTTTATTTTCTCAGTAGTCAGTAGTATGTCATTATGTTCTACAGGATATTTCTTGGTTGAGCACTCTTACTGACTTTCGTTCAGGGGTGTTTCCTGGGACATCCATACATATACATTACCCGTCCGCCTATCCGTCTGCATGGCATTTTGTTTTCACATTTATTTATGAACCGCTTAGAGAGCGCCAAACACTTTGAACCCCACAGACTGACACCCCAAACCACAATGATGGACTTTAGCGGAGAACAACAGCTAGTGGTCATACCCTGACCGACTTTCGCAGCACGAGAGGGCTCTTAATATTAAGGAGTTCCTATTAAGCTATCAATACTAGGGGCACTCAATAACTCAGAAACTTCTTAAAACGCAAACCCTTTCGTTAATTTATTAAGCAAACCAATCATTAATTTAAACTTATTTATTACTTTTATATATTTATTATCTACTTTTTGCATAAAATACAAGTCATAGTAAATAAAAACTTATAAAAAGTTATATTTTGTTCATTTACTAAACATTTTAATTTGTTACATTTTTTTTTGTGCCAACACCAATTATAATATATTTAAAAGAGAAACAAATTTTGCATTGTATTTCCGTCAGTTGGCTTAAATTAATATCAAATGAACTTTGCTCCACAATCTTTCCTCACACATAACTTTGTTAATAACGGAACTAAATTGGAGCATGACCCTGAAATTGAAAATACAAACAAAAAGCGGCCCAGTCTTGTGAAATGCAGTGACCCCCTTGATGGGGCCACTCTGACGACGATGCACTCCCAGCCCGAGCTGCGCTTACAAAATAGATGAATCTAATCGAGCCGTCATCAATAGAGTGTGTCTGTGACTTTCAAAATTTCGAGCACGGTCGCATGACTGGGCGGAATGGTCAGTTGGTATCTAATAGAGCTGGGAAATGTTATGCATGTCAGCCATATAGTGTGATTTTTGCCAGTTGACAACAGATAATAGTAATTATAAACCGGATTGTGACCACAATGGATTATCCATTAGTTGCAGTGAAAGAAATGGTCGAGTTAACAAAAATGGTAAACGACATAAGCTACGTAGATGTGTCAAAATATTAAAAAAAAAATATATAGCAAATTGTCCAAAATCTCGAACTACAAATTGGCATACACCTATTTACGTTAACTTTAAGTCTAATGAATCTAGGTAAGCAAGTTTTCCATTGTTAAGAATAAATTTCAGGATCTAGATTAAAATTTATTGTTTTTATTTTTTAACCAATTTCCATACAGACCAACAGGTTTTGGGCGGTGTATTCAGTTAATTAGACGATTAAACGCTTTCCATTAAAATATCTTCGAAGATTTTCATGTTATTTTGTTTTTGTATGCCCTTGCATGCGGTAATATTATTTTGTCAGTCATTTTGTAACGCATTGAAAGAGACATTTCCAACTGCATAAAGTATATACTGCATGTATATATGTATATGTATATGTAGATATATTCGTATATTTCTATGAAGACGATTTGCCTTTGTTTTTGGATTGGCTCACTATATCATAGAAACAATCGTTCAATTTCTTTTTGGAAAACATCTTGACAAAACTCATTAGCTTTGAATGTTACAACTATATTATATCGTATAATTAATGAAATTTCAATACTTCTACAAGTGTATATAATCTTCGTCATGGCTACGACAGCTGTTCTTTCTTGTTTTTTATTGTAATCATGCTTACGCTATAAACGGTCTTAATGTCGTTTCTGAACATCATCAGAGTTACATAAATCTCGCCAATGGTATCCAAAAACTTGCTGGCTGTGCACATTTTTACACATATTTAAGTATGTAATGTCGACGTGTGTTGACTGCTCTTCAAGTATTGTTTGAAACTTTTGACTGTGTACAAACGGCCTACGAAACGTTGGATTCAAATCGCTTATCGAGGCTTTGACATGTTGCAGCGAGTTCATTAGTAAATCCGAATGTCAACGGTGAACAAGTGCAAAAGTCAAACAGCGCAGCAAATATAAACAGATTCATATATAGCGCATCTTTAGCAAAGGATCTACTATATTATAACTATTTGTTGACGAGTGTTCTCTTCGATTAAAATGGACTTTGACGAATTTCGCGAATTTGGTCACGCCTCAATTGAGTTCATTATCAACTATCTGAGCAACATACGTGAGAGGTTTGTGTGTGTGTGTGTGTTTATACGTGTGTGTTTGTTATCCTTTTTAAGCACTCGCTACTTTCACAGAAATGTGCTATCTAGCGTACAACCCTACGAGGTTATGAACCAGCTTCCCAGGCAAATACCCGAGCAGCCGGAGCATTGGCGCCAAATTCTTAATGACTTGGAGCAAATTATACTGCCCGGATTGACCCATTGGCAATCGCCGTACTTTAATGCCTTCTTTCCATCATCCACATCGGCTGGCTCCATAATTGGAGAGTTGCTTATTGCTGGTATTGGAGTTTTGGGCTTCAGTTGGGTAAGTTTCAAACGTGAATATATGTAAATATTGCATATAAAGAATAGTTTAATGAATGATTCAGGTTAAACGGCAATACTGAAACTTTTAATATATATGTGATGAAGAAAGGATATTGCTGACTCTCAGCAACCGTATAATATGGAATCAGTTTGCTTTGCACACTTTTATTTTATGTTTTTTATGTGAAAAGAGTATAGCAATGCGAAATTTTTACATAACAATTCATAAACAACAAAAGCTGTTTTGCCAGATTGCCGTATGACAATTAGTATCATAATAAGAGCTTACGCATAAACTTAAGATTTATGTGCAATATAATAGTTTATTTTGTGTACGAGTTGAAATCCAGACTGCAAAGTTGTAAAAAACTAAAGAAAAGAGTCGTTCAGCTGATTGGAAAGTGATGAGAGAAATGCTTTAAGGCACCAGAAAAGAGAAACCAGTTGGGCACGAGAACAGTTTAGCACAATTGGGAACAGTTGGAAACAGTCAAAGGTTTGTGCTTAAGTGCGAAATGCTGAAAAACAAAGTTTAATGATAGGTGCAGATACTCCTCTCACAAAGATGTTGATCAATTAGGTTTATAAACAGTAGTGTTAAACAATATGATTAACAAGAACAAGAAACAAGCAACAAGAAAAAAAACCTGACAAGTTTGGCACTTAAAATATAATTAATACAATATAGTGCCAGCATTTCCATACCGCAGCAATCGCTACGCAATATAATTAATTAGAAAGGAGATTATTCCCTTCCTCCGTTTTGTTTATTGTAATTAGACGCACCTGGTCAAGAGCTAACCCATTTGTATTTGTGGCATTTAGAGAGCGGCATTTAAAAGTCGCTAAATCGGACTCTGGTTTTGCTTTCTGACTGTGGCTCAGTTTCCGGCTGTGAGTGGGCTCCGGCCCTGTGGGTATAAAAAGCGATGCGCTCTCTGCTCGCGACAGCAGAGTTAACGTTAACTTCGCAGTGGCAACAAGTCAACACATCAAGAAGATCGACAACAAAGTGGTGCACAGTAGTGGGGCGACTGTCTCGAACTTTGTAAACACACAAAAGCAAACAAAACGTAAAAAGTGCAAATAGAAACGCGCTTAACTACAATAGAAACAATAAAAAAAAGTGATTCCACATCGAAAACGTGACAGCTTTGCAAAATGGACGCCAAAGAGTTCCGCGAGTTTGGCAAAGCTGCCGTTGACTTCATCGCCGACTATCTGGAAAATATTCGAGAATATGATGTACTGCCCACCGTCGAGCCCGGCTACCTTTCGCCAATGCTACCCAAGGAGATGCCCGAGACACCAGAAGCTTGGCCTGAGATTCTATCGGACATCAATCGCGTGATAAAGCCGGGCATCACCCACTGGCAGTCACCCAACATGCACGCCTACTTTCCCACTAGTATTTCCTATCCATCTTTAGTGGGCGAATTCCTGGCCAGCGGATTCGGCATCGTTGGCTTCAGTTGGGTACGTGCCGGTGAAATCTCCACATGATTCATTGTTCAATCAAGCTCAATACAAGCCCTTTGTTTACTCTGGGCAGTGAAAGTTGCGACTCTCAAAGAACTCGACAAACAGGTTGCTAAAGCGTTAACGAGAGACAAATCAAAAAGAGTATTGTTTTAATCCAGGGACTGGGTCAAGTTCAATAGAGTTGTTTTCACTTTAATCGTTGTTTGGTGATTTTTTTACGAATAATTTATTGATCATATGTTTATTTTACAGAGCATGAAATGATTCGATTGTTACTAAAATTATATTATTTTAATTGTCTACTTAAAAAAAAAGTAGAAACCTCTATCAATTATAGGAAATTCAATTATCATTTGATTAAATCATTAATTATTATTAATGTGTACCTTTCACGTCCTCCTTTCTTACAGATCTGCAGTCCGGCATGCACTGAACTCGAAGTGGTTGTCATGGACTGGCTGGCCAAATTCCTGCAGTTGCCCGAGCATTTTTTGCATGAGAACGATGGTCCTGGCGGTGGCGTCCTTCAGGGGTCCGCTAGCGAGGCTGTCCTTGTGGCTGTCCTGGCGTCCCGCGAGCAGGCCGTGCGCAGAGAACGGGAATGCCACCCGGAGCTGAGCGAGAGCGATATACGCGGCAAATTGATTGCCTACTCCTCGGATCAGAGCAACAGTTGCATAGAGAAGGCTGGCGTGTTGGCTGCTATGCCCATCAAACTGCTGCCCGCAGGTGAAGATCTCATCCTTCGTGGCGCAACGCTAAAGGAGGAAATTGAGAAGGATGTGGCTGCCGGTTTCATACCAGTCATATGCATAGCCACTCTGGGAACAACGGGCACATGCGCCTACGATGACATTGAATCGCTGGCCAGCATCTGTGAGCAGCACAAGGTGTGGCTGCATGTGGATGCAGCATACGCGGGAGGTGCCTTTGCTCTGGATGAGTGCGCCGAACTGCGTCGAGGTTTGGATCGCGTGGACTCACTGAACTTTAATTTGCACAAGTTCATGCTGGTTAACTTTGACTGTGCGGCGATGTGGGTGCGCGATGCTAACAAAGTGGTGGACAGCTTCAATGTGGATCGCATCTATCTAAAGCACAAGCATGAGGGCCAGACACAGATACCTGATTTCCGCCACTGGCAGATCCCACTCGGTCGCCGCTTTCGCGCCCTCAAAGTGTGGATAACATTCCGCACGCTGGGCGCTGAGGGTCTTCGTGCCCACATGCGCAAGCACATCGATTTGGCTATCCAGTTTGAGAAGGCGGTTAAGGCAGATAACCGTTTCGAGTTGGTGGCACCACGTGCCTTGGGATTGGTTTGCTTTCGGGCGAAGGGCGACAATGAGATCACGGCACAGCTGCTGCAGCGTTTGATGGAGCGCAAGAAGATTTACATGGTTAAGGCGGAGCATTGTGGTCGTTTGTTTCTGCGTTTTGCCATATGCGGGATGGATCCCAAACCATCAGACATTGAGTTTGCCTGGACGGAGATTGAGACACAACTGACAGCAATCTGTGCTGAGCATCAGGTGAATGCTCGCAAAGCTGCAGATGTAACCGAGCTATCGCGTCATCTAACTGGATTACAATTAACGAATGAAACTTTGCGCCGCTAGTACAAAAATACTCCAACTTCAACATTCAAAACTATTTATGTAGATTATATTTATTCTTAATATAATTTTAATTGGTCTGATCGTTGTTAATGTAACAAAAAGTTAAGATTTAATAAATGGATTAAAATATAATAATAAATAAAATATCTAACTCTGATTTTTGAAATAAAAGTACAAAATACATTTAAAGGCTTACCGCCTTTAAAACAGTGTGCGAAAATGTGCAAAATATAACCCAATATCGAGTTAAAATATCGGCATGCGCATACGATATTAGTAGGCCAAAGTAAACAGTGATGCCAGACAGCAACAGCTGCACACAGATGTTCGGATACGCTTGTCAACAAAATGTGAATAAGAAGTAATCTAATAGTAAAATGCAGATGCATTACGCGTCGGATTGTCTCGAGGGCAGCTCCGGCTCCAAACTATAGTCTCTTTGGTGCTATGCACATGCCCGCCCAACGCACAATCACATATCACTACACAAAGAATAATTACTCAACAAACAGTATTGCCGGACACTCAAAAAAACATTTCATAACAACCATCGACAGCAGCTTAGACGCGCATTTTGAATTCTAACGGGCACATTTAATTTCAGGCAGTACTTAACATATTATTTACAACTTGAACACATGTATTCTTTCAAATAATGAGCATTTGATACTCTATTCGTGTGTTATCTACTAAAGAATATTTATGAACACTTATTTACACTTTTACTCTTAATGGCTAAGCTAATTTTCTTATTACATTAATCTGACTTTTAGTCCCGGCAACTTTTTGCAAGTGCCTCTATTATAAATTAAATAAATAAATAATATAATATAGCTATAACGCAAATGAAAATTATGTAAACATAGATCAGATGATGTACTTTATGTAGTCTATGAAAAGTACAGTAAACGAACAATTACTTATGTTGTAATGAACAACGTGAAGCTGGTGGGCTATTAAAACGCTCGGAGTACGCGCTTGCTTTGGCTGAAGCTCGCCGGAAATTGGAGTGGGTTATTATTGGACAACCGCCGTGTTTATTTATTATTCGCGTACTATATTTTTACATTAAATGAAGGTAGAAGACAAGCCATGGATGTGAGAAAGAAGATACATAAAAAGTAATGGAGGGATCAAATAATTCGAATTATAGAGTCATATTTTTTGTGGTGCTACCATGTTGGTGCACTCGCCCACCCTACCGTGATTATGCGGGCATTGCAAAAAGCAGACTCCCTTAGGAAGCCCTACGCTGAGTTACAGATCATCCACACAATAAATGAAATCAATGTGTTTATAAATCAATCCACGAAAGGCTTGTATATACATGTAATTAGGAATTTATAGATATAAAGACAAAAGACGGAAGCGAGGGTTATATCTTATACGCTTGCAGATAGATTGGTAAATAACTGTCTGTTCTGATTTGATTACACAATTTCATTCTAAATCAAATCGATATGCAAACATCCTTGAGTAGATTTAGGCTTTTAATAAAAAAAACTATTAGTACAACTTAACACGAAAAAAAACTTATTTGTCCACTTTCCAAGTGTAATGCCGGGTTACTGTACTAAGGCCAAAAATTATTATAATTACTGTTGAATATGAAATGACCCTAAGCTATTTATATATAATTGATAACTGGTATAATTAAGTATTTCATCTTACTATCATGCAAAAAAAAAATCAAACAAGAAATACACAACGCGAACCTATGTGTTGCTGAGCACTGTGGCTGATATTTTAAGAGCCCAGTGAATATTTGCTCAGGTTTAAGGAGTGACTTGAAACATTTTTTTTCTACTCTCATTATACTGTGCTCTATTTAAGAACGGCTCATAATAAAGGAGAGCAACTTACATACAGCATCTCACGCTGGAAGTACTTCCTGGTGTTGGTGTGTGTCGCTGTAATCATGAAAGAAAGCAAATATTCCTGACCACGTGCGAAAGCTCGCTCATAGCATATACCATGCACTGCGACAAGTCTTTGTGTGCTTTAATTCCGCATGTACTTCCAAATAAAGTTTACTTATTAGTATTACGTATATAGTAGGTTACTTTCTAATTACACGGAACCGACTCAATTCCCTTTTTATCTTGCATTTATTAACTGCAATTTTAGTGTTTTTTACTTTAAGCAATTTTCTTGATCTTGCCGAACGGCATTCGCGCATGTGTGTGTGTTTTTTTTTCTATGTATAACGGCAAGATTAAGCAGCTCATAAAGGCAGATTATGCATTAGAATTCCACTTAAATGAATATTTTACACTGTACACAAACTGTTCCACAATGCTTAATATATTTAAAGTTAAATCCGACAGTAATGAATCCCAAAAGTTGTGTAGAAGTTAAAGATGATAATGTTGGTCCGGAGAAAAATATCCGCTACAGTTGCCCATGCTCCCAAGTCCATGCTTATCAGTCCATTCTCATAAGTTCATTCTCATCATTAGTTATATATTAGAATACTGAGGCGATGCACTCGATGCCCATTTATTTATCCAACTTCGAACGACCAAATCTATGGTTAAGTATGAGTGGAAGTAAAAAAGTGAAAATTAATTCCATATTAACTGCACATTAAGTCCAAATTAATTGCATATTAAGTGCAGATTAATTGTAAATTAATTCCACATTAATTGCCATTATATTTTTTTCACCCTTAATAAATTCTTGAATAGGCAATGATGGTTAACACGTGTAACGTTTTAATTATTATATTTATAATTAATCACTTGTAACTATTTTATATTTTCCTTTTTTTTCATATTAATTCGTTTGGATCTGTCCAATCCAAATCTGTCCGAGGTCCAAGGAACTTAAGCTCTCACGATTTTCCAGAAATCCGCTTTATCCCCGTAACAATGGTTGCTTCTTTGCGAATTACTATTTTTCTTTTAAAAGCTCAAACATATCGCTCTCAGATGGGGCTAAAGGCGAAACACAACAAATCATTGCCCCTTTTTAGGCGGAAACAAATATATTAGGAACTCGACAAGCGACTTATTACAATGTGTATGCATAAGCAATGTGTATACATACATAGCATAATTGTATTATGCAGTCAGAGACAAAGGATATATAAGGAGGCTATATAAACGAACAGTAAGTTGTACAAAAAATAAAAGAATTCTAGTTAAAATTTGTAAGCTAGTAATCTAATACTGTGTATTTGTTTTTGTTTTTTCTTTTTATATGTATAGCTGATTTGTTGTTTTAAAATAATTATTGCGCTAACCCTACGGGTCACTGTATCATCCGCTGAGCGTGAGCCTCTCTCCAAGACCTTTAAGCTCAAGAATATACAAAAAAAGTGGAAATATGCATGCAATATTCATCAAATGACTGATTGTTAAGTCGTAATCTTGTCGATACATATGTACATTTCTACTGTCTTAATTAGACCATTTTTCATATATAATAGTATATATAGCGATACGCTTTCGGTTCGCAAAATCAGTGTTAACGTTAAATTCGCAGTGGCAACACATCAAAAGTTCAAGGCGATCGACAAAACATCAGTGCAGCTACTGTATACAGTTATCCCAAGGGTTCTAATCGACCAAAAAGGAAACTAATTGAGAAAAGTACAAATTGAAACGCGCTTAATAACAAAATTAACACCTAAGTGTCATGATCTTGCATCGATTATTTCTTACCTCCATTTGCTCTAGACATTGAATTTATAATTATTAAAATTCAGTTTAATAATTTTATATTGTTAATCACTTGTTCATATATTCCACCTCAATCAAATGTCTCAATATATCTGAATCATCTATCCGCTAACCAATATATTTCCTCTATGCTTTCTGATAGAGACTATTTGATTGTATGCGGTGACTTTAATCTTTAATTGGTGCCACTTAGCTCAAATGAATTCATTGATGGGCTTCATGAGGTGTCACTGTCTCAAGTTAACCCTATTCGAAACTGTAACGACCGTTTACTTGATTTAATTTTTGTATTTCATCCTACTTGAAGTATTATCTCTCGCTGTGATCCACTTGTTAATCCCGAAGATCCTTATAATCCTACGCTGGATTTGATTATACAGCTGCCAACTCTTGTGCCTTTTGTAGCAACGGATTCTACACGTAAGAATCGTTGCTGCCGTAAAGCAGTTTTTGTCAGACTTAATCAATTATTATTTGACACTGATTGGTCAGAACTTTACTCCTGTACAAATTTGGATAATGCTGTGTCAATATTTTAAACTACCATTGACTCGCATTTGGACACTTGTGTTCCCCGTTCGAATCCTGGGAAGGCTAATAGGCCTGGTTTTCGCAGGAATTAGATAGGTTAAAAAATGTGAAGTCAAGGTATTATAAGAACTTTAAGGATCAAGGAATCGTTTTGATTACTCTCGCTATTTAGTTGCTCCACAATATCGTATTCATCAAAGTAGATTGGAATCTGTACAGAAGAGCTTCTTACTTTTCGCTCTTCGTCGGTTTGACTAAGGTGTACTTCCTCCATACACCTATAGGCTGCTTCTTATTAACCTTCCCTCCCTAACTAACCGTCGTGTTATGCTAGGAGTTATGTTTGTAATTAAATTACTTAAAAGTGAAATCGATTCAGAGGCGTTGATGAGATAAATAAATTTTTCCGTTCTCTTTAAACCTCCTTGTTATTTCTTCCCACTTTCTCTTAATCGCTGTACTACTAATTATTCCTTGCATGAAACGTTTCGAGTACTCTGTAATGATTATAACAAACTACACCATTTAATCAATTCAGAGTCGTCCATTTCTATAGTTAAAATATCAATTTTAAATGTCCTATCTCGGGAATAACTATTTTGCATGCACAGGTGGTGGTTAACTAATTCTTACTAATTATCCTTGGTCTGATTGGACTTTTTCTGGGTTTTCCCCAATTCATGGACAATTTTGCATTAAAATACCACCAGAAATCATATAAATATTTCTTATTTTTAAATTTATTCAAAATTTAAATTTTATTTTAAATTAAATTAAATTAAATTTCTTATTTTTTGTATTTTTGTATCGACTGACCTTAGTTGACAACAAATAAATGGACGCCGAACAGTTTCGCGAATTTGGCAAAGCCGCCGTTGATTTTATCGCCGACTATGTGGAGAATGTTCGCGAAAATGATGTACTACCCTCCGTCGAGCCCGGCTACCTTTTGCCAATGCTGCCCAAGCAGATGCCCGAGACACCAGAAGCTTGGCCTGAGATTCTATCGGACATCAATCGCGTGATTAAGCCGGGCATCACCCACTGGCAGTCACCCAACATGCATGCCTACTTTTCCTCCATTTCTTCCTATCCGTCTATAGTGGGCGACTTCCTATCCGGCGGATTCGGCGTCGTTGGCTTCAGTTGGGTAGGTGCAGTCAAATTATTTTAATTGTCCATAGAACTTTAATACAAGAAACACGAACTGAGTAAAAACGAACATACATTTTAGAGATTGAACAGCCTGGTTAAATCACAACTTGCCCACTGTTAGCCTTTTATATTTTCGTCTCTTACAGATCAGTAGTCCGGCATGCACCGAGCTTGAAATGATCGTCATGGACTGGATGGCCAAATTCATGCATTTACCTAAACATTTTTTGCATGAGACCGATGGTCCAGGTGGCGGCGTCATTCAGGGTTCTGCCAGCGAATCTGTCCTTGTGGCTGTAATGGCGTCCCGCGAGCAGGCCGTGCGCAGAGAACGCGAATGCCACCCGGAGCTGAGCGAGAGCGATATACGCGGCAAATTGATTGCCTACTCCTCGGATCAGAGCAACAGTTGCATAGAGAAGGCTGGCGTGTTGGCAGCCATGCCCATGAAACTGCTGCCCGCAGGTGAAGATTTCATCCTTCGTGGCGCAACGCTAAAGGAGGAAATTGAGAAGGATGTGGCTGCCGGTTTCATACCAGTCATATGCATAGCCACTCTGGGAACAACGGGCACATGCGCCTACGATGACATCGAATCGCTGGCCAGCATCTGTGAGCAGCACCAGGTGTGGCTGCATGTGGATGCAGCATACGCGGGAGGTGCCTTTGCTCTGGATGAGTGCGCCGAACTGCGTCGAGGCTTGGATCGCGTGGACTCATTGAACTTTAATTTGCACAAGTTCATGCAGATTAATTTTGACTGTACGGCGATGTGGTTGCGCGATGCTAGCAAAGTGGTGGACATCTTCAATGTGGATCGCATCTATCTAAAGCATAAGCATGAGGGCCAGAAACAGATACCTGATTTCCGCCACTGGCAGATCCCACTCGGTCGCCGCTTTCGCGCCCTCAAAATGTGGACAACATTCCGCACGCTGGGCGCTGAGGGTCTTCGTGCCCAGATGCGCAAGCACATCGATTTGGCTATCCAGTTTGAGAAGGCGGTTAAGGCAGATAACCGTTTCGAGATGGTGGCACCACGTGCCTTGGGATTGGTTTGCTTTCGGGCGAAGGGCGACAATGAGATCACGGCACAGCTGCTGCAGCGTTTGATGGAGCGCAAGAAGATTTACATGGTCACGGCGGAGAATCGTGGTCGTCTGTTTCTGCGTTTTGCCATATGCGGGTTGGATCCCAAACCATCAGACATTGAGTTTGCCTGGACGGAGATTGAGACACAGATGACAGCAATCAGGTAAATGCTCGCAAAGCTGCAGATGTAAACAAGCTATCGCATCATCTAACTGGACTACAACTACCAAATGGAACGTTGCCATGCTAATACAAAAACGCTTAAATTAATCTTAATTGGTCTTGTCGGTGTCAATGTAATAAATGTTACTATTTGATAAATTAATAAAATTATAAAAATACAAGCGAAAACTGCACTCCGATATTGTAGAAACTCATTAATCATCAATAATCAAAGTAAATTTAAAATCTTGCCTCCCTTAATGCAGTGTGTACCTACCTAGGCAATATCGATATACAGTATCGAGATGCACATACGATATTAATAAACAAAAGTAAATGGTGATGCCAGACCTACAAAAAGTTATTCAGTGCAATAAATAAAGTGGCAAGACGAACACAAAATACGCTTACGACCGTAAATTAATATAACAAATGGTATTCAGTGTACTTGCATGAGCTGGCCAACATAATGTTTTGAGGGCAAAAATATTTGGGTTATTTAATAACAACAAATACTAGCAATACGTTAGAAAATATCTGGATCATTGTGAGAGCATTTGGAAATATGTCTGATTGCGACAAAATTGAAAACGACAAATACACATAAATCACAACCGATTCAGTTTTTACAAAATAAAATACACTTTTCCAAGAGGTGAGACTTTGATTTGCAATGGTAAGTCCAATTTGTGTTGCTGTTGTATAAATGTGGTTTCAATGATTTTCTTTCTGCATTCGTTTAGTTATGTATAGATTAGCTAGCAGGCGCAGCTTATACAATGCAGCGGCACTTCAAGCGGAGGTAACCGGACTGCAGCAGCATGGAAACCGTCACGATTTCAACTACAACTTGGAGTCGACGAAGCTGAATGCCCAAATTGTTATCATTGGTGGTGGGCTGGCGGGTTTGTCAGCTGCGCAACATCTCCTGGCCAATGGATTCCATAATACACTCGTGCTAGAGGCAACGGATCGTTATGGTGGTCGCATTAATTCCAAGCGCTTTGGTGACACATATTGCGAACTGGGTGCAAAGTGGGTCAGCATTGATTGTTCCCACGACTCCATGTACGAGTTGTTACGCAACGCCGAAGGATTGACCAAAGAGCTAAAGCAGCCAACACGCGTCAGATATATTCACACAGAGGGCGAGGGGCAGCAGAGTAACATTCCGCCCAGGATGGTGGAGCTGATAGACACGTTATTTCGGGACTTGTGTCGCGGCTACAGGGTACGTGACAAGTTGAAAAGTGGAGGTGATCTGCACTCGCTGGACAATGTCATGAGCTACTTTCAGTCGGAGAGTGACAAGCTCATAAATGCATCGTTTAAACTGCCCGGCGAACAGGCAATGGCCCGTGAAATCTTTCAATCACTTTTCAAGGATTTCAGCAGTATTTTGGGCTGCTGCCTGGAGTATATGAATATCCAGTACGTGACCCGCTATCCGCTCGAGCAGGAATCGAATCCTATTTACGTGCCCACTGGCCTGGACAATATCGTGAATAATCTAACACAGAACTTAGGCGGCCAGCAGCTGCAGACGGGCAAACCAGTTGGCCAGATACAATGGAAAACGCAATCAGAATGCCAGCTTGTTGGCTGTTTGGATGGCAGTTTGCACCATGCTGATCACATCATCTGCACGCTTCCATTGGGTGTGTTGAAGAACTTTTCGGCAGCGCTGTTTAAGCCCATGCTCCCGTTGAATAAGTTACAGGCCATACAGAATCTGGGCTTTGGTAATCCCGTCAAGATCTATCTTTCGTACAAGCGGCCTATCAATCACTGGCTAAAATCAAATCTTCGTCCACTGGGCGCACTGCTGAAACCAATTCAAACGCAAGCTGCTGATGTCAGCAGCGCTAATCCGCTGCGTTGCTGGACACAACAGGTTGTGGAAATATCTCAGCAGCCGAGCAGCAAGCACGTTCTAGAAATACGTGTCGGTGGCGGCTACTATGATGAGATTGAGAAGTTGCCCGATTCAACGCTGCTGGAGCAGATAACGAAACTGTTGCGCCAGTGCCTCTGCAATCCACGTATTCCCTATCCGCAGGCTATGTTACGCTCGGACTGGAATAGCTCGGCCTGCTATCTAGGTGGCCGACCCTACTTCTCCGTCAACAGCAGCGCCCGGGATGTGCAAAGTTTGGCGGCGCCGCTCGGGGATGCAGCACCGAAGCTTCTCTTTGCCGGCGATGCGACGGCACTCAATGGCTTTGGCACCATAGATGGGGCACGGTCGAGCGGCATACGCGAAGCGCAGCGCATCGTTGACTTTTACAATACGAAGTATGGCGTCTAATCTCACACTTGGCATATTTCGACACAAAATCAGAGGCTGTAGTCCAAATTAATAGTTATCATTTTGTTAAATATTATTTAAGCACATTTATTAAATAGGATAGCATTTAAAAACATCAACAACAACAATAACGATGATTTATTTTTTGATTATGCGAACTGTTCCGCATTTCACTTTGAGAATACCAAAATATGAGTCAAGCATTTCAGATATATTTAACTAACTAGAAAATATCTAAATGAAAATTAAATGTTTTAAGGAGTAAAAAGCCGGAACAGTTCTCTATGTTTGCGATTTGGAAGGTGGATGAGTGACCAATGCTAAAAAATTCCCTAAACATGTCACTTTTAATACTTCGATTGTTTTGCCGCTCACTTTTCGCCAGCTGCCTCACTTTGTTCCATTTCATCAGCGGCAGCACTAACTTCGTTCCACGAGTACTCCATGTCCTCGCTTTGTGTGAAACGGGAGCAGACAGCCATGCGCAAGAAGTAGACATCGCGAATCTTGGCCGGCACCATGTGTATATTGCCACGTCCATTGATGCGCTTGAGCAACGCCTCATTGCGCCTATTGCTGCCCTTTAGCCGGAAGCAGACCAGACCCATATTCACCTCAGAGGCAAGCTCAAAGCGCTCATCTTTCACACAGAGATCACCGAACTGCTTGGCAAAGCCACAATGGCGTCGAATGTGGGCCTGAAGATTCTCCACACCGTACAGACGCAGCACAAACCAGAGCTTGAGGGCACGGAATCGGCGACCCAGTGGTATTTGCCAGTGGCGATAGTCTGGCGCTGAGCCCTGCATGTCATGCTTCAGGTACAGTGGATCCACATTAAATGCATTCACCACCCAGCTGGGATCCTTAAGCCACATGGCAGAGCAATCGAAGTTAACCAGCATCCATTTGTGTGGATTGAAGTTGAACGAGTCGGCGGTCTCAATGCCCAGCATGTGATGACGATACTCTGGGCAAATGAAAGCGGATCCGGCGTACGCAGCATCCACATGCACCCACACATTGTGCTTGTTGGCCACCGGACCGCACTCATCCAGGCGATCGAAGGCGCACGAGTTTGTGGTGCCCAAGGTGACCACAGCATAGAAGGGAATTAGACCGTCAGCCAAATCTTTCTTGATTGCCGCCTCCAATGTATCGCCACGTAGGCGATTATGCTCGTCAGCCGGCACAGAGCGCAACTTGATGCCACCCAAAAGTCCAGCGCGTTCCACAGAGGAATGCGCCTGGGCGGAGGCATAGCCCACCAGTTTGCCAATGATCGTCTGCTCATCCCAATCTGGATGCTCTGCCTTCACCTCCTGCATCTTCTTCGCCTTGGCGCCTAGCAATGCCACTAATGTGGACTCACTGGCTGTGCCCTGAATGACGCCGCCGCCTTTTCCACCCGAACAAGCCAGAAACTCCGACGGCAAGTCCAGCATCTTGCCTAACCAATCAAGCATGACCACTTCGAGCTCAGTGCATGCTGGGCTCGCGATCCAGGTGAATCCAATGCAGGCGATCGCACCGCTCAGCATGTCCGCCACAATTGCGGGATAGGAGTTGGCCGTTGGGAAATAGGCATGGAATTTGGGACTGTGCCAGTGGGTCACGCCCGGCATGATGACTCTCTCAATGTCCTTCATCACATCCTGCCATTCCTCGGGTTTCTCCGGTGCGGTCTCTGGTATCAGTGGCTGCAAATAACCAGGCTTCACCTCGGGCAGCACTCGCCTGAATGGAACAAAAGCAATTTCATTAGTAACCATTCAGAAAAGCTCCATAAAGTGTTCAGCAAATTGAATTGCAACAAGAAACCCAACCACCCCTTGGCAACAACTTGCCACTTGTTGCCATTTTATTAAAAATCAATAGAAGCGTAAAGATTCTTGAATAGCCTGCAATGTAATTAACCCTGCATTCTTTGAACCTTAATTCAGTTCATTTGCATCTTTATGTTCTGCTGAACTCAAATGCTTGACTAATTATTTATATTAATAAACACAATTATCAAATTGCGTGATAATCAAAATGAAATCACAAAGTACTAAAAATGATTAGCTTATAGATAAACCAAACTCTTAAAGGTTGAAAATAATGCAAAATAATGAGAGATCTGAAAGTTTCGAGGCAATAATACCCGTAACAAAGTTGTTCAAGAACAATGAACAAGGTAGCCGAAGGTAAATAACAATGTTGACCTTGACACGCCATCAAAGCACTTAAAAACCTTATAATGTTGTAATTAATAAGCTGGCAATTTCAAAACAAACTGGCAAAAATAAAAAAAAAAACGTTGTGAACGGCCCAAACAGTTAGACAACAGAAGGCCGAAACGAGTGAACAAATCTGGCCGATACTTTCCCATGACTCAGAATACCGTCGTAAAAAAGTCATTCACATCGGTCCGGAAATATGTGTAACCCTGGGTCAACCAGAACGAACTTTCAAATTGTGAGATCAAATCAAGTTAATGAATAACAGTAATCAATACCTTAACTGTCGCACATAAATTACGCACATACTTACACACGTGTGTATGTGCATATGATAGGTATCTATATTAATTTGTTCTTAAAGTAAATTAAATGTTAATTAACTAATGCACTCACCTTTCGCGTACGTTTTCCAAGTAATTGGCTATATAATCCACCATCGATTTGGCAAAGTCTTTAAATTCAGGTGCCTCCATATCGATCTGTAAGCGTAATTCAAACAATTCACGATTAATTAGCAATCGTTAACTTATATAATTTACACATTATTCTAAATTAAGAGACAAGCACTCACCGATACCCTGGAATCCTGTTTATCTGCCACCACAGTGTTAGATTTCGATTTACTTTCACCTTTCAGGGGCATCGTAGTAATAGTAGGAATTTTGCTCATGTTTAATTAATAGTGAGTGCTTGTTATGAATTAAATTTTGAAGAGTGGAAGCTTATATATGTTAGTATGAGTGTGAGTAAAGAGTATTATTTACATTAGTGCCCAGTGTATTCGAGATTACTGTTCTGATAATGGGTATCAGTGCAAAACTAATCTAATTAATACCAATTTTTGATATGGCAAGAATATAATCTATGTTGACCGCAGTCCCCTGCTTACATTTAAAAACTATTATGAATTTTTAGATGGTGCACTTGCTTGTTTTATTTGCATTTCATAATTTAATTTAATTCATAAGCAAGAAATCTATTTTAGATAATGTAAATGTACAATCTTTTTCCAGGTGTATGTATTAGAATACTTGCTTAAGCCAGTGTAAAAGTTGCTTTTGCAAGTTTGTTTGCTTTGGCTTATGCACAAACTTAGTGTGCATAGCGGACAAGTTATAAGTTAATTCGATTGCATTTTTTGTGAAAATGTTTACAACCGTTATTGAAGGCAGTTTTAAGCCAATTTTTGGATAAATACCAGTCGTAAAAGCTGTTTGGCATTGAGGCAGCAACAACTACAACCACGAATTTGTTAAAAACCAGACCAGAACAAGCCAAAAAATTGATAAGATTGTTGGAATGTTAAAAAACAATCGACAAGGCTGAATGTAGAGTTTAAATTTGAATTAAAGCAGCTCTTAAAAGGTCAGTTCGCAAGATTACGTATACGCCCATGTAGACATTTAAGTCTGAATTGGGGTAGTACTATTTTGTAAAGCACATTAATTGTTTAAATATGCCCAAGAGGCACACGCACTCACCGTTTGTGCACTTAAGTTGAATTGCTTTCAATTATTTGCACTTTTCTGTTGTTGTAGTGTTACTCTTTTTTTTTGTTTCACGTTTGCGTTTGTTTCTTCTTTTTTGCTTGGTTTTTTTGTTTTTGTTCTTTGTAAATTGAATCAAGCTGTGCCCGCTCTGGCAACCGTTAGCCAACTGAGTGCTGCTCGTCGCTCGGCCAGGGTTTTTAAAGCGTCGCATCGGAAGAGAGCTGCGAGTGGTGAGCACTGAGTTGTGAGTCGTGCGTCTCCGAGCTCTGAGCTCTGAGAGTAGCCGCAGGACCGGTTCACCTGTTACACTCGACTCGCAATCTAATCAATGCCCATTCGCTAAACTGAAACTGAACAGTATTATAATTGTTATAAATAAAGACTAGCAGGTGTATCTGTTTGAGTGTCTGAATTTTTTATTAAAATCTAATTTGTTGACAAACCTAATGATTTTTGATATTTTGCAGACGTCATTTGATTTTAACACACAGTGCATTTAACCGGCGATAATATGAAATATAAACAATTATCTTCAAAGATATAGCGATGCATAATAACAAGCTTGCGTTTAAGAAGCAGATACAAAAAGAATTCCCCCGCCGCTCATGAGTCACATGTTGCATGGTATTTCCTAAAACTAACGACGAGCCGCAAAAGAAACAAGTCTAAAACAAAAACAAAAAATGTTACAAATTTGAATTCCCAATCAAAAAAAACTCGTAAACTGAAAAATTTACATTTTGTCAAACGCATGCGACATTTTGCGACAGGTTTTTATCTAGAATTGAAAGAGGGCAGCTGGACCTGTATATTTAAATGTATCCAATAGTTATTTCGGCCAGAAACGAACACGAGACTCGCATTAATGTTTCATGACGTCAAAAGATTGGCTCTCTATTATGTGTCAGTGAAAGGAAAGGGGAAATCACCCATCTGTTGCTGAGTGTGTGTGTGTGATGTGTGTGTGATGTGTGTGTGTGTGTGTTGCCTGCGCCTGGCATTTCGAACGAAGCCACTTTGGCAAATCACTTGACTGAATCAACAGATTTTTGCAATGCCAACGGCAACTTGGCTCTTATTGTGATGCCACCAGCATCCTCAACCCAACTCCGACCAACCAACCCCAACATACTTCTGTATATCCTGCGCTCAGTTTTAATGAGCGGAGCGGGGAGGAGTGAAGGAGTGGATTGGAGTGAAAAGAATGATGATGGAGAGGGCAGTCGACTTCTCCTTCTTACGTAATGTTAAAGTGCTTCAATTTGATTTATGGCTGACTTGAGTT
Source organism: Drosophila atroscutellata (assembly GCA_035041605.1). Classification (NCBI taxonomy): domain Eukaryota; kingdom Metazoa; phylum Arthropoda; class Insecta; order Diptera; family Drosophilidae; genus Drosophila; species Drosophila atroscutellata. The sequence goes on along the minus strand of JAWNLA010000137.1, from coordinate 1,739,518 downwards.
GAAAAGCTTGGCTATTCATGGAGTAAAGATGTAATGGAATGGCCCGTAGACGTGGGGGATTGCATAATCGAGCGAACAAAAAGCACATTAGATCCATGCGAGGCGATAAATTGGACAATTCCTATTTCGGTAACAGCATCCAAAGAAAATGAAACTTTAATGAATCAAAGAGATATCATTTCATTGTTATAGAGAATTTCATGGGCAAATACAGACTGCCTTATAGTTGTCCTGTCATGGATGGCGCAATTTGAAATTTTTTGTAATACTTTAGATAATTGATTGAATTTGTGAGACATTTAGGTCTAACAAGCCACTGTGGCTTACAAGAGAATTAATCAACATAAAGAATCGAATGTCGAGAAAGTAAAAGAAATCCAGAGAAGTTGGATTTTTCTCAGATTAGTCTCCTTATTTCTTTGCGCGATTTAATTTGGCGGATTCAATAACAAATGTTATTCGAATTTCCTTAGAAGCTTTAGGGATCTCAAACGTTTTCTATCTCTTTCTTTTCAAACTTGTAGTTCGAACAATGCTATCCATAGCACATTTCAGATCGTATGCTCAAAGTATAATGTTTTTTCCCATTAATAATCATACAACATACTTATGGGATAAGATAAATAAGTGCGAGGCCAGGCACTTTTCTTAAAGACAATAAAAACATTGCATATTTTCAGGATGAATCAAGTTTTCATCATGTTACAAAATTTTTATGAGTGTTACCCAATTAAAGGCATTGCTTAAGGTTGAATAATGAAATTTGTAGTGAATTGCTCTTTAAGCAAGATAGTTACAAGTTTTGAAGTATTCTCTTAAGGTGAGTGAATCACCTAAGACAATTGTTCCTATCTGAAAATAACTTTAGCTGGGTTACGATTCTATAGATTTTTGAAAGAATGAGATAAAAAAACCATAATCTATTGATTGACATTGAAGGTTACAGTTGAGAGTCATTTAAAAACTTAACACTAGAACAATATCAGCTTCTGTTAATGTGGAAGTGGGAAAAAAATAACATGGTCCCAATTAGTAGTTCGCAAGGATATGCAAGGCTTATAATAACTGTAACTATTGTGTTTGAAGGACCTTTGTTCAGTCCTAATCATGCCAAAGTTACGACTGATTTACCAATTGAGATATGACGAAACAAAAATGAGATTTTCAATAAATAAAAGCTTACAATTTATTTGATTTGTTCCACAATGAAAAACATAATTTAAGTGTAAATTTCATATTTCATATGTATTTATTGTATTGAATTATTTTGTTCACATAACAAATTTGTAATAGTCTTGCACGATGTAACTATTCGCTTTAAGGTCCGAGCTCGAAGATTTGTAAGATTTGCTCAGATGCGGGCATGCAGCCATTCGGAAATAACAAAGTTGAACGACAAGAGCCCGTACAAAAGATGAGTCCACAAGTGATACAAATATTGGACAATGTCTACTGCGGAAGGCGATGCGTTACAAAGTGCATAGAATGGTAAAAAAATAAACCAAATCGAAAGTACTTAATAAATGCTACAGATAGTTACAACTTATTCGACTAGCCAATCAGTCTACTACTGCGCAATGGTAGAGGGAAGATTGAGCAGCGTGCTCTGTCCACTGGGCAAATAGGCGACGCCACGTGACCTCGATAGCTGGTAGGCAATGTCCTCGGCGGCCTCAATGCGACGCAGCTCGACAAGACCATCGCCGGCCTCACCGAAAGATTTGGCCAGCAAACCGGCAGCCTCGGCATCACCCTCGGCTGAAATAATGGAAGCCAGCTTCTGTTGCTCAGCCTTCTCCACCACAAAGCGAGCCTTCTCGGCCTCCTGCTGGGCAACCTGTTTCATTTCGACGGCCAGTGTAAACTCACGGCCAAAGGTCAAATGTGTGAGCGAGATATCATCCAAAATGAAGCCGAATTGTTTGGCACGCAAAGTGAGCTCCTGAGAAACGCGCTGCGAGACCATCTGTGAATAAAGCGTGGAGTGAATTTTAAATGTTTTTTATTTGCAACTTTTATTGCTCACCTCACGCTGTGTAATCAGTTCGCCGGCATCGAACTGAGCGACAACGGCCTTCAACACCTCGGGCGCAATGGAGGGCAGCACACGCTCATCATAATCCTGACCCAGAATTGTATAGATCTTGGGCAATTCATCGGGTATGGGTCGATACAAGATACGCAGTGTAATGTTGACATTCTGCAAATCCTTGCTGCCGGTTATCACCGGAACATTTCGTGGCTGTGCTCGAATATCGAAGATAATGGGACGCTGCACCCAGGGAATAAAGAAATGTGTACCCTCGCCGACGACGTTCTCCTTGATGCCAGTGAAGCGATCGAAAATCACCGCACGGTGGCCACCCTCAACGTTATATAATGCGGAATTCACAACGCCGCCCAGCAGCGCAACGCCAAGACCCATTTGGCCAATACGATTAAAGAATTGCGCAGCCATTATCTACAAAAAAAGAAAGAACCACAAGAAAATCGATGCAGCTTTAGCAAAGATGGAAATTTATGTGTATGTTTATGTAAATTAACTGAATGCCGACTGGGTTTTTGTATTTCGTCAGATTTGTAGGTTAGAAAGTCATGTAAACTTATCGTGTGCAAAGTCTGCGCTGTTATTAATGTACACTTGCGTATTATGATTAAGGATACGTCTATATTAACAATTTCTACCAACTTTTTATTTGCTTGTGCACTCGTTTATAATGTAAATTATGTTATAATTGTAGAAAATTGCTCGCTTTGTTAAAACCGCACGCAACGAAACGACAGCTGACAGTGTTGCAAAACATCGTCAGTGGCAATGCACCGGTAAATTATGAGTGGTCCACGCTGCTTAGAAATACCGATAAGTCGATAGTCTACGAAATATTCCAATCAGTACCCGGGTGTTTCAAATAATTTACAAATGTTCAACGTTAGTTGTCATTTTCCATATTACAAATTGAGAACAAGCAAAAAAATGTGCATTAATCAGCAAATTGATATTCAAAATAAACAAAAATATACAAAAAAGTTTATTAAAAACATTTATTATGTCATTTCTGCGCGTCCTGCCCCCTTAGGCATCTTCTTGTTGGTTGAATCTTCCAGTTCCTTGGCTTTGTAGTAATGGGGTGCAACTTCAAGCAGCCACTTGCTCTCGATTTCAATCACCTGACGCATATACTCCTTGGAGGTGAACACTAGCTCATGGTAGAGCACCCAACGGGGCAGCTCCTCAAAGAGCGACGAATTGGGATGTATCATGACAGTTTGATTGTGTTTGATGGTCTTGTAATGGCCGCCTTTGGAAAGGCGAGCCACATGATAAAAGTAGCCGGCTGTGCAGGCTTTGCGTACATTGATCGTATCTGGCAGGCAGCTAACCATGTCGATTTCGACGCGCTGCATCAGACCGACGAGCTGTTCGCGCACATCACGGGCCCGCTTCATGGAACGGTACTGTATGAAGTTCTCGTAGCACCACTGGGTGCTGTAATCCGTTTCCGCCCACTGATTGTAGACCTGCAGCAGACTCAGATGATCGCCGTGCAGATGATTGAAATTCTTGCGTGCAGTGTCCGCGTGTATAATCTTATCCTTGGGCCGATAGAAGATGGCGCTATTAACTGACAGCATGGCCGCTATGGTGACCACCTCCTCAGAGCACTTGTATCTGCAATTTAATTGAAAATGTATACAAAATATAAATAAAATGCGATTCGAATAAAACTCGACTCACTTCTCGCTGGCTAGCAGCATCTTGCCCATCATGGGGTCGACGGGAAACTCGGCCATGCGTCGTCCTAGCTTTGTCAATTCACCATGATGATTGAGTGCGCCCAAGGCATAAAGCTGTTCCAATGCCAGCACTAGCGTCTCGTGTGGCGGTGGATCTAGGAAGTCAAAGTGTATCAGATCGTTGATGCCCAACGCCTTCAGCATGAGCACCGCATTGCCCAGATTGATGCGACAAATCTCCGGCACCGTATTCTCCTCCAGCTCGTGTTTGTACGCCCAGGCAGTGTACAGACGGAAACATTTACCAGGCGCTGTACGCCCAGCACGTCCGGCACGCTGATTTGCGGAAGCCTTTGATATGGGAACCACCATCAGCGACTCCATGCCGGTGCGGGAATTAAAGTTATTCTGCTTTGCAAAGCCCGGATCGATGACATAGATGATATTTTCAATGGTCAGCGATGTTTCCGCAATATTCGTGGCGAGGATCACCTTCCGTGCATTGGGCGGCGTTGGCTCAAATATTTTCGCCTGCATGTCGCTGGGCAAATTGGCATAGACCGGAACGACAAGGAGCTCGCGTATTTTGGAGCCCAAACGTTTGACGCGATCCTGCAGCACCTCTTGACACGTCTCGATCTCATCCTGGCCGGTGAGAAACACCAAAATATCACCAAGCGGCTGTGTGGCATGAATCTGCAGCACCGACACACAACACGCATCAATGTAGTCCGCCTCCGGCGCTTTCGTATAGAATATATCCACCGGATATCGTCGGCCGGGTATGCGAAAAATGGGCGCATCATCAAAGAAGGCAGAGAACTTCTCGGCATCCAGTGTAGCACTCGATATCAACAGTTTGAGCTCCGGCCGAAAGCGCGCTATATCCTTGACCAATCCGAACAGAATATCCGTGTGCAGGGTACGCTCGTGTGCCTCATCGATGATCATGACGCTGTAGGAGCCCAGATCTGGTTCGGAAAGGAACTCTCGGTGCAGCGTACCATCCGTCATGTACTTCAATATGGTGCGATCCGAAGTGCAGTCCTCGAAGCGTATGCTGTAGCCCACTTCGTTGCCCAGCTTGACGCCCATCTCCTCGGCGACTCGAGCCGCCACCGACATGGCGGCAACGCGACGCGGCTGCGTGCACCCAATCATCTTTTTGTCATCTGTGAAGCCGGCCTCGACCAGATACTGCGGCACCTGTGTCGTCTTTCCCGAGCCGGTTTCACCTTCAATGATCAGCACCTGGTGCGCCTTAACGGCTGCTATGAGATCCTCTTTGAAGGGATACACTGGCAATGATCTGCGTGTCTCGTCCAGCGTTAGACGTTTGCGTTCCTTTTCCGTTAGTTCCGGTTCCTTGGCGGTCTTCTCGCGATGTCCATCGAGCGTTAGTGCCTGAATGAAGTCAATTTGATCATCCAGCAACAGTTCATACTCCTCCTCAGCTTTGGCATCCTTGGCGCCAAACTGGAAACGTGCCGAGGCCAGCTGCTCGGCCTCCCATTTCTTTTGCTCCGAGTTGGGCTGCTTCTCGAATTCATCCACCTCGACATACTCAGCTGCAATACAAATGATTAGTCAATATGGAATATATCAACTCTGATCTGCTTACATCGTTCGCCTTTCTTTAGATCCTGAGGCATGTGATAGCGCTGTACGCGCTCCAGTTCCCGCGCCTTCTCATGCTCCTGGGCAATGTTTAAGAGCTGTTTCTTGTACTGACGTTCCTCACGCTCGCGTTTGGTCAACCTTGAGTAACAGAAGTCAAGACTCAACAACTGTCAACAGCAGTAAATTTAATACTTACACGCTATCATCAAACAGATACTCATCATCAAGGATATCCGCTTCCAGTTCGGCCACTTTGTCGTCCTTGCGTTTCTCCAGATATTGCCGACGTGATTGGACGCGCAGATGGGGCACAATCTTGTCACGATCTTCATGCTCGAGCTTAAGCCGTTTGGTTGCTTCCTCAATTGCTTTGCGTCCGCCCGTTGCCTCAACTACTTTGCGTGTTCGTTCCTCATCGCGCTGCTTGAGGCGCTTGGAGAACTCATCTCGCTCACGCAGATCCTTTAGACGGGACTCCTCCTCGCTGTCTGGCTCCTCGGCGCTGCTACTGCTGCTGCTGGCCGTGCGTTTTCGATTTTTGCCCGACATCTTTATAAGCGAAATTTAATCACAATACACCATAAACAATTGAGCTCGCCGGTTTCTCAAGGCACGTATGCTGTTCACAGTACAGAAAGTAAACAGATGATTCGCTTGGTGGTAAGCAGCTCACAACTATGTTACCTATGCTTTTGATTATCATACAAATTATTATTCTTGTAATTCATATGTATTTATTGTAGTAATAAATCTGCCTATTGTTGTTATAATTAATCTGTCATTATTATTATAATAAATCTGTCACATTGTGAATGGGAAAATTGTAATAGTACATTTTAATATGATTCGAGCTACTTACAGTGCCTTTTTGCACAGCTGCAAGCAATTACAAATGTTATCGAAGTATATCGATAATTGTATTATATGTCGATTTCAATACGCGCCCTGCAATAAATAAATTGTAAACAAAACCAATTTTAGCGAAAATGTCGCGCCAACTAAGCTTCAGTCCCCAACAGGAATATGAGTTAATTGAATATCCTGGCCGTGTTGTAAACACAGATCGCATGCTGTCCACGCTGGGCGGTATAGTCAACATATCGAAAGTAAAACGAGCGAAAGAGAAGAATTGCTGCATGCATATAAATATATATATGACCACATTGCAGGTGCTGGGCGATGAGAAGCGTCGCTTGGAGTTACGCTTTCATCCGGAGAATCCGTACAATAAGCCCACCTTTGGTGACTGCACCGACAAATCGGGCGTTCTACTCTCGATAACCGTGCGTCGTCACAAGCGCGACAAATCGCGTCCTCCACAGCATTTTGTGCGTGTGCTGGGACACTGCAGTCGCAGCTTCTCCTTCGAATGTAAGCAATAGCCATAATAATAGATAAGAAGCACTGTATAACCTGGACGTATTAGCACTCTGTGACTTTCAGTACCTGCCGCTGTGGCATACGCCCAAAAGTGAGGACGCCAGCGCCGCTTCAGAGCTAAGATATGCATTGGATCAGCTACAGCCACGTGATGTGACCGACTTGGATTATTTCAAGTCAGTGGAATCGTGTGATACCTACACATACACATATTACTATATTACTATTACAGGCGGGCACAGTCGCAGCTGCTCTGTCTGCCGGAGCTGTTTGCGCGCGTTGACATTGTCCATGGTGGACACTATCGCATCGATGGCGGTGAGGATGGGCAGCAGGAGGTGCTGGGCGTGTTGGCCAAGTCCAGCTATGACAATCACGATGTCGTTTCGTTTAACATGCAAGATGTGTTTCCTACGCAGCCGGATGCACAGATCCTCAAGCGTCTTAAGGTAAAATATGTGTCGGATGAGCAATTTGCACGCGTCAAAAAACTGTTCGATGAGAGCCCCATCTGGACGCGAATAGCACTGCTCTATGAATCTGGTGTGACCAATGAGAAGCTCAAGTGCATAATACCCTCGCTGGCGTTCTACTTCAGCAATGGACCCTGGCGAACGCTTTATGTACGATATGGCTACGATCCGCGTAAGGATTTCAAGAGTCGCCACTATCAGACATTTGACTTCCGACTACGATTCGGTTCGGGTGTCTCGGAGTTTGTCTACTCCCGGAAATCGGCCAAGCAAAAGCGGTCATCCACCGTCGCTGCCGAGGAGCTCAAATGCGATCTGGTGCAGAACATTGATTATCCGTATTTCGATGAGCACAAGTTGCCGCGTTCCAGGCAGTGTATGCTGCGCTATTGCGATGTCCGTTTGCCCAAGATACAGGAAATGCTGGAAAAGATACCCACGCCACTAACGGGCGCTGTTTGCAATGAACGCACCGGCTGGCTGCCGCCCAGCTTCGATGCGCAGGTGCGCCAAATTGTGTGCGCCACAATCAGCGATCTGCTGCGCAATCACTATCGCAAGGAGCATCTGACCGCCGAGGTGGAGGCGGTGCCGCAAGCTGAAGGCGAACCGGAGCCCGAAGATGAGGAGTACTTCGTCGACGATGAGGAGGCACATGAGGAGGACATGGAACTGGACGAGACACCCGTCACCGAAAACTTTGTCGACAAGAATATTGAGCAGTTGCTCAACAATATCACAAGCTGATATGAAGCTAAGACTGATTGAAAATTGACTATAAATATTCGATATGATGTATATACATATATATTTAGCGCAGGGACACAACAAATAAATGTGCACCCGAGCCATGGGTTGCGATTATAAATGGGTTTGCGCATCATCTGTCGGGCGGCCTGCAGTAAGCAGATGGTTCCAGACGCAGCATCGTAAATAAGATAATAGATAATATTAAGACATGGTATCTGTAAGCGCAGAGATAACTATTGATTGTTTGATTGATTGCAAACAATACCGTCTAATAATTTTGTATATAAACCAAGCATTTTTCCTCAAATTAGTACGAAAAGATCTCTTTACGTATTCACTCCGTTTAGCCCAATTTGTTCCAACCGCACAGTACCGTTTGCGGCGACACTTTGCTACAGGTAGATGAACCGGTAGCATCCCGAAGAATTGCAGTCATTACTTTTTTACAAATAATATGCAATTGGAGTTGTTTTTCATATTTATAAGGCATACATCTTAGAAAGCTAAGTTGGCTTTTGTTTTCGTTGATCACATTGGATATGGGGAACCCAAAAATCTCACAGTATTTTTTTCCGATTTCATGTGATGTCTACACATTTTATCCAAAATTGTTTCTTTTAACATTTTCGGTGAGTGTAATAATATTTTTGTACATTTTTTTTCCAAAAAGAAATGATTGCATATGTAATCTAAGACGTAACTTTCAGTCTAAACGTGCTTGAAGATGGTAAAGAAGGTAAAGATGTGCAGTTCTGGCTCAAAGCGCAGAAATAAAAAAAATTCTGCTGCTGGCAAATTAAAATACGCCCACAATCCAGGACCACTCACGAACAACCCGTACTTGAATTATTTTCGTCATGTGCGACGGAAAGTGTGCGGCATTAATGTGGTCAAGATGTCGGCTTTAGCTTCGAGAAAATGGTGCGCCTTGAGTGAAAATGAGAAAAAAATATATCGCGACCAGGTGAATCTCGACATTTAAGCATTTCCATTTAGACAACAGTTCTCTATTTTATAGGCGCGTTTGGTTCAAGAAGCCGAACGTAGGAATCGGATAAAATATTTTAATAATAGTCTCATCAAATTGTGTTAGCAGTGATAGTTTCGAGAAATTTCAAATTCAAAATTTAATTGTATTGTGAATTTAATTGATTTCCAATTTTTGTGTTTTTAACTAACTAAATTCATATATTCAAAATTGATGTGGAGTCTATAGCTGGTTTAATTCGGAACCTGAATCTAAGTTCATCAAGACTTGCCATAAAGATAATGCTTTCTGTGAGTAATCAGTTTATTGGATTTTTAATAGTTGTTTGAAAAGCTTGTGCTTTTGCCTTTGACAATATCTCCCTGGATATGCTCCAGTTTACAGAGATTTGAATTTGCGTATAAATTGATATATATATATATATATATATATAATGTGAGTGCATATATAATACGAAAGAAGCTTGAAGCAAGAAGGGATTATTACATAGTCGTAAATGCAGTCGCTGTGGCGGGGAGGACCACTGCTTAGGGCTTGCATCTGTCGAGGAAGCGTGGATAGAGGCACACCTCGCGGATGTGATAGCGATTGAGCAGCCAGCAGAGGAAACGTTCCAAGCCGAGACCATAGCCGCCATGGGGCGTTGTGCCGTAGACGCGCTGGTCCGTATACCAGTAATATGGCGTGGGATCGATGCCCTCACGCTCGTAGCCCTTCATTAGCTCGTCGCTGTCGTGGATCCTCATCGAGCCGCCGATAATCTCGCCTACATTGGGCAGCAGGACATCGACGCTCTCAGTAAGACGCTGGTCTTCCACGCAGCGCGACATGTAAAACGATTTGATCTCCGCTGGGAATTTAATCAACAGAATTGGCTCATTGATGGTGTCGGTCATTTTGCGTTCGGGTGCCTCGGGTATGTCCTCGCCAAACTCATAGAAGGTGCCATCGTCCTTGGTCACATTGTGCTCCTTCAGCCATTTGATGGCATCGGCGTATTCCATGCGCCTGAATGGCTTCGTTGGTGGCTTAAAGTCTGGATTGAGCTCCTTGACGAGATAGCCCCATGGCGACTTCAGCACACGATCAACAACATCGGTGACCAGATCCTCCAGGCGACTCAGCAGATCCTCAAACGTAATGAAAGGACACTCGCCCTCAATGTGCGTATACTCGGCCAAATGGCGACGCGTCCGACTCTGCTCGGCACGATAGCTTTGCGCGATGGTGAAGACATCGCCCAGCGCCGGCAGACATGTCTCCAGATATAGCTGCGAACTCTGCGTGAGATAGGCCTCCTCGTTAAAGTACTGCATCTTGAAGAGCGTGGAGCCACCCTCGACCTGCGTCTGGACCAGCGTTGGTGGCGTCACCTCAGTGTAGCCGCGCTCGAAGTAATGCGCACGGAACGCCTGCATCACCACCGAACGCATCTTGAGCACCTTGGAGGTGTTCTCGCCACGTATCATGATGTGCCTGTTGTCCAGCTGGACGTCGGGATTTGCCTCCTCGTTGAGTATGGCATCAGCGCCGCCCGGCGGCGCCAAGCCAATCAATTCCCAATAATCCACATTCAATTCGTGTCCACCCGGCGCCGTTTTGCCCTCGGGCACCAGACTCAAAGTGCCGTACAGCAGCACCGAACTCTCCGTGTTCAACACAACCGCCTCGTACGTCTGACAGAGCAGATCGTTGAGCACACACTGGACAAAGCCAGTGCCGTCACGCAACGTGATGAACATAAGGGATTTACCCTGACGTCGCAGACGATGCACCCAACCATAGATTTTGACACGAATTCCACGCTCCTGGACGCCATCGACGATACGAATGCGCTTGGCCACCGCCCAGCTGGGATCCTCACTGATCTTGATTTTGCTTGCTTCCTCAAGATTCTGCTTACGCTTCGCGGCATCCTCCGCTTCGCGTTGCTCCTTGCCCGCATTCTTTTGACCCTCGCGCACGAAAAGTTTTTGTATTTTCTTCAGCTGCGATTTGGCAGCCGGCTCAAAGACTTCGGTCGCTTTGGGATCCTTGCTGTCCACATAAATGGTGGGGAAGGGCTCCTTGCCGGCATGACGCATCGCCTGCAAAATGGTTTTAAATGGCTTGGCCTCACTGCCATCGCCGGACTCATCGCTGCCCCGCTTCTCCGACGTGAAGATCGAGCCTGTGTTAAATTTTCAGATATCAAAAACTCATTAAAATTTCACATGCATCACTTCTATCAATCTATGCATCAATTCTATGTCAATAATGAATTTTGATGATCAAAAAAATCATATTTTTTGGAGCTAGCTTGCAATGGATCTGATTCAAATATTTCAGTTCCCAATTTTCCCAATCTGGTGGACATTCCAAATAAGAGAAAATTTTGGTTATTAAAATTGGTAAGCTGCTTACGTTGATGAATCATATTTTTTACCCAGTTATAAGAACTGCGTTTAAAAAGAAGATAAGAAAAATACTAAAGTCAATAATAAAGTACACTTTCCTTTTTTTTAAATTAATGAAAATATATGTCAGAACACTTTTTTGACATAATGTGGATGTCCGACAACGTGGACAGCCTCAAATGCCGCATGGCTTAGGAATTATAACATGCAATTTATACTATTTACTCAGCACTTACTCAAAGTTAATTCGGCCAACTGCTTCTCAGCCATCTTGTTAATTCAATGACCAATAATTGTCGTTGCAACTAATAACAATATCTCGTTTTGCTGCAACATGCACACAAAATTGCATCAGCCCAAAAGAACCAAGCAAAATATTGTTCCCCTGTTAATATGGTAAATTTATTTAACAGCTTTGCATAACATGTAATGTTACTGTTATTAACAGCGTTTTTAATCAAGTCTAAAAAAACTTCGCTCAATTAGCCAAATGTGAAAAGAGACATATTTATTCAATTAATTAAATTTTAAAAACAAAAAAAAAATATTGCAACTAATAACATTAACGACCGATGCTATTAACAGGCCTGTGTAAATAACACAATTATCGATTAACACAATATCGATAGTGGCTGTTGTCCAAGGCACGTAAACAAATTAGGAAGTGAATGCAATTTTTGCAATGCCCATGGAAAACAAGTAAGTAACTTTCATCTTAAATGGATGCGTTATCAGTCCAATTGTAAAGACGTTTTCCATAAATTCAGCATAAAAATACTGCCCAAATCGGTGGTATGTGAGGAGAGCACACTGCGCGGTGACATCACCTTCTCCGCTGGCTGCGTTGTCCATCCGAGTGCAACAATCATCGCCGACGCTGGCCCGATAATCATTGGCGAGAATTGCATTGTGGAGGAGTATGCGACGATTGCGCATCGCCTGGCCGACGGTGCCAGTTGGGATGCAAGTAATATTCTCAGCATTGGTAATCACAACGTTTTCGAGGTTGGCTGCAATGTGGAAGCTTCGCGCATCGGTGATAAGAATGTGTTTGAGAGCAAATGCCATGTGGGCAGGGGAGTGACGGTATCCGGTGGCTGTGTGATTGGAGCTGGCATACAGATGCGCACCGTCCAAGTGCTGCCCGAGAATACGATTGTGTATGGGCAGCAAGCACTGCAGCGCGAGGCCATCGAGAAACAGGGATCCCAAACACTGCAAATTGACTTTTTGCGCAAGGTGCTGCCCAATTACCATCATCTACGCAAGCCCAACTACGATCCCAAGAAGGCGCGCAGCGTTGTCTAGCATTGTAGAAGTCTATATATATAAATATATTGTAACTGGTATTATTAATTATTATTGCCCACAGCAGTGGCATTAAAGCTATTCATCTCTGTCTCAAACGTGACCATTGTGTGATCGCACAGGGCCTCCAAATCCTCCAGTCCACGCTTAAGCAAATCTATCGCTCGCTCACGATGCGACTGTATGCGAAAATGCAGCTTCTGCTCGGTGGGATGCGGTATCGTGTAACCGCAGAAATCCACTTCGGGATAGCGTGCGATAATCGTTTTCAGTGCATTGCCCAGCGTGTGACCCTCATTGTTGAACACAAACGTCCGCGAGCCATCCCCATTTTGCTCATCGCCTGCAAGCTGATAAATAAGCTATAATTACTATCAGTTTCTAGTCATCAAGGTTTTGCTTTATTTACCTCTGTCAATGCGCCCATTGTATTGAAATAGTTGCAAATTAGAGATGTGCACTATCAAAAAACGTGCACAGCTCTTATCGATTTTGTTGGCAGCCCTGTACTATCGATTGCGGTTGTGTGTATTCGTTTATTTTCGATGTCTTGCAACACTCGTGTTCTGCTTGCACAGGCACAGCGAGAACACGCTCGAAACTGAATCACTGAATTTATAAACACAGCGCATTGTTGTTGTTTACCTGTAATAACAATCAGTGCAATTATTAATTAGGTCACAATCATAATACTTCAATCAATTTCTAGTGTAATTCAACGCTTGTGACAAAAAGTTGCCAAATCAAACGGAGCAGCAGCAGCATAAGCATATATTGGATACAGTAAAGTGCCGCGATTGTGTTTGTGTTGGGTGTGTGCATGCATAAATACTAGCATATGGATATACGTGTGTGCATTCGTGTGCTCGGAACCCACAAAAAGTCTTATATAGCAGAAAAGGCGGCAAAAGAAACACGACAACAACAACGGCAGCGCATAATATGCAAATCGAGGCGGCTGAAAAAAATGCAACTGCAAACATAATTATTTGTGCAATGCTTTTTAACGTGAACGTCGGCATCGGCACATTGCTCTAAAAAAAAGAAAAAAATAAAAAACATTTCAAAAACAACAAAACCACAATCGAACGGGCACAAAAGTTTTTTTTTTTGTGTGTCAATGCAGACAGGAATAATGAAAGAAATGGCGAAAATAAAACTGCAGCGAACCAACAAAAAAAAACAAGCACAGCAGTAGCAAATGAAATACAGGTTTGTGCAAAAGCAGCAATAAAATAAACCATAAAAAATAAACAAAAATAATCTTCAAATCAGCTTATTGTCCATAAGTATTTGCAAGCATACATAAATAGATTTTATTGACACTTTATTAACCAAAAAGGTGTAATTTTTTCTGCATTTAAATTTTGCTTGTGTGCGCCACGCCTCCCAGCGCAAATACATACACACAGACACACGCAATATCAAATTATGCAAATTCATGCACACTGACAGCAGTTGCGCTCTGCCGCTGCCGATGCTGACGCCAAGCGTGCGAAGCAAAGGCGGAAGCGTATGCTAGAAGACCAGTTCGCTTCGCTCGCTGCTAGCAGCGCACAACTCTGTTATTCTTTTTATTTGTTTTTACACACATATATATATGTATGTCCATTTGTACATTATTACTTTAATAGTTGCTAGGCCGTTTGCTCTTCCCTCCCTACCCCTACTGCTACTTCCCTTTTATTTTATATTTTACATGTTCTGCAGCTCATTTGTGTTTGGTGGTGGCGGCGTCGTCGTCATCGTAGTCGTTCACATCTGTTGTTTGTTATAGCAGCGCCTGTCTTCGTCGTTGGTGGTGGTGGTGACTAACGCAAAACCGTGTTCCGTTATCCCAAATGTTTCTCACGTCCCGGTGTCCGATCCACATCCACACCCACACACATATAAACATTCAGCGTGTGTTGTAATAGCGGAGTTTTTAATGAGAGTTTCTGTGTGTGTGTGTGTATGTGTATGTGTCATTGGCTTGGCTTTTATGGCGCTTGGCGCCGTTTCATGTTTCACTCAGCGTAATGCGTTCCTCTTACATATGTACATATTTGCAATTTGGTCTAGTCTGCGTTCCGATTTCATTCGTTTCCCCCATTATATTGTGCGCCCTTTTTCATGCTTGTCAGTGAATTTGCATGCATATGCATGTGTGTATGTATGATTGAGTGTATATGTAATGTTTGTATGCGTTTATATTTACGTATGTGTGTGCAGCGAGACAGCTGCCATATTTATGTATGTATGTACAAAATACATATAGGCATAGCTTCAAGTTTGATCATATTATTAGTTGTTAATATCATGATTTTTACTTAGTTGTTAGCGAGTATTAAGATACATGTTTGTACATATAAACATTATAGATAACACTTCCAGATGTAATTGCAACTATAATTTATCGATAATCAAATAAAAATTCGGTGCTGTGCTTGAACTCTGCTCTTACTCTTCCTCCAACTATTCTTATCTGACATAATCGAAACTGAATATTGTATTTACTTTCGCACTCAATCGATGAGCTGGTCACGGATACATATACATAAATACACATATACACATATTTATTTATGTCTGGCCAGGGTAAGCGGAATCTGTCAAGGGAGCAACGACGATGGCGCGGCAGACCATGAAAACTAAAAACCCTGTCGGTCGTCGCCAACACAGACAAGGGCATATTCACACACACACAGAGCACGACAACATCCTGTGTAGCAGCAGACACGAATAAAACACACATAAAGCAAAATAAAGAGAAGAGCAAAAAAAACCTGTCATCTGCTGATGTTCCCTTGCCCCTCTCTTCCCACAGTCTCACAAGTTGGGATTTGTCGAAGCTGCCCAGCAGCCGCCTGCATCCGATATGGCAACACATACATACATATGCACGTATTTGTGTACCAATAGCAAAAAGCAAACATGAAGAGGACATTGAACGCCGTGCGTCGTGTCCATCGTTGGTGCAAGCGCGGCTGCAGACAGGAGGCAGCAGCATTTTTAGAATTCCCAAAATCAACACACAAAAAGCAAATGAGGAGAGGCAGACAACACAGAAATAACGACAACAATGACAATCCACACAGGGCCCCTGAGCTAGGGAAGGTCTGGCAACACCAACACTGTTTTTTTTTTTGCTGTGCGATTGATCGGGCCGACAGACGTCCAAATCACACATGCGTATACACAAATACACACACCAGGCATGAATTCATGTTTTATAATGAATCCTTTTGCTTATTCTTAAATATTTTTTTCTACTTTTAAATATTGTTTTGTGTAAGAGCTGCACAAAATGCAAAGAATATTGCCAGATCGTAAGCGTGAGCAGCAGGTAAGGAGCATTTCGATCGCATGGTATCGATCAAATTGAGCAGAATTTTACCCAATCGAATGCAGCCCTGCACAAATTTGTATGTATTTTATATTTATCTACCTTTTCCATCTGTGCTGCTTGTATATAATATACACTCGGCGGCAATGTCCTGTACGCATACATAAGCTACCTACGTGTGTGTGTGTGTGCAGTTTCATTTCGTTTTCGTTTCACTTTTTGCCGGATTCGGTTTCTGAGTTTGCTTCCTACTTTTATTGTTTTACTTTTACAGCTGCCACTTTTCCAACTTGCATTTTTGCCCTTCTCGTTCATTCTTCCTGGTGCTCTTTTGTTGTTTTTGTTGCTTTGTGTTTTTGGCAAGGGGTGGAAATTCTCTGTCCGTTGGCTTCCTCGTCGTCGTCGTCGGCAGCCGTCGCACAAAACAGAAATTTATAACATTCGTGTGTCTGGCTTTGATCCTTTTGGGTTTTTGCTTTTATATTATTATTATTTTTTTTTTGCTCAGACGTCTGTCTGGTCCACCACCCCCTAAAATTGAGCATTTTGTCTCGGTTGTCTGCACAGCGGAGAGGGGCCGGGCGGGTGGAAAGTGTCTTGCGAATAAATAAATAGTCATGTCAGCCATAATATTAATATGCCCGAATCCGGCACTAAGGTGGTGCAAAAGTTTACGTGCGGCGTTGGGTGGGGTAGGTGGTTGGATTGCTAATCAACCCTCTGGGGCGCTGTTTGCACAACAACAACGAGAAGAACAACTGCAGCAGCAACAGCCTCCCCCAAAATGCTGTGGGGTCAATAAACTTTTGCGCCACCGTCTTGTGCGAGCGCGAAAAGCGAATGGACCATTTCCAGACCCCAAAACGAAGCATAAAAAAAAGAAGGCAAATCCGGGGACCGGTTTTTCCTTTTCTCTCCAGTTCACCCTCGTTGTCGTTCTGTCGTTTCGCATGTTGCACGTTCTACGCATTTTTGTGCATTGACCCCACGCACCGAGTAGAAGAAGAAACGAAAGAAGTTGCCAACCCTTGTTGATTTGATTTTCATATGTCTCTGGGTGTGAGGGTTGACGTCGAGCAGGTGATGGGGGTGTAGGATGTAGGGTGTGGGATGGGTTCACTTTTCCTAAACCTTATGAATTTCGCTTTCCTGTTTTTATGATTTTCCATATATATATACATACATTTATATAAATAATAAAATACATATTCTATTCATGCAGCTTCGATTACACCTTTATGATGCCATAAACTGAAGCCGACTTTAATTGCACAGTGGTACAAAATTTTAGTGCCGCTTTTTATGTCTGCGACCGCTGCATCATCATCATCATATACATATGTTATGTATCCATATGTATATATAAATATATACATAAAACAGTTTTATGGCTACTTGGCTAAGAATGGCTCGTCATGGGCGTGGCCAGATATTGTAATGTAACAGACGAGTTCAATTGACGGACATTTCCTGTTTGGTTTCAGCTAAAAATGGCCTTTAAAAACTACATCATAGAACGCTTTGGAATCAACATTTTTGTTTTTTTCATTTTGGCCATGTAATTTCCGTTAACTTGAGAACAAAGCGCAGCAATCAGAAACATAATCGTTAAAGGTCATTAAGTTTTGGGTGGTTCTCTAAGGGTTAGTTTTACAGTTTTCAATTCCTTGGGAAACAACAGGGGGCGCCAGCGCATAAATGTGTGTATAGGTGTGTGTGCGTGCGTGTGTGTGTATGCATATGCGAAATTTCACGCTCTACTCTGAATATGTAAATGAATATTGTCCGAGAAAGTGCCTGAAAGGACATTATGTTGGGCGGCTGTCTTGTAAATATGTAGATCTACACATAGACATATGAGAATTTTGATGTGTACGTTTGTATAAGGGTTCGTGGGAAATTTCAATGTAATGAATTTATCATAGGGGCGAAGTGGAGAGAAAGAGAGAGTGATACTAAGAGAGGGAGAGAATGGAAAGCAAGGGTTCGAACAGGTTGCTGCTTGAAGCACGGAAACAGGCAAACGGGAAACTGGCTACTTGAGACAGGCTCTAGTGCAGTCCAAAAGGGATACACACAAACTCACACACACACATACTCACTCACATACATATATGTATAAATAAGTATATTCCTTAATTAAATTGCACAGCAGCCAAATAGCAAACAAACAAAAACCGTAAGCAAAGCATATAAAACTCCAAGACCGCAATCTAATTAATAGTTCTGGAATCTGACAATCTTTTAATATGTTTGTGCTATAAAAAACCACAATAAAGAGAGAAAACACATATAAAATAATTAATAACAATTTAAATACATATATACAAATGTAGTTTCAGCTTCCGCATTTTGACGATTTGTGGCAAAGTATTTTTCTACATATGCCTTGCAATATTTATTTTTATTTTATTTTTGACCGTCTTTTTTTAAAAAAAAAAGGCAGCTTTTTGCCTTCTTGTCGTGGTTTAGCTTGTCAGTTTTCAGTGTTTATACCCTGCACCCGATGCAAACGAAGTATATTGAAGTTGGTCAAAATTATGTAATGGACAGAAGGAAGCAGCTCCGAACCCATAGTGTACATATATTCTTGATCAACAACCATAACCATGTCTGTACGAATGCGCCGATCTCACAGGGTACAAATTTTGATTATAAACTCTTATATCTCTAGTATCGATCAATATCGATTACTCTTCCAAGTATCGATTATTAATAGTAATAAAAGCCAACTTATTAAAGAAATATATATTCTCCAAATTTGAAGATGTAGAAAATGTGAACTCTGCAATGCCATAAACAAATCATTTTTTTACTTTTTTATTTATTTTCCCGGTTTTCCTACTATCGATACTAATCGATTTTCGATAGCACTAATAACCTAAATTTTGAATTACAATTGTCCTCTCTAAATGCTTATGTGTATACCTTGGCATAATATTGCTCATCTGTGGAAATTTTGAATTTTGAATTTGAAGATCGTTTTAGAAATACGACAGGAAATTTTACTTGAATATACATACAAGCACTTGTAGATTCAGTTAGTCTTAAATTGGACAAATTGTCAAAGATTTGGGCTTTGGGTATTTGCTAGTCGAGTTCCCCCTTAAAGAGCATTTTTCGTTGTGTTTCTTGGAAGTGCCACAGCATGGGTTTCGGCTTTTATGATTGGATTCCATTGGGCTCCTCAGCTTCAGCTTGAGATACAGATACAGATGCAGATACAAATACATATATATATATATACAAATGTATATATACTTTTATATATGACCACATATATGTCTGTCTGTTATTGTGTGTGTTATTCTTTTCTTGTTGCTTGCACTTGGCGCTCTTGTTTGTCTGCTTCAAGCTCACAAAATGTTCACACGCTGCTTGTTGTCATGTGATTGTTGCTCTTGTTGTTCTTGTTGTTGTTATTTTTTCTGATTATTGTTATTGCTGCGACGGTCTTGGCCAGAGCAGTAGACAGCTGTTAATGCAAATCACACAATAGCATAATGGGCCAGCAGATCCAAAAAGCTAATACACCATATTGAAACAATCCACACGCCAGAATTATTCGTGTCGAAACATTATCAGAACAACAACAGCAACAACAACAACAGCAACATGGATTCAGTTCGCATGAAATTTGTTGCGCTGATAAAACAAAGCGAAGCGCGAAGCTAAGCAAATCGAAAGACGAGCGCCTAGTAAACCAAAGTATATAATAATTATAATAGCAATAATAATAACACAGTGCTTGCTCGCAAACTAGATCGCTTCAGTTTCAGAGGTCAAACAATTTTCAGCAGCATCAATATTATATTATTCATTTAATTAATGCCAAAACAAAAAATACGTAAAAGTGAAAAATTAAATAGTTTTTTTTAAGTAGAATTTAAATTTTTGAAGCGTAAAATATTAGATACCAAGTGGAAATGCATTGGAGTTTGAATTTCTGGAAAATTATTCTTCTCGGAAAGCGCTAATTGCCAAGGGTTTACTGTATAATAATTTTCGTTTGTGCATACAATTATATACATAATATTCTCTCTGTGTGTGTGTATGTGTGTTACAAATGTTTCTTTTTGTTTTATATAGAGCTTTTTGGATTATGTGTTGCTGTTGTTGCTTCCGCTTGTTGTTGTTTAGAAATAGAAATGATTTCACGATTCGCTTTGCCATCACTCTCTGATCGGCACAACGTGTCTCGATCCCCGTCACCTCCCTTCCCGTTCCCCAGCCTTGTTCGCTGGGAACGTTCCAAGCGAACCAGCGTTCTGAGGCTCGGCTTGAGCTCAAAGAACAAAATAAATGGAATCGGCACAGAAAGAAAAACACGTTTTTTTTTCTTTTTTTGTTAGCGTTTGCTGATTTCATATTAGATATTCTTGTGTTGCTTGCTTATTATTTATTCTTTTGCAGCCACAAAAAAAAAAACAACTACAACATTCACTCGTGTGGTGATTCAGAGTGTCCAAAGTGAATGTACCCAAAAATTAAGGCAACACTTTTTTAGTTGATTTTTTTGTTGTTTTTGTTTTGGCTAACCAAGTTTTAAAATGTCACGGTGCTGCTGTTGTCCACATTAAATGATTTTACTGCTGTATGCGCAAAATTACTACACAATATTTACTACTATTGGAGCGAAAGAAACGCGTAAAACAAAAGAGAAGAAAAGAGATGGCAGCAGCAAAAGGAAGCAGCAGCAGCGGCAAAGACACAGCGTCTGCTTGTTCGCTCTTCTGTCTATCTGTTCCACTGTCGTCGCGTGTCTCTCTATGTGTGTGTGTGTGCTTGTGATTGATGTGCAAAAGAACACAAATAAACGCGGTCTTAGATCGTACGATTCGATTGCGCGATATGCTGTAATTGTGTGAAACATGCGACTACGTACCAGGAGCGGAAATAAGATAAATATATAAAAGCCAAAGACTATTGAGATATAAAACAAATACCACAAAAAACAAATTTTAAAGAATCCCTTGTAAAGATATACATATATTATGTCTTGGCTTATATACCCCTTATTGTAGTATTACGCTACAGGGTACAAACAGTGCGCAATTAGTGTGAGAATGAGAGAGCTTTAAAAGTTTGTGCTGCTGCTGCTGCTGCTGCTTCTTCTTTAATGAAGGTCAATGTTCGTGCGTTGGACGCCGACACAGCCGCCGACAGCCACTCTCCTGCGCCCTCCCTCACCATCATGTTCTTTACCGCTGCTTCGCTCCGTTTAGCTCGGGTATGGATTGTTGTTCTTAGTGTTGTTGTTGGCGTTAACTGCGATAGTGAACTGCTGGTGGATCGGCGCACAAGAGTCGTAAGCCATCGCAAGTCGTCGTAAGGCGGCGGCGGGTTCAACAGCGTACAAAACTAGAGTTGAAACCCCAGAGGCACTCAGAGCCGAACCCAAAACTGAGCTTTGTTAATGGTTTTTATACTCTGAACTCATTGAAAATGGGTATAATGGTTTTGTGCAAATGCACGTAACAGGCAGAAGGAAAGCATCTCCGACCGAGAGGATCAAAGCCCAGTCGATATAGATTGATAGACACGCGGATCTCCAGGTCTATAAGAGCTAGATATTTAAAATTTTGAATATAATTTATCAAGTTAACAAATTTGTTTAATTTTATTGATAATTGTCTCCGTTTACCGGATATCATTATATTTCAAACCAAAATTACCAATTAATACATAATAAGCATATGCATATTTTAAACCAAATGGGAAAATTTCATCAAGATCGTTTGAGAAACACCAAAGTTATAGTCGTAAAAATATTCTCATATTGAAATCATTGCTATCAGCAGCTACGAGCATTTTCTGCATACATAAATGTGAGAGCGGGAGAAAGGGATGGAACGATGTATCTGCAGAGCCCCGTAACCTACGATTGCCCGCACGTATGCATGTATGTGTGTACGTATATATGGTTGGTCGCAAACCAGCTAGGATCAGTTCGTGCTTAAGAATAAAAACATGGGCTGCAATCGTTTTCTTTTTTCTCTTCAGTGCCTTTGCTTGCTATAAGAAATGAGTGCACTTGCAGACCTCACATTTGGGAGCAAAACTTTTTAAAATTAAATTTGCCAATCAAGCTATTAATATTTAACAGCTGGGTTCAGGGTATATCGCAGTCGGCCTCACACGACTATAGCATTCTTACTTGCTCATGCTTGCTTATTGTGCTGCTGCTGCAGGCGTGTCTCTCTCTCTCTCTCTCTCTCTCTCTCTCTTTCACACACAGTCTCGGTCAGAGTCTCATAGAGATAATTATGTATAACATACATAATTTAATTGTTTCAATTTGGTCTGCTTGACGGCACCCTCTCAAGAGATTTTGTGCTCTCGAATCAACTGTGCTGTGGTAGGGAGGGAGGGGGATATCCGTTTCTCGAGTAATCAGTGTGCATCGAACGTTAGAAAAACCCAACCTTTTGACCTTTCATTCGCTGTGTAGTCTAATTGAAGTTAAGCCAGCCCAAAAATGATTTCTGTCTACAGTTTGAAAAAAAAACCATTAAAAATACACATATTTTTGGTATGCCGCAGTTGAAATAGATTAATTAATCTCTGCTTTCAAATTTTATTTGAAAGGATTTATGTAATTAAGTATATTCATTTGTATTTATTACATACACACACTGTAAATCAAAAACTTGGTTTTATAATTTTTTTTTTAATGATTAACATAAATTGATCATTGAAGACAAATATTTTTGTTATAGATTGGCATAGATAATTCTACTATCAAATTTTATTTGAAAGTATTTATGTTATTTATGTTATATAACATAAATCCCATAATGAAAATTCAGTTTAAAGGGCATGTAAGCTTCGGTATTCCAGAAGGAAGCTGACTTTTATTGTGTAAAGATTTAATAAGTTTCTTAGCCAACTTTTCCTTATGCGCTTTAAACCTTAATGCTGACTTGAAAATGTAACCCCTGGTGACAAAATTAGTAAAGAGACTCCAACCGTCAACTTGTGTCTGCCTGGGGGCAACTAGGGTTCAAAGAACCAACTGGTTGGGATGGGAAGGTAGCTTGGGGAATTCTTGCATATTGGTATGCAAAATACCACTCTTAACACAAATATAAAAACACAAGCTTTTCAGAAGCGGCAGTAACTTCACGGGAAAAACCAGCGAAGCAAACTTTCGAGGAGGTGTGGACAGTAACGACGACTCCATAGAAATTGAAGCAGCGACCCAAAAGTGCCATTTCCAATGAAAATAATCTGTCGAAATAAGTGTATACGAAATGAAAATACACCCATGAATGCATGTATATATATGTGTGTGTGTGTGTGTGTGTACAAATTGTTATTCATAAGTGGAATACATGTGTGTGGAGGAGCTGACCGCGGTTCGCTGGCTTTTTGTACACGCTCTCTTAGCTGAAAAGCGTACCAACAATTATGAACGTTGACCTTTTTTTTTTAGTTTTGCCAAATTTTCCACTGCGAAACGGATGTAAAAGGTAAAAGAACAGAAAAGACTAGAAGCGAGAATAGAATCTAATGGCAACAGTGGGGCAAGAACAGGCAACATTAAGTAAATAAACGCGCTGAGCCGAGAAGAAAGAAGAGATTGCAGAAGAACAAGAACAAAAACAGTTTTTCAAGGCAAACAAATAACAAAAAGGCCAAAACACACATATGTATTTTGGCCAAGAGCATAGCTAACCAAACAGCAAGAGTCGCTAGCGGGGGGTGTTGTGAGGGGGACACTGAGAGGGGTTGCAATACATGCACATATGTATGTATGTATTTGTAGCATGTATAACCTGGCGCTGACTTTGTCTTTTTGAAAGTTGAAATGCTGCCTAGGCAGAGTCTCAGGGCATCGGCAGCAACAGCACAAGCAGCAGCAGCCACAGAGCTAGAGCCAATAATAAACGGGTTTGAAACAAAAGAACAGACGCTTAACAGCTCTCCCCCTCCACACTCAACTTCCTCTGCCCTCATCTCTCAAACGCCACCTCCGCGTGAAGATCACGAGAACAACAGAAACAACTACAGCAAAAACAACAACAACAACAGCAAAACAGTGCGCGATGGTGTTTTATGTCAGCAGTGGGAACGAAATGGTAAATTCTGAAACAAAAACTGGAACGTTGAGACTTGTGGGGGGCAATCATTGTGGCATTGAACTGCTAAAAGAGATCTGCTGCAAAGTCTTAAGGCAAAGGATGGCGCAGCCCATTAGACACAGTCGGGGAATAGAATATGTATATTTATACATACACACATACATACACATATACACTAATAATGGCACGATCTCAATTTATTTCTGCGGGAAATGTAAATACAATTTGCCAATCAAATTGGATTAGATGGATTTTGGAAAGGCTGTATAAATTTTGTGATATAAAAATTGTTGTTTAGAATGCATATGCATTATATATGTTAATGAGGTTTGTGCATTAGTCTATTAGTCTGAAAGTAATTTGCATTGCAATAACTTAGTTATTATAAAAATGTTGTCGGATTCTGGATGGGTTTGAAATAATTATATTTTAAATTAATGCAAATATTTTACAAATTGGTTTTTGTTTGTTATTTAATATATCAATATATCATATTTTCCAAAGTAACTATTAAAATTCAAAATTTAAGCTAAAATTTTTATTTTTAAGACACGCCCAACTGACAAGAAGAGGGGCGGGGGATGGTATCTCTCATTATGTCTTTGCTCAGCTGTGAAATTAACCTAAAGTGACAGTTAGAGCCGCTCATAATTAACTGCGTCCATCAATTACACACATAGCTAAACACATACACATGCGCACATAATTACAGGCACCATCACCCACATAATGCACCGCAGACAAAGCTTAAAGAGCCACCCTATAATGACCCCCCCCCCCCCCCACATAAACTCAACACTGAGAAGTGTTTGCATTTTTGTATACTCTTGCCGAAGCGGGAGATCCACAAAACCAAAAAATATCTGTGAAGATAGTTTAAATAATACGAGCCTCTAACTGTATATGTTGCTACAATATGTTTATTGTTGACTATATTATTATAAATGTTATCTTTGCTAACGATCTGAACTGCTGACCGCTTAATAATAATTTACTTCACGACTGCTTCTGCTGAATGATTATTTTTACAGTGAACGACTACCGCTGAACTTTTTTTTCTGCGCAGTCTGGCAACTTCGGGCGATCCCTGCAAGCCTTTGCCTAGCTGCCTGCTATGAACAACCGTTTAGCGTTTGACTAATTTTATATTGAATAATATAATTCATCAACAGCACATACCGTTTGCAATTTGTAAATATTTAACTATTTCAACTCTCCAGTCGATAGTATATATTTTATTCTAGTCACAGTATTCAGCAAGAGTATATCAAATTTTGCAGCCGTCCAAAAAAAGGTGTGCCCATTTTTTTGGGTTGTCTCAGAGCAGTCATGTAATTAACATGAGGGGTCGCTGTAAGGGCGAAAGAGAGAGAGAAAGAATTTTTGGTTGACTGTTGTAATTTTGCGGCTTGTTAAAATTAATGCATGTGCTTAAGAGCTTTCCAGGCCACAAGCACAAAAAGCCACACACATACATTAACACATATATAAATACGTATAAATATCGTCTGTCGGTGAGCAGTAGCCATAAATCTTGCGACAGAGTCCTCTGTCCTTCACACTAGAATTTCAATATCTGCCAAATCACTTGACGGTAATGTGTAGACAAAGAAGAAGAACAAGAAGATAAAGAAGAAGAAGAAGCATCCATCATATCTCACGTACACAAAGCAAGTAAAATTTTGTATGCCATGCGGGTGCCCAAGAAGAATAAGTGTGAGTGAAACGGAGCGAGCGCGACTTCCGATTTGTGCTGAGAATGTAAAGAGAGACAGTGTTGTGTATTTCACCACAGGACAACACACAGCAGTAACCAATGTTGACTAAGCTTATTTCATTTAATGCTCGCTTTTGTAATTTATTATTCTTCTCTATGTTGCCGTTCTACTATTGTTATTATTGTTGTTGCTGCATGATTGTCCGACAGCAACAAGTTTATACAAGTTAACTGCTTTTTTTGGGCTTTTGGATAGTTAATGTGTGTGCTGTTGTTGTTGTTCTTATTATTCCTACTGTCGTTTGGATATTCATGGGCGACCCTCCTCTCTAAGCGCTCCACACGCACTAAAATAAAACAACAACAATAACACTAACAACCATCAACGAGGCGGGTAGAGGCGGTTAGTTGGTTTATTGACATCGCTGCCGCCGTCGACGTCAACGTCAGCGACGTCGCTGTTGCCACTTTTTTTTCAAGTTCGTGAATTTTTAGCCGTTCGTTGACTTTTGTTTTGTTAACGCTGTTTGTTATATATATTTGTGTGTGTGTTTGTTTGTACCAAAACTAATGCCATTTTAACACTGGTTTTCAGTTCTGTTTTGTGCTCTATTATTTCTGTTGTCTGTTCTTTTTTATTTTTTGTTGTATAGCCTTAAACAATTTTCGCAACATTCGTTGGGAAGTTGTTTCTGAGAATACAACAACAACAACAAAAAGAAAGAAAAATCCAAAAACTAAGTTCAAGCTGAGAAGAGTTGAGACTGATTGAAATTTCCTGCACATGCCTCGAACTCCATGGTAGGGGAAGCGCAGGGAAACACTCATTAGTTTTATGGCGAATTATATTATATTCCACATACACACAACATATATGAGGTCAGTGCGAGGCCAAAGACAAGACAAAAAATGAAAAAAGTAAGAAAAGGGGCGCTTTGCGGTGCTTTGTGCGGGTTCAATAAAACTGTCCCAATTAGCCATAATGTAAGTGGATATCCATCATTATGCCATCCATCGTGGGCGTTGAAAACTGAATCTCTCTCTCACTCAGTTGCATTCTCAGCCAAGCGTCTAATATTACAGATTCAATTCGTAAAATTCGATCATATCAAATTCGGATTCTTGTTATTTTTCTGTGCTTCTCCTATTGCAGGTAATAAGCAAATATTCCAATTCCCAACAATTTGAAAGACTGCTGACCTACTGATAATATTTAAGGAGAGATACATAAGTAAGTAACAGAAATAAGGGGTTGCTTGGAAGAGTTAACGGTACATACGTTTACTTTTATTACTTTTTATTATTGCGCAATCGAGCGAAGCACACAAAGCCCTCATACAACGCACTCTCTTTCATAATCGCATAAAATATTTTTAAAAACAAGAATTTCACAATCGATCAGTAAATTTGCTCCCTCGAGCCCCGCTCTCTCAGGCTCTCCGTTCCCTCTGGGCTGCGCTCCCTTGAGCTTTTCTCCTTTTTGTTGTACTTCCGTCTGTTAAGTGGCCACTCAGAGAGCGACTTTGCTTTCGCTCTCTCCCCTTGCACACACCTGAGAGAGCGCAAAAGGAAGAGAGAGGGCAAGAGTGTGTTTGAGCGCACGACAGCTGCATTAATTTTTTTTCGGGTACAAGCTGCCTAATTTCCGGTTTCAAGTGTCACAATTTTTTTTTTCCTCCAAAATTATTGAAAGAGCCATAACAAACACATACATACATACGCTATGCATGCTGCACGTATGTATGTGTATGTGTGTGTGTGTGTGGCCTGCATTTTTGTTGTTTTTATAGTTTTTGGGTTGGGTTACCCTGTGCGGAGAGCAAAACAACATCTGGCTGCCTGCCTGACGATGACAGCTGCTAAAAGGGCGAGCCAAGGGACTGCATTTATTTCCCTCTCTCTTGCTCAGTTTGTCGAAGCGGCGTTAAATTGGCTTGTGCTCGATTGAATTGTCTCTATCAATATATCAATATGGCAATAAAAGTGTATTGAGGTTAGAGCTGACTAATTCACAGAATGCAGCACTCGTCGTGGAGGGAGGAGGGCTTCATATACACAGATGTCAGACATTTTTTTTATAATTATGTATTTGCCAATAGCAAAAATGCTTGGCGCTTGATGCTGCCCCGCCTCGGCTCTTATTTATTTCTTCTTTAGTTATTTTTTTTTTTTGCGACTTTGGCACGTTCGACGTCTCTGTCGTTCGTCATTCGCCAGGGAGTTCATGAACCGCTTGCAAGGACAGTCGCGCAGGCAGGCAGCAAGCAGGCAGATCGATCACAGAAGCAGCTTAAGCTCGAAAACGAAACAAGATGTCGAAAGATCCGAGATCCCGTGTGCCATTTTCCACTTGTTTCCACTGATGCACACTCTCGCACACACAAACACACACACGCTCGCACAACACTTGAACCCATAATTCTCGGAAACCAGGCAACAGAGGGCAGAGCAAAAAGTGAAGCAGACGCGCGCAGCATGCAGCCCTCGTTGCTGGTCAGCGTTGCCACCTCCTGTGTGAGTCACACACTTGCGTCTGCACACACACACACACACATGCGCATCGCAGATTCAATCAAAGTTGGCAACGTTGTTGGCCAAAGCGCACAAGAAATCACTGACCTTGACTTTAAACAAAGTTTAAGGCCCTTTTAGTTGCCAACACACATACGCATCATAATTGTACACATACATGCATAGAGATATAGACGTGGGTATACGTTTTATATATATATATAAATTGTATGCGTGTGTATGGAGCGCTCGTTTCTAGACTGGTTTACTGTGCGCTGCTGTTGCGCGCTGTTCTTAATCGTTGCTCAACGCAACGCACATGACGCAAGCGTTCGTCCGCTGCTGCTGCTGCGCAGACTTTTACATTTTTCCTATTGCATCAGCGAGAAGCGACTAATAACTACATATATATATATATATATATGTATATATATATAAATATATATATATAAATATGTTTGTATTCAGCTTATTGTTTATAGTTGTTGCTTGTGGGGCCATTAAAAAAAGAGTACAACAAATAGCACATTTAACTGAAAACCAGCAGGCCGCAAATTATCTTTTACCTGTCTACTCTTTCTCTACTTTTTCATTGAGCATAAAAAAAGTGTATTTATGTGTGTATGTATATTTATTGTTCTTAAGATATGGTAACATTGATCGATTATTGGTAGTATAAGAGATAAAATAAGATAATAGAAATAAGAGTCAGGAGCATTAACAGTTGACTGCACACCACACACACATTTGCATAAATGCATGCGTGTGTGTGTGTGTTGTGAATTAATAAAGTTCAAGCATTCTTTTCTCTGTTACATCTGGCAGCAGCAACTCGTTCACTCCCACTCCCAATCTTGCTCTTACCATTTCTTTTGCTCTCTCACTACCATGCAGAATATATGTATGCACAGACACACATACACACAGAGACTTCCTGCAGCACTGCTGAGTGCACTGCTCCCTCTCGCAATTTATGTTTGTTCTTGATGCTTCTCACTCTTGTACTTCTGTCACTCTGTTATTTATGTGCGTGTGTTTGTGTAGGAGGTTGTCAGAGGTCAGTCTCATCGGTGGCAGCGCAGTCGTTGCGCTAGCGGCCTATGTACAATACATTCCACATGTACATACGTTCCATTTGCCATTTCATTGCGCATTGAGCATTTTGTACTGTATTGTGGGTACCCCAAACTAGATTTTGCTTCCATGCTGCTGCTGCTGCTGCTGCTGCTGCTGCCTGTCCGCAGCGCAGTACAGCGCGGCGCTCTTCTGCCGTTCTTTGTCTCACTGTTTTGTGTGCGCGCCCGAACTGGTTGTGTGAGTTTTTAGCTTGGCGTTGTTTCGTTTCATTTCGTTTCGTTTCATTTGTACTGATTGTTCCATACACCGCCGTCGCTTGTTTCTTGTAAAATTCTTCTATGTTTACTCATTCTCATTCAGTTCTTTGCGCTCGCCGCATGAACAACGTGTACACGCTAGCTTCTCGTTGTCGTCGTCCTCGTTGTGTTCGTCGTTGTCGTTTCTCGTTCATCATCATCATCAGCCGTCGCGCTGAGTCGTTAAACGTTTTTTACCAATAACGGTTGTTGTACATTTTCAATGTATGTGTGAGTTTGCAAATGCGAAAAACCAATAACAAAAAGTATTAATAATAGTGTAATAAAATAAAAGTGCAGCGCACGCTTCTATCTCTATGGACACACAAACACATAGTCGTATAAAACTGTTTTTCCTGTTCCTCTATACACACACACACTCACAAGCACACATACGTCAAGCGACGCCAACACAAACAGCAATAGCAAAGCAGCAGCGTCGGCGTCGAAGAGTTCATCAACTTGTTTAGAATCGGCGCGCTGAGTGTACGTGGTACGTGAGTGCGTGGCTGTCTCGTTTGTTTATATATGTATGTGTGTGCATGTGCATATACATTTGTGTATATATGTGTGTGTGCTGCTTGTCTTTTTTTCCTGCTCGCCTTTTACATTTCATTTGTGCACCGCTTCACTTGCTCTCCTCGCCATGCATTTGTTTGTTGCTGTTGCTGTTGCTGGAATACGGCGCACTGCAGTCGAGAAGAGGAAGAAGAACAACAACTATAACAAATAACAATTTTTGTGGCATTTACTTTGCTTTGCCTGCTTCGCGTTTGTTCTTTTTCCGCGCTTTTAGTGTTTTGTTACTGCTTGCTGTGTTTGCGTTTAACGTTTACACATTTTTTTGTTATTATTATCTCATTTCTTAGTGTGTTGTCTCTTGGTATGTTTTTTATGCCTGCTGCCTGCCTACAGTCACATCTCGAATTGATGGCCCCCCAGTGTATAAATTATTCAGTGTTGGTGCCCAGAGGCAGGCCTAGTCTAGTCTAGTAAACAAGTTTTTACAAGTGGGCATAGACAAATAAAAAAAAATAAAATAAAATATATAATGATTTAAGTTTTAAAGTTGACTGACAGGAAATCAAATAACTATTCGCTATAATTGTGTACAACGCAATGCAAATTGGCTAATTGTAATTCGCAAATAATTTAAATGCATACAAATAAAACAAAAAATAATATTACGGATTTTAGATTCAAGGCATAGTTTTTCGAATTTGTTTGAAGTCCACTTCACTTCTTGTTGTGTTGTATTGTGTTGTGTTAAAATGCCGCTAACACTTGATTAATGATTTTGTTTTATATTTTAAAAATATAGGCAAGCAGTATAATTTAATAATCATTAAAGCTTCAAGAATAACTCGATTGTGTGTTGCCCTTGTCTGTTCTCAATTTATCTCCCACTGTGTGTGCGTGTGTGTCTGTTTGTGTGCTTCTCTGTTATCACAGTTCATGGATAATAATTTCTACTTATACGTTTTCTTAACAAACAAATGCGTTTAATTGGATTAATAATAAGCACATGCTCAAGTTTAAATAATTTTCACCTTGCAACACTCTAAAAGAAAAAACAAAATTCAATAAAAGTATTATCAAATAACGAGTGAAACGAAAGGTGCGTCAACCTTTTCTCGGGGTAGGGGGGCGCGACCTTGCTGTTTACTTCTGCCAGCAACTGTTTAAACAGAGTGTTCAAGATTTTCGACTGACACTGTCGATGCGGAAGAATAAAATGGATTTCTTTTTTGTTGTTTCTCTCGCACTCGTTTTTCTTGTTCTTAGTGTATGTGTGTGTGTGTGTGTGTGTGTGTATAAGTGATTTAAAAATCAAATTATATATTACGGCAATGTTCTTTAAATTTACTCATTGACGATGTGTGTGAGCCCCGCTGGTTTCCAGCTCATTAAAATACAACGCCTTATCTTGTGTATTTGTGTGTGTTCTTTATTTACATTTAGCAAAAATCGAAAAACGTGTTTAAAATGATAATACAGTTGTGCATTTGGCTTGTTTCACACAGCAAATATCTTTTAAACACAACTGCAACATGACAATTGCAATTTGTATAAAGACACTAGTGGCAGTAAGAAGTGTACTACATATAGATAGCATAGAGTTGATCAGATAAGCGATGATCATAATAAAAATGAATTTATAAATATTTAACATAATTGCAATATTTAAATGTTATTTAATATTTCAAAAAAATCATGCATTATTAATTTCATTAATTTTAAAAAAATGCTTTAATTTATTCATTCAATATTATTTAACTTATTTGAATTGCAATTCTGCATTGGATTACAAGAAAAAATGATTTTTGCGTGTTAGAAGCATGAGGCAAATAATCTATTCTTTCGTCACATGTTTATTAAATATATGTATATTTTGTATTCATTGCAACACACTTTCCGTTCTCATTTGTCAGTTGCTTGCGAGTCCCCCTCCATATACATATCTGTATGTATTTTTCATTATCAAAAAGTTGCGCTTGGCGCGCTTGTTTTTAGTTACTTGAGAGGCAGCAGCTCTGGGGGCTTGGGTCGAGTTCCACGTAATAGATAAAGAAAGACATATAGTAAAATTGTGTATGTATATCATATATACTGTATGCAGTGTGCACACATCGAAAATTGGTACAACTCTAATTGAAAATGTTTAAGTAGATAGCAAATATTTATCAAAAGTTTACACGTAAACGAACCAAGAGACACGTACCATTTGATTGGATGGATTGGCTGCAACAAAAAAAGAAATAGATATAGACACGAAACATCGGTTTTTGGTTGTGGTTGCTTCAATTTGTTGTCCGCAGACTATCTGCTGGTTTGTATGCACACTTTGCAGGCACTTCACTGTAGAATGGGAGGACAACAGAAAAGAATAGTCACATTTAACTATCTTCCATTAGCGCATTAACCAGGAGATTCACATCACACACACACACATAAAAACATACACAAACACAGAAGCGTTCCCGAGCCACAGACACTGCAAAGCGCAGTAAGAAAGAAAACATAATGGAAAACAACGAACAATATAAGAATTGCAATAGTCGAAAGAATGCACGACTTTCAGTTGCCCTGCAAACGAACAAATCAAAATAAAATATTCAACATGTAATAAATTATTAGTATAAGCTAGTTGAGTACATAACTGTATAAGAGTAATCTTTTGAATATGCTTCCCACTTCTAATTATTATTAGATAAACAGGCTGTATGCAAAATATACAGGGTATGAGAAATTCAGTCACTAATGGCGTGCCGCTGACCAGTCGTTCTGCTGCACGTGAGTGCAAGCGAGACAGAATGACAGGAGCGGGAGATTGAACGAGTGCAAAAGTTTAGATGCGGGGGAAGAAAGAGCATTGCATGAAGTGTTGTCTGAAGATCCTCGGCGATTTTGTTGTTGCCTTGCTAAATTGGATGCTGACTGTTTGTTGTTGTTGTTCTTTGTTCTGGTTGTATGTATGCATGTTGTCTGCGCCATTCTTTGTCGTTTTTGTCACCGTCTGTCGTCTCGTCTCTCATACAACAATAATAACACATACACACAACTCCCTTGTGTGCGGGGTTCGCGTTCGCCTTGCCCATTGTTTTTTTTTTTGTTACTTGTTCAATAAATGCGCCATCGTCGAGTGAATTTCATTCAGCAACAGCAGCAGGCACTGCTACTGCTTTGGGGGTCGCTTGACGCATAGCCAACGACATCTGTTGTGGGGAGTGCAGGAGCAGAAGCAGCAGCAGAAGCTCTCCAGCTCAGACGATGTCTTTGAATTTAACGATTGCTTTTGTAGTTGTTGCTGCTGTTGCTTCTGCAGAAAAAAAAAACCGAAAATAAAAATTTGCATTGAACGCGGGTCGAGCAAACCATTTGTACATCCAGGCCGAGTGAATCTCTACCTTCATCGACGATGGCCTCGTCCATGGCTCTAGCAACACACACATCCACACAGAAGTTAATTTGTGTGTGTGTGTGTGTGTGTATCTAGTATACATATGTATATGCAGCTGCAGGCGGCCCGTTTAGAAACGAAACGAAGCGATGATGATGGCGCAGGTAAACGAAACGGTTTCGTCTCAAAAATTTCGCATGCTTTGTTCTGTTTTACGGGCTGCGCTTTGTGCTGGGCTTCTATTTTTTTTTGCGCGCGCGTCTGTGCCATGCTCTTTGGCTTTGTTATGTGGTTGTTGCCGCTGGGTACCATTGAACTCTGCTGCAACCCCAAAATGGACAGAACGATGAAACGATGGGAATTGAAACGTTTGTTTTGTTATATATGTATATTATGTTGCTCTGTGTGTGTGTGGAACGAAACAAAACGAGAACTCTAAATGCATTTTGCATTTTGGTATATTCCACAGAAGAGAATAATTGCTTCTTTTGCTTCGGCTTCGTTTTGACTGTTGTGTTATGTATGCAATTTGTTGTGTTTCCCTCACATTCCATTGCCGTTTTGCACCCCGTTTTATTATATGCATTCCTCTTGTCTGTCTGCCCTGAACTTGATATTATTTGTAATGCTGATGTGGTTTTGGCTTGGCTGCTATTCTTCTCCGCGTACTGCATGTCTTTTATTTTGCTTCACTTTGCTTCCGTTTGTTTTGGATTTCGTTTTGTTTTTTCCACAGAGCACTTTTCAGCCATGAAATTAATAATCTTGTACAAATTGTTTTGCATTAGTAATGGGGCTGCGCAGTTTGTACTCATTTTCCATATCGTACACTGCGCATAACACTTCACCCACCCATTCCGCTTCCACTCTCCCCTCAACTGCTCTGCTCTGCATATTTGAACTTAATGACCCAAGCGCTCGCCCTCAGTGCACTGCACTGCACTTCTGCTGCCGGCCTGATTATTATTAGCCACTATTTTTAAACACTTTTACAGACCCTCTGGAATTCGTTGGATGTTTAATGTATTATTTACATATACCCATATATATATATACACATATGTGTTCCGTCAGCCATCAATTTGAAGACATAGACATATGGCATAGAGTCGTAAATCCCATTTTGATACTTATCTATTCATATGATAATATACACAATCCATATGTACTGTCATACTTCGACTCACTACTCACAGCTCACTCATACAGGGAGCCGATTTGCTAATCTAATCACTCGCACTATCAATTAGTAATTTACTATGTGCACCTTTTGCTGTTTGTTCCCTTTTGGATATGTTGCTGTCATAGGTGTCTAAATAGAAACTAGTTGTTGCCATTATAAATATTATAATTATATTTTTCGTTTTTTTTTTATTGTTGCTGCTGCTCTTCTTGCTTGACTAGTGGTAAAACATTGTCACGCAACTCATTTATTATTTACCACCAACCTGTTGAAAATGTTCACAAATGAAAGAGTCTACATTGAGTCAGAATTATTTATATTTATATAGAAATGTCGAATTTGTTAGTCTTGACTTCACGACCAAAATCATTTAAATAAGTAAGCAAGGCAATGGAAAATGTTAAATTATTTTTCAATTGAATTATATTTATTTTGACTATTTTCTGTTATTTTGCATTTGTTAATAGAAAATCTTTTTTACTGAGATTGTAAATCAAATACTTAAATTGATGAGTCTTTTATTTGTATCCCTTTTAAACCTGGCATAATTTGCAACAGTTGGCAGCGCTGGCAAAAAGTCGCTCGTTGCTTGCTGCCCACAAAGCTTAAACTGATTCTCATACGACGCATGCAAATGTAATTATTGCTCTCTATATGTAAATATGTAAGCGTCGTCTGACTATTTTGTCTACATATGTAGAGAAATTTTGCCATGCACATACACAAGTGTAGACATGTTTACATGTATAACATATATTTGCCTGTGTGTGTGTGCAATGCAATGCTGGCGATTGCTTGTTTTTCTCATTGCTAGCAATTTCCATGCAGTGACAAAACAGAATGCCAAAAGTGAAAAAGAACTTCTCCTGTTTGCTGCCAGTGCTGCAACCGGTGTGGAGCTCTCTGCTGCTGCTCGAATTCGACGAGAAAGTTCTGGGGTCGGCGGCAGAGCAGCGACATGGGCGGAAAATGTATGCTGCTGCTGCTCTTTCTCTATCTCTCTCTATCGCCCACTCATCATCGTTAGAAGTGGAGAGTGCATTCGGTTGTTATTGCTTTTGTTTGTATGTTGCGGTCATTGTCGTTGCCCAAAATTCGACAAAACATGCGCACAGAGAGCGAGAAAGAGTGTGAGAGCGAGAGAGCATGCTTATGTTATCGGTTTATCGTTTGCGCTGTTTTGCTTCCTGTTACATTTCGTTCACCTCTCTCGCTCTGAGCGCGCAACCTGTAGCGCATGGAAAATTGTTGCTTTTAGTTTTAGAGGTTTGAGTGGGTGACTGGCCGAGGACGCCATATTGTTTTAGGGGTTGCTTGTCCTTGTTGTTGTCTGCACTGTTGCGGCGGGGGCTGAAAATTCATTATTGGGCCGGTTTGGGCCGGCATTCAACAGTTCGGCATTTGTAGTGTTGCTCCATCTCGCTCACTCACTCACTCACACACACATGCACACACAACTAGCTCTCTTCTTTGCGTGTGTGTGTGTGCTCTGTTCCGTGTGTAGAGAGGAGTACTGTAAATATGAGTATTGATTTTTCGCATTGTTGTTGGATTAAATTCCCTTAATTTTTGCGCCCAGACAGTTCATGCAACGTGCAGCGTTGCATTTTACTGTGCTGTGCTGCCGTCGGTCGCGCTGCCTGTGCCCGGCCAAAGGACACACAGAGACAGACAGACAGGACAGTTTGTGTAAAATACGCTCTCTGCAGCATTAGCGGCAGCAGGAACAGGAGCAACAGCAACAACAGCGCTGGCGACGACAGCGCTGTCGGCGCAGCAAGAAGCAGCTTTACCCGGGTCGCTGAATAATGCGCAAAGTTTAGTTTTGCACGGAGCTGCGTCGCAAGCGCGTCGCGTTTTCTTCATTGTCCTTCTTGTCTCTGTTGTCGCGTCGGCGGCTCCTCGTGAGAAAAACACATTGTGAAAAGTGCATGGGCAATTATCAATCCACTCTAAATAATATATAATTAACATAATATTAGTTGATATAAAAAAAAAGAAGAAAGATTTCATAATTTAAACGTGATTTGTTTGTGTTTGTTTTTCATTGCAGCATTTTGTGCGCGCAACATTTATTGAAATTGGCAACTCAAATTGGCAGCACCCAAAAAGTATGATACAAAAATATTCAACTTGTTATCGCTGCACAGACGACAACAACAACAATAATATTAATAATAACATTAACAACATTAACAACTACAACTACAACAACAACAACGAGAAGAAGTGCTGCAAAGAACCACAAGAAGAAGAAGGAGAACAACAACAACAACAACAACAAGGACCATAGGACGCCACATTGGTAGCATTTTTTCACCCGACAGCATTAAAATTGAATGCATTAAACAAATGATAAGAACAACATAAAAAAACAGACGACAAAACAAATAAAAAAAAAACTAAATAATAACTTATAAAAATAGACGGAAAAATACAAATAACTAAGGTAAGTCAATGCCTCTTACAGGCTATATATATATAATATATATATGTTTGTGTGTGTGTGTGTTTGTGTGATAAATATACACATTCAGTCTAGACAGTTGCACCACCACCCCCCCTATAACCCCTCCCTTTCTTTAGGGAGGAGGGGGAGGTGCTTTGTTGCCTTGCCGCTTCACTGGTCGCTTTTTGTCGAGGGTTGATTTTCGTTTCATTTCGTTTCGGGGTTTTTGGCTTTGGTATTTTTGCTTTCACTTCCAACTTCTTACGACTGACGCCTTTGTTGACGGATGTTGTTTCGATGTGTGTGTGTGTGTGTGTGTGTGTGGTGGAAATGGAAATCTAGAAAAGTTCCTCGTCGCTTGTTTACTTTTTTGCCTGCCTGCCTGTCTGACTGTCTGTCCGAGGGGTAGTTCAAGTTCTTCAAGTAGTTCAAGCTGTCGTGTAAAGAAGGGAAGACGGATGAAGGGTGGTGCCCGTTGTGCGTGCGATTATTGCATTTCCTGTTGATGGCCGAAGTTGGGAGTTGAAGGAGAGACTAGTGGCTTCCAGTAGGCAGCAAGGGGGTTGCTAGGATGACGTCTACAAATGACAACGAGGGGGAGACTTACATAGAGCGTACGGTGAATGGGGATACAGCCTCGAATTGCGTTAAAAAGCACTTTGTTTCCATTTGGCGAAAGTGGTAGGGAATGGGAAGAGTGTGATTGAGAGAGTGGGGGAGAGAGGGAGGGCGAGAAAAGGTTAGCGAGCATGTGGGTTAAATGGGGTTTACAGAAAGAGGGACAATTAGACAACAAATTATGTTAAGCAAAATAAAGGTGAATCATAATTTTTGACTGAAGGGCACCAAATATATATTTTTTGCTGAGTCACACACATAACTAAGGGGGAGGGTGGAGTATTGAGGGCGAGGAGGCGGAACTTGGAGTTGGGTTAAGTCCCTTGAGGCATGCACCTGACAACTAAATAACAAATATTTTTGCCTACTCTTCTATACAAGTCGAATGGTGGTTGATGATGAAATTCAATTAGTTTAATTGACTGGAAACAAAGAATCATTAACTTGCTGCAAATTATTTTGCCTCATTTGGTGTAAGAAGTATGTGACAGAGATTACTTAATATAACATCTTAAAATGTTGTCATTTTTGATTATTGAAAACCAAATCAGTTTAATATATTTTAGACCATAATTTTTTTGAGTAAGCAAATTCTTAGTGATAAGGATCTGAATATAAAATCAACAAACTACCAAAAATGAAATCAGTTTAGGTTCTTTCAAGAACTTCATTTATTTTTTGAGCTAACGCCGTTGTTGCACTTGCTGCGGATGAGTTGAGCATGCAAGAAGAGACAAGACAAGGTGTGAAAATTGCAATGGCACAAGCTGGCATGGCAAGCTTTCGAGCTCTAATCAATCACTACCTGGAATACCTCGTGTATATCCGCGCTATCAATGGAGATTGGTTGATTGGTATTAGTGCAACAAGACGTCTGCAGAAGCTGCTGTGATGAAGGAGATGAGGAATCGATTCATCACTTCCTCTGTCACTCTGCAGGCTCTCAGTGGAAAAGACAGTCTTCTAGTGGCTTCTCCGATAGCAACCAACCTAGGCAGCCGGCAATAGAACACAGTGACCGTATTGCAAGGGACTGCTGCGGGAGTGAAAATTGCCTATGCGGTAGCACGGAAAGCTAATTATAAATCCAAGAAGGTTTGGGGAAGTAAAAGATTAAACACCCTGGGAAGCTCCTTTTTAGCCAAAAAAAATCCTCAACTAGCGAAATCAGGAAGGGATATCTCCTTTTGATATCGGATTAGTACCCCGAATACGCTAGCACTTGTGAATTGTCTTTATTGGATATACACTAAGCTAACCTGAATATTATTCTATATGCTCTCACATATATGCCTGCAAAGATATATATATATATATTTATATTGTATTCCATCCCTCTCTCTCTCATGTGCAGGTATTTGAGTGGCGGCAATTTTAGTATAAATCATCAGTCACACACAGAGGGGCAGCGGCAGAGGAGATCAACAAGAACAACAAAAAGAACAACCAATAGAAAGAGACAGATCGAGTAGGAATGATGGCGTCTTCGCCGACACCATCACTGGACTCCATGCGTGGTGCCAACTCGATTGAATCCTACGAGCATGCTGGCTATCTATCCGACTCACCGCTGACGTTGAGCGGCTCGTCGCCGCCGGCGAGTGATTCGGCAATATGCAGTGATGAGTATAATATTGCTGGGAGTCAAGTGAGTGTTAAGGTGCGCCAGGATGTGACTGTCATCAATGGGCATCATCCGATCTCGGCCTCAGTGTCGTCCAGTTCATCGGCCAGCTCATCATCCTGCTCTTCGTCGTCATCATCATCGTCCTCGTCGTCATCATCGTCATCCTCGTCCAGCTCATCGACCAGCGGCCTCAGCGGCTGCGGCAGCACCAGCAGCAGCGTCATCAGTGGCTCCAACAATGTGACCAGCAATGGCCCCGGCGTCATTGGCAGCAATTTGCCCAGCAACAACAGCAGCAACAACAGCATCAGCAGTCTCGTTGTTGGCGCTGGCAAAGGCAACAGCAGCAACACAAACAACAACAGCAACAATGGCGGCAACAGCAACAATGGCAACAACAACAGTGGCACCAACAGTTTGTCTGCCGCACGTTGCACCGCATGCAAAAGCAAATGCAGCGATGCGGTGGCCAAATGCTTCGATTGCCAGAGCTATTTGTGCGCCAATTGTGTGACTGCTCACGAGTTTATGCACTGCTTCAACGGCCACAATGTTTGCCTGATTAAGGGCTTTGAGGCGACGAGCAGCAGCAGCATTGGCATCAGCAACA
Organism: Drosophila atroscutellata; assembly: GCA_035041605.1. Taxonomy (NCBI): domain Eukaryota; kingdom Metazoa; phylum Arthropoda; class Insecta; order Diptera; family Drosophilidae; genus Drosophila; species Drosophila atroscutellata. Next base: position 1,699,470 of record JAWNLA010000137.1, on the reverse strand, counting down.
CGACCAACAGCAGTAACAATCCAGCCTCGAGCGATTTTAAATACGCCAGTTCGCTAACAATGATGCTGGCGCAACAGCAGCAGCAACAGCAACAACATCAGCAGCAGCAGCAACAATCACAATTGACAGAGACACAGCCGCAGCAGCCAATGTCGCAGCTGTCAAAGATTGTGCTGGCAGCAGCAGCGGCAGCCAACAATTCACAGGAGCAGCAGCAACACGACACACTCTATGCAACACACTTGCAACAGCAGCAACAACAGCAGCAACAACAGCAGCAGCAACAGCAGCGACAACTTTTCTGTGCTCGCCACAAGCATGAGCTGTTAAAGTTTAGCTGCCGCACCTGCTGCACCCTGGTGTGCAAGGAGTGCATTGTCCTCGAGCACTCGAGCGGACTGCACGAGCTGGAGAATGTCCAATCGCCGGCAGCAGCAGCAGCAGTAGCAGCGGCAACAGTAGCAGCAGCAACATCAGCCACATCAACTGGCAACGAGGCAGCATTGCAAACACTGCTCGCCGATATGCGTGGCAAGATTGGTGAGATTGTTGCAATTGCCGGCAGTGCCGAGCAGAATGTGTCCAAGGTCAAGCTGCAGTATTCGAAGGCGCACAACGAACTGAACGAGACGCATCAGTTCTTTGCCTCTATGTTGGATGAGCGCAAAACGGAACTGCTCAAGGAACTGGAATCTCTGTTCACGGCCAAGGTCAACAGCAATGCGATTTGGCTGCAACGGGCCAAGGATATCATTGACAAGGGCCTCGCCGCCTGCGAGGCTCTTGAGCGTTCGCCCACCAACGGCGGTGGCGTTCAATCGCCTATGCTCGCCGAGGCGCTCCTGCTCCGCAAAACGCTCGAACAGCAGCTGCAAACGGGCGTGCAGGATATGCAATTGCCGTTCGAGCTGGAGTTCATGTCCAACTATCAATCAATACAGGCCGGTGTTCGCAACACATTTGGCTATATTCGGGCCAGTAATGGTGCTGCTGCAGCTGCGGCTGCTGCAGCTGCCGGCTCCAACTCAAGTGGCAACTGCTCGGAATCGAGCCTCAGCTTGGGTCACAGCGGCAGTCACCATCTCAACGGACACAGTCACAATGGTCATGTGCTCCACGGACATGGTCATGGACACAGCAAACAGCCGCCAATTGCCCGGCCCACGCAGAGTGCGAGCAACAGCAGCGCCAGCAGCGCAGGCAGCCATCATCATCATCAGCAGCAGCAGCAACAGCAGCAGCAACACTTGCAGCTCCAGCAGCAACAACAGTTGCTGCCCGGCTTGGGACTGAGCAGCCTTTTGGACAACAGCAGCAATGGCAGCAACAACTACACCAATGGCGGCAATTGCCTGTTGCTGGGCGGTCGTGAACGTAATCTCAACAATGATTTGCAGCAGCATTTCGGTGAACTGTTGCCGAAGCGTGCCACAAGCATGTCCCACTATAATCCCTACGAGAAGTGGAGCAACGGTGGCAGCGATAACTTGTTCAACACATCGTCGTCGGCCACAATTGGCAGTGTGGGCAACAATGGCAGCAGCAACAGCAACTCGGCTGTTGTTGATGCCTTCGCCAGTCTGTCGTCGGTCAATTTGAATGGGAGCAGCAACAATAGCGCTGTCAGCAGCGAATCTCTTTTGGACTTGACCAACAAACTGCTCTCGGCCTCCATATATCCACCGAAGTCGCAGATCAAGCGCCAGAAGATGATCTATCACTGCAAATTCGGTGAATTTGGCGTTATGGAGGGACAATTTACGGAACCAAGCGGCGTTGCTGTCAATGCCCAGAACGATATAATTGTGGCCGATACGAATAATCATCGCATCCAGATCTTTGACAAGGAGGGACGCTTCAAGTTCCAGTTTGGTGAGTGCGGCAAACGTGACTCACAGCTCCTCTATCCGAATCGGGTGGCTGTCGTTCGTAATTCGGGTGATATTATTGTCACCGAACGTTCGCCAACGCATCAGATACAGATCTACAATCAATATGGACAATTTGTGCGGAAATTTGGTGCGACAATCTTGCAGCATCCGCGTGGCGTGACCGTTGATAATAAGGGACGGATCATTGTCGTTGAGTGCAAGGTGATGCGTGTGATTATCTTTGATCAGAATGGCAATGTGTTGCACAAGTTTGGCTGCTCGAAACATTTGGAGTTCCCCAACGGTGTGGTGGTCAACGATAAGCAGGAGATCTTCATCAGTGACAATCGGGCGCATTGCGTCAAGGTCTTCAACTATGAGGGGCAATACCTGCGGCAGATTGGTGGCGAGGGCATCACCAATTATCCAATTGGTGTTGGCATCAATGCCAATGGCGAAATACTAATTGCGGACAATCACAACAATTTCAATTTGACCATATTCACGCAGGACGGTCAGCTGATCTCGGCGCTGGAGTCAAAGGTGAAGCATGCACAATGCTTCGATGTGGCGCTCATGGATGATGGCAGTGTTGTGCTAGCCAGCAAGGACTATCGTCTATATATCTATCGCTATGTGCAACTGGCGCCTGTGGGTATGTAAGCAGAGAGCCTCCCTCCCTACCCCCCCACCATCCCCACCAGACAGACCCCCACATTCACAAAAACAGACACAACACACAACAACAAAAACAAAAACAAAAATAAAAACGAAATCAAACTACAAATAATAGAAGAAAAAAAAAAGAAGAAAACAAATTTAGAATTTAGAAAACAAGTTGGCAACTCTGACTTGCGCGCGATTCTCTCTTTAGTCTGTCGCTGTCTATCTCGTCTTCTATATCCCCCCACCTCTCTCTCTCTCTCTCTCTCTCTCTTTCTGTCTCTCTCTTATCTCTGCCTTTCTCATAGCATATAGAAAGAACTCTCTCTCTCTCTCTGTCTCTCTTTTTATATTAATATATTATACCTAACTATATTTTTATTATTACCTTTTTAAATTATTGTTGAATTTTGTTTTTTACACCATGTTAAGACTTGATGTGTTTTTTTTTTATATTTTATATATATGTATTTGTGTATTAGTATTTTTGTTTAATTCGTTAAAAGAAAAAACTCAAATGTCGCCTTTTTGGCCGTTGCAAAAGTCTCTTTTTTTTTTAATTATTAACATTTCGTTTTAAAAAATAATACACAAAAAACACCAACAAGAAAATCCCTCCACTTCTTTTATGTTCGCTCGTCTCGTTGCATAGGCAAACAATATATAAAAAAGAAAATCGAAAAATAAAAAGAACTACAAAAAAAGAAGAAGAAAGAATCGAAGAAGAAAACAAAAGATAATTTTTAACAACTGCTTCAACAATTTTACACAAGTAGATCGAGCATAAATAAATATTTTATTGATTGTAATTTTAGGCATAAGACGCAAATTGTTTGTTATTCTTTTTGATTGCATATAAAAACAACAACAAAAACTAAAAAAAAAACAAAAAAAAATTATGAGAAAATTTGATATATATATATTGAACTGTTTTTTATGTTTATAAATTATTTTTTGATTGTAAACTTATTGATTACTGATAACTGATTATTTATATGCATACATGTATTTTGATTATTATTACTACTTATTATTATTATTATTATTAATTATTGAAACTATTATAAAATGTTTGCTACTTTTTTACCAACAACAACAACAAAAACAACAACAACAACAAAACAAAACAAGACCAACAAAACACAACTTTTTTATACTCGCTTAGTTTTTATGTTTCATTGTTTTATTATTATTATTATTCATAAATACATAAACGACTACAACAACAACAACATATACAAATAATAACTAATACTTAAATAAACAACAACAAATACAGACATTGCCGCTTCTTAATTTTTAAAGACTCGAACTAAACGCACTGAAAAATAGCTAAAATTATTGTTCTTAACTGTTGAGCGACACACATACGTACGCACATGAATGTAGCATAGTTTGTGTGTGTGTGTGTGTGTGTGTGTGTGCAACAAACGTGTTTATTTATTTTATTTTTGTGTTTGTTTATATTTTTTTTTTTAGAATTTAAGCTTTTTGCTTCAAATCACAAATTGGAATTGCTATTTCATTATTTTTGTTGGTAGTGTGCATCAAATTAAAAACAAAAAGCAATTTTTTTATTCATTAACAAGAGTATGAAAATTTCAAATAATATTAGATAATGTTTTTGATTCTGTGAAAACATGAAAACACACAATTTAAATATATACAAAGAAAAATAACAGTAAAAATGGTTGGCAATCAGCGCAGAAGACTTAAACAATTTATTATGATTACAATACATGAATATATATATATATATATATGTATTAAATGGAAGCAACTTAAGTATAAAACCAAATCTCAATTAATCGAAATTCTTATTAATGAGATATAGTAACGAAATGTAACAGTAATTAATGAATTCATTTCTGAAAAACACAAGCTCGAAATCAATGCCGAAAAATATCTGAAAAACTCACTCGAATTTTGAGCCGTTGCTGCTGCTGGCTGAGTCCGTTCTGCAATTCAATTTCAACAATACACATTTCGCACGGTTTAGACTCGAGTTGTGGAAAGATGCAACAAAGTAATAATAATAATAATAATAACAACAAATTAAAAATAAAATAAATCATAGAGCAACTGTATGAACTTTTGAGACTACAAACGCAACAGTAACAGGAACAGCATTTAAAAAATGTTTATTTTATAATTTACAAAAGCTGAGTAACATCAGTCTATATATATATATATATATATAATTATATATATTTGTTGGATTATGCTTGGGCCTACCCAAATTCTACGCATAGGTACTAGAATTTATTACACTTTACTTTGATAATTTTGCTTATTGTTTCTTTTTGACTTTATTTCATACGATTTGTTTTTGAAAAACGCTTGAATATTGTTTAGTAATTTGCATTTTAGAATTTGACGTTCCGTTCGTTCGTTCGTTCGATCGCTCGATCGTTTTTCACTTAAGTGAGATTATTAAATGGTAGTTTAAACAAAAGAGAACAATACATAATATACAACGCATCGCATAATATACCCTACCCAGATAGTAGTGTATATGTATGTGTGTACTTGTATGTATTTGTAATGTGCTTTGCTTTGCTTTGCTTTGCAAAGAGGCAGTTCTTAGTTTTAATGCTTGTTGTAAACTATAAACTAATTAATTCATGTACCGTAATTTAATATGTAATATGTAATTGTAACTGTAATTGTAATTGTGTGTGTTTAGCTCTAATGGAACGGTAAAACAAAGTATTGTAAATTTCTTGTGAGAACTTTTTACTTGACACCAAAACTGAAACTGTTGAAAATTTTTTATATACATAAAATTGTTAATCATACACGAAAGCGAAACTGCTAATTTATGGTATTTATTATGGCCTAAAAACATATATATATATATACATATGTGCATTTATATATGTGTGTGCATACAACTATTTAATTGTATTTATTATTATTATTCATTATACTAGAGTATTGACACTTGCACAACAAATACAACAACAAGAGCAACAAGAATGCAGAGAAAAGCAACAAAACAAAAACAAACAAAAAAATGAAAGAAACCAGCCGACATTTGACTTGTGCTTATTTGTTTTTTATGTTTACTATTACATTTTATTATTACATTTTTAAATGTTACACACCACAAAAAAAAGGGACACAAATAACATTAATATTATTATTATTATTATTATTAACATCAAATGCAAGCGACACTTTTTAAATGCATAATACAAATTGTTGTAAAATTAAAATACTAATACACAACCAACCACACGTAAACCGCCACAAAAGTACATAATTAAATGATTTTTTATATATATATATTCCGACAAAAGAAAAAAAACAACTTTTGCTTTGTGTTTTCATTTATCGTTTGATTTTTGTTTTCTTTGGCATTTTGTTTGCGCCCCTTAACATGATGTTAACGCGTGTCGCTGTTAACTAACAGACGACAACAGTGCAGTTACAGTTGGCCCCATGCAGGCGTATTGTACATACATTCCTCTCTCTCTCTCGCTCGCTCGCTTGCGCGTCTTTTTGCTTGCGCTTCCCCCGCCCCCTCCACCACATGCAGAACATTAAAGAGACGCATTCTGATTGCATTGTGTAAATGGACAAGGAAAAAGAAACAACAAATTGAAAATTAAAAAATTAAAATCTAAAAATATAAATATATATATGATACAAATGTATGTTGATAACAATTTTGATGAATTGAGAATCTAATAGACTGTGCAAAATGAATATGTAACAATTTTTTAAATATATATATTTGTGTAGGTATATATATTTAAAGAACTAAAGCCCAAAACATATTTATGTAAGCTAAATCGTGTAACTATAACACATTGTGCGCTATCTATCAAGAATAAACTATATATATATATATATATATATATCTATATATATGTATATGTACATACATAAATCTATATACATACAGACACATATTGAACATTTTAAAAATATGTATTTTTTTCAAACAAACCAAAAATTGAAAAAAAGAAAAACCAAAAAAAAATTACACCGCTAATGATGTGTAAACTTTTTATACCGCCAATTAACTGTGCTCTCTTAAATATACACATAATTACACATACAAAAGAAAAGAAAAAGCCATGACTTGAGCGGAGTATCGATAAACGATAGCCACGAAGCTCGGGTTGGGCATTCGTGAATTTTAAGGCATATACCCCATCTATTTATATTTATATATATACTATGTACATATTACGACGTATATGTATGTTAAAATCATTAACTATATGTAGTTGGTATGCGTGTGCCGCCATTTGTGATTAGTTTTGGGCGCCGCCTCGTTTGAAAATCATTAATCGTTTCACTCACCACTACCACCAATATTAAATATGAAATTGAATTATCGAAATCATCAGCGATAACTGATAACCGATAATCGATGGCATAGACTTGAGCATAAAGTGCTGATGATGCGTAGGCAACTCTTTTTCATTGTAAGGCTATGAATGTTACACTAATATTAAATCTGAAAAACTATCTTAACTTAACAGCAGTCCAAAGTCGGTTACATATACCATATACATGCATACATATATACACACATACATACATGCATATATATACATATACATATACATACATATTAAATAGGGCAATGGTTTAGTTTGGTGTTGGTTGGAGTTGAGTTTGAGTTTTGAGGTTGAGACTGTCGGCACAAGTTAAATAGATGTAGGATGATGATGATGATGATGATGATCATGATGATGATGAGCCCGTGTACATGAAACGGATATGCAGAAATAATTTTTAATGTAGTTTATATTTTTGATAAATGTTATTAAGCAAACAAAACAAAAAGAACCGCAAATCAAAGCGAAATGATAAGCAAATGCATACGCAAACAAAAAGCAAACGCCATAACGAAAACAAAAATAAAAATTTAAAAAATAAATTTGCGTATTCGGCGCATTGTTGAGCATTTTGTACGGAATTTAGATTTTGTACATGTGTAAGCAAAAATATAAAAAAAGGATAAGAATCAGAATCTATGATGATAAAGATAACGATAACGATAACGAGAACGAGAACGTAATCGATATTGACAAGCAACAGCAGCGAACTAATAAACAAAATTCAAACTGGCTTCGTAGAAGTGTTTTTAAGTATTATTAGACTATATACAAAAAGATAGTGAAAACTAAAATGGCATCCAATGAAATTCAGCAAGAGAATTGCATACATACGAGAAATATATGACAATTTGAGTGTTTTCTTTACATTATTTTGTTCGTAGGCAGCTAAAGTTCTATTATCCGTCGGCATAGAGAATGAATTCAACTCGCAAACTACTTACAATAATATATATATATACATATATATATATATATATATATATACATACATCTATGCGTATTTATTGTAGATAAGTCCCCGAACAGAATACGAGAATGTTAAATGTTAGTGAACCCAGTATAACAATTACATATGCATACAAGCATACATACTTACATACATACATACATGCATACATGCATGCATACATACATACATACATACATGCATACATGCCAATAAATGTATGAGTATATTTTTAAAACATTACCTACATCAATTATTAAAAGCTTGCTTTTGCGTAGTGTCTGTCTGTTTGTCGACATACATACATATATGGACATACATACATACATAACATGCATACATAAATACATATGTACAATTTTTCATTGTTGTTGTCGCCCATAGTTATCTCAATCTAAGATTACGATCTACATGCATAAGCATTAAATTCAAATACAAGTTCAATTCGAGCAAAACAAACGCATCAAAATAACTCGCAAATGCAAAAAACTCTTGCAATTGACGTATGGTCACACTGAGCAAACAACAACTTACATAATTACATACATAGTAATGCATTGATGCATGCAAGTGCTGTGTGTCGGTGTGTGTGTGTGAGTGTGTCTCTTAGACGACACACACACACAACATATGCAGATGTATGCGAACATAATTGATAAACAATTAACTATGACTGATTTTTACACGAGAACATTTACACATAAATATACATATACTACTATATACATACATCTATATATATATATATTTAAAATGTTGCTAATATACGAGTATATATATATATATGTGCATACATACATACTTACAACTACAACACACATACACATGTACTCACCTAAATACATGTGTGCTTGTGTCTGTCTTTTAGGAATTAGTAGTGAACTTAATATTTAACACATTTTTTATGACACTCAACAAAGAATAAGAAACAACAAAATCTTAGACTGCTTCGAAAACGTAAACGTGAAACAAAATAAAAAATAATAATGATAACATAAATTTTATGAAAATTGGAATACGACTCGTTTAGGGAATTTTCAAAAAACACATTTTCTGTTAGTTCATTTCTTATGCCAAACGCTCCACTTTCCTCACTTCTTACATAATCTGACCTCTGAAAACTATCGCTTTACGGCATCTTTTACTTTGCGCGCAAGACAAAAAAAACAACAACAACAAAAACAACAAATGATCAGAACAGAACACACAATTTTCAGCATATTTTCTATTTGTAAGAACCAATGGAAAACTAATAAAGAAATATTTATAGTACATAGTTATGTATGTATACATGTAATACATTACATTTAATACATTATATAGAGTGCATATACATAACTGTTTGTTGTTAGCTGCTTATACTTCCTATTGAAGACTACCAACACATTCATATCCAAGCATTTGTAGTTTGTATTTGTATTTTAAAGAATATTTATACGCATCTTCAAGCATTTAATAGTAAGCATTACTTACCTAAACTATGTACTATGCTCACACACACATGCATAGATCAAGTCAGCATGACAAATCAAAAAAAAAAAAAAAAAAAAAAAAATGACTAAAAAAAGTGAAAAAAAAAACATTAGAAATTGTTAATAAATTTGCGATAAGTTGATTTTTATCTCTGTAACTACGTACATATATCGATTATAATTTGTATACACTTCTTTTTTGCACATTAGTATTTATTTTTACAAATGGTATTAACTACGTATTTCTGTATTTCTCTGTTCGTTGTTTGTATATCAATTACAGATTAAAGTTATTTGAGTTGTTTTCGAAAATGGAAAAAGAAAGAAACCGATTTGCGTTGTTTTATTTATTTGTACACACACACACATATCATTTGTTTCGCACTTTTTTATTTGCAGTGTCGCGTAAAATGCAGAACAGCTTCGCAGACCGAATCCTCCAGCCAGAATACACAAATTGTATAGATTTACAATTGAATTGATCGAAATGATACTGAAAACAACAGATAATTATTATATTGAAACACACAGATTTAGGTTATGTTTGATGCAGTTTTGAAATCTATTTTATTCATTCCATTACTCAACACTGCTTTTTTCGTCTTTGAACTTTACGTTGAAGTTGTTTTCATCTGATTGATGTTTACGTTTTTGCAATTAACTAATTAAATACATGAATAATTTAAATCAATTTTGGGACTCAAAGAAAAAAAAACAAAAGATAAGAAATATGAAAGTATTGCAAATTACTAGATCTAGTGTAATGAGTCTCTACGGTCGAACCGCACACACACACACACAACAATACACACACACACACACACATTCACAATGAAATTTGCTAAGAATTCTAATTGACATATGCAAATTTGTTAGCTTATACAGTCATATTCATGCATTTACATCTAGTATATATACAAATACATACATACTTACATCCTAGATATAGTGCAGATCATGGAATCATCATCTAGTCATTTTACAAATTATTATATGTCAATAAACATATGTATTTTTATAATTATTAAACAAAAGGAGAAAAAAATAAAAATAAAAAAAAAAAAAAAAAAATTAAACACCAATTTAATGTTAAATGTCGTTACAATTAAGTTGATATGTTTTAGCGAACGTTTTAAGCATTTTTACTCTATAAACTAAAAATTTGACCATTGATTTGACCATTGAACTCTCTGCTAAGAACAAAACGAACATCAAGTTGAATTTTAAAAAATAAACATAATATACAGGGTGTTGCTAAATGGCTTTATATACATGCATACACACACAGAAACACAGATGCATACACACATACAACACACACACACACACACACACATATATGGATACCTATTTTTACTATAAAAACATGTTTTCTATATGGTTATTTCTTATAACACACAAAAACAAATGAACACACACACACACACACACACACATCTCTTAGTTAAAGCATATTTCGCTCAAATTTAGTTTTTTAATGTGAATGAAAGTTTGTTAAAGCAAAAACAAAACCAAAAAATTAACAAAAAACCAAAAAAAAAAAAATAAAGAAAATACAAAGAAAAAATGGACTAATGGACTGAAAGGTAAATAATATATCAATGGGAGTGATGATGGGTCGACATTTCAAAAAACCAATACATTTTGGGTGTCGCCCGCTCTCTTGGCTGTTTCGGGAAATTGTTAAATTTATGTTAATGAGTTGAGAAAACGGAATGAGGAAATGAAAAACGATATAAAAAAAAGAAAAGAAAAGAAATGAAATGAAAAGAAGAGAAGAACACACACACCCACCAATGCATACTATATGCACACTGTTTTCTTATATAATGCATATAGTAGAGTACTCTACAAACAATCTTTTAACATCTCAGATACACACACGAATACACTCAGATACAGATACAGATACAGATACAGATACAGATACGGATATAAATCACTAAACTCATTCAGTATTGCTTATGATTTGAATTTCAACTGAATAACTAACAAACTACTTAACTGCCAATAAACAAACACAAACACTCACACACCCGAACACACACACACACCCGAACACACACCCATACACACTCTCTCCTTCTCTATTCGCTCTGAGTAGCACAGTGGACACCCTGCATATGTAATTTTACCCATATAACTTAAGCCCACAATAAAAGCACAGCAATTCTCAAGAACTAAACGCATATGAAAAGCATTTACTCGGAGTATATTTTTATGTATTCATATTTTGATTATTATGTACTTGAAAGCAACAACAACAAACAAGAAAAAGCTAATTAATTAAATACATAACTTACATATACATAAAATATATATACATACATATATATATATATATACATTATATATATATACATTATATATATACATAATGGAACCGTAATAATTATGTATATCGAATACGGAATACCGATGTAATAAATGTGAACGTTATTAACTCATTAAACTATTATTATTACGATTATAATTGTATGCATAAATGATACTAAAGAAGAAGAAGACAGCAGATGAATATAGACGACGTCACTCATTATTCTAATGTGTAAGAGGAAGAGAGTGGTAAAAAGAGTATAACGGTAACACGCTAAAATGGTAAAATATATACAAATATTTTTATACACCAATAAAAACTGAAACTTTAGCAATTTGCGCGAATGGAAACGAAATGAAAAAAAGTTCGATATGAACTAATTTGTATGAATTTGATTGATATTGATACTCGAATTACGACAAAAAAAACCAAAAAAAAAAAACTAAAAAAAATTTAAAAAAAAATACAAAAAAAAAACCAACAACAACCAACCAGAACTTGAAGCAAATATAAAAGTCTTTTAAATGCTTAGGGGCCACAATTTTCGAAGTACATAATTAAAAATGTAATTATTATTATTATATATTGTATTAATTAACATTTAAAAAATGTTGTGTAACAGTAATAATAAAAGACAAACAGCAACAACAACAACAACAGCAATTGTACTGTACAATTTTCTATTTCCATCACAAAAAAACCAAAACAAAAACAAAATAAATAATTTCATTTTTAATAAATTAACACTTGGCTTAATTTAAAAAGAAAGTAAGTAAAGATATTTTGGCGCTTAAATGAATGTTTATTAAATATTATTCAAATTATTCGATTCACATATAATTTTGGACATCCAATCATTTGTGGCTACACGGATCAGTATGTGCCCCGTTCCCGTTCAGTCCCCAGCTTTTCCATAGTTACAGCAAGTGCAGACCAAAGAAGGAATATTTATAGTTCAAATCGCCGGTGGCTCCGCCGCAGCAAGGGCCACAAGGACCCGCGGTGCCACATGGACCACAGGATGTGGCGCAGCTGGTGCGATAGCAGTTATAGCTGCAGTCGATGAGGCAACACTGGACACAGGGTGTCTCCCGGTAGAAGCGACTTTGGCAGCACATGCTGGTGATCCCAGGATCTTTTGAAATTTGCTGCATGTGATTCGATTTTTTGTTGATAATTTGAAAATACTCACCAAAGCAATTTGACTATAATCTGATTACTGGCGAACGAAAATGTGACCCTACCTTTCAGCTAGAGTTTTGCCTAGAAACTGAAGCAATCCCTTTTTTCAAAACTTGTTACTCGATACTAAAGCAAGGCCTATTTAAGTTTTTCAGAAATCCGGTAATGGAGCATCGTGTTGTTTCGACTGGACATTAGGAATATCAATCGAGATACTTGTAGTCCTTTCAGTTCAAAATTTGACAACGATGCGATCCGACAAGTATTTAATAGTCAGAAGGAAGTATCTTCAACCCCATAAAGCATATTATTCTTGGTCAGCTGCAACAGTCGACTCGAATTAATAAGTCCTCATACAAGTCGATCTCAGAGACTATAAAGCTGGAGACTTTCAATTTCGAATATTCGTTCTCGCGTACCACATCTAAGTTCATTTATTTGATCGATAACTGCCCCAATTTTCGAATATCGATTGTGTTAGAAATGTATTTTCATATCGAGCAAGCTAACTTGGTAATCGTTTGGCACCAAATCGAACAAATGACTAAAAGGAATCTTGCGATATACCTGTGTCTTAAACAATCGGCTATCTTGTAAAGGATACTATTATTTTGGAAGGAGACGCTTCCGACTCAGTCGTTCGGTTTCAAAATACATGAGTCGATATAGTGTTGTCTATTTCCTCATCCTAGAAGATATTTTGCTGAAATTTGGGATAAGTTCGTCATATTTAGGAGAGCAGTTATCTTGTATTTAAGCAATTTTTATTTATTTTTTTTTGTTTTACATTATTATTGTGTCACAAATACTCTCGAGTCCTAATCCACAGTACGGAGGTTAGGGGTTGGTTCCTCAACTGTGAGGAGACTTTGCCAACATCCGATCACATTTTTAGCTCTCATTCAATTCCAGCAGCAAGCACATTGCAAGTAGGCCGGAGTGCAGGGCGAGAGGCACATCTCAATGCAACAGACTTGCTTGCAGGGTCCGCCACACGGAGGACCACAAGAAGAACACCAACCAGCTGGACCACAGCACATATTCTGCAGAAGATTGTGGTTGTACAGATTCTCTCTATATACTCTTGACTACTTACGATTTTTTAAGATTGTAATGTGGATTGTGCTTTGCAGAACACCTAACAAAATAATAATGTAAATTTTTTAAAACTTTTTTACGTGTTTACAACACGAATTTGGAACCAATAATAAAAATCTTAGCAAACATCAGGACTGTAAAAAAAAATATATATTTTTCGATTTTCAGGGCCTACTAAAGACAACTTGAAGATAAAAATAACATAATTTCCAGCTGAAGGTTTCTTTACTTATATGTTTAATCAATGATTTCTGGTATGCATTTTAATAACAATATAGTATATAAACTAGGATTTACTCGCGAATTTCATGATAAGTTATATCTGGAAAATAAAAGAAATACAATCTTATCAATCTTGAGTTATAAAGATGTTCTTCCCCATTGATTTCAAGTTCGGAAACATCCTATTCCACTAAGCTGCACATAAATTTTGAAAGTTCTTTGGAATCCAGTACCGATATAATACTTCATGGTATCCAAGAAATTCTTGAACGATCTATTGAGCAGTCTCATGACTGCTGGCTGTACTGGAAATAAGAATAAGATTCAGATTTTTGCAATCAAACACAATGCTTATCAGCTTACTAAAAAGGAGATACTTAAAAATTTCTAACAATGCGACCGGTTAATGTAGACATATTTAGATTTGGCCGATGATTCTGTGAGGCAGACTACTTCTTAAATGAATTTCATGAGCTCACTACGATTAGCATACAAGATATTTTGGACTTAGGGTTTTGGCCCCATTGGAACCGCTTTCCACTGTTGGTAGTCCGACTGGGTGGCTGCCTCGTACTCCTGCACGAGGCAGTCAACTGTGTCGCGCGCCGAATCCAGCTCGTTGAGATCATCCTGAAACATGGCCTCACGCCGGAACTGATCGAGGAAGGCGTTGCGCTTCTTCAGCTTGTCGTACTGGGCCAGAGCCCGATTGAACAGAGCACTGATGCCCGTGTGATTGGCCATCATCAGACCGGACACCTTGTGTGCCGTCTGCACGTAAGGTGAACTGCGCGACAGAGCCACTTGAATGCTCGCGGGACCCCAGGGTATAAATTGGGCCAGTTTGCGTTCTCGTATGCGCTGCAGTGACTTGTGCACCTGCGTGGGATCCACCTCGCCCTGTATGATGTTCAGTATGGATATGTAGCAGTGACGCTTGTCAGCCGTCGATGACACCATCATATTCTTGGGCTGCAGCAGCCGCCGCATCACATCCAAAACGGTCGTCTTGCGCACATTTGTCGTTGTCTATCGATCGAAAGAGCAAATGATTTAAATATGTAAAATAAAAAGAGTGTTCTTAGCGGCACCTCCAAGTCTGTGATTAGCGGTGTGTAACCAGTCATGAGGAAGTGCAGCTGTGGCGTGGGAATCAGTGGCGCCATCAGTCCAATCAGATTGTTGTTCATGTATGATGGATAGCGCAGTGTGGTGGTGCTTACACTCATGATTGTCGATACCAGATTGTTGATCTGGGTGAATGTGGGCGTCTGCAGGTGCAGTCGCTCGGTGGCAATGCGATTCAGTGCTGTGTTGTCCAGCACCACAACGCTATCCGCACAATTCGTGAGGCGTTTGAGTGTGAGTATCGAATTGTAGGGCTGGACGACGACATCGCTGATCTCTTCCTGATTGGGGAACACACTGTACGTTTGTATTAACTTCTTGGGAAAGCGATCCGAGAGTCGTTCGAGCACATACGAACCCATCCCGGAGCCAGTGCCGCCAGCTATCGAATGGCAGAGCACAAATCCCTCCAAAGATTCACTGCCATCGGCCTCACGATCCAATATATCGAAGACCTCCTCGTGCACCTTTTCGCCCTGGCTAAAGCCTGAGGCCCAATTGTTGCCAGCGCCGCCACCATGCTTCGACAAGTACACATTCTCCGGATTGTAGAGCTAAAATGGGAATTTATACTGAACAAATCCCAGATATATAATTATTGATGAAACTCCAGCTTACCTTGGAGTAGGGCGAGCTCATAATATTGTGTATGACGCGTGGCTCCAGATCGATGAGTACCGATCGTGGTATATAATGATTATCATCCGCCTGATAGAAGAACACGTCCTTCCGATCGTGTCCATCGGTCGTAAAGTCCTCCAGGACTCCGTCCGGTGAAATGCCGTGCTCCAAGCACAATCGTTTCCAAAACTCGAAACCAACTGCGCGAATTCATATTTTGAATATTTTTAGATGCATTGCATTGTATTTTGAATAGATTAGCTTACTCTGATTGCCGCATTGGCCCAATTGTAGCGTAATTATTTCACTTGGCATTTTTTATGTTTTAACTTTCTCATTAATTCCAAAACAACGGTGCTTTGCGCCATTTCTAATAACTGTGCAGCAGTAGCGTTGCCACACTGAACAGTTACTTAAGAAGCGAAATGATGGTCACCCTGCGCACAGCTGATTTGCCGCGTTGCCAATTCGTTCGTGGCGTTTTATTGATTTCTCGAGTGCTTTGAAATGCGGCAACTGAAATATTATTTATTAAGTAATTAAATTAAACTTGAAATGTTGCGACAGGAGAACTTGGCTGCCAACTTCTGCGGACTGCTGGCCGCCCAGGGCTACAAGGGCAAGTGCTGTAGCTATATTAGAAAAGAGCAATTATGCTAATTGAAATTCTATTGCTTATTTTTGCATGCAGAAAAGGCGAACGAATGGCGAATCTTGGGGCAGGAGCAGGATGGTTCGTTGCTGACAACCTGGATATTTGAGCAGGAGGATGTGTCCGAGACGTGCATTGGTCATTTCCATGCAACGAAGAAACAGCTGCGTGTGCTGTGGACACTGCCCGGCTGTGTGGTGATTATCCAGGCAAGCATCAACAGCAGCATCACCCTGTTGTCCTACGTGCTAAAGGCGGAGCAGCGCTACGAGGCATTCGTTGTGGAGGTACGCAGCAGCGAGGGCGGCACAGCAACGCCTCTCAACGCGGAGTCCTCGCCACGCCAGATAATGACGCAGTTCCTCTGGCGCGTGGAGTGTGCAACGCGCACCTGCTGGCAGGATAAGTTACTTGTGCTCACCCATGAGGATTGTAAGTGACTGTCTGCATATAAAGTTAAATCTTATTAAAGACTCTCTCTCGAATCCCCTGCAGCCATCAAGCAGTACAGCTGCACAGTCAAACAGAGCTCGATTTCTTCACAGACGGGCAGCGTGGAGTGCAGCGCCTGGCATCTGGACACCAGCATATTGACTCATGAGACACTGGCCAAGAACTTTAGCTGGGCACAGTGGGATGCCGAGAGTCAGGCATTGTACTACATACACCTCAAGCCCAAGGCGGTGAGCCTCAGTTTGCTGGACGAACGAGAGCAGATCGGGGAGCAAATGGCTCCAGTTTTGAGTCCAACACTCTCCGCATTCCAGTTTAATGAGAAGCAGCCAACGGAAACAGTCGTAAGATGGGAGACGACAGATCTTTAATAGATTCTCCTTTGATTCATACTTTCTATTATTAGCTCAACATTCCATTAAATTTGCCAAAGCTGCCCACGCATGCCTCGGAGGAGGCGCCCAGCTATGATGACGATGTGGTGCCGTTGCGCGTCCACGACAGCTCACTGAATCTGATCATTCTGGCGGACAGTTCGGGCATGTTCTTCGTGTGCCACTATTATCTGTACCAGCCCATGCAGCCTCAGTTTGCACAGGCGGCAACAGCGCGGCAACAGCAGCAGCAGCAGCAAGATGTCCACTTTGCCTACTCTGTTTCGCTGCTGCATCATGGCTGTGTAGTGCACTGCGTCATGCCCGGTGTGCCCTGGCACAAGGCACGCCTATTGCGTCCCACATTTGCGCTGCAAGGCGCCCATCATCTGCTAGTCTCGTCAGCATTCTTTGTGCATCTGCTCGATGTGGGACTGCAGCACGAGCCAACGTGCCACATTGTTTGCCCTGCTGTTAAAAATCGCAGTCCCGATGTCATCCAACTGGTGCCGCTGCGCAAATGGGGCGCCTTGGCCTATGATGCGGCCACCTTAGACCTGGTGTCTCTGAGTGTACCCAAAGCGCATCTGATCGAGGCATTCCGCAACGACAACTCACTGGATAATCGCATTAGCATCATACACTATTTCCTCATCCATTCCGGCGACATGGACGTTCTCGCCGAGCTCTTGAGCAGCATTCTCGAGCGTCCGCTTTCGCTGGACACGGTAGCGCTGCTGAGGGAGGCTCTCGTTGCCGGCAGTTATGCGGCCGCTGTGCGCGGCTTACCCGAGGAGGCAAAGCCACTGATGCGCCTGCTGCCACTGACAACGGCAATTGCCACGCGACCCATTCAGGCCCGGGTCGCCGACTTTAGCGTGGGCATCTCCCACGAGGCGCTGCACAATACGAGCATGATGCTGCTGTCGCCGCAGCAACGACTCTCGCCATATCGCACCGATATTTGGACACGGCTGTGGGAGCTGCTCAACGAGACCGGCAAGCAGGAGCAGCCACGCTTCGCCGCCGAACAGGTTACGGAGAAGCTCATCTTTAGTTTGGCCTGCTACCAGCCGGAGGCGCTGTCGCGCAGCACCACGCCCATGACACCAGATGCGGCCAGTAGTGGCTTCGGCGACTACAGCAGCGTCAGCGCCTTTCCCTTCAGCAATGAGGTGCTGCCCTTCATCGAGCTCGAGGGATGCACGGCCAGCAAGCAGGAGCATGTGCTCTCTGTGGTGAGTGGAAGAGATGAAGAGTCCGGCTGTCCAAGTGCAGATAAATCATAATGAATCACAGCTTAAACCCTTTAGTTATCCTTTGTTAGTTGTACATCTCAAATAAGGATTTGCTTCTCTTTTCTTGGCAGTATCTGCGCGAGCTGAGCGTGCATCTGGTGAAGCACTCGTCTAAGCCGCATTCCGGCTTCCGCTGGCTGAAGGAGACCTTCTTTGAGCGCTCCCAGGCGCCGGCTCATGTTCATGCCGTTGCCTCCCAGTTTGTCTCCGCCCAGTTGGAATTGTCGCGTGCTCTCTGCTCGCTGGTCTGTCGCGCCGCAGGCCTAGATGCGCGCCTGGAAACGTTGCGCGGCTTCCAACTGATGTGGGTCACTAATGCAACCATATATAAAAAATATATATATAGAGATTTGTTCGTTTTAGTGATCAGATGCCGAGCAATCAGCAGCATTCGCTGTTTCTCATATTGGAGCGCTATTGCTTGGCTGTGGAATCAATTGCTTTTCCCCTGCCCGAGGGTTTCTCGTCGTTCTTCACGTATCTGGGCTATCGTGCCCTGGACTATGACATGTTTCTGCAGTATGTGGAGAATCATGTCTTCGAGCTGCAGGTGGATGTCATGAAGAGCATTGTTTATGGTGCGATTTGAAGTGATCTGCCTGCTCAGTTTCGAATCTAATCTGAATGTTATCCTTTAGATATTGAGGACTCGTCGACGGGCATCGAGCGCAAATTGTCGCTGTTGTCGGCTCTGCCCAAGCAGCGGGCTCAGCGCCTGCTCAAGTGCTGGCAGCATCCCGAGAGCCTTATGATCCGCGGACGCGAGCATGCGGCCAACATTCTCTCGGGTCAGCACCAGGAGCCGTCACAGCGACGGGGCTCTGGCGGCGTCTCCCAATCACGCATGCACACCAGGACCGGTAAGCATCGTGACGGGGTTCTTTTATATTGCCCTTTTGCTTCTCATTTAATTTTCATGCTCATTTTCATTGCATCATTTTATTATTATGGCTTAGCACTGGGCAAGCCGACAACAGTTGTTTGCCACTCGCTGCTTTTGGTTTGTTTACTTATCATTTTGACCACAACCGTTTTGAGCATTGCGAGCTTTGTAATTGTGCAGCGAGCGGCGATTTGGTAAACACATATCTGAGATATCTTTTGCATAGATATATAGTTAGCCACGATGCCCTGGTTGGTAAGCAGCGAATAAATCTGTGTCTTAGCCAGCGTCTGTCTGTCTGTCTGTCTGTCTGTAGTTTAATGTATCCACATTTATTTATAGCCATTTACTCACATTTCCTTTTATTCCTTGTTAGATCTGACGGCGGAAACCTTGTCACCGCTGGACTCATTTCTGGATTTGTTAACCGCCAAGGCGAGCCTCAATGAATTGGACTACAATCTGCTAATAGAGACAACGCTGAGCTCCTTGGACCAGCTAACAGTCAAGGAGTAATCGCTTAAGAGCCTAACTGTTTAATTTAATTTAAATGTTTACGTGTTTAAGCCAAAGTTTTGTGTCAAATGTGTCAACTTAATCGAAAGTGCAACGTGTCCAGTTAGTATTCAAAAATTAAATACTAGTATTTATAATGAGGTACTATTATTAAATACCTACACTTAAGTTACGGTAATATTCTTGATGCTTTCATTACAAAAGTAATGCCAATTTGATGTGCTATTTATTCATGCTTACATTTCGATCTGACAACATTTTTGTTGGTCTCAGTTCTTAAATTAAGTCCAAAGTGCAGCTAATTGCATTTTATTTATATCTAAATAAACATTCATACCTGCTTACGCATTTATAACTCAATTTCAGATCATAAAGTTATTTTATTTTCGTTTATTTATTTTAAACTGAATCTGCCAGAAATATTTATGCTTTATTTATCAATGAATTTGAAATTCATTTGGATTTGACGAAAAAGTAAAGAAATGTTTAAAAAGAAAATCGAAAGAATTCTATATTTATCCATTTTTAAAGTTCTGTAATCGTATTTATTTTAATTTTTTAAATTGTACTCGTAATTATAGTCAAAGCTTACCCCTCAAAATTACTCCTTGCACAGGCAACTGTTATACAGAGGCGCTTAGTCTATACAATTAACGATAGGTGGCGCAATTGCATTTACAAAAATATTAACATGAGTTGAACGTGAGCATTTGATCTCAGTAAATTATATTAAAAACATCCTCAATAATTTAATATATATAGAATTTTTAAATATTCACGTATAGTATTAAGGCAATGATTTTATTCGATTTTAATTTGTAAAGTATTTAAAAATAACATCGCGTAAACGAACTCTAACAGTAGCATAACAGTGCGCACTCTGCTCGGTGCGAGTTCGAAAACTCGAAAACAGCTGTGCAAGAAATGCCCACTATAACAGACACAGTGGCTGTATTCGAAGGAACACATTTGCCATTTAACATAGCAAATAACAGCGCGTTCACATATTAACAGGAACTGTTAAAAGTATCTGAAAGATACTTGAGCATTAGCATTGTTTTGTTTATCCAGTTGACAGTTTGTGGAAAATCGTCACGGTGCGCGCATCAACGAAAATTCGTTGCGGATAAACAAGACCAAGAACCAACGAACCAAACACGGGCAACATTTTGTCTTAGTGCTGTCGTCTAACTACCGAGTGTAACGCAACGTGATAATTCCGATTGGAATATGCGCGTCGTCTGAATCTGAATCTGAGTCTGAGTCGGAATCGGAGGCGAGGCATAAGTGCCAAATGCACTGTGAAATATTTAAACGCAAAATGCGCGCCATCAAATCAACAAATTGATATTAAATAAATGATTAAAAAGTTTGCAGCAGCCGACTCAAACAATTAACAAGCAATTATTAATTAAACAATAAGAGCGTCAAGTGTAGTTAATTCAAGTGATATTTTTTCCATTCAACGGCCACAATGGAGAATAACTTTAAAGCCATCTTCACAATCGGATTATTTCTGGCGCTGCTCAGCAGCGGACAAACCCATTTGAATATATTTCTCAATTTGCACGAGGTGCTGCGCCTAATCGGTGAGTTGCCATCGGATATACATATATGTGCAAATAAATATATATCCATATTCATTTTATCATAATTTGAATATGGTAATGCGAATTTAATTTGATATCTAATATCAATTAGCTGTCATCATTGGCCATTTTTATTGTTTGATTAAGGTGCATGCAAAACAAGTTTAGCTTTTGGGCTGTTAGCATTAAAATCATGCACAAAATGCATTAAGAATTGATGGACATTAAATGAATTATTTGTTGTGCTTATTAAATAATATATTAATCATAAATCTGATGGAAAATGTCAAAAGTTTTATCGACGCTTTTAGCTTTGCAGCATTTTTTTGTTTTAATATCGTTTCTCCATCCAGCATATTGATTATATATATTGGATGATATGTTGTGAGCTCATAAATCAGCCAGATTAAATATTTATATAAATATATATATGTTCCTTTACGCTAGCCATTTATCGTTCAAGACATTCCCCATTTACTACTTACCGAGCATAAAATCCAACAGTGTTTTACGAGGTGCTGCCAAAAAATGCAGTAAAAAGAACCCTTTTGCCGCTGTTCGGTTTGTTTGTTTGGGGGCAAATACAAATATGTATTTATGTGTATAAAAAATAAATCTATGTCGAATATCATAAAACACATGCAAAGTGCTTGCCACTGTTGAAGTGCTTGCCTGCCGCACTCCAAGAAGCGAGATATGGTTAAATTATCAGAAATTATGTTGTAAAATTTACAACTCTCAAACGGCGCGTCGGCTGCCTGTGCAAACAGGCCAATTGATTGATGGGCACAGCGAGAGGAGGTGGTAAATATATATATATATATACATATATATATATAAATATCGCATTTGTATGATATGCGATCGTGTCACTTGTGAATAACTGGGTAAATATTTGAACTAGGGCGAGTGCAACTGCTAATCAGGCGCTTATCTGTCAGCTATCGACTTTGACAGTTAGCATTCGTCGGCGTCGTCGTTGTAATTCATGTTTTGTTTTGTTGCACCTCGGGTTATCGGAGCGCCGGACAATCAATCAGCACTGCAGGAGGCTGCTGACTCCCCGTCCTCATACGTTGGGTGATCCATCAAAGTGCTATGGAAATTTATTAGTTGTGTCAGCCGCGTGTCAAACAAAATCAAATTTTGAAGCCATTAATCGGAAAACGCTTGCAGAGCTGTTGTACTTATATATATATAAGTGTATATATATACATATGTGGTCGCACTGCCATTTTTCTGCTACAACTTGCAACTTGCCCCATTGCCGATTAGTGTTGGGCACCCTCTCCAATTATCCAGCGTTGACAGCAGGTTGCATGCCTGACCTACTTTCGGTTTACCTTTTCGGGCGCCTGCCCCTTTCTCCCCGTCCCTCCCTCTCTCACTCTGCCTCTTTCTGTCACTCTTTCTCTGTTGTAGTAGGTGTCATTTTTTAGCGGTTTGTTCAAAAGGTTGACTTCAACCAGTGTGCACATGTGTTTGACCCGTCTATGTGTGCATACAGGTACATCAATTAAATTGTCAGACCACAAACAAAAAAAAAAATGAAAAAAGACAACTTTGCTGCAGCACTTGCTGCTCGTTAGGTTGCACTTGTAGCACGGGGGTGGGGAAGGGGGAGCTCGGGTATTGGGGCAACTATCTGGGAAATGGGATAAAGGAGACGTGGTCGCACCAAATTGCTGGCTCTGGCCAAAGGCTCGCATATAAACTGTGTCAGGGACTGACGCACTGCTGCCCTCGGCTCGTTAACGAAGTAAGCGACAAGTAGAATCATTAATGGGTTTCCAGCTCAAATGAGGAACCATCAAGCAGAGCATGAAATAATACCATCAACAGCAGAGAGAGGTGCATTTCCAAGCGAGGCCATTTCAGTGGATTAAAATCAATATAAAATTCAGAATTCATCGTTAAAACTTCGTTAAACATATGAAGATATAGAGGAGCATATCCATAATATTACCAGAAATTAATAAGAATGAGTAAAACGAGATGTTGTGTAAATTTGTGTATTGTGCCCACAACAAAGTCCATAATATTTGGAGATTTATTATTACAACATTTAAAAAAATAAGAGGAAAATATGATGTGTTCCGAATTTGCATACTATAGCCGAAAAAATTTCTATAATATTCGGGGATTTATTGATTCATTTAATTTAATTATTTAACTCAAGATATAAAAATATATTAAAAGTTATTACTGATGTCAAGAAAAAGGTAGTTGGATGTTGATTCGGAATAAGTCAGCGATAATTGTATCTAATATTTGATAAAATTTCAAGTACGTTTCTGAATTTGGAATAAAGCAAATTCTTTATTAGAATAGAGATAGAGATATACAGCTATGGAAATATACAGAGCACAAAAGAATTCCAGAAATGGAAGAGGCCACTTTATATGTAAGCACTATAATAATAAGTGCCACATTTACGTAATTTTTTAGTCTTTAAGCCGTTGCTTAAATAATGAAGAAAAAACCAATCTTAAGTTTTTGAAAATATCATTAAAATAATTCGAAAAAGGCATAAAACATATCAAATTTTTTAAAAACAATTCGATTTCGCCTTAAAAAAATTCTCTGATTTAGCAACCATCTTATATAGCTTCACATCTGATATACTCTCAAACTCTTCATAAAGGTTAAGTATTTAATTAGTTAGTTTGGACTTTCATCCACTTGACTTGAAGATGACCTCCGACCCTATTGAAGCTGGTGTGAAACGAATTACTAAAATAATCATGACTAACTAGTGAGGAAATTAATGGTATGTTTAAGTAAGAGTTAGTCAGTACACCGAACACCCTCGCAAGAGTGCTAAGTGCTTACCTCTGAGCAGTGGGCAACCCTTCTGCCACCGCTGCAAAGCTGCAGAATCATGCTCGTAGTGTATCAACGTTGGCTAATCTGAAGCCATCCAAGCCCATCGGACGCACTCATTTGATCGATTGACATTTTCTACTGCCACTTGGGCAGACGAGAGATTTAGACGGCATAGTTGCCAACTCACGTTTAGCTAATAAAACGGCAACATTTGGCTAAAAATACAGACACACATACACACAGGCATACAGCGCATTTATTTTGCCAAGTAATGTGAACTCAATTAGTGCAGCAATGAGAATAGAAAAGCCCTTTAAGGCTGGCAAATCTTGGCGAGAAATGCGCAACGTGCGTGCCGAATTTTCGCTCGAAAACGAGACTTTGCAACACACAGAATAATTAATAAATTTGTGTGGGGGAGGGAAGGGTGCGTGGGGAATTGCAATTGAAATCGGTGGCATTAGCTGGCGCCGCATGGCATGCAAAGTGCGAAGCTGCTGTTGTTGTAATTGTTGCTTCGGTTTTTGCTGCTGTTGTTGTTGCTGTTGTTGTTGCAGCTGCTGGGAATGACGACATTATAAACAAGTCGACAGCATGTCGTTGCCATGTCTGCGTTGTCGCTTTGGTTGCTGCATTCAAGTACAGCTCGTAATTGGCAAATGAATGAGAGATGCAGACAGAGACAGAGAACTAGAGAAAGATGCAGAGACAAAAAGAGAGACAGAGGGAGAGAGAGAGAGAGAGATAGTAATGATGATGATGACGCTGCATCAAGCTAGCGAAAATCTCAGTTGCATTTCAATGCGCTTAATTACGAGGGTGGTTCGGGGGTTGACCGCGCCAACTGACACTAACTGTGACTGTGTTTGGCTGAGGTGGGAGGGAGGGACGCAGTATGACATACACGTGGCAACGTCAGCATTGCTTACAACATGCCACCTACAACCAACTCGCTGTCCTGCTGCTGCTGCAGCTGCAGCTGCTTTTTATCTACTGCAAGTCATTGGCCCTTCAGTGCGTAAACAGTTGACACTTCAGCAACAGTCATGGATAGCTGGCCACGCCCATCTACACACTTGCCCAGCTGCACACACACATCACATACTATGTATATGTATGCATACGTGGCAAAGCTATGCATCACTTACAATAACAGCAACAGCAATTGACTCCCACTTTCGCTTAATTAAAACGCTAAATGCTTTGCGGATGTTGTTGTTTCTCTTGTTGGTGTTGCCCGCGTTACAGCGTGCAACACAACAATAACAACAGAGACTGCAACACGGTTGCATACACATCAACTAACGTTTTATATGCTTACCAATTTCATGAATATACATTTTTCATATTGTTCATCTTCCGAGCCATTGACTCCATTATTATTCAAATTTATTAATACCAACCGAATGCTATAAACAGGAAAACTATTTTCCCAACTGCTAACGTTTAACAACAAACTTAGCTATTTTTTTTATTTATGCGAAGAGCTCTTTCAACAGTTTAGAATATCTGCCTGCTGCCACATTTTAGTTGATTTCGATAGACTACATATCTGAAGCCAGTCCTTGTTGCTACTTTCTATTCAAACTAGAAATTTGTGTTGAGGATTTTTTTTGTTTCTGTGTAATCCTCTTTCTAGTAAGCTACTTGAAAGCACCCGAAATTCTATTCAAACCCGAAACATATTTCACATTTCCATTTAGCAACGAATGAGTTTCAACACGCATACATAGAATGCCGTGCATTTAGATACTGGCAACTAGATACGAGTGGATACCACAGTTGCATATATGCCACCCCCAAAGGAAAAACGGAGAGTGCCATATCTCAAGTGGCAATCCCCAGACTCGGGCACCGCCTCGTTATCAAATGAATTTAATCAGTTTCAATTGTTTATGTTTTAGTTCTGCCTTTTGGCATGATTGGTAGCTACTAGACACGAAACGGAAGCCGGGCAAACGGTCAAAAAAAAAACACCCAACCCGAAACCCACTTGTGAGAAAAGCGAACACATTTCACATGTTTCAATTGACTTGTTTTGAAATTTTTGCTTTTTATTTTTATTTTTATATGTTTGGTACTAATTGCTGCGTCAGCTTCGAGCAGTTAATGTAACTGACAAATCGTTGGAGCCCCATTATGTGGCAATTTAATGGTTTAATAGAAAATTGGTGGCTTTGATGTCCGCCACATGTGGATCGTCAAAATGCTCACTGACACCTACTTGACAACGATGTGGCAAACGGGCAACAAATAGATTTGAAAATACATATTTCACCCTGCCCAATGGGAGCTAAGAACTTGCCCCACTAACTATGCATTGAATACATTTTCCACCATAATAAAGCATTAATTTATGGCCTGCACAGTGGAGATCGAGAGAGAGAGAGAGAGATAGAGAGAGGGAGAGGGAGACAGAGATAAGGATAGGGAAAGTGTCGCCTAATCCCGGGACGCTGGCGAATTGCCAGTGGGAAATGCTTAAATTATGTTAATGACCGCAGTACAAAATGGCCGGGATAATAAAGTACATGATATTTGCATTTGATGGCCAGCCTTAAAGCAATATCCGCATTAAGGGATATGCCGCTAAATCCTATAGGATTTCACATCGCGAGCGATTTAGCGTAATTAACTTGTGCTTACGCACCAAGCAAAATGCTTTCCCACAAAGCTGAGTGATTACAGGACGGGCGGGGAACAGTTGCAGTTGCATTTAAGGCTTAGCTGCAACAGACTTCTAAACCAACAAGGCAAGTGACGCGTGCGGCACAAGCAGCAATTGTCTCATGTGTGGATACAACGATGTGTACCTTAGCTCCTCTAGCTAGCTGCCTGGCTGCCTGTGCCTGCCTCTGCCTGCCAGCATCAAAGTGAGAAAAGTCTCACACAACAATGACAAACGGAGGCCAGGCAGGAGAGGAGGGTAGTTACTAGCTACCTTTATAGCAGCAACAGCAACAGCAACAGCAAAAGCAACAGCAACAGCAACAGCAACGGCAACGGCAACAACATAAACATCGCTGCTTAATGGACCAGAAATGCGCTGTGCAAACACAGCGCCTGTTCCTGTGCTGCCCGTTCTCCTGTCCCGTGCCCGTACCTCTACTCCTAGTACTGCTCCTGTCTCCTCAGTCGCAACTTTGGTCCTGCTGCGTATGCAAACAAACGAAGCCCGGAAGCGAAATGCGAAGCGTTGCCTGCCGCCAGCACTTGAGCACGCCGTGAATGGCACCCCGAACCGAAACCCAAACCGAACCGAACCGAAACCAAAACCAAACTCAAGCGCCCAACCCCGCCCCGCCAGCACGCTATTAGCAGCAGTCGCTAGCCACGTTGTTGAGGGCTTCATTTGAAACGCCACACGAGGGTGGACCGCTGCTGCCGCCCCTTGAAGCGGTCGCAGTCGATTTCGACGTCGTCGAATATTTTTTTTATTGCCAAGCAAATTCCAAGCGGGTGCCGCAAACTCCTCCCCCCGTCTCTCTTCCCCTGACTCTTAATGAGCCCGTAAATTATTTTTTATTATTTTGTATTTAATTTTTTCATTGCTGTTTGCACAAAAAAAGAAAACCCAAAAAAACACACGACGCGTGTGTGGCATTCATTTGATTCCGAATTGATTGTGGGAAACGGATATGTGGAAAAAGTGCGACGCAGCGAAAGGGGTTGTTGCATCCGTTTAGCTCAGAATGGGCTGACTTGAACTGAGCGCATCTTTTGACTTGAAGCGAGTCCTTGGAGAGTGGAGTGGATCGATAAGTTTGCTTTAATAGATCTTAAAACTATGCACGACTCCATGCCATGCCCCATTTGCAGCTACAAATTTATGTAAAATGTTAATTACTTTCCGCACAATTATGTGGCACACATTTAATTTCCACCCTCAAGTCCCAAACTCAATCTAAAAACTAGTATCATAAGCGCATCTCCCTTTTGCTGCTGCTGCCATCTCATAATAAGTATATACTTATAGATATATTACAAATTCAACGTATTGGAAAATTTCACACGCCCGCAGCACATCTCAACGCATATCGCAGTGCAGCTTCCCACGCAGCCAATGTACTTTCCCAACAGAGGGACCGAGAGAGAGACAGAATGGGAGCTGGGGGCTGGACTGGGAAGGCGCTCACGTTCTATGCTGATAAAATATTTAGTAATTAAGATTTGAGGGCGCTTAAGTGCTGCTGCGTAATGCTCCCAAATGCATTTCGCGCCATAATGACTTATGATGACTGCTGGGCGCTGAGGGGTAATAGTTGGTGGCGTCTCCTTGCTTGCTCCAAACGCAGATGGAACACGTAGTAGTTTGCCAATTTGTTGAACAGCTCTGGGGGAGTTTGATGTTTTCTATGTAAATAAAAGAGTTTGTCATAAGCGACAAACTGACTAACTGACTGACTGACTGAGTGCTGACCTATATATAGCTTTAAGCGTATCTGAAGTGTAGACTGAAGCTTGCTTTTAGGCAGTAAGTAATTGCTGAGAGGGGGTTTGGGTGAAGCCCATCAGCGAGCGGTTAAACGGAAAAGACATTTTCAATGCAACTTTGCTGTTTTCCATATTACTTAAATATATTTATGAGAATTCGTTGAATGTCGATTGGCAGCAAATTCACATTTATAAATCCGCATTTTGTATATTTTCATTTCAAGCTTAAATGAATATATTATTTATGTTATTTATTTAAGAATTTATGACTACTTAGACTCAATATTTGAGTATAAATGATTGTTATTATTATTACAAGTCTTCCACATCAATTCTATTTATTTTTTGATCTATTTTGTGCTCAGTGGCAGGCTTTTTTTTTATTTTGAGAGGAGACAACTGTTGGTTGACATATGGGCTGGATTTGCTGCAATTACGCTACGCTAATCAAAATATCAAATGGGAATCAATCTTCCAGTGCAGACTCGCAGCACTTCCCGTTGGGCAGCGCTGACAGAAAGATTGTGCACACGACTCTACCATATAATTTATGCCTTCAATCAAGCCAAGTGACTGACTGACTGACTGACTGACTGGGAAACAGGCTGATGACAGCGAAAAAGAAAGAGAGAGAGAGAGAGAGAGAGAGAGAGAGAGAGAGAGAAAGAGACAGAAGGAGATTGATAAGAAGGCGGAGCAGGAGGCGGTGCCTAGGGGCCGCTCTGTCTGCGGTAATTTCCCTGTCACGCGTGATAAAACGCGCACATGGCATGAAGAAGGAGGCGGGCTGTGTGGATGCGGATTGAGATACGGATACAGATTTAGCTTTAGATGCGGACTCGAATTATGTGGCAACAAGTAATGCCAATGCTGAAAGCGAGTCGAGTCCTGATTGTATGTGCGGCTTGTTTCAACTTTAATTAAGCGCTCATTTTACATATAAACATTTACATATACTCGTGCACACGTATTTAACAAAAAAAAAAATAAAAAAAAAAACGAGGAAAACATATTCACTTTGGCTGCGCTTAGTCAATTCGTCCCGTTGCGAATGCGATTCGTTCTGGCTGGCTCCAGCACAACGAATACACTCAGTCCTCATTCATTTGCCGCCGTGCATTAGTCGCGGCTATTATCGTGTCTGCCTCTCTTTATTATCAACTCTCATCTCTCTGCGAGCCTGTTTCAGACCACCAAATGGCGTGAAATGTGTTTGCGAGTGTTGTTGTTGCTTCTCTTGTTATTTATTTTTTATTTTCATACGCATATTTCTATTTGGACAGACTAATGGCGTTGAGTGCCCTGCCGACTCTGAGTTGGGTGTGAGAATATTAGCAGCATTATCATTAACATATTTAAATGTGGATAAGCACAAAGCGAATAAATGAATTTCTGCACCATCAAATGAGAGTATGATACTTACTTTTTTTTGATTGCCTCGGTGAGGCTTATCCAGCTGAAGAGTGACGAATGAAGTAATCAAAGGGAGCACTGGAAAGTGTTTAGAAATACATTAGATAAAATGGGATTACAGTGAACCCATCATTTTAGCATACTCCTTTTTTTTATAAAAAACATTGGCATCAAATTATTATATCTTTTTATCTCGCAGTTCGAATTGTAATTATTCATTAATATCAAATAGTAAACCCTACAGTTCTTCCTGCTTCTGTTTGATGTTATCGAGCCAGATTTCAGATACTCAATAGTTTTAGCTCAGCTTATTTTGTTATTATTCATTTGCTATCTGTTCCGATTCGAAACATTTAGGATCTACCATGAAACTCTAAAAATAATAGCTCTGATAAGTAATTTATTGACATTGAGATACAATCTTACTCGTTAATTATTAGTATATATATATATACTTAATACAATTACGACGCCTTCATAAAACAGACCGCAATTATTTCACCGATAAGCTGTTCATTATGCAAAGATCTTAACTGGCTGGGTCTCTGATAATTGGTTACACCAATTGACGCTCCAGTTGAGAAGTGGCATCAACCACACCATTATTAGACAAAACTCCCACCTGCCCCTCGCCTAGCTTGCTTTGAGTTTCTGTGTGGGCTCTCTTAGAAAAGTTTTTGCATCGTCACGTTTACAAGATGATAAACCCTTAACTACTTTTCAACGCAATCACCCAAAAAAACATGCATATATTCATATGTATATCCATACATACTCGTAGATACTTATGTATGTATGTGTTTGCTTTTAGGAAATATTTTTTGACCCAAAAGCAAAAAACGTAACCATAAACAAAGTCCGAAAACTTTTCAACAAACAGCAGCGTTGACAGAGAGGGGGGGAAAGAGAGGGAGAGATTGAAGGAGGAGATGAGTCCACTTCAGTGGCACCGCCTACATACAAAGCACCCACACACTACACATACAACACACGCACACACCACACACACACACATACTAATGTAGGCATGCTAATCTCTTTTACACTCGGATGTGCCCTGCTACTGAGACCTGGAACTGCCACTGGGACCTGCACTGTGTGTGTGTGTGTGTGTGTATGTGAGTGTATGTGTGAGTTTGTGTGTGTTTCTGTGTAGTGGATAATGGGCACCGTAGTAGCACTTATTGTTAGCCGAGCAGCTGGCTTTGGATGGCCGGCCGAAAAAGTCAATACGAGGCGCTGCTCAGTCGGTCAGAGTCATAAATTACGCCATCCCGGGGGTGCTATTGAAAAATGTTTGCATGTGTGTGTATGTGTGTGTGTGTGTGTGTGTGTGTGTGTGTGCGAGTGAGTTTGTGTGTTTTGCTTATTTGTTTGTTTGTATTGGGCACTGGGCCCCGAGGTGTTTGGGCACAAACGAATTTGCGCTGCTCCCTTTGGCCAGTGTCGCTTGCAGTCATGTCAAAATGTGTTCATAAATTTCACCTCATGGTCCAAATTCAAAAAAAAAAAAACAAAAAAAAGAGGAAACAAGAGGAAAAATTCGGCACAGGAAGTTGTTGTTTACTTAAGCACAAACATGTACTGCTGGTTTTGCCGCAGAATGTCTTTTGTGCAGTGCCTCTCTGCTACGATCCCTGTGCACGGGGATTGGCATGCGGCTGGGCCACCCAGGTTGCCAATGGTGGGGACCGCAGGGACGCATGCAAATCAAGCCACAGGGCACATTACAAGCTGACCCAACCGAGCAACCGAAACCGCAACAAAACTGAACTAACTGGGCCAATCACCTCCGCAACAACCCACCCAAAAAACCACCCTGCAACCACCTGCACCTGCTGCTGTTGCAGCCCCGACCACAGTTTATGGCTATCCATAAATTTTATGGCAGCGCCTAGACACATTTCGGTCTATCTCTGCAGGTCTCTCTCTGTCTGGGATTGCGTCCAGCCAGAGGTGATAAAAATTTCATTACATCACGCAAAAGCGTTGTCCGAAATTGAAAGAAAACTTTACACCAGTGGCAAATTAATGGCCAGCTACGACTTTGACTCTTGGAATCACAGTCAGACGCTACCTGATGAATGGCTGTGGGTCGTTGGTGGCTCGGGGGACTAACTGAATCCCACTTAGCTCCCATTTGGGTGGCAGGTGTTGCGGTTCTTGCTTCAGGCATTCTCTGGCTCTGGCTCACGCAAGCAAGCGTGGACCTGTGTTAATAATCACATTAACTTTTCCAGATAATCACATTAAATTTGCGACTTGGTATTTTTCTTCTTCCTTTCACGTTGCTTTGATTTTTATGAGTCAATAATTTGCACTTATCGCAGGGTGGAGGTTTGTTGATTGCGGAAAACATATGGGCTTGGCTCTGGCCCTGACGAAAGGCAGACACTTATGGAATCAGCTGGATTAATTCAACATTTATCGTGCCTGTTCGAGTGCCTTGACCTAAATGGTCCTTACACTCCGCTAATTAGCAATAGAGTTGTTCCACGAATTGATCCAGACAGCGTGGAGGGAACCGGGCAGAAAAGGCAGTTGTATTTACATTTTAAATTGAATACAAGTGCAACTAGAACTCGTTGATGGCAACATCGCCATAAAAGTAATGTGTTTTTTTATGGTTTGTCATAGAAATCTACAAGATCATAATTTATGCAACAACTGATGGCCGGACGCCTCTAGGTGCCCAGCACTACCATGAACTAAAATTTATGGCCAGACGATGCGATGAGGAGCAGCAGCAGCATCATCATCGATGGAGTTGAAGTCGCCACAGCGTTGAGGTGATAATATAAAAGCAGAAAATACATAAGCGGCAAGACAGCCAAAAAGGGTTGCTTGGCCCGGGTAAAGGGAAAGACGTTGATTGCGTCTGGCCTGCAGGCAAAAAACAGAGAGGCAGAAGGAGCGTCAAGAGTGGGGCAAACAAATTGCAGCTGCTCTCGACCAGGGCGATGAAATACAAATAGAAATACTTGGCAGCTACCGTTGGTGTTGCCAGTTGCCAGTTGCAGCACGTTGCACGTTGCGCCTTGCTGGCAATGAAGTTGCCACATTGCCAGAACGACGCACAGTGCAGAGCATCATCGTGCACTTCACATGTCCTTTAGCTTGTTTGTCTTTCACTCTGTCGCTCTGAGCTCCACAGCACAACTGAAGTTGTTTGGCCAGACGACGCAGCCAACTTCTTTTTGTACTCCACTCCCATACGCCCCTTGTCTACCCATGCTCGATCCGACCAGTTGTCGAAACGAGCTAGCGAATCATGACCATTTGGGCATAAAAATTACCTTGCCTCGCCTTGTCTCGACTCAGCTTCATCTTCATCTTCTGCTGCATCTGCTTCTGCTTCTGCTTCTGCTTTGGTTTGATGTTGACCTTCTATGGCCTGTGTGTGTTACCTGACTGCGAGCTGTGTGATTTAATCAGTTGCATGCTGCAAAGCTGCAAGCTCATTCCCATCATGTTGCAATGGCTCTTGACTTTTGGGCTTGGCTGCTCTCGTCTGGGCACGACTTACAGCCCGAATCAAATGTGTATAAATTGAATTCGCTTGAGTTATGATGCCCAGGACATTAGCATGCGCCACAGTCTCGTCGCTGGCCGGATTCAAATTTGCAGCAAATAAAAAGTTTTCCCTTTTAGGGGTAAGCGTGTCATAGTCAAAGGCGCAACCCTTGCTGCCCCCAGCCAGCAGAAAAAAGGGTCCTAAATCAGCATCAGCTTCAGCTCAGTGGCCACCAATGTCATCATCAGTCGCGGACAGAGACAGCTCCACCCCCAGACATTGATAATAATAAAACTGTCTGTCGTCTTTCCCTGACTCTATCCCTGGATGGGACTGTGGCCTAATAGTAGTCTTCCGTCTGCGTTTAATGCACAACATATTCATGTGTCAAAAGACAATTTCGGATTTATGGCCTGCAAAATCCCCAGGCTGACGGCGACGACCAAATGACGCATTGTGGGCGGGCGGCGAATGGAGTCCGTTGCAAAGAAAAGAAGCAACAACAAAAAAAAAGACAGAAAATAAAATATGTTAAGAAAGCATAAAATGATATCCACTAGCTGTGAGCTAGGCGAGACATACATTCACTCAGACAAATGTACATTCAAATCTCGCTCAGCTTTTTGGTTTGCATAAATTAGGACAAACGTGGGGGGAACGAACGGATTGTTGCTGATGGCCGGGGTCCCACTGGCGGGTTAGCATGATCCCGGCGTATTTGGGGCGCAAAAATTGCCATTTTTATTCCATTTTTCTCAGTTTTTTTTTTTTATTTTTTTTTTTTGCACATAGAAAGTTTTGGTTTATGCGTCTGCTCTGATATTTTTGGGCTGTAATTGAAATTAAATAGATGTCGTGCCATGAATTCAAATCGCTTTGCTCCTGCCACCATCTTGGGGAATTTGATACATACGAAATGGCAATAGGACTTAAAGAGTTACAGAAACAAAAACAAGGAGTTGTAGGATTCACTTAAAATGTAACAACAAGTTAAAGCAGTGTCGAGCAAGACAAAATAAATGTCTGAAAAATATGTGGTTAGCGTGTCTTGTTTTGGGGTGGCTTGTACATTGCTTAAGAAGAAATTTTGAAGTATAACTAAATTCTATTTTTAAGTTACAAGTTGATTTGCATTATAATTTAACTAATTTCATTCATCTTAACCTATCTTATTTTACTATACCCATATAAGCTTGTAGCATAACTTACATTATTATTTAACTCTTTTCATGGATCCTAACTTATCGTATCCTATTTTACACATGCTCAAATTAAATTATTCTACGCTTCAGTGCCAAGAACAACAGTTTCAAGAATTTGAAGCAACCCATTTCTGCACACAAATATGTTCGTCTAATCTTAACTATGTACGGTACATTGATCCTTTGAGCTAAACATACTCGTCCGCTGCTGCTCTCAGAGTGTGTATTTCCAGTGCAGACACTGAGTTGCTTTCACTTAAAGCCACCCCCTTTTGGCTGCCACTTTTTGCATTTCACTTTATCAGCATCTTGCCAAACATTACTGGTATCTACTATCTGCTATCTGCTCAACTCCATTCTCTGTTGGCTTCCCTTTTATTTATTCTCGTGTCACTTTCCTCATTTTCACGTTTTTGAAATTTGTAGCACTTTAAGCATATTTTCACAGCTTCTGCCACACTCACTTTTGGTGCAGCTTTTACTTTTCTCGCACACACCAATTTATGTCAGTATCACTCGAGGAAGTTGCGAGCAGCAGCTAAGGGTGAAGGTGTCTCGCGTTCTGGTTAATGAAAATCGATTTTGCCTTCGTCTGGCCAGGTGACAGGCGGAAGTGGAAACGAAGGTATTCCAAAAGTGATAAAGTGTGGGGTGGGCATCGACTTCATTTGTTCGGCAATCAGCTCTAATTAGTCCAGGCACTTGAGATGCATAGCGGGTTTGCCTTGAATGGTGTGGGTCAACTGAATAATTTGCTATTATTTGCCTACAATTGCGTGTTTGTGGAGGAAAGGGAGGCTGCGAAAGTTTTGATGCCTGCGGAATTTTAATTGCAATTGTTTAACACAATGTAAAAGCCGGCGGACTGGCAACTGCTTGACTTGTTTGCTCTTTAAGCGATCAGAATTTTTATTTCAGCTTTTCCTGCATTTTTTTTTGGTGATTTAATAAGGTGGTTTTGCAGCTGACATGTCTGCTGCCCATTAACCCTTTTGCAGCGTTATCACAACTTTGCTATCTATCTACCTTAGTTCATTATGCGACACTATTCATAACTGCAAAACGTCATAATATTCCACACTCCTCCGTCCCCCCTTTTAAATAAAAAAGTGTGGTCCACCAGCAGCCGCTTTCACTAATTACATTTTCAGAGTGTAAACGAAGCGTGCGAGGAACGAGAAAAGGGAACTAGAACGTAGCTGGGAATGATTACGCTCCACTAATTAGTATGATATATATATAAGCATATCAGCACGTATATATATATATATATATATATATATATATATATATATGTATGTATATTTAATGTGTGTATATGTGCACAGTATGCGGATGAATAAGTGGCATAAATTAAAATAAAATGTACAAGTATAAAATGTAACTGCGACGTCGACTGCGATAAAAATCTAAAATAAACACCGCTCGCTGCGGCTAGCCACGGCCCTGTGAGCGAACTGAGCCATGCAACATATGTGCTGCAACAGCAGTCAGGCAACGAAGCAGCAGCAGCAACAACAACAACAACAACATCCACATCCACATTAATTAAGCTAAACATTTAACCTGCCCCGAGACACGCCTCCGACTGAGCGTCGCGTGTTCGCGACTCATGGAAGGGTCCGCTTTATGTTTTGTTAAAGTCGCCTTTTTGTTTCTTTTCCATTTGTATACATAATTTGATTGATTTATTGAGCCCACGTCAGAGCTGCAGAGGCATGCAGCAAGCGGCAAGTGCAACCAGAGCAGGTATCCGTAATGGCGCCAGCTGTAGGCCGATCCCCAGGAGAGCGACTCATATTCTTCCAGTTAATTTAATTAAATGCATTGCGAGGGGCACCGAGGCAAGTGAGCATTGAGCATGCAACAGCGAGCAACAACTGGTTGCAACATAGCTGTCACAACTATCTAATAGATAACCAGCTGCCATTGTGGTAGATATCTATTGAAACATATTCTGTATATATGTATGTCGCGGTTTTCGAATATGGGTTAGATTAGTGTGGAGCATGTGAAAGTGATATTAAATAACTAATTAACATAACATGCAAAACTTATTGCAGCTCTCAGCTAGCAGATAGGAAATAGTAATCGTAAATAGGCAGGTGCATTTTGCGATATCGGTCTTATAGGCTTAATTATTGCTCGTGTTCATGTAAGTGTGTAATTACTTCACAGTTGCTTTTGTATACCAATGATATCGAGAACAATTGGCTAACATAAAAGTCTAACTGTAGAAATAAAATAAAATATATGTGGTGTATATTTATGCATTGTATCATAATGGATTAGCTCAACCATCTATATTGGTATGTTTGCGCTTATTTAAGTTATGTTTTATTGCGCTTCTTGCGTCTTTCCTCAACGCTGCCAGCCGCTGCCTCGTCCGACTGCCGATCAGATATCGATAATTTACTAACTCGATAACTTGCTCTCAGTAGTATCGGGGGAATGGCAACAAGGTTGCCAGATAGCTTTGACTGCTATTTGCTGCTTGTTTGTTTATCTCCTATACGAAATCACACATGTATGAATATTTATTAGAATTGTTCTGGCAGATAAACGACTTGGTATTTTTGAGACTAGTCATTGTGAGATATTTAATAGCCTTACCTAAAAGAATAGAGATTATACTTGCAAAGCAGATGTGTAAATTAGAGTTGTTTAGTAAACTTTTAGGCATCTTCTCACAGTTGCCATTTCAGCTATGCGTAATAGAAAATAGGATAAACTAAAAAAGTTCCTTTAACTAATAGCTATTAGTTAACATTGGATGTTAGATATATGTTGCTTAGGAGTAATGCCTTTGGAACAATAGGTTAACATTATCAATTGCACAGTTTAGCTCTGTAAAGTGGAATTCTTAAAATTACTTCAGCTTTATTTGCTGGCAACTTGTTTGTCGCTTTTGATTGATTATGGTGAAATGTAAGAAACGCTTGTCTGGCATTCGAAGCCGCTGCGGGGGTTCAGCTATTTAACTCCTTCAATATGTCACCAAAGTGTCTAAGTGGACAGATAATGCGGAGTCTAGTGGCAAGCAGACTGAAAAAGCTGGCTGCAGGCATCTTGGCCACCGTTCGAAAAAAATCAATTTGACAAAGTAAAGAAAACTGTTATCCCTGGTGATTGATTATGCAGTCGAATCGAGTGACTGGCCAAAAGCTGCTCGATTTCGATTGGGTCACCAAGCGTATCATTAATTTCCGCAACGGCGGAATATAACTCAAATAAAGCCGGGCGAGGGGCGTGGGGGTGTCATTGAATGCGATGTAAGCAGCCAGTTCGGACATGCATCTCAAATGTTGTACTTTTATTGCAGGCGTCTCCGCGGAGCTCTACTATGTGCGGGAGGGGGCCATCAATGATTACGCCCTGAACTTTGCAGTACCCGTGCCGGCGAACATTAGCGATGTTACCTTCACTTGGCAGTCGCTGGTGGAGCATCCGCTGCCCTACAGCATCAGTGTGGCCACCTCGGATGTGGGTGTGTTGCCACGCCCTATGTTGAACATCTCGCGCATCGGCGACGTGCCTCAGGAGCCGCAGACATGGGGCGTTAGTCTCAAGTGCTCGGGCACACGGGCGGCCGAGGTGACCGTCACTATTAGTGTGGAAGTCATCCTGGATCGAGCGACCAACAATAATACGAATCTGATCTTCAAACGCAAAAAGATTTGCCTGAAAGATGAGCACAACGATGCACGTGAGGAATACGACGATGAGGAGCCATTGCATCCAGATCTGAGTAGCCACGACGACGTCCATTATACGGAACACAATGAGGATACGGCAGAGCATGTCATATCCGACGGCCATTTGCCAACGAATGTGGAGCACGGCAAGGGCACTGAGAGACATCGAGTGCTGGTAACGGAACCCACTGTAATTGTAGGTCGCGGTTCGGGTGGTGCAAACACAAACAATGAATACGATCCACTGTTACGGGAGACACTCGTGCCACCAACCAGTGGTCTAATCACTCTAATTGTGGGTGGGATTCTGGCCTTGGTCCTTGTCTCGACACTCATTTTGATTGCGTACTGTGCCAAGGGTCCCTCGAAGCGTCATCCCTCCAACGGGGTGCATCTGATTAAAACCTCTAGCTTCCAGCGTCTGCCAACCATCTCGTCTACGGCCCACAATTCGATCTATGTCTGCCCCTCGACCATAACACCCACATATGCGACATTGACGCGGCCCTTTCGCGAATATGAGCATGAGCCTGAGGAGTTCAACCGCCGTCTCCAAGAGCTGACAGTCCAAAAGTGCCGCGTTCGTCTCTCCTGTCTCGTTCAGGAGGGCAACTT
Source organism: Drosophila atroscutellata (assembly GCA_035041605.1). NCBI lineage: Eukaryota > Metazoa > Arthropoda > Insecta > Diptera > Drosophilidae > Drosophila > Drosophila atroscutellata. The sequence continues at coordinate 1,660,128 of JAWNLA010000137.1, read as the reverse complement.
TGGGCGCATCTATCGCGGCACTTACAACGACTGTCAGGAGGTTCTGGTCAAGACTGTGGCACAGCATGCAAGCCAGCTACAAGTGAATCTCCTGCTCCAGGAATCCATGATGCTGTACGAGGCCACACATCCTAATCTGATGACCGTACTGGGCATTTCCATCGAAGACTTTGCCACACCCTTTGTGCTCTACGCTGCCACGGGCAGTGTTCGCAATTTGAAGACTTTCCTACAGGATCCCTCATATGCCAGAAGCGTGACCACAATTCAAACAGTGCTAATGGCCTCCCAACTAGCCATGGCCATGGAGCATCTGCACAACCATGGTGTTATTCACAAAGACATTGCGGCCAGGAACTGTGTGTAAGTAGAGATTATCTCATCATCTGAAGAGAGAGAGATTTGTAATCTGTCTAATCGACCGCTTGCAACCCTCTTCCGTCTTATCCTTGCGCCTCCTTTAGCATTGATGATCAGCTGCGCGTGAAGTTAACCGATAGCGCCCTCAGTCGCGACCTTTTCTCCGGTGACTACAACTGCTTGGGGGATGGAGAGTACCGACCCATCAAGTGGCTGTCGTTGGAGGCCCTTCAGAAGTCTCACTATAACGAGGGCAGCGACGTTTGGTCATTTGGTGTGCTCATGTGGGAGATGTGCACGCTGGGCAAGCTACCCTATGCCGAGATAGATCCCTATGAAATGGAGCATTATCTAAAGGATGGCTACAGACTGGCCCAGCCCTTCAACTGTCCTGATGAACTGTGAGTATCAAACGACGACTAACTACCATGTTTCTCTCCAAGACTCGCAGCAAACTCAACAAATGCCTTGTGTGTGTTTTTGCCTTGTTACTTGCAGTTTTACTATAATGGCCTATTGTTGGGCCTCCATGCCCGCCGAGCGACCCTCGTTTAGCCAGCTACAGATCTGCCTATCGGAGTTCCATACGCAGATCACCAGATATGTTTAACCTGCGGTAATGAAGCACACCAAGACTTGTAAATACAACAAGAGGCGACGTCGGAAGATTTCGCAACAGACGACGTCGGCAACTCTGTTTCCAAAGACATATTTAAATTATAGCGCCTAAAGGGGGCGCCTAAGAAGCGATAGTGTGGTGGAGATGAGGTTACAAGTGTGGGCCCATTGTTTGTCCCCCCACAATAAATAGTTACTTACCTAAGTATAACGCCGGCGTTTGGAGAATAGATGATAACAGTCTGGCAGCGGTTGACTACCCTCTGTCCTCTATAATTAGCAGTTAGGTATAGGTTAGTACGTTACGAGAACCAGAAAATGGAAAACATAAAAAACAAACATGTGACATTTCAATGCAAGAAACGTAGTAGTTAAACTTAAACACCCACATAAATGTTGAAGGCACACATTAGCTGATAAACCCCGTTAGGTTAGATTCCTCGTGGATCCCCAAATGACCTAAAGCATTTTGCATAACTTAACATTATATAGATACATACGTAAAGACAAGATCCATAATATAGTACACTCTCCTAGGCTAGGCATCAACGGGACGCTCTGTTGTAGATTTGAGGAGCTCGATTATACATTCGACAGCTAAAATATATATTATCGAGTAAATGGTATATATGAATTTATATATCTATGTAAATGTATTAATATGTGTATGTATATCTATGTCTAAGACCGTAGTGCTAGTAAGTTCGAATCTATTGTATTTAACTAATGTTAGTAAACAAAAAACCAACGGTGCACTGCAAAACTTATCCATTTAGTTGAACCACCTCCCAACCACCAGCTAAACGAGGGAGGCACTTTCGAGTCGAACCCATTATTTGTGTTATTCATACAGCCGTCTCAAGAAAGTTTTGTAATATACTTAAGCATTTCGCATTAGTTTTAAGTTTCTCTTATGATTTTTATTTCTGAAAAAAAGCAAAATAAAATAGAAAAACAGAAAACGATTTCAATAAACGTCCGTGCATAACATTCAAAAACCAAACAAATGCAGTTGTGAATGAAAATGGAAATGGGAACGGGAACGGGAAATGGTGCGACATTTATGTAAAATACTCGAGTGTAAGTATATCGCTAACAATTGCGCCAGCCCCGCCTAACACTTACCCTAAAACAACTCGCACTAAGAGCAATGTGTTGTTTGGGTTTTGCAGCATGGCGAACACGGCTGCCACAATGACGCTTAAAGGGGGAGGGAAGGGAGGGGGGTTGGGCTAACCATTTCTAACCCAAGCACACCTATACACACACTCGCACACACAGAGCCTCGAGGCAATCCCTTTGCCAGGCCAAGCGTGCTGGCAACACAAAAGGCATGTAATGCCCACAGCCTATTTGAGGAGCTCGGAAGTAGGAGCAGGAGCAGGAGCTTGAACAGGCGCAGGAGCAGGAGCAGGAGCTGAAGGTGTCTGCCCTCACCTGTACGTGAAGCAGTCCGTGGAGTGCGTGCAGAGCTTATGAGGTAGATACGATATTTGGAAGGCATGCTCTTTGATGGTTGGACTGACACTACTTAGTTCTTGGCACGTCATGGCACAATGCTGGCTGTGTCCTTTTTAATATGCCTGTCACAGCGTCAGCACAGCGACTAGTTTCGTGTCCCTCCTCATTGCTCCTATTTTCGTTTATCTTTTTTTTTCTTCCTTTTTTTGACTTTGCTCATCTTTAAAAAGCGCTCAAAGAGCTCAGAGCTCGTTGGGCACGTGCCACAGCTGAAATGCGTAGTATTTAACTAAAGCCACTATCCCAAATCAAAAGCTAATGGGAAAAGCAGTTACAGCAAAGCCCCTGAATACTTACCACACACATAACTGTAAGGTTAAAGTGCCAAAGAGATTATAAGGAAATGCTCAAACTATCTTGATTTGAGTTAGGTTCAATTGTGTTAGAGATTGCTTATGCGCACAAACTAGTTCCCTAAAATTAATGTTAAAAGCTGCTCAGCTCTTTTAGATTATTTATATTTATTAACGACATGAAAAAATATGTATGTCAAAAAAAATGCATTCATATCATACAAATGCTTTTAATTTCGAGCTGATTCCAATTTGGCTGGCATATTTATTACTCCATAACTTGACCCCTTTTTTTTCTCAAAGCGGTATCAAAGCACTAAAAAGATAGCTGCTCCATTCAAAGAGTTTTCGTTGCCTTTTTTGAGTGTTCTCTCAGCGAGTAGCTGAATTGAACAACCGAAAGTCAAACTTTGAACAGTTTCGTTTCAATCAAATTAAAGCGCTCCTGCAAATTGACAAATGATATTAAGTTATTAAAAACGACGCGAGCAGAAAGAGAATTTTTGTGTTTTTTTTTTTTTATTTTTTTTAGCAGAATGCGCTGAACTCATTGAAACTTGAGCTAACACACACAAACCGAGGGAAAACGAACGGAAAATGGCATGGGGAAAAGTGCCAAATTGAAAAACAAAAGGCAAACTGGCCAACTTTGTTGTTGGTCAACACTCTAAGCCAAAAATCAACAAATATAAAAAATTTCATAGCACGTGAGGCAGCATTTCAATTTTTCAGTAGCTATGTGGTGCGGCGGCAAAAAAAGTTTGACAGCGCCCTATACCAAAAAAAAAGAAGCAAAAAACCACGCCCACGACACACTCCAAAAAGCCAACAGTAGCAACAACAACAATAACAGCAACCAGAACAACAAACAAAATGACGACAGGTAGTCGTCAGTGTGCAGCGAAAGGGACGCAGTTGCTCCCCACGGAGCCATTGGCAGCCCTGCGGCTTTGCCGGGGTGATGTTTGAACTTTCAACAGATGAGCTCGACCAGTAGCCGGGTGGAGTGGGATCGCAACGCAAGTGCTGCAACTTTTGCAGCCCAGAGTGGGTCGGTCTGTCGTACTCATGGCCTCAAAATTGATTACTTTGTAGAGGGACGCTCGACGCACGAAGCCAGTTTTGAGTTTTTTGGTTGGCATTTTGAAGCTGTTGATTATGGCCACAAGGCATTAGCTGTAACATAAATATTTACCATTGAAATTATTAAGCAAAGTTTTCTGATATCGGTGGTTAACTGGGTGGCACAGGTATGATGTCAAACTGGTTGGTTAGTTGCTCTGCTTGCGTTTGGAGCAATGATTGTTCTAAATTGCTGGAAAGTTTGATGTTTTTCTGATGGCAAAACTAATTAAAAAGTTGATGAAACTCATTTGGAATTGCCTTAAAGATTTAATTCGTTGTGGCTAGGGTGCAATTGCGAGTTCTTGTTTAATGGTTGCCAAGGTGCAACTTGCTGTTCCAGCGATAGCTAATCACAACTTTTCAACTTTAAGAATGCACATAATCAATGTCTAAGAATTTGACTTGAGTTGCTCATTGAACTTTCTTAACGCGCTCGCCTTCAAAAGTTTTCAACGCTCTACCCCTGCCCCAGTTGCCAAATGCCAAATACGAAAATTGTTTTTCAATTTATTTTCTAGTTGGCAATACACAAAACAAGCAGCAGCAAAAGGAAAAGCCGAAGCCGAAGCCAAAGTCGAAGCGCAAGCAACATTAGCATACAACTTTTCTTATTATTTTTCATGTGAAAAATTTTCAAAAACTCACCAAGGGTTGAACAAATGGAGAATAAGACAGCAAAGCAACAAACTGCAAGGCTAAGGAAGCGGAAACGGAAAGCATACAACGCAGACAAACGCCAACAAATTCAATGTTGGCTAAGAGGAATCGCTGAATTGCCATTGCCTTTTTATCTCTCGGCGGGCTGATGTCGATGAGCTAAGCACTTGCAATTGGCATTGGGCAAACGATAGCGGATGAGGGATGAGGGATAAGGGGACGTCGGCGGAGTCGAAGTTGAGGCCAGACAAAAGTGAAAACAGTCGCGTCGAGGCAAAATACATAATAATGACATGGAAGGAAATCATTTTCATTTGCAAGCCATCGCTTCATTGCGTCTTATGCCCAAACTCAAACTCGAACCCAAGCCCGAAATTCTCACCATTCCCTTAGCTTCGTTCTCGTCATTGGCTGTCGGTTGAAGTTAGTTGCAACTCCGCGGCGGGTGCCTCATTTGTCGCAAAGTTTTATTGAATTACACGGGCGTGCTTCGGATCTGCCGTGAGCAGCGTTTGATGTGGAGACCTAGACAGAGCTAGGAGAGAGGAGAGAGAGGTGTTGCGGATGATGACGAGGACATCGTTGCCGATAATGGGAGTTGGCTTCTCTCTTGATTATCGCGCCTCTCCAAATTCATTAAAACTTTTTTTCTTGTTTTTTTTTTTTGGCACTGTCAATCGATTGTGAAAGGAAGAAGGCACATGGAACTGTGGCACCTGCAATCATTTTTCATTTTGCACAGCCGTTTGTCGTGTTGCCGTTTTGCGCCTTTGACTCGCCTTTGACTTTTTGCCAGCTGTCATTATTCATCCGAAATGTTTTCGCTTAGCTAGGCAAGCGTGTTGCCAGCCCAAACTTTCCGAATTTCCCACATATGTCGCCAACTGCCAACTGTGGACTGGACCAAGGTCCACGTGTGATTAATTGTTGCAAGTGCCGCTGCTGTTGCTGCTCTTTTAAGGCTGCCCCAGAGGGGGCTTGGTTCGGCTGGTTCGCCAGTTGAGTTATTGACATCGACACAAAATTCTTGCCCAGTGGCTCGTAAACCACTCCACACCACATTGGATCCGAGGAGTGGCGTCGGCTTTGGACGTTTTATCGTACAACACACTGTAAGTGTGCATTTAGTCAGGTAGCGATTAGAAGATGTTATCAGCTAACCATTATCAGCATTAAGCATAATACTAAACCAATTTTATGTACATTCTGGCATTTGCAGAAAGTTAAAAGTTAATAAAACTGATAAATAATATTTATGGCTTGTTCTAAATAAAAAAAAATTTAACCTACCAAATTTGGATGTGCATTTGTTTAAAATTTTCCAAGTAGCATTATGCTCTGAAGGATTTGTGCCCCAAACGCCTACAAATGCAACATCAATTTGTCGAATAAGCAACTTAATCATTTGGCATTGTCAATGGAGCTGTTGCTATTATTGTTGTTGCTGTTATTGTTATAGTTGGAGTGCAGAGGCCTTTTTGGACGGCTGTATAATGTGGCCGTACAATGGAACAGAAGCGTTGCCAAGGCATTCATAGAATAAAAATTGCACAGACAACAGGCGGTAGCATTGGGCGGACCATTGGAGCGACAAATGTGGCCATGCCACTTGCTGCCAAAATCAGTACAAGCACACAGACATATACCAGACACTCAGGCATACATATAGAACGAGTGTGTGTTGCAGACAAGTTGACTTGGCTGCGCTCCGGCCTCGACTGCAGTTGCACAATTTGTCGGCTTTCGTTTTTGGCTATCCGCTTGCAAGCATATCGCCAAGCTGCCATACTGCCACATTGCCACTTGCTTTTATGCAACAAATCATTGGCATAATTTAAAGCTTCGCTCGATACTAATACTAGATGCTCAGTGCTTAGTGCTCAGGTCTTTCGCTGCTCTCTGCCTCTTGTATCTTGTGTTGCTTTTGGGGCATTGTGGGGTTATGTGTGCGCAGCATGCATGCCACGCAGTCATGCATTGCGACGGGTAGTGTTGCAGGCTGGCAGGCTAAAATTCAGCTTGTCTGGCAGCTCGCCTATCTGCTCCCTCAATATATGATTATTGAATGTGGTCGAAGATTAACGATGCCCTTGGTCTCGGTAACTTTGTCTGTGACTGCCTCAGCTCTTCAGCTACACGTTGCGCCATTTACTATTTTCTAATATTGTCTGTCTGGCTTTGGGAGTGGTAATCCTTGCCCAGCTTCTGCTTCTTCTGCTTTTCATATTGCATTCCAGCTGGTAACATTTTAGTTAGCCTATCTCAAACAGAACAAGGCTAACGAACTAATTAATCTAGTTTCGGAAAAATTTCAATTTTGAATCTTTTGCCTTTTAGTAATACGTAAACTTTTGCACAAATATATTAGATTTGCTGCTATAATTCTAAGAAATCCAAATCGTTTTAGTTTTTTCTTTTTAATTAAACTAATAAATTAATTAAATTGTGGCGAGTGTTGACAATATTCAATTACAGTTGCCACAAACAAGTTTCTATTTTAGTTTTCTATTTTCTTTCTTGTTATGAAATCAAACTATGTACATGTACTTTTGGAATTGCTGGCTACACAAATAAGCAAAGACACTGCAACACTACCTGCTGGACTCATTTCTGCTGCAATACGTCGGAGCAGATGGGCCCCAATCCGTGAGTTGCCAACTTGTTTATTGTGTATTTTGGCCCAAGATCCTACTGTAAAACCAGAACTAGCAGCAGAAACCGAGCCAACTGCACAAGTGGGCAAGTGTCAAGACTCGCCTATGAACTTTCATAATAATAATAATAATGGGAGCACTCGTGCGGCGTGCGATTTAATTAAATTTTTGGCCAACACAGGTCGGGCAGCCTACGTGAGAGCCCCAAGCAAGGAGCGCTCCTACCTGTGCCCTGGCAGTTAGTCCACGTCGATCTCCCTTTGGCATTCTCGGGTGACATATGTGGCGCATAAATTAAACACTCCATTGAGAGAGGCAGTCTAGACCACATGTCCTCACGTACGCCCAGGAGAACCAACATTTGCAGGTGTCTTGAGGCTGACATTTTGCTATAAGCGTTGAACGTGTAGGCAAATAAATGCTCATTAGTTTTTCCGCAACGCTGCGCAAGTGTGTAAGAGCAGCGACCACTTCTTGAGACAAGTAACTGTTTATTTTTTTATTTACTTTTTTTTATTGAATTTAATTTATTTTTCTTGAGCTACCCAACTGTTAGAGCATAACTCAACTGCACCAGCCGGTTTATATATGCATACTGGTTAATCAAGGGCAGAGCATGGGGAGCACATAACTGTTTCGCGTTGTTTCGACCTGCCAAAGGTGTCTCAGCATCGTGCCGCCTTCGTCCTTGTCTTCGTCCTTCTGTGTCTAGGCAGAGCAAGTGCCGTAAAGTTTGAGCTCTCTCTGGGTGCTCATTGCAAAAAATAAGTATTTCTCGAGGCTTCCTTAGTCTGTGACAACTGGGTTTCTGATTGCGCCTGGGTCTTGAGGGAGAAGCAGTGTTTGGTTCAGTTGAAGCTGCTATTGCAGAAGTCATGTTCGGAGCGCAGTTGGCTTTTTGTGTGTGCCCATTGCTCATTGCTCATTGCTCACTGTTCACTGTTCATTGGTCTGTAGACTGTGGACTGTGGACGGCTGTGGTCCTTCGGCTTGCTGTGGTCGGTGACTGTGGGGCAAGTTTATCAATAAAATGCTGTGACATACAAAAGAACACGAGTTATTTCTTTTGCATGAGTGCTTTAAGGCCGGGACATCTGGATATGCTTGACTTATAGTCACGCAAACCTTTTGTGCCATATGAAATATTTATGTGAGACTTCGTTCGGTTCAAACGACATTTGTGGACTATGCGAAGGTTTAAAGTTTACAAGATATATATAGTTTATTAGATTTATAAGCGAGCTCATAAAATGCAACAAATTAATTCAAGTAATAAATCAACTGGGTAATAAAAAATATCGATTTCCCAGCTGTCAGCGCTGGAAGAGAACATGTCGTGAAATACAATCCTTAGTAAAAGATGATATCATATTGGGCCTGCCGGAAAACAGTACTCGAAAACCTTTGTAGCGTTAATGAGAGAACAATTCAAAGATCTCTCGCCAGACAATACCTGGTAACGAGTTTCAAACGAGATCTTGTAGGTGTAGTGCATCCATTGATAACTCAATTACCATGCTATTTCCACGAATTATTTAAAATTTTGCGCTCGAACGGAGCGTATCTTGTATCTGGAAGTAACCGAACATGCGACACAACACTGCCAACAGTTTGAAGAATTACTCATGCTCGAATTTCAGACATCGTGTAATTCAAAACCACTCAGCACTCGATACGAAGTCTGGGCTCTTGCTGTGTGAACAATTGATTGGAAAAAAGGATTCGTTCGAGGCTGGGACAGTGGGTTCGTTGTGTTGTTGTCTGCCGCTTCAATTGAGTTTTTAAATGAATTCTCATTGAAGCGTTAATCCATTTAGGTCCATTCTTCTTCGGGCAGTTTAGCCCGAGGGTCACAATTGGTTGCACGCACATCTAATCGGATTTAGGGGCCAGTTTCATGCAGTACACCTTTTTTCTGTTTTTTTTTTTTTTTTTTATCAACCAAAGCCAATTGCTTGTGTCGCCTTAATATTTAGTGACAATGACCTAATTGTGGATATCGCTTCCCTGTCGGCTCACCATCCGCTCACCCGTCTCAAAATGAGATTGTGGAGCTAAGCGAAATTGTGCATAAATTAAAAAAAAATGTTATATAATATATAATAACTATAAGCCCATGAAACGGGTGACCAACCACCTTTCACTTGTATCCGTCGTCCACCCTGTTGTGTTATATGTATATTTTCTCAAAAGCAAAATTGATGACAATGCGGCTTGTCAACGCCTCGCCGGCATCGGTGGCTGTTGCTCCTGCTGCTCCAGCTCCAGCTGCTGACGGGCTTCCTGCAACAAAAGATAAGAATTTCATTAAAACCATTATAACTGCCTTCGTAGATGCAACAAAAAAAAAGGATGATACCTAAGCGAGGTCGCAATAAAAAATATCTTGGCAGTAACCGCCTATCGAAGGCGGTACTTTTGAGTGATACCTTGGGTATAAATGATAATATCAAAGTTGTAAAAGAAAATCTATTTATAAAGAGACGATGATAGATGGTCCATATATTGTAGTGTTAATGCAGAGTCCCGTGTAGGGTAGATATTGTTCGAGTAAACACTGTTGTTTAACATATACATAAATATATATATAACTATTTACAATTTTCAATTAATAAAGTGAATGCAGTATATTACATATAGATATATATATATGATCTATGCATAAGATCGCTACCTATTTTATTATATAAAATATGTGTATATACAACGTGAGCGTTGAGTAAAGGAAGAAATCATTAATTATTAGTTATACTTTTGTCTCTTATTAGATTAGAGAGATGCAACCATTTCACTTTCACTTTGCGCTTCAAATTCTATAAAATGTAATTAATATGCCCACATTCCCCAGTAATTTATGATCACCAATCGATCGATAAACTGACAAAGTATCCAATTACATTCGATAATAATTTATGATTTATTTCTACACCGCAATTGGATCAACTTTACCAATGTAGCGCACCGACAATCTGATATATTTTCCACACATGCCCAATACAATGTATTCACCACATATATTATATCTTTTGCTCTGCTCAAATTACCGCTGTACACACACACATACACATGCACACACACAAACACACACACACACACACACACACACACACACACACACACACAGACAAATACATGTGCAGAGACGTCTAAGCAAATATCCCCGTTGTGTAAATATCCTGTCCCAGTGCCTGTCGCCGTCGCTGTCGCTGTTCCTGTCCCTGTCCATGTCATGGCTTCGCTTCCATTTTGCATTTTCCATTTTCGACCCCCTACCCTACTCCACCCTGTCCTTCTTGCGACTACCCCTACGCTCTGCCCAAATACGGGCGCTCTTTAGGCTTTTGTGTGCCACGCGAGCTCAGCGAATGTCGTGCTGTGCACATACTATATACACTATGTATATATGTGTGTGTGTGTGTTTGTGATAACAACCCAAGGATTATTTCGCATTACTTTATTTTCACAAGCGCTTGCAGCAAGTTTGCGGTACGTTAGCATGGCCTCGCCCACAGCACCGCCCTCCGAGGTAAGGCCCGCTTATAATTTACACGCTGATTGCGCTTCGGGATTATATATAATTTCTCTTCGGTTTTTTACCCCTCTCCACCTTCCACTCTTCCGTCCCCCCTCTCTTTCACTCTCTCACATGCAATCGCCGTCAACACTCTATGTCATCCCTATTCCCTTTCCAGGTGCCTATTTATGTGGCTTTATCTGATTATTGTAACTCTCTGTGCGGTTATTTTTCTTTCCTTCACACGTTTTTATGAGCTTATGAAATTAATTGTATATTAATGTGTGTGTATGTGGTGTGTGTGTGTGTGCGTGTGCCTTTTGATGTGATGGATATGGCGCATTTGATTATGTTTTGGCTAAATAATGAAATTATCTGGCAATAAAGTGTTATATATTCGTGAAAGCTGCAATTTTGAAGGTATTAGTGTGATTTTTGTTGGCTTGCCTCAATTTTTTTTATGATAGATGAGGCAAAAAGGCAAAGATGTGATGAGGGGATTGGAAAATGTTAAGGGTAGAGTCCAATAGGGCGTGAGTGAAAGTCAGACACTAAATTGAAGCATACGAATTGGAAGAGAATGGACTTTGTAATGTTACAATCATCGAACCTTGTGTTGACCTAACACAGTAACCACATTAGCCCCTCCCCCACCCACTAAAGTAATGTAGCCGATTTTGAAACGGCAACTGAAACTGAAACCCAGACCACCATGTCGGTTAAGTGGCCAACTGCGTAACTATAACCTCAACCATTGACAAATATTGAAAAAGCGTCCGATGTTTCCCCTGACATTATCTGAAACGTAATTAACGGCGGAGACTGCGCTGCGGAGTAACCCAAAAACAAACGACAAGAGACAAACAAAACCAGCGACATAAGCAACTGAAACATAATACAAATAATTAAAAATAGCCGGAGACAATGTCAATGACAATGTGAGCGAAGTGTATGGGGATTGTGGAAAAAAAGGTCTAGCTGGCCGGCTGGCAAAAACAATTGTGTCAATAGTTCACCCGCATTTCAGTCGAGGAGCAACGGCGACCAGGAGATAAACACTGACGATAATGGCCTGAAATTGGGTAGGGACGGGGAAACAGCTGCCGGCGACTGTCAATGAGTGGATGAGTCAAAACTAATGCCAGACCACGCATATGGGGGAGACGGGGTCTGAATCCAACAAGCAGTTGATCTATGCGACACATACTTGAGAGCCTGCCTCTCACGTTTGTTTATCCCCTGAGTGGGAAAGGGAGCAATTGTAAGGTGACACCTACTGGCATCATTTGTTTACACAATATTGGATATTGGATAGGATAGATGTAAAGGAAATGGGCATTAGCATGAAATTTGTAAGGCACAACACGCACTCAAAAACTCAAAAATATACAAGCAAACGAAAGGAAAGGAAAAGAAAAAAGGATCAGTCGAGGAAAATTTATGCAGGCGACAAATTCAAAACACATGTCCTGGGCGCGCGAGGACAACATGCCCTGGAATACGGGGAACCAATCAATTGTTTGTTTATTGTCTGTTACTTGTTTGCTTTTCTTTTCGTTTCTTTTGTCTGACAATCAGGCTCTCCTTGGCCCGGTCTCTCTATCCGTCTCCCACTGCGAGAGACCACACAAAAGTTACCAAGAACCAATTCACTAGTTCCAGTCTCAGTCACAGCTTAGTGAAGTTGTTCGTGCAGGTGCCAAAAGGTAGACCCAGATTACGCCAAGCACAACACAAATAATATAACAAGCAGAAGGTCAACGGACAACTTCATTTTTGGGATTGGCTCATTTTACGCGTATTATCCATGCTCATTATCTGTGCAAATCTTACTGCTGGCCAACGGATATGCATTGTTTACAGACTTCAATGCCAATTATGGCATCAGTTTCCATTGTCCGATGATGCTCGTGATTAGTATTGCCAATCTGGCAACTAAATACGTGCCTAAGCCACACATGGTGAAATGTTTGACTACAATAGGTAATTTGAGTTATTTATTTCCATTTCCATTTCCATTTCCATTTTTTTTTTTTTTTTTTGCAGAAGAACAGTATATAATTTAAGGGCTATTGTATGTCGATTTTCGAAATTAATCCGAGTGGTTATGGTGAAGGCATTAAGGTTATGGTGAAGGCATTTTCTTATTTGTTAGCTGTATTTCATACGTTGTGTTCAAATTATCATTTTTGAAAGCATTATTAGTGTATATCCTAATAAACACATATCGAACTAATAGAAATATTAAAAATATGTTTTATATTCGAAGGATTCGACGAATATTTTTATTGATAGCATTAGTTGCGTTCAGTTTAGTTATTATATGCAATATGTCAGCTTATGACAGCATTAAGTATTTCATTTAAATTGCCCATTCGATTAATTTATCATTTCAATTCATTCATTATCCAAAAACAACCCCGGACAGTATATTTCATACCGACATATACATACATACGACAAACACACTGTGAAGGACGCTGTGGTTGCGACTTGTCCAACTTAAGCCCCGGCTCAGAGGCAGGATCAAGTCAAGCACATGCCGCTGCCAAGGACACGCGTGTGCCCAATGCCAAGTCGCATAAAGCAATATAATCTCTCATTACAACTGCAACAAAAGCGACCCAGCAGCTCAGCCCAACCCTGTGGCATATGCTGCTCCTCCTGCCCATTCTCTGCTGCCGCGTTTGGTGGCGTCTCTGCAGGCGTCACGAATTTATAGCCCCTGCAGTGCCATAGAGCGACGAGTCGAGTGCAACAAGCACAAAAATTTATAACAGAGCCATAATGAACTCATATATTATAACGTTTATTAACCCATTGATAACCGGCCAAGTGCTTAACGGCAACTGAATTTATGCGTCTGGTCCTCTGCTTCTTCTTCTGGGTAGCTGGCAAGGTCTTGGAAGTAGGTGCGGGGGGCACGGGAAGGGTTTGTCGTTGCCTGCGTCTGGCGGGTTTATCGAAACATCCTAAATGGCAGCCGCAGCAAATGCCTTGTGACAAATAAATGTCATATTAATGTCAGAGACCCACAAGCTGAATTGATTCGCAGTGGCGCCCCACATCGCTCCACGCCGCCCCACTCGTATTCAAATCTGCGACTGTCCAAGCCCAGGCCCCAGCCACAGCCCCAGCCGCGGCTCTAGCCCCAACCCCCTCACTGCTTGTTGTATATGGCTGCTGGATTTTGCTTTTGTGAGATTGGATTTTCAAGTCAGCTTCCGCACGAGGCGTTCCGTCGTCGCCTTTAGTTTCATGCATGTTCCAATGGCTTTGAGCGTTATTAGCAATGCCTGCGATAAGCCTGTGTTATGAGCACCACACTGCTAATGGACATGTGCGAGAGTCTCCGAAGCGCTAAGCATTTCCAACACACAAGTTGTGAGCTGAGCGTGGAAATTGTGTTACATAATTGAGCGAGTCTAATCGGAGATCATTGTGTTTAGTTTGACTACTATTTACAAATGTTCTTAGTGTACCCAATGCTGGTCTGATATGAAATCAGAATTAAATGTGTGAGAACTGCGTTACCCCAAAAATAAGCTTGATTTTTTTAATAGAATTTCAACATGAATTTAGGGTTGAAGGGAAAAACCTAAAACCTAAACCTCATTCAAGAAAAACCACGTCGATAGTAAATATATACATATAAGTTAAATCGAATCGGAGCTGGGTTAGTATTAGTCAATAAGACATTATGCTTATTAATTATTCTTAAGTCATAATTATTATTATGAGCAAATTAATAAAAACTCTATCGGTGAAACTTAAAAGCTTTATGCACATTTTGTAGAGTGTTTTTAATATCTTAAATTATGCATCAATCAAATAGATAATTTCATATCAATATAATATTGTTATGATTACTGGTAGACCATTTTGTGCCTTTGACTGATCATTGACATATCTCTCGCACCAATCTTATTAAATACAGGAAAGCAAGGATTGCTTTTGTTCTCAGACATGTCATTTTCTCATCGACAATATATATCACGTATAAATATTGTTTAATATATAGCGTTTAATATGAGATTTGTGGTTAACAAATAGAGAAATTCACATTAGTCTAAGCTAGCTTAATCTCTAAGGACATAAAAGGAATATCTTTTTTACCCTGCCTGTCGTCCATATTTGCTTGTCACTTTCCTCTTCACACTTTCACCCGTTTCAAGCATTTCACATCTCTTATACTTAACACATCCCATTGTCCTGCCCCCGAGGCACTCATCTCCTGCCGCTGCCATCCAACGTTAGCCGCTTCCGGTTCTGCTTGTGTGTACGTGTGTGTCTCTTTGTATGTGTGTATGTGTCCCTGTGTGTGTTTGTTTGCATTCCTCGTCTTTTGCCACGCACTGCCCATCATCGCAGTTGCCCTTTGGGCCAGTTTGCCCTTTTGCGGAGCAGAGCGTCAACTAAATATTCCCCGTCTGATCCACGTTTGCAATCAAGCGTTACTGTTGTTTGCTTTGCGGAACTCTGGTCCATTAAGTGACGTCGTCGACGGCAGTCGCCGGCGGCCAAATGCCATTGGTGACTTTTCGCACTCGATGCTATACTATGCGTCGAGACGGTCACGTGTCGCGGGCCGTGCCGTAATTGTATCTATGAGATACAATTACAATTTTTCAATATTTTTGCACAGCGGGCGTTCAGCTCCGTGTACTGAGCACCGTGTTTACTTCATGTTGGGAGCGTTTTCGTGGGCGTTATTATTTATTTATAGTGACACTTTATTGCAACTGAAGCCGCCGGCACGCCGGCTGCAGGATATGCACGCAGGACACGGTCGAATGTAATTGCGCACTTGCGGCGTCTTGCTTACAATGCGAGGGGTAGACCTTAACCGAGACAGAGGTTAGCGAGAGCTGGCGAGGGCGGGGTAGACAACGAGAACACGAGAATACGTTGCATCATCGCTCGCCCGTGGCCTTAATGTCCTTGCCAGTTGCCAGTTGCCAGTGGGAAGTTGGCAGTTGGCATTTTCGTGTCGCCTGTTTAATGTTGCGTTGCGCACTGCACGTTCTCCGGAGTCCTTGGGCTTAAATTTACTGTACCCACACAACACAGTTCGCTACCCGAGCATTATCATAATTTTTCAATTTATTAACAAAGTCAAAACAGTTTAGCTCTTCAATCCCCAGCCCCATGCGTCCCCTAAGAACGTCATTTATTATCAGGGCCAAGGAATATATATATATATATATATATATATAGAGAGAGAGAGAGAGAACTCCTTAGTCTGGGCATCCTGCGGTGCCTGGGCATGAAATGCGCGTTAAAATGCCTATAATTGTTTCTTATTTATGCTTCCGTTTCAGTTTGACTTCCACTTTCTGTGTTTGAGTTCAACTTTGCAATTGTTTTTTGATAGGATAATGGAACGTGAAATTGGAATTTATTATTATTGAGTTAGTGCCTGGGAATCGACTTCTCATCGCTCCCTTTAGTTTTTTTAGTTTGCTGCCGGAATTTTTTTTTACATAATTAATTCCCAGCACATTTTTAAATCGAAATTCGGACTGACTTGCCCCACCCAGCCGTACACAACTCAAATGCTGATTAAGACAAATTTTCGTATCGCTTAAGCAATTTTCTACCATATGCTTTGGCACTGGCCGAGCGACCAAATTATTCATTTCCTTCCTCTCGACCCTCGAAGCATTTTGAAGAGCATAAATAAATACGTACACATTTAACTATGTCGCGTTCTGTTCGAGGGTCTCTTCAGACAATTGCAGCAGTTGTATTTAATTGATTGAGAGCAGGCTTCAGTTTAATTGACCCAAAATTTGAAAGATTTAAATTAAAGACACTGGCAAATGAGCGTAGATTGGTATTGGTATGGGTTGCGGTTGGGGTGGGTTGGGTACGCCTACATTATTTGTCAAGGCCCTACTTATAAGGAACCCACGTAGCTGAGAACGCCATTAGGAAACTTTAAAGCTCGAGCCGAGTGCGAATTATGAGCGCGCAAAAGTTCTGGGACTTGTCTTGAGCTGGAGCAAAACTCAAAAACCAAAATCCAATTTGCAAGTTTTTCGAGTGCACACACACGCAAAATTCTTCGGCCTGCTGTTTACCCAGCGCCCCCAACCAGTTCCAGTTACGGGTTCTCGTTGACAATCACGCACGATTTCAGGCAAATCTAATTTAAATACGACTACACATCAGCCGAGGGACACACACAGCGATGATGGAGAGGATAGGATGGGAGGCAGGTTGGCAACCTTTGATGGCTTCTATACTGACTGAGAACTACTGTTCCGTACCGACTGCCAGTTACTTTAGTTAGTTAACTGTTTATGGAAGCATACCCCTGGCTAGCCTGCACTCGCCCCATATACCAAATGGAAGGGGCGTGGGCGGGCACTTTACACTTTTGTGCACCAGCTCTTCTAAAGTAATTAAGTGTTTTTCCACATGATGGCTTCATAGACGCCACCGGGCACAGCCACGGAATGGGAACGGACCTTGCCATGGGGTATAGCTAGAGTGGCAGGGTCAGAGCATTGGAAGTGTTGCCAAGCAGCAGGTTCAGTTGGCAGCCAGCTTGTGTTCCTCCGGTGATCCAGCACTGCATACTCTTATAATTGGTTTAAAAAACGTGAAGGAAACATGAAAGCAAGGTGTTGGCCTGGTTTGATAGTTGCAGATACTTTCCTGCCAGTCAGGGCACTCGAGCCGCATACACTTTAATAAACTTTCAGTATAAGCAGCAGCAGCAACAAAATCATTAATAAACTATTACAGTATTTCTTCTAGAGGAGGCTCGCGGGGAGAGACGTGGCTCAGAAACTTTGATAGACCATGCAACTTGATATGGGTAAGCCACAAAGTCTCTTTGGCTGGTATGGAAATTATGGAAGCTGCTTAAGCAAATGGGATAAAGAGAATAATGTACACCAGAGTTTAAGCTTAAATTTAGCAAGCAAATATATTAATTTCGCTGCTCTAAAGCATCAAGAAAGTTTTACAGATGGGTAGTTATAATTAATACAAATGCATGTGTTTAAAATTAATGGAATACCTAACAAAAGGAAAAATAGTTTGGCAGAGTAAGCGTTGTTAAAATTGGACTGAATCTGCTTAGGATTTGCGTATTAGCTATTTTAGAAATTTCGTGATAATACCATTAAACTATAAACCATTTATTTCCAGTTTTATTATTTACCTTTATCGACTTACAATTTTAGGCATATTCTACAAAAGTGGAGTGAAAACTGGCCATCTGCTGATAAGTGCATATTATTGAAAATCATACTTTATATTTATTCATAATATAAAAACTAGCTAGAAATTGTCCTAACTATTTTTGCTCAAGCATTCAAATATCAATCACAACTTATATTGAGTTTTCTATTATGGAAATTGTTGCAGAAAAACTGGCTGGCAACATACATATATTAATGTCAGACATTATCACTTTTTAGCATTAATAGATCCAAATGCATATTTTACCGAGTTGAGAGCTTCTAGTGCCATTGCATTTGCCATACAAAATACATTTGTAATCAGGGCCAATTAATCTTATGCCGGCAACGTATTCAAAGTCGACAACTCTGATCTTTGCTGCTGCTGCTGTTGTAGTTGCTGTTAAAAATAATTTCTGTTGACACAAAGATTGAATGCCTCGGGTTGAGACAAACTGGCTGGCTTTCCCTACACCCTCCCTCGTGGCCATTGCCAATGGGCCTGTTCTGTCGCTGGTTTGACTTTGCCTGTGATCTGCGATCTCGTCGTGTGCATAATTTATGCCTTCGATCACATGAAGACATGAAAAATGTCGCCACAACAGCGCCTGAGCGATGATGACGACTAGCGGGCACAGTGAATACGATCGCAAGCGATGGATGAATAGCCATTGCCATAGTTGAGCAGTCTTGCCAAATGCGGCAGGACCGGCGAAGGGCACACTCTGTGAGCGCTGCAAGGGGGAGGTGCGGCACGGAATCGAGCATAAATTAAGTTGACAAGCTCTGGGCTGCAAGGAGTACAAACGTGTTTCATGTAGTTCCGCTGTTGCTGCTGTTGCACCAGTGAGTGCAACGCCCAAAGCAAGCGAGCTACAGAGTTGCCGTCATCTGTCCCCATCTCTGTTTCTCTCTCCCTGTTACCTTCAATTTAATGTGTGGACATAATTTTGCTGTCGCATTCAATTCATGGCGAGAGCCAAGAGAACGATAGGAGTCTAAAAACAACAAACCTAAAAACACTTGCACGTGTATTGCATCACTGATGCTGCTATGGCTGAAGCTGATGTTAATGCTGATGATGATGCTGATGCTGATGGTTGATGCTCCTTCTCTCCTGCTCCTGGTCCAGCTCCGGCTGCTGCTCCTGCACCACACTGCCTCTTGTTGTTGTTATTGTTTGGCTGGTGGTGATGAGGCTGATGTTACCGATAATGGCCATGGCAATGTGCACACGTTATATGCACATTTGTGACTACTTATTTGGGATGTGGGCATGGGACGGGCATGTGAATGTTTGATTTGGCTTCGTTTCAACTCAATTGCATTGCAATTCCAATTCCAATTTCAATTGTACGTTGTACGTTGCACATTGCTAGAGGTAATAGGTGTCTCTGGCAAGAGCATCTTGCAGAATTCGATTCGCATTATTGTTGTTATTTTTTGAGTACATACAAACTGGATGACCTTCATGTCCCCTCGCTGAATGAATTGAGAATAAAGACCGAGTCATTAAGGACACGGAAAAACAATTATTTATATTCGAATGAGGTAGGCATAGGTTGTAATGATTTCGTAATTAAGCTGGTGTATATATTTATATTAGTTAAATTATATATGTTTCTATTTTTATAATATATCATTATATATATGTAAATATATTCCTAATATATTAAGCTATCTATTTATAAATATATTTATATATATAAATTAAATTTAGATTTCGGTAATTAAAATTTCGGTACCTAAAAGAAACATTTATGTTAATCATAAACCAAAAAATACTAATAGTAAAAAATCAGATAAGATTCAGTATTTATATAGTTTTTGTTTATACATTATTTATATTGAAAAGTAACGAAAACTCTGGAAATTTCTAAGCAGCTTGAGCACCGGCAACTCAAGGAAGTTTTTCTACTGTTAGCTAAGCCCACTGAGTTTGGTTTATTAACATCTGCTCAAAATCGTTTCTATGTAAAGTGTGTGCTGAACTTTGATCTGTAGCTTGATCAAACCATTGTAAGGTTTTTAATTGGTCATCCAACTGTGCACTTCCTGTGCTCCCTCTTGCAACCATTTGCATGTTCACTATTCGTATTTCTTTAAACCTGTCATTGTTCTCGACATGCTTAAAATGTTAGTTAATGAAGTGATTTTCTAGTTGCTGCTTCCGTTTAATTGTGGGTCGTTGATTCTTTGTGGATATCGCGTTGGGGCCTATCGCAATGGGTTTGTCGTTGCCAGACATCTGCCCCTGCCACCGGTGCCGATGACGGCGACCCACGTTGAATGTCAATTGCTGATGAGCTTTTAATAATGTTTTCACTTTGCCATCGTAATTCTTCTTGCCGGCACTTGCCGCATAATTCGATTATGGTGCTGGCGACTTTCAAGTGACGTCGCACCGTTTTTGCGGGCGTGCAAATTGCCGGAGGAGCTACAGTGTGGTGCAGTGTAGTAACTCGGCAGCGTGGCAGTGTTCCAGCACATCAGCACACCGGCGCTGGGCTGCAATTTAATTAAGTGAAGTGCAAGTTGACTCGACGGGTGGAGAAACACTGGCAGAACGCAGAGGATGAGTCAAAGTTGTCGCTGTTGCAAAAAGGCCGACGAAGTCGACGACGCCAACAACGTTGCCGATCAGCCGCGATTATTGGCGTTGGTTGACTGCACCCACGCTGCGAATTGCAAATCGGAATCGGAATGGGTGAACTTCACAACGATGCGACTGCCACGTGCGGCATTTGCGTTTGATGCATAGCCAGAGACAGGCAGAGAGATAGTAAAATATTCAACAGCAGCAGGTTGCCGATGCCGCCTTTGCCAGCCACGCCCACATAATTATCGCTATCGATGCGAGTTGCACGCGTTTGCCTTTGCCGCCTTTTTGACGTTGCCTTCCTTGTGCGGGAAATCCGCTGTTGCGTTGCTTATGACTCCCTCTTCCTCGCATCCGTTGCATCTGCGGCTTTTTGGTATGCCACAAATGCCTTTGGCAATGCCGACGCCCCGCTGGCTAACAATGACAATGGCGATGCTTCCACAACAAAAACACTTTAATATTTTTAAACCTCAGTTAGATGTTGCAGTTGAATTTGTTGTTTCATTTAATTGAAATCTTACTTCGTTGTTTGTCCAACTTGATTATGTAAACTTTGCACTCTCTCCCAGTTCCCAACTATTCATCATCAGCTCTCTTTAATGGAGTTTTCATGTTTGGCTTGTGAAAATTCGCCCAATTATGCGCACTGTATGTTTGCTGACTTACATGAGAGTTTTGGCAAACTGTGAGTAAAGCAAAGCCTTAAGGGAAACATACTACAGAGTATAAAACATATCAAATTAACAAATGCTAAGTGAGGGCATTGCTGTGTTAGTTTAAATACCCAAAAAAATCATAATATTTATCATGAATGGTTTAGCTGCATGTTTAGTTTCCATATCTGTGGTTTCAAATAATTGAATTAGGAATGACTTTGATTAGGATTGATATTAAGTTAATTTAAATTCTGCAAGTCATTAGAATTCTGTAATTAAATTTGTAATTTCTCACTTCATTTACAGATTGAGCGGTTTCAAGTAGTGTATCGTGACCACTTGACAGTTTTCATTTGGGTTAAATTAGTCGCTGGCGTTGCGTTGACAGATTTTATCGAGTCGCTTTTGGCTTTTGAATTGGCTATTGCTCTTACCATGGTTCTCGTTTATCATATCGAAGTCTCTTGTTCAGTTTAAATCCCAAATCAATTGAACTGATATCCCCTATCGCCGTCGCCCTTTTTGCCGCCACTTTGCATTCTCGATTGGGCGGTTGGCCTATTGACATTCCCATTGCGATTTGTTTTCAACTCACTTGACAGGTAATGGCAATGCTGAGATCTTTCTCTGCTCCTCTCTTTCCCTCTGTGTGTATTTCTCTCTTGCCAGACAATGGCGCTTTTGTCCTGTGCTCCTGAGTCGGTGAGTGGCAACCCCTTCTGCCCCGCCTACCGCATCTGCTTCTTTCATTGTCACTATGCGGCGGCCGTGACAAATTGCTTTAACATTGATTTAAAGACAAAAATGCGACGTCGCAACTGCGACGAGGGGCAGTAGCATTTCACACAACTGCCACGAAACGTCACTCAGACGACGCCCTAATCCCAAACCCCGAGTCGCATCCAATCTCGGCACAACCCCCGCCGCGGAGTCATTCAATCGATTTTGTTGAATGAGGAGACGACCTTGTTGTCGACTGGCGACTGAATAAATTGAATGCGTTTTCAATTTTTAATAAAGCCCAAAATAATATAAAACAATAAAGCACGGTTATCTTAGCCAAGTCGAGGGTTGTATACCCTTGAGACCTTTCTAAAATTTACTATTCTTTCTATGAAAACTATTTGTTATAGTAGTCTGATGTTGATAATGTGGTTGTTCAAATATTATGAGCACTATGGCACTCATAACAGATGAGTTTGGTTGGGATAAATGTAAAAAAAATGGTTTTACATACAAGAAATCATCTTTCGACAGATTGTTCCTATGGAAGCTATAGGATACTCCACTCCAATCTCTGGGATTTTTGGCATAAATGTTCAGAGTTTTTTTAAGATATCTTATTTTTTTCTATTTTTTTTTTAAATTTAGCATTTATATTTTAAACATTAGTCTATCCAATCATTAATAATTTTGAATGGTTTTAAAACATTAATTTGTCAACAGATAATACATATCAATAAATCTTGCACATTAATTTTAACGCTCAAAGAAAAAACTTTTTCATAAAAGCACTCATTAGTAGACCGAACGTTCCTTTGCCAGCTAAATGATAAAGTGATCCGATCCGACAGGCTCCGATATACATGTGTACTGCCTGCAAATAGACGGATATTTGCCAAGTTTCATCAAGTTACAAACTTCACGTCAAAATAGTAATACCTTCTACAAAGTTATAACAGGCATTAAAAGCGAAATCGAAGCAAATGCAAAAGCATCGAATTACGAGTTTTAACCGCACGCCGACTCGACGACGCTGCCCATTATCCTTGATTTATGTGTGTATCCTGCTGGTCTATCCGGCTCTCCTGTGAGTCCTGTTCGCGCTGGGCTTTGCCATAAACAATTATTGCCTGCCAGGCAGCTGCGGCGTTTTCGCATGTCCTGCCCAAAGTCAATGTTGGTCCTGCTGATGCCCAATCCCTCTGCCTCTCTGCCTCTCTCCTTGCTTCTGGCTTTTGCATTTTAAAAGCAATTAGCAGCGCATTTTTTGGCAACGTTGTTTTTGCTTTTCTTCCATTATGTATTTTTTTGTTGTGCTGGCGATTTTCAATAATAAAAGAAAGCAAAAGTTGTTAACGGCCTGTTTGCTGCTTTGTTCTTGTTGTTCTGTGTGTAAGTGTCGGTGTGTGTGTGTGTGCCTGCGTATGTGTGTGTGTGTGTGTGTGCATTCGGGCAAAAAAATGTGCTGCCAAAGCTAACAACAAAATGGCGCGGTCACGTGACGAACAACATCCCCCCCACCATTTTCCCTTGTCGTTTTGTTATAACTTATGTGTAACAAAAAGTAATAGTAACCACACAGTGAGATAGAGTAATAGAGTGAGAAAGAGAGAGTGAGAAAAAGAACGAAAACAGAATACAGGAGAACTTGTGTGTTATTTACATGTCGATGCGTTTTGTTTGATGATTAGTTGCAATGCTTTTGTCTCAATTAACTTGCAGCAATTCGATTAAATCTGCTTTGTGCAGGAGCCTGTCAAAAGCTGTCAGGTACAACACTGCACTCAAGAGCCAACAAGAATGCACCGGCTTCCTTTGATGTTAAATGTTCAGCTAGGGCGACTTTACTAATTGATATGCTGCTCATATAACCCTCAATTAATTTCGAATCCCACAACTATAAAATCTTTTGGATTAAAAACACAATATTAAGATAAATATAGAAAATATTTTGAAAACATTGTGCCATTTTATAAAAAAATTTTGACCAGCAATTAAGTATCCAAGTCAGTCGTGTGTGAAAAATGTACAGCTTTATGACATTCAACAATAGCTTTCTGCGTAGCTTCGCTGTCATTCAGTTAATTAATGGATGTGACTTTTAAATATAAAAATTTTAATTGCGGAATCAATTGGAATTGTGTCAAACGCAGTTTATCGACTCTTTAGCATTCTGTCATTCGATTCCAATTTCATCTTTGGCACTTTCTCTTTGACAGCAAAAAAAAGAGGCATCAGTTGGTTGGCCAAACAACTTTCTGTCTTAGTTTTATTGAATCAAGTGCCGCCGACTCCAGCCTCAAAGATGGCGGCGCCTTTTCCATTACCAGCCAGTGTAAATAGACCGACTGCCAAACAAGCAAAGAGGCAATGCGGAGAAGAGGCACCCACACGTCCAGCACATCCTTCATGGTGAGCAACATAGCGTCAATCAAATGATTGATCACTTGAATGCACAGAAATGAACGTTGCTGTGGGTGGGCGAGGGGAAATAACGGCCAGGCGGATTTTAATCTACCACAGTCGAATTAATAGAACAAAAAGTCTCGAAGAGAAAACAAAACCAGAAAGCATTCACAAAGAAACAAAAAGAGAGAGGTAGATAGAGGGAGAGAGAGGACAAGACTCTGGGAGTTGGAGAAATCAGTCAATTAGTAATCATTTTGATATGTCCACAGAAGTGAGTCGGGCCTTAGCTGGACTCTGGGCAGGGGGGAGGAGACAGATAAGACAACGGCCTGGCATCCAAATTTATGCTACAAATACTTTGTAAATAGATAATAAATTATTGGACTGCCAACGATGTTTGTAGGCTACTGAGGCTGCCTTAGCAAACAGCAAGTCAATTTTGGACTGCCGCTGCTTTCAATCCATCCATCAATCAACTTGCAACTATGTATCTGAGGCAATGTAAATAGTTCTGACGGTCCCTGAGCAGGGGAAGTGCAGGTGCGGGGTCTTCAATTATGCGCCTGTCTTAATATTTATGAAAATTGATTTCGAAGGCACTCCGAAACACTCAAATGTCAATGTCAATTAGAGGCAGTTACGGATGGTATTGGGTGGTTCGGTTGGTCGGCGGCTTAAGTACCAGTACGAAATGAATAAAAATCAGCGTATTTAGATAACTCCTTTTGAAGAAGGAAGCAAATTTCCTGAGACAAGTAGCTGTCATCAAAAAATATATACGAACCCTCATGAATGTTATCTATACTGAGTATAACTAATGCTTGAAAATCTCATTTACCGCGTGACATTTTCACAAAGGTGTAGACAAAGGGAGCCCACAAAGACCAGCTGTAAACATTTCACAGCGAAAACCTCTTTAATTGATTTTTAAGCGCTATATAATGTGCAGTTGTAGCTGTCGGCGACGGATCGGAATACCTCATTATGGGCACAATAGGGAAAGGTGTCGACTGAACAATGGGCATGGAAATGGAATGGAAATGGAGACGAAGATGGAAATGGAAATGCCACTGCAACTGCAACAGCAAACCGAAAATGAAATTCAAACAAGCCGAACACAACTGACATAGATTTTTAATCCGGCTTCGTGATGTCGGAAGGTGTAAAAGTCCGAGCACAATGGATGTGCTGGAACTGCAAGGATAGAGGGTAGTAGCGAATAAAGGCCAAAGAAAATTCAATCAATGCTACAGCTTAGAAATGCGTTTGTCATAATTTCAACGAATGATTGCGAAATATTTCTCATTTCACAATTTTATGGAGCTCCTTGCTGTGTGCCACGTTTTGTAATATTTTTTCTTGGAAATTAAATGGAATGAATTTTCGAGATGCGATTTGCGGCAATAGCTACGAGCGAATGTGTGTGTGAGAGAGAGGTAGAAAAAAACTGAGAGAGAGAGAGAGCGAGAGAGATAGGGAGAGAGAGAGAGAGAGAGAGAGAGAGAGAGAGAGAGGAAGAGAGACTAACAGCTCTATGGACCATGTTGACAGCAACTCAATGCGGTGTTGGCCAGTGTTATTGACATACATTTGATGTGTTGAGCACAGTGTGCATTGTCTGGCAATGAAGTACGACGTCTCAGGAGATCATCGGGGGCTTTGAAGAAACATCTTTAGTTGCTGAATGTGACAGACGCTCTGCCATTGAAGGGGATTACCATCAACCCATCATAAGCATCAATGGGCAAAGGTGTTTTTAAGGGCGTTTAGCTGTACATATTTCCACATTCTGAATAAATAAATAAGTAAGAACTGGAATTGTTTTACTTTGGGAAGAATCAATAAAATGCTAGAGTATCTCTTGCCGCTGATAGGTTTAACTTGAACTGAGCCACTTAGATAGCTCAGCTCAAAGATGTTTGCTATCGAGAGAACTCACTGCAGCCAGAAACGTGACGTGAAAATACTTATAGATCATTGATTCCTGATAATAAAACTATCAGCAGTAACTTCGCAGCGCAGCATCGCAATAAGACGAAGAATAAAAAGCGTATAGAAAACAATAAAAACTCAATAAAAGCAAACGCTTATGGCTTTTAAACGCTGCAAGGACGATGATGTTGACGTGAACGACACGCCGACAAAGTGCTGAGGCACAGGGCCAAGAACAGGCTCAGGCCCAGAACGAGTACGATGACGAGGATGAGGACCAGAATGAACCTAGAGTTGGGAGCTGGCAAAATGACAATAGATTTGATTTTCCAAGGCAGGAAGCGGCGTGAGATTGGGAATGGGAATGGGAGTGGGATTGGCAGGCAAGTCAGCAAAGGCCAAGACACAAAAGCAAACAATAAAAAAGAGAACGCTAGAGAAAAATATAACAAAAATTCAAGAAGCCAGGCAGCAAATAGTTCAACAGACAAAAGAAACGATGAGAGTGTGAGAGAGAGGGGCAGTCACAATAAGCGCACATTTAAAAGTGTCAAATATCCTTTTTATGCGCTTTGGCCCCCGACCAACAAACACTTTATTTTTTGTCACGATACTGAGCAGAGAATTGTAAAGAAATGTTAATGCGATTTGATTTAAAGAATGAAAAGGCAAAAGCATAAGCAAAACCAGAAGAACAAGCAGCAAGCAGCACAAGCAGCATCATCATCATCATCAGTAGCAGCAGCAGCAGCAGCAATAGACGAGGCCAAAAGATCCCCGGGGGCAATCTACGACCCTAAGCATATATTTCCATATTTAAAGGTTACACAGCTGCTATTTCTTTATGACTTCATCTCAATGGCAGCCCAAGCAGTACGTAGCAGGTAGCTTCACCTCACCTCACCTCACCTACAAACAATTAAGCGTTAATATTGCCGAGTTGTTGATGCCCTCCGGGAACGGGGCTATTGTCCACTTGCTATGACATTAATTTAATCCTTGAATGCATCTTTGACAGGCTCGCCTCAGTTGCAGAGAAACAACTCATCTTAATTCAACTCAGTTCTCCATTCAGGCAACTTCTCGTTAAGCTTGACAGTCCCAGCTACCAGCTACCAGCTACCAGCTACCAGCTAGCATTTCCCATTCCGAATTAAATTCCCATCCAGCTCGGTGGCTGGTGCCGGCGTGTGGCATTGTCAAAGGAATTAGTTTTGTGTTTTTGATTTGCACAAGGAGCAGAGATGGCTCCACACCAAGTTCAGCCCAGCAGCGGTCTGTTGATTGCTTAAATAAATATGAGTCCAGTTTGGGGCGTGCATCAGACAATGCCTTTGAGTATTTGCATTTCATATTTCCTCAAAACGGGCCGCGCTGTTGGGAAGAGCGTGTAATTTCAGTTTTTGTCACTGACAGTTTTGGGCACTTTATTAAAATCTTTGTGCTGCTGAGCGTCATCAAAACGATGGTTTGGGGCGTAACGAAAAAGTGTTGTGTGTTGCTCAATGTGTGTGGATATTCTAGAAACTCATCAAATTCGTTAATCTGCTAAGAGATTCATACAAACAAAGCGCTCGCATTTTCGGTTGGATGAGCCCTTATAAAAAATCAAGACGAGTTTAGTATTATATTTTTTTATTTATTAAAATGAAGTACAATTAAGCCTACAGGTTTGATTATAAAGGTGGGTTTTAATTGGGTGTTTAATTGAATTGTGTGTTTTAATTGAATTCAATTAAAATCGGTTTTCCAAAATTTCCCCACGCTATGGAGACGGACGAACCTTGTGGTCTCGGGCATGTCTTCAGCAATCGCTGACAAAAGTCTAATACCCTCGTCAACGACATTCAAATTTAAATTAACCTGACAATGGGCCTATTTGGCTTATCCTCTATCCTAATAATGAAAAGTAATAATGTTTTAATTATAATTAGGCTTATCACGCAAACGTGCCTTACTTAAGACAGCTCAACCAAGAAATACTCTGTAAGCAGGACTTTGTTGTGGACATATCCACGAAATGACTTTCCTGACCTTGGGTTGAATCCCAGCTAGTTGCTCAACTTCTGCTTTTCTGAACTTAAGGAATAGAATATGCTTTATAAGCAGATTTAAAGCAGAAGTTGAAAAGTGAAAGACGTTTTAAGATCATTTAAAGTCAGATACCCCAATTATTAACGTATTACTTGTGATTGGATGATTAGTCGACTTTCAATAAAATCAAAGTGAATTCTAATTTTAATTAACAGGAATAATTTTAATTTCAATTATATTACAGCATTTTCCACAGCGCATTCACTGCTTTCGATGTAGTCAATTAAGGAGCTAAGTGACAAAATCACTTCTCCTACAATCTCCAACAATAAACATGATTACACTTAATGACAGTTGTACAATATCTTGGCTGTCATTTACCACAACACCTTCTAGTTATACGGTCTGGCAGCGACTTCAAACCAGTTTGATTGATCATCTGTCGCATTTTCAGTGCAACAATCATATTTCAATTGCACTCTAATGAGTAATACCAACACCGGCAGCAACTGCAACAGCAACAGCAAAAGCAACAGCAGAAAGCAGAACGGCTGCTAGGAACAACTTCTCAACAACATTTACTTTTCCACTTGTTGCCCCAGTCGCCGTCGTTGTTGCAGTTATAGTCGTTATGCAAAAAGATAGTTGGGCAGAAGCTGACAGCGTAGAAGACTGGGTTGGTGCTGCTGTGGCAGACAGAGTTATTAATTAATTAACGAACGCTCAAATTAATTGCACTCATTTGTTGCACAGTCAGCTGCTTTCCGCTGCTCTGCTGTGCTCTGGCCCGGAACGGCCTCCACTAGATCGATCATAACGAGGCGGCGCCGAACCACTTTGGTGGGTCGAACTGGAGCTTGGAGTTGTCGTTCAGTGTTCGAGTGGCACTCAATTGCGGCGCTGGTTTTTGTTGGAGTTGTGTCAGTTACAGTTTGGGGTGTGAAGCTCTTTACAATGTGCGCTGATTGCCCCAGAAACTGCTTTATGGGCCAGAAAACTAACCAATGCCCGTGTACCACTCCCCCACCTAACGCACACAATGAAAACTTAATTAAGTTGTCAGTTTGCTCATTCCGGTTTGGAGGAGCATCCTCATAAAATGCTCATTATTGCAACAAAGCGAAAAAGCCAACCCAACCAAACCAAAACAAATCAAATGGCAAATGGTTAATGTTAAAGCTCAAGGTCCTGTGCGTTAGTCGTTGTCACCCTTTCGTCCTTGCAGACAATAAAAACAGTTAGAGAGTCATGGGCGCCATCGTTGGTCCTTGTTTGGTTAGCTTTGTGTTTGCGTTTGCGCTGCCTGCTCTTGCTGTTTGTGTTGCCTACTAATTTGAATATAAACAAGTTCTGCTTTTGGCTACCCATAATGAAAATGTTGCGTACGTCCTTCGTTGAATAATTTATGCATATGAACATTACGACGCGAAGGCCCCTTCCTGTCAAGCAACCTTCCCCCACCTCCATTGCATATCCTTGTCAGGCGCCGCTGACATCGCCATTGCCGCTAATGCAAATTTATTTAGACATCGTGACTCTTTTTTTTTCTTTCTGTATATATTGTACTCCTGGTAGGCGTTAGGCGTTAACTGACATTTGTCGCATTTATTCATTGGGATGCCAGCATTGGTAATACAAAAGTCGGCGTTGGTCCTTGGGGGTGCTTGTCTGTGATATAATCGTAAACTGAGATTTCCTAGTGGGCTGAACTCAACCCAACATATGACTCATTTCTGTTCTCCTCTGCGAAGGGTTGAAATTGCTTCATTAGAGCATATTATATATTTACAGTGAAAGTAAAATCGAGACAAATATTTTTAAAGAACCAATTTAAAATCAGCTTAATTACTGTAAAGTCTTTCGACCATTATCTGAGATGCCACGAACATTTGACCCACTTTTTGAAGCTAGTGCAAACAGAAATCAGCGAACGAACAGCGGAAATCTCCCAAAAAGGAAAAACGTCAGTTGCCTAATGAACTCAAGGTTTTACTTTGCTATATATATGTATATACATATGTACTTAGGCAAACTTACTTGCAGCTAGTTCTATCGTCAAAAAGAAAGTAAATGAAGAAAAAACGAGCGAAAAAGTTAAATAACCCTTCGTAGCTATTTCAAATTATTGGAGCATTAAAATTGAAATGATTATTGTGTGTTTTGCTTGGGCAACAGAGAATAGCGAGTGCTGAAGAAGCCAAGTGAAAGTGCTGCACCAAATGAATGAAAATTGCCCAACTGTGAGTGGGGTGGATGGCTGAGCAAAGGAAAACACATTCACACCTCCGAGGAGGGTATTGGGTTGGTGGGTGGATGGGGTGTTGGTTCAACCTCTCCCATTTGCGGGCTGCTGTCGAAATCGTGGTGCGAATATAAAGTAAACAAAAATAAAAACATAAAAAGCAAATTCGCATTTGCAAATAAATCAGAAGCAAATCAGTTGCTGACAGGGGAAGTATTTATGGTTCAATGTGGCAAGAACGAGTGGACGCCGCAGGCTTTCGCATCCCTCGAGATGTAAGCCCCTCTCCACCTCTCAACCTCTCCAACTCTCCACCTCTTCCACATGCATCCTCCTCTTTCACCCACTGCGTTTTGTCGCTGTGTGTTTGCGCAAATCCACGAGCATAGAACAAATTCGTGAAAATTAAGAAACAAATCGAAAATCAAGCGGTATACAGAAGTCCATTGGAGGAAACAGGGAAATCCAAAGAAAATTTTACAGAGCTTGTTTGCCCAGCTTCCGCCCTGGGACCAGCAACCCTCGCTGAGATCCGTTTGTGGCGAAGGGTAGGATGGCTGTTTGCCTGTTTTTTTGTATGCATTTTTATGGCACAAATTTTCAAATAAATTTGCCAAGAGATTAATTCGGACCGTTTGGCAGCGTGTAAATAAATTTTTCATGAACTTCTTGTGTGGGTATTTTGTAGTTTCCTTGGCTCTGGCTTGGGTTACGCTAGATTTGGCAATGTGTTAAATGTTCTTGAAATTTCAACTGCTCATTGGGGTCGCTGGAGAAGCAGCCACGCTTCTTTGCCCATTTGAGTGGCATGAAGCAGCTGCCAAGTTGGTTAATTAAGATGTCAAGGTTGCTCTGTTCTTTGGGGCTGACTTCGCTAGTTGGGGGTGTTTAATATACAGATATTTATCTTATACATTTTTGTATACTTTACTGTAAAGTACGCAAATTCCTTGAAATCTAATTTCCTATACAAGAATATTAAATTATTTTATTTTTGTTGCTTAAAATTGCATGTGTTAGTAATAAGTTAAACGGTAACAATTTGAATGTAAGCCCCTCTCCACCTCTCCAACTCTCCACTTTTAAGTTTTTCCATACGATTTTTCTACATAAAGTTAAATAAATGTAAGCTGATGCACAGAAATGTATTTGTTATGGGTGTCATTTATTGTTTCTTACAGATACTTAAAGGCATTACCAAAATTTTCGCTAAAATAATTTTCTTAATAAAATCCAAGAAATGTGGAAAACAGTAAAAATATGTCGCTGTCATAATTTAACACTTCGAAGAACTGTTTGAAAGAGCTTGCCACAATTACTTGACAGCTTCATAAAATAAACAGAATTATGATTCCGCATTCTGAAAATGGAATTTAAATAATTAACGAAATATTTCTACAGAGAGCTACGTAGCTACATGTTTCTTATGTTTGCAACACGGCGCATTAGGCATGAATTTATACACTTAATAATGAATTTAAGTAGTCCCATTCAAATGCAAATTTTGTGGCATACAACAGATAGCGTTCAGTTCATTATCTTTTAATGCCGCATCGTTTGGGATAAACACAATTCGAAATTCACACAAAAATAATGCGTCAAAATTATGAATTCAACATTGCCAAATCAATCAAAATTAATTTCAAAAGCAAAACCAACAGTATCGAAAAGCAAACAAATGTTTGGGGCGGTTGGGTGGTAAATTGGAATGATTGAATGAATTGGCAGATCTGTTCGCAAATGAAATTACATTTTCATTATTTTAGGTTGCGCTCTGGTTGTGCATTGTAGATAAAATGAGCTCGCTGCATGGAATACACAATGCGAAACAATTATAAATGCGCATCCATTTAAGTTGTTGCTGTTTTAGTTGTTGTGGATTTAGCTTGTTGATATGCTTGTTGTTGTAGTTTTTGGACATTTTGGCGAACTAAATGGCAAATCAAATGATCCAAGGACCACGTACACAAAGCGGCGCTTGCAAATTCATGCAAATCAAATGATTTTTAAATTTTTCAATGTGCAAACCATCAACAACAACAAGAACAAACAATGCAAAGCAGACTAACAAATAAACAGGGCAACAAATGGCAGGAGCCGCCAGATAGCCAGACAAATAAACGGACATATTTACAACTGCATTTACTGCAGTGAGTGGTGCTGCTGGTGGTGGTGGTGGTGCAGGCACGCCCCTCACCCCTGTGAGGGAGAGGGATGTTGTCTTGTTGAACTTTGCGCATAATTATTTTTGCATATTTTATTAGGCTGCGAACAAATTACGAGCACAGAATGATAAAAATTGAGTTAGAATTATGGTAATAAATAAAACATAGAGCAAGATGAAGAGCGAGCGCGAAAATGTGTAAGAACCAGCGCAGAAGAAGAAGCAGGCGCCGCTTGAGTTGCAGCTTGTTGTCGTTGTTGTTGGCAAGTTGTAATTTGTTTTGATAGTAATTTATGTCAATTTCTGCCCAGTGGGTAGCATGTATGTATTTAAGTACGTCTGTATGTATGTGTGAATATTGATGTTCTTCAATTGAGCAACGCCGCTTGTGGCCCCCTAACTCAAAGTTAATTAGTCAACACAACGACTGTGTGTGTGGTCTCTCTTCTTGTGTTTTATTGATAGGAGAGTATCTTAAGCTAACACAGCGTTCAAGAGACTGCCCTACTCTCTTGAGAGCATTTGATTTGTCTATGTTCTTATTTTATAAAGTTAAATTACTGGATTGGGAACTGAGTGGATATATCTGTTTAATATGTGAAAATCAACCTATTTTAGAAAAACCATCGAAATGAGTGAAAATTTGATTTTACAGCAGAATTTTAAGATTCCATCAAGTAAGTAGAAGAAACTGGGTGAATATAATAGAATAATTTAAAAACGTTCTCTTTTTTTCAGTTTGTTGACTTTTACCAACTCAGTGGCACTTTAGTTATCGTACCTAACTTATAGTGGCTAAAAACTTTGCAACTGATTTGAACTCGATTTAAAGTACCAGCCACAGAATCCATATACACTTTTTCAAAGTTTTGGTTAAGTTCACTCTCGCAAACACACACACCCACACACACACACAAACACACAGCTAATGCACTTCCGATATTCCGATACCACTTTCAGCTGAGCAGTCTGCATAATATAAATGCAAATGCAGTAAAGTGAAAAAAAGTTCAACCTTCAATTTGGTATTTATGTTATTGAACTCACCAAGATTTATGAGTATCTACTCAATTTCTATGTGAAACCAAATGCCTGCAACGAAATGGAAATGGAAATTTATGTGCACCACATAAGCCAATGCTAACCGAACTCTGCAGGAGCAGCTCAAGTTACCTCACCTCTCTCCCTCATCGCCTATTCTCCCTTACCAAGTTTGCCCTGTTCGATTTACAGCCACTTTCACCGCATAAAATGTCGTAAAGTTTATGCTGCTAAATCCAAAAACACCAAGTGAAATGTAAAAATTTATAAACCGCAAAAATATACACATATACATAAAAATAAGTGCAGCGGTGAGCAGGTGCCGCGCTGTTGCCACGAAGATGCCAGCCAGGTGGCAGGCACGCATTTGCCATTCCCCTGAGTGCCCCTCGACGCGCTACTCTCGTCGAAATCACCATTCTTATTCGCATTCACATTCGTATTCGCATTCGCGTACCCATTTGCATTTCTTTTAGCGTGCCTGCCGCCATGTTGTTGCCTTTACAAAATGGCGTTTGCGGCGAGCCAACAAAATGGCGGAGGCGTCAACGGAAGTTGCTTTTCGCAACACACCAAATAAATTGCAAGTTATTTGAGCAAAACTTGCTGCAGTCGCCCAGCACAGAGCTCAGTACCTGAGGCCGCACTGAAGACGTACTCAACGTCGCCGTCGTAAATGTTGCAGTTGCTACGTGTGTTGCATTTCGACTCGCCCGCACTATCCTGCAAACACCGTCTTCCCAAACTCCTGTGGCGTACCAGTGGTAAAATTTATGGCAACATTTATGTGTCGTGTCGCGTGCGCAGTAAATACCGGAAATACCGGAAAGAAGTGCATAATAAATGACGTTATTAACCCACTTGCACACCCACCCATCCAACCACACACACACACGTCCACATCTCTACATATGGGTTCAGCTGCCACTGCGACAGCAATTAAGTACGGAAGTGTCCAAGTGCAGGTGAAATACTGCAAGAGTCTTTAGTCTTACAATTTGGCTATCGATAGACCTTGTATTTTATAACAAATTCTTACAGCTGCTTTCTTAACTCCAATCCCCTTTCGTACCATGTCTGTTATTATTTTGTGCCTGAGGGCTTTTCAAACTTGCTTGCTGCCTTCCACAAGACGAGTGCAACTTCAACTCATGCTCTCTTTGCTATCGCAACGCTTAAAATGAAATCAGCTTTAGGAGCTACCTACTTGGCCACTTTTCTTTCTTGGCTGAAGGATGTTTCTCTTCTTGTTGCGCCGCCAGCTTTAATTAAATTTTTCCTACTTCCGTTTGTGCCTGACTGGATGCCACTCTCGTAGCAACAGCAGCTGGAGTTGCCTTGTTGCTCACATCCTGGAGCCTTTCACTTTTCAATATGGCTACCGCACCAACATTTTCCCCGAGCGCTCTTTGCGTTTGCAAACAAATTTTCTCAAGTGCCGCATAATGAGGACCACGCGGCGTATGATTAATATTTGTGCTTCTCTTTAATTCGCGCTGCATTATGATTACATATTACACATTATAACAACCGAGAGGGAGACTGGGCGGAGAAGGAATCACTTTAAAATGCAAATCACGTACGACTCGAACATGCCACATATGTATTTTGCCCTACTGCCTCTGTCGCCGCCGGAACAGGCATCGCTCTTATTTACTTTTCAACGGAATTTGAGCGCAGCTGCCAAATATATTTCAATATTTACGTTACTAGGCTAGGCTACTCCCTCGACCCGCAACCCGCAACCCGCGATCCGCCCGATGCGATATCCTCGTGTCTGCGTGTAAAATGTGCAAATTACCTAAAAGAACCGCAGACGAACACAACGAGACCACAGAACAAATTTAAATAGACATATTTTTTCGGCTCGGCCATCCCGTTTCCCCTTCTTACACCCTCCCGCGTTTTTTTTTTATGGTTTTTGGTTTTCAGTTGTTGTTTTTTAGACCGTGGTTGGGTCCTATGAAAATTTACAATATCTAACGTAAACTGTTTGGTGGCGCCTGCAAATTGATGCGGGCTTCGCGGGACTAGACCTCCCCCCATTCCCTCCACCGAGTGCTTTTCAGATGAGCATGAGCGTATTTTATTTGTATTTTTTAGCGTTAAAACAAATTGAGGCTCTACACACTCTGTAGAGGGTTCCTCTGTCCCTCTAATTGCTGTCCCTAGCATGCACTTAAAGCGCAGGGTATATTCGAAATGCAAATCAAGAGACAATGCTTTTAAGATTTAAGATTGAAAATTATATATGTGATACAGTTGAGTTGCTGTTAATAAAATCGCATTTTGATTTTTGGAAAAAATATCTTTGATTATAATAATATAATTTGATATTATATATATATATATATTATATTTATAATTTAATAATTATTAACGTTAAAGCAAACAATTACTTTCAATAACATTGCCACTTTATTAGCAACTTAATTAATATTTGCAAAATACCCTTGGAATTTATTCAATATCCAGACTTTAGTAGTTAAGTAATCCGAGAATCCTTACAGCAGTTAAGTAAGTTGATATGCTCTTTTTATTTGATGCCTCCAGAGAAGCAACCACTTCAATTTATATGGCCGAGTTTTATTTAGTTTTATTGCGTCCATTGTAACGCACACAAACGAACATAGGGACAGCAGTTCACTTAGCATCTTTACCCCCCAATTTTTGTATAGTTATTGTTTGGTTATTTAAGAGCAATTCAGCCATGTTTAGATATTGATAACAACCATCTAGCCGGACAAACGGACAAGAGTACAACGGGACAATTGGACCGTTTGGCATCCGGTCAAGTAGACAGCCAGACGAGGATAACAATTTCAGTTGATGCAATTTTTGCTATTTTTGCATATCGCTAACTATCTGGTATATATGGTCGTTCCTATTTTGTCTAGTTCTAAGCCATGGTAAATTGTTTTTCGTATTAAATAAAATAAATGTTGATGTGTAAATTGTGCAAATGCTCAGCCAACAATGAAAACGGATGTGGGGACGACAGTTTACTCCAATTTGACAATGTGTGGCAGAAATAATTGCATGGCTGCACAGGCTAAAAAGTTTGCTGTTTAAATTGAGGCAGGTCCCCAGACACCAACAGCAAAATGGGATCAATTGTTACTTCCGCTGTGTGCACCACGTTGAACCTAAATGAATGGCAATCAAGACTCCCTTGACAGGTCAACACTGATTTTGTTCATAAACAAGAAGCTTAGTTAAGCCGATGCCATTCTGTTAGCATCACAATGCAAGTTAAATTGAAATTACAGAGAACGGAATAGAAGGAAGTCCTTGAAGTAAACATATATAATATTTATATTACTATGCAACTGTTTATTGCCATAACATAATCAGTCCAGAAGAGCCGTTAGATTTTTAGTGGGTCTAAAATTGATTAGTTCAAAATGATTAAGTTTTGGTAACGTTTATCGAAATAGACTCACATCAACATTCTAAGTTTAGAAACCTTGGAAGGGGTGAATTAGGATGAGGTATGAATCAAATTTCACTAATTAATTAAATATTTCAAACAAAAAAACTTCATTAAAAAATTGTTTTAAATTGTAACATTTGCCAGTACGCTAGTTAAATTATTCCATCAGTCATTTAAATCAATCGTTTATGTAAATTTCGATGTCAATGACAGAATAAAAGCTGCGGTTTTCCATATTGGCTACAGTTGGACAATCATGTCAATTTACATAGCACTTAATTTTAATAGCGCATCAAAACTTTTGCTTTCAATCAGACATATTCAAAAAATAAATTTGAAAATTGTACTCAGCAGGCACTTAGCCACAACCTATACATTCTGTCTTTGGCTGGTCAAATCTGAATGTAAATTTTGTATATATATATATAGATATATATAAATAATATTCTCAGACATTTATGACACAGAGGACATTGCTGAATTTGTGTGTCAGGAAGAGTTGTGCGATGGCTATGGTGGGTGCTGGTGAGGCAGGTTGGCCTGGCAAGAGCTCGTCGTTCATCATAAATTCATGCACTCTCTACAGCCTGCAGTGACCAAAATTACAATTATGACAACCGCAAAAAGGTTTTCTGGTGCACCAACAAAAAGACAAGCTGCGAACTGAGAATGGTGAACTGCAGTCAGAATGGTTGCAAAGTGGGGAAAATGTGGGGTAACGTTCATAAAATGTTTAACACGATTAAACGTGCTGCAGTGCGCAGAGAATGGCAGAAAGGAAGCAAGAGGAGTTGGTGGCAAGAGATTGGGAGAAAGATGTGAAAAATGTAAAATATTTAACAACTTGATGAACTTGCCAACCAACTGAGCTGCCAGGCCGGGCAGTCAACGAAGCGTAACCCAGTTGAATTCCAAGCGGATTCCAGCCAAAGTCACTCGCTTGTGAATTCTGGCAAATTGTCAGCAATGGCTGCGATTGAGTTACGTCAAGAGCACTGGCACTGGCCCTGTTACTGGCACCCGCTCTTGCCTCATCCTTTGGTATTCCTGCCAGACACCCACACACATACGCCCACTGTATTGCATCATGGCATAATTGCATACCTAAAGCTGAGAAGGAGAATGAGGCAGAATCAGCGACGATAGCGACAATTAACCATGACTAACACAGAAGCGGAGTCGGTCTTTTGCCTTGGCCGGTGCGGGGCGCTGAGCTATCTGTCAGCTGCTGTCGATGGTAATTCGAAACGTGAAACCGCAAAATCCAATTCCCAGACAGCAGCATTTTTTTCCCGAATTACCTTCTCCCTTACGTTCTTCACTCATCGCTGGTTGGCAGTTGGCAGTTGGCAGCGTGATGTGTGGGCGGGCTAGAGCTGAGCATGGATTGGCATTGGAATGGGGACGAAACTGTTGGACATTGTTTGCAGCTTCGACTTGTTTTCTACACTTCATTGATTTGTCGAGTTGCTTACAAGTGCATTTAGACAATCAATTAATCGACTGCCGAGTCGGCTTACTGTATTGTCACAATCGAGGGAGAACAACCAGTCGGAGTCGGAGTCGGAGTCGGAGTTTGAGTAGGAGACGGAAGAACCGAGCAGCTTAGTTGAAGTGTCCAATTTGATTTATGGTATTAAGTTACGCTCGCACATATTTGAAATACCTTGCCTACCTGTTAGCCAGGCACAATCATCTTGTAATGTCTTTAAATTGCTTTTGTAAAGCCATAAAGCTGCTAAAGCTGAAACAAGTTTTTGGGCATAAGTCCCTAAAACCCCCCAATGGAAGCTCATAAGGGGCAGTGAATGTGTCCCGGTGTCCGTATTCAATATGCGATTATAGTGTTTGCTGTTCAAGTGATTGACTCCTCAGCATATCTAGAGCTTCTGATGCATGTTTTACCTATCGAATTATTTTGTGGTAATTTTCGACATTGGGTCTTCTTACACCATAAACAGGATTATGCAGCTAAAGTAAAACAAGACGAGCTTAAACACCGCTTTAAAAATGTCTTCCGAAAAATGATATTATGTTTTTGAATTGAATACTCGAAAAAGAAACTATTGGCCATACTACAAATACATGTACTTATTTAATTATTTTGGCTACCTAAGATTAACTAGATACGTAAATGAAGCATGTTGTTTACAAATATTAAGCACTTAATGGCATAAATAATTTTATACTTAACTGATCAAATTTAAACTGTATTACTCATGCAATAATAAATATTAAAATATGTTTGTCTGTGTATGCGATTTGTTGATGTTTTCTATTAATCATGGACTTAAATATTTGAATAGAGTGCATTTACCAATCTTTATTGTCAAATTCGAAAAAAGTTTTTATCGTAATTAGAAACTCTTTCACACTCAACTCGGCCAGATCAAATCAGTTTGAGTGCTTGCGCAGACACACCTCATTTCACTTCATATGGGCCCTTACTAATAAATTAAATGCAACGTTTATTACTTCATCTAGGCCAAAGTCAAAGCCAATGCAGCAGCATCCGCATCCGCATTCGTATCAGGAATGGGGAAACAAAATAAGTACTTACATTTTATGTTATTTGGCCATGCAACTGGTGGCTGCATGGAACGGGGTGCACCCTGCCACTCAGACACCTGAAGGCAACTTGCAACGCATACACCATAAAAGTTCACAACGTTAAATTTCACAGCGTCAGCGGTTTGAAATCGTCGCAGTCGACGTCGCAGTTGCTATTGGAACCGCAGAAGCCATTTTGCATTTTGTAGCACATTTTATGGGGTCCCATAGTATGGCCATTGCTAAACCCATTGTTGCTCATCGTTGTTGTTGAAACATTTGTTGTTATTGTTGGTGCTGCTGGGGCATATTTACCTTTAGCCGGTCACAGGTATGGGCACACTTTATTTTTTTTTATCACACACACAGACGCACAGAGGTAGAAACTTTAGAACAGTACACAAATTTGCTGCAACCCAAAAGCGAAAAACTTTTGCGCAATTCACTTAACTTTTCGGGCAGCCGACGTCGACGCAAGTTTTTGGCAGCGACATCGTCGTCGAATGGGTAACCCATTTATTGTGCGTTCACTTTGCCAGCTCTGATAGCTACTCCTAGACACGCAGACACGCCCAAGTCGCGCCCGTCTTTCCCCCTCAAGCACAATAGATCATTTCAAGTTGCACGCGGCTGGGCCAAAAATATGCACAAAGTTTAGCAGAAACTTGCAACGAGTCGACGTGCAATTATTATCAGCTCGAGCGCATTTGGGGCACAGTTGCATTTAGTGCAAGTTCCCTGTTCCCTGCATTAAGTTATATGTCAAAGAGCTGTAACCCATTAATGTCTATGTTCACCCCCAACTTCTTTTAGCTTGGGCTCTGCTTACAAGTGACTTATTCCACTTCAAGCTGCTCACTGAGCCACTGCAGGAATGGAACTATAATTCTGAATTGTGACAAATCATACGCTTCATTTGGCTAATGGTTCGACCCGCCTTTAGTGCCCTTCCCCTCACCTCTCCACACTCTCTTCAGCATTGTATCTACTTTTTGCTTCCCGCTGCTGGCAATTAAACATTTTGACAGCGTCGCTTTCGCTTCTTGTTCGCTTTTTCGGCACAAACGTCATTAGAGAGTCAAAAGACAAACAAAAAGAAGGAAAATAGCAGAAATATTGTTAATGCTCCGAATACAAGAAAACACTTTCCGGCACAGCCCCCGCCGAGAGAGAGGAGCGCGCATTATTTCAATTAAACTCATCAGCGACGGCCTCCGCTGCAATTAACTGAACGGCGGCGACTCTGCACTTGACTTCGGCCCCGGAGACTGTAGCCGGGCCCGGAGTCGAGTGCGGGTGTGCATGGGCCTCTATAAGCATAAATATGATGTGTGGTCGTTATATCTTATAATAATAAATAATGCAGGCGGCACTCTGCGCACTCTCTTAAGTGCAATCGAATGCATTGGGCTACAAGTTTCAAAAATTTTCTGTGCTCGCTTATCAGTAAAAAGCTAAAAATATATATGTTCTCAGTATGGGGGGTTGATCTAAAAGAGAAATTCATTTGACAATTTATGATAGCCAAAAGAGCAATAATTATTAGAAAATGTCACCAAATAATATTATAAAGCATAAGTATGTGAAGTCTTCGTCCAGAAGGTTTCAACGGTCCTAAATCATGCTTTCGCCAAACACAGAATATGCGAGACATATGCCAAAAAATGTATATATTTGCCAAAACGGAAAGTGTTTCGAAAACTGAGCAGGAAGTCGAAAGTTCCGCTGCCACAGATTAGCATGAAAATATTTTATTTTCACATACTCAAAAATGTCAGAGATAAAGTGCGAAATGCACAAGCGACTTTAAAGTATTAAAGGTACAGTGGATCCCAGATATGTGATTGCTAAACTGACCATGCTTGCCAACAGCTTTTAGCTTCTCAAATAAATTCAAAATTAATTGAATCTATTTATATATAATGAAAAAGTTTCTACATTTAACAAGTTAGCGATTTGATGAGCAAAGTTAAACCTTGCTAGTTGGAATAATAATTTAAATTTTCCACTTCGCAGGGAAGTCTGATGAGTTTACAAATTACTGGCGCATTTACGGAGTGTGCACTGTGGTCATCCTCTAGCTGGCTGCCAACAATGCCAGCGACAATATAGTCAACAATTACGAATATGAATTTTTGAAAGCGACAGCAGCCGCGCTTCCTACACTCCTCTCATGCCACACGTCGTCTCTGAGCCGTTGGCTGTCTCCACGGGCATTTGGACGGCAACGGCTGCTCCCGCTGGGGAAAAGGGGAGGCGAGAGCGAAGTGTGGCACTGGTCAGCGCAGCTGATGCCATTGTTGTAGGGGATGGTGGCGGTGCTGCTGCTGCCACTGCGACTTCCGTTTCCGTACAGTTTCCGCATTTTTTCCGGGCAGCAGCTGCGTTGACTTTGAAGTGCTCCAAAATGGGGCAGCACAAATGCAACTCCCCAGACTCCAACCATTTCGACTCAACTCAACTGGACTCATAGCCAATGTCAATTGAGTTAAATTTACACAAAAATTTTGCACTTTCTGTCAACCGTCCCTCGACCACGTCCTCGTCCTCTTCCTGGTGTCTGCCGCCAGAGGGAATCCTTAACCCATTTACCATTTGGAATTGCGAGTGCGGTGCTAAAATTTATGGCAAGTTACTGGGTTTCTGGGTGCTACGGTCCATATGCACAGTCGCAAAGCATCCTCTATACAGCCGGCCGCATAATATGTGGCACATTCCCAGCCAGGGTGGTGCACATGCGACTCGCTAGCCGGTATCCGGATGCGGGAAGGTCGTTCAACTTGTTTACTTCCGGTTATAGGCCGCCATTTTGTAGTTGTGCGCGAATTTACACAATAAATTGTGTAATTAAATTGGTGCGAAGCAGAAACAAAAACAATGAGAGTACAACAAGGCGTGGCAGGCATTGCAGCAAGGGCTGCAGCAAAGCCGAAAGTTAATTGAAACGTTGTGTAAATAAATATTTAATCTTTATTATGCAATTAATTTAAATACATTTATTGCCCGTCACATATGCGACAGGACTAACGAGGAGTCGCCAGTAACAGTGTCCCTCACATTTATTTATGCATACTTTTCTTCATAGCTACATATATTTACATTAAATAATTAATAATTACATCAGCATTTATGTAATTGCTTATTATTGCCGGCTTTGTGTGCCATTAATTACGCGTCCGAAAAGTCGACAAATATGACAACATCGCAGAGATGCAAATCAGTTGCCAAAAAATCGTTAGTAAAGAAAATGAAATATTAATTAATATGTACTGAAGATAAAATATTCAAGCACTCACAAGATATACAGGCATATAAAAGTACCTCGATTTTGATACAAGTTGTTTAAAATTATACGGAATTATGTATCTGTCGAAACAACTTTCAACTTTAATTAATTAAAGCAAAATAAAATGTTTTGTATTTAGTTATTTATACAGGCTGAGAACAAACCACATGTTTTTAAAAGAAGAAGAAATTAAATTAAAAATAAAATGAAATAAATAATCTATGGCAGACACTTAAATCTTCTGGAGAGTTATTGCAAAATTTGTGGTCATCTAAAATCGAGTCAAATTATTGTTTTTCCTCTCTGTGGAAATATGAGATGATATAAGATATGAGTTAATCCAGATAAATTACATTAAATTTATGGCATTGTTAGTCAACATTTTAAATTGATAATTGATAACTGTGATTCAGATCTGTATCCAATTTTGAATAAAATGTGATTTTCATATTTGTATCTTACGTGAAGTTTTAATCATTTTATTGGAGAAATTGACAGACTGTTGCTATCCATTTTAAACAACTCAGTTAACTCTGTTAACAGTGCCAGTTAACTGATATATTGTAAATTACGTGCTAGTTAAACTGCAGTTCAGAAAATTCAGCATTATGTAACTCCTCCACTCCCTGATTGGTCGTATTTGATATCTTATCCAAATATCAACTTACCTATCTTATAACTAGCCTTTGCATTTTCGTATTGAAAGGTCAACTTACCTGCCTAGTAAGTACAACCAAATACAATAGAGGAATCTCTATTTAGCCTTTGGCACAACATACTTGGCGGATTTCATTAGCTGAAGACTGGAATGCACATGCAGTTGCTTCAACTTGATGCACTCTCCTTTGACTTACTTCGAAGTGGCGCCACTTGAGTCTGGGTGTTTAATATGCAGCTAGGCAGCTCGAGGCTGCTGCCTGCACCATGATCCCTGCTCCCTGCTCCCGACTTAAG
Source organism: Drosophila atroscutellata (assembly GCA_035041605.1). Lineage (NCBI taxonomy): Eukaryota > Metazoa > Arthropoda > Insecta > Diptera > Drosophilidae > Drosophila > Drosophila atroscutellata. Next base: position 1,616,167 of record JAWNLA010000137.1, on the reverse strand, counting down.
ACGTCAATGGCGGCAAGCTATTTGACATCAGACGTCTGCGACGTAGTCGCTGCTTTGAGTTGTTGCCTTGAGTTGTTGCCGCGTTGCATGAAGTGTTGGGAGCTCGTGTCAAAGCGCGCGACCAAGTCGCGTTGCCCCTCACTGCACCCATTGATGAGGGCAAAAATGGGTTGTCAGTTGCAAAAAACTTAGCTGGCATCCAGTCAACGATGCAGTGAAGCATAATCCTTTAATGGCAATGCTGTTATTGCCACTCGACACTTGACATAATTTAAAAGTGTTTGCTGGCTTAATGCGTTATGTTAATTAGTTTGTAGTGTAGACGTCGCTCTCAAGTGACTCTTTCAAATACACTAAAGGCTGTTAATGGGTCAATAGATTTTGATAACCAAAGTCAGCAACAGAGTATAGAAGCCAACAGACTTCGCAATGCCTGCCAAGAGTCCTTTGCATAATTTATGGCATTTGTGCGAAACCAAAAACCAAAAACTTTTTGTTGTTAGCCCAAAAGTCATCACAGTGGAAATTTGATTTCACGCGAGCAACAGTCAATACCAGTTGGCAATAACAATGAAAACTGGGTGGCTGTAGGGTGTGGTCGGTCGTCGGTGGAGCAGGCGGCTGTCCCAACCAAACATCTAGCTAGACAGCCCGTCCGCCCGTTCGCCAGGCACATAAAAACGTATTAAGCATATTATCTGGGCAGGCACAGCAGACACCAGCCAGACGACAACGACAACAGCGATGGCAATGACGATGAGCAGAATCTGTTCTGGCTTTGCCGGTTTTTGACATGACCAAAAACGAAAGCACAAACATGCGAGAACAGTTTGTAGGAGCAGGAGTCGAAGGAGTCGCAGCACATCCTTTCGTAATGAAACTTCAGATTTTGGCTTTGTTTTGCTTTCACTGTGCGTATGAGTGTGTGTGCTTTATGGAAATGAGGCAGTGACAAGGACTAGACCAGACTAGGGACCAGCAAGCCAGCCAGCCAGTCAGCCAGCCAGCCAGCCAGCCAACCAGCCAGTCAGACAGCCAACCAGTGAAACAATGTTGTCAACAGCAGCAACTATGAAAGCATTGCAGGTGCAAGAGATGCTTTTTGGTGCAGGGAATGTGAGTGTGTGTGTGGGGTAAGGGGGAGGTGTGGGAGTGTCGATTGGTTTGTCTGGGTGGGTGGCTCTGTTGAAGAACAGATTGAGAGGCAACAGTGCGTATGAGTGTCATCATCAGCGTTGATTTGGGTTATAACGGATAGCCGAGAGTTGCGAATCAAATTCTTATTTAAAGCAAACGACTCTTTAAGAGCAAAAGAGAGAAAGAGACACAAATAAGCTGGCCCGGAATGGACTCATAATGAATGGTTTTATCCATGGTATTACTCATGGTTAGCACTTAATTGGTTGGCCATCTCTAATTGATGCTCAATATACACAACACATATGGCACAAACAGAAATCAACACCGAACATTTGGCCAAGAGGGCATGAGAGGTGCGAAGCAAATCCCAGAATAAACCTAATTAGCGACAGATTAAATCGGATTAATTTTCATTTAACGCATGAATCAAAAACAGGCCGACAGTCAGGCTGTCAGGCACAGCACCAAACACACACATGCACACACACACACACACACACACACACACACACACTCGTACACCAGCAACATTTCGAGGACTGCTTATTCAATGGATTCTTTTTATTTTTGTTTTCCATTCGTAAAAGTCCTGGCAATCCAGAGGCTCCCTTACAAGTGGCGACAATCGACTGTGGCTTTAAATACACACACAAACACACACACGCACTCACAAAATAAATGAAATATGCACGTAAAATTGAATTCACTCGATATTAATATGGAGTACTGGGATCTGGGAGTTCCAGCCGAACGGTGTGAACAATTTGATTTATGCGCATTTGAAGCAATTTGTTGAGTAAATACCAAAGACAGCAGCATTTTAATTAATTTTGTACCAACAGTATCCAATTTGCTCTTCCCCCTATTCACTCTCACTCTGTAGATATGTTCTTTGGGGCTGGCCAATTAGTTGGAAATAAAAAATGCTGCAATTTTGTTTATTTAAGGCTGCATCGCAACCCACATTTCGCTTACCACATTGGCCTTGTTGGCCAAACTAATTGCGAACAAAGTGTCAACAGTTGCGAACAACGTTCTGTGGAGTGTCCTCGCCAAAACAAAGTACTGGGAAACCGCCAAATTGCAAATGCTTATGATTAAGTTAAATAACAATTAGATGAAGTCGCTTCCGCTGGACACCGCGCAATTTTTTTGTCAGTTTAGTTTTAGCAAAAACAAAAAAAAAGAAAAATTATTAAACTGTGTTAGACAGATTGGATCATATTTGAAAATAACACATTGCTGACCCATTCTGCTTCACTTTATTCCACATATGATGCAATGAGTGTTTTTTGAGCAAACAAATTATTCGATGTCCCTTCAAAGGGACTGAAGAATAATTTAGGCATGCCTTAAGATTGGATTCTGCTGTACTTTGGCAAAGATATTTGGCAGATATGTCTGTGTTTGCCTTTGCTTCATACTCACTTTTCCTATTCTTATCATTGTACTATTTTTCATTCTCTTTCGGATGTATCACAAAGTGGCGTACTTTGTTTGGTCTGTGCCTAATCCTTTGCATGCACAGGCAACTACTCGGAAAATGCATATCCAAATGTTTTAAGGGGCTTGGGCCTTTGGGCGTCTGGCGTTATCAGGTTCAGCTACTTCAATTTGCCACAAAAACACATTGGCAACATTTTAATGAATGTTGCATCAGGCGCAGGAGGCACCAAAAAAGCAAACAATGAAAAGGCCTCCCCTCAAACCGAGGCCGACTGGCTTGACTGGCAAAACGGTCGGCAAACATTGGCCAAGGATAAAAGTAAGTAAGAAAGGATATGGAAAGGCTGTGGATGCAATTTGTGCAAATGTTGTGGCAAGCAACAGCGAGGCAGCCAGGCAGCCAGCAGCAAACACGCAGCTAGGCAACCAGGGTAGCAGACAAGCTTGCAGGCAGCTGGGCAGGCGGATCCGGAGCACTAGTGCAGCCACTCTAGTCGAGCATCCTGCGCTGTGGCATAGGCATTTTTGCATGCACCGCATGGTTGCATTTTTTGGGCTTACCAGTGGAGAGGACACTGAGACTGAGGCGGCGACTATGAGTACAGTCAGTCAGAGACGGAGACGACGGCATGATAAACGTGCTGCCAATAAATTACACTGCGTCAAGGCAAACAGCAGCGAGTGGGTGGGGGATCGGGTATAGGGGATCGGGGATCGGGAATCGAGGAGACGCTGCACATTTTTGCTGCCGTTCCATTTAAAATTTACTACAATTTTCTTTTGGCTTTCACGTGCGTTCCGCTCACACGGTAAACAATTTGAATGTATTTGCAAGCAGAACACGTAGCACGGCAGTCGGAAGAGAGGCGAAACGGGCAAGGATTCAGCAGGAGGATGCACTCCATCCAGGGAGTCTACCTTCGTCGTCTATTTTCTAACTACTATCTGCTTCTGTGTGCAGCAACAGGACAAATGCAGAATAAAAAGTTTGTGCCCCTCTCATTGTTACTCTGCAAATACAATTGACCCCCCTCTCTCCTCATCCACACACACTCTCCACTCTTCTACAACTATCACCCTGCCCCAGCCAGGAGCAAGAGCAAATGCAAACAGAACGATAGAGCAAGGCGAACCGAAAACGTCGCTGACTGTTTTGTGGGCGCCTCCATTGAAGCATCCAGGCACGCATCGCATTGTGTAATATGCTCTGCGATTTATGCTGCCGCAAGCAGTCGGCGTGCGACAGAGGGAGGCAACATGTGGGGGCGTGACATCTGCATGTAACTGGCATATTGAACAGGCCAGCGAATGAACATAAATTGAAATGCGCTTGCGAAAAAGAATTGAAATCTTATTTGGGGCAAATGCAGACATAGTTTACTTACAAGTAATCCCCTGAGCATTGCATTTATGCATCTCTCAAATCTATGAGAATTCTTTTTATGGCTTTCTCATTCATATTTGCCTTGTTTGCCCACATACACGCACACACATAAACTCATAGATAAATTCTGATAAAAACGAGACTGTCCTTGCGCTATTTCTTGAGTGCAATAAAAAATCTCAGCAATTGTAATGCTTTAACTATGTTCCGTTTATAATCATTCCATTAGGCCCTAACAAATCTCAACTTCAGCAGGTTCAATTCTATTATAATAGTTAATGATCTCTGGCATGTCAAAGGCAATAAAGCATTTTGTGCACTCCGCAAATCTGAATTGAATTGCCTTGACCGCACATAAAATAAGTGCTTTATCCAATGGATCCAGTGTGTGTGTCCTGTTTCAGTTTTATGGCTTAATATAATTTTTATGTGCGGCCATTTTGAAGAGTCAGCGGCACTCTGAAGGCGTCTCCCATCAATGCCACCTGGCAGAGTGGACGCCACCGGATGAAGACAAAAACATTGGTGCGAAATTTCGGTAGCCACCAGGTGGGTAAACGCCTCTCACGTGTTTATGGGCGTGCATAAAACGGTTTTATGTGGGGCCTCCAGCTCGCAGCTAACTTTAATGCTAATCGCCGTCGTCATCGTCGTCGGAGTCGTATATGAAGCATAAACTGCCCAAATGTTGGTGCAAGTTCGCTTGATTAGCGCAACTTAAAGAGAGTTGAAAGAAGACGGAGTGGGTGCGGTTTGGCAATCTTTACGGTACTCGTTTTAATAAAATCAAATTGGCTGTAAGCGATTTTTGATAATGTTTTGCGGATGAGGTGCACATACAATATTGGGAATGGAATGCGGTGCCGATAAAAAGTAAGTAGGAGGAAGAAAGCCGCCAGGCGTTTTGGCCATCAAATTTGATGGGTCATGGAAGTAAGTGGGAAATATTAGAATGAATGTACATCAAATAACGATTTCTGTAAGTATAAATTCGTCCTTCTGCACCAAGTTCTGCGTCTGCCTGCTTTGATTTGCCTGCAGCTATTATCCTTTATAATTACACATATTTCACAAACCGAATGTCAGACGTTGGGAAATTGTTTTAGTTTATACTTGCTTATCTTTCTGTCTTATGGCATTTGAATCTCAAGTTGGCAGCAATAATATTTGCATTTATTAGTAGACAGATGCAAATACCGTAATTGCATTAACATTAATACACAAATAACAGTTCAGAGGGGCGGCGGGTACACTACTTTAAGTTCAATAAATGATAAATCTATTTATGTTCATTGGGACTCCAATGCATGATTGCAATAATGGAACAGCAGGTGGCTTGCAGCAGATCAATTTCAAAGCGACCCAATGCGAAATAATGGCAAGAGGAAATTTTCGTGCTTCTTGCAGGGGGGAGTTGGATGATTGTAACGGATGCATTCGTTGTTCATTAATAGCGCAGTAAACAATAGAAGTTGTATATTGCATAATGAGAACAACAACAATTACAATGATAATAATAGTAATGAGGACTGTGACAACGACTGGGTTCATGTGTCGTATGCTTAATCTTGTTTAACGTATCAACAGCATTTAATGTCTGGCAACTTAGTCTCTGGGCTATGTTAACTATTTTCCCAGCAGCACCATAAATTAATTGGGTTTAGCTTCCTATTTATGAGTGTGCGTATGTGTGTATATGTGTGTGAGTGTATGACACTGGAGCCAGAGATTGGTCAGTTGGCTAAGCATACAAATCCAATTCATAAAACTGACAGCAGCTAAATGGTATGCATATTTATGTGATTATGTTTACATAAGTATATACCCATGTGTGTGTGAGTATATGCTAAGTTGAATTTATTAGTTTCTTGGAGTTGAGTCAATGATAAACACAAAGCACAAAAAGTCAAGATATATGACTATATTTTAGGTTGTATGCATTTGAATTATTATGCATATCACTGGGATCATTTAATCGTTAGAAATGAACAGTAAGTTGTTTTGGGAGTATTCAATTATATTTCCATTATTGGAATCCAAATCATGACCTATGTAATGGATACTACGTTTTCATCAGTCACTGAGAATGATGTGATCTGATCATTCAATACTCATATCAATCTCGTTCAGCACATCTTTGACTATGTGACTAAAATTGCTTTATTTCCTTTATATGTTTCTTATAAGTTTCTTTTGAGGGAAATTTCTGTGCAAATTACAGTTGAAATGTTGTAGAAATAATTTTTTTTTGATTGCTCGGAACTATAAATTGTGTGATGTAAGAAAAACATTAATTATATTCTCAAAACTAGGTACTTACTTTACCATCTGATATTCTGCCATCAAAATCCTTTCGAATGGGATTCAGTGCAAGTTCATTGAGAATTTGGGATTAGGAATCAATGTCATTCAAAACATGCTCTCTTGCCAAAGGGCACAAGTCAGAAGCTGGTTGATGTCAGAGTGAGTCTCGCCACTTTTCCTAGCAATTATTTTGGTTGACTACTCTGGCTTTCAGATGCTTTCGTTGACTAGCTTTCCGGGGCCGTACCCATTTACATTTTACATACTTAATTGTTTTCACATTACAAGCTTGCCGGAAGCCTGCTTGGGCCTCTTTTAAATACACACACGTGTGAAGCCTGCCTCTTTTAGCTGATGCTGCTGGTGCTGCTGCTGCTGTTCTTGCAGAAAGTCAGAGCGATTAATGTCAACTTTGTTAATAGCATTTCAGGCAGGTTGCGCTTTCAAAGCGGCTCCCAAAACTCAACGGGCCTGCAAAGACGGGCAACACACAGCCACAGTAATTTGCAGTCTAGGCCCAGTTGCCCCACCCCTTCCTGAGATGGCCAGCTTAAATGCAGGCTCAACTTGTCATGTCACTGCTCGCTTGGCAATGGGCAAAGCGGGGGCAGTGCTGGCAGTGGGGGTAGGGGAGGTCTGCGGTTGTTCGCGTGATGAATTACACACTCGAAGAAGGACACGATGATGAAGTGCCTGTCATTCGAAAGCCAAAAGAATGTCCATCTGTCGCTCAGTTCTCGACTCACTGCTGTCGTCTCGCTCCCAGCTGCGCATTGTAAGTTGTTTGTTGTGAGTGATTTGCATAGCAGCTTCCTACTCGGCATTTTCCATCTTCTATCTTCCACATAATTTATCGACACTTGTGCAAAACTTTAATTACTCGACAAGGAGTGGGTTTTTCGTCTAGTGTTATGCCCCGGGCAAAGCTGGTTCTACGGAAAGGCAGTGAGTGGAGTATTTATGCATGTATGTGCGTATGTTTTATGTGAAAACTTGCATATGGAAATTTTGGAATGCCTTGGCCTTTTGTCTGCGTAATTCAATGCGTGTATATCCTTTGGCCATACACAACACTGCCAACATCGAGGGGTGTGATGGGATGTGGTGGATTGGGGTGGAAGAAGTTGGTGAAGTAAAGCTTTTTTCGATATTCAGCTAATGGCTTTTAATTGAGCTCTGGGAACATTTTCAAGTGTTTGCGGCTGCTGTTTGGCAAAATTTTTGGGTAATTTGATATTGAATATGAAGTGAAGCTGCAAAGAAGATGCTTTTTGAGTGTGTTTGCTTGAGTGTTGTTTGCTGAGTGGCATAATGCGCCATAAGATTGTTTGTAGTAACAAGGAAACGATTAGGAGTGTAGCCAAAATGAAAAAAGAACAAATTTAAATCTTGGCAAAGCAACGCATATAAAAACAGTTTGGGGGAAAAAATACAGCATTGTGAAACTCGGATTTGGTCACAATAAAATGTTTCAATTGGAGAGTAAAGCTGCGAAATTGGTCTGCATTTGTTAAATTTAAAATGTACTTCAATTAATAAAAACAATTTTCGCTTGCTGTTCCAATTTCTAACCACATATATAAACCTACTGGCAGCACCCCCAACACACTCTGTATGCCAGCTTCAGTAAATCCATCGCCATCCGCAAGGACAAACCCACACAGTTTCCTGCCCATTGCCACATTAATTCGCACACAAGAGCTGCTGCCATGGCGCTGCTATTTATGGACCAGTTCATGCAATATAAACAGAAATAAAAAATAAACCAAAAAATCAAAAAAATAGAAAAGTAAATAAATAAATAAAAAAGAAAAACGAAACCCAGCTACTTTTATATATGTATGTATGTATGTAGTATGTCCTACGCCGATTGGGGCCCGAGTCTAAAAAAACACAAACATAAATCCAAAATTGTCGTTTGCCGCATAAATATTTTAGCCTGTGGCTGAACAGTAAAGCGACTAAAGGCCGAGTCTTTGCCTTCCCTTCAACACCCTCCCCCAATCTGTACTTGAGGACATAGACAATAGGCTCTAGGAATACGAGTACACAGAAGATGACATTATTTCTTATTATTAGAGCAGCTCAAATAAATGAGACTCGACGTTTGGTGACAACCAAAGACGGAAGTCGGCCGGCAAAATTCTAAGAATTTGGACTGAGTCAACCCGACTACTTCTTTGTTTGCTCACTCGCCTGTCCGCCTGCCCGGCTGTCTGTCTGTCTGTCTCTCTGTTGAAACAGGCAACAGCAATTCCCACATGTCTGTCATCATAAATGCTTTATCTATGGCCAACACACGCCGCAGCTACCATTTTGTTGGCTTTTGTAATTATGTGCATATAATAAAGTTGACCCAAATAAGATCTTATATTAAGTAAAGGCCAACTCACTTGATATATGTTCCATATACGCACGCACACAATATATTATATTATATATTGCTGTGGTGTTGAAGTTGTTGTTGTTGTTGTTCTGCAGTTCATTAAATGATAAGCCATCGACATTGCTTGACAATTGGGCATTGGAATTGAATGGAGCTCGCTGGTCTTGTCACGAAATTTGCGCTTCTTGCCAAAAACAATAAGGCAAGCTACTAAAGTACTGGTCAAAATGGCTGCAAGCAACAGTGGAGAAAGTGAGAAAAAGTAAATTGTTTAAGCTTGTAGCAAAGTCATATTTTACAGACCCTCAACTCCATAAAAACATGCTGCATTTCCAGAATAAAAACTCTTATGCTTAGGGGCAACTCTTCTTCACTTCCTTCCTTCAATGAGTTTCTTTTGCTGTATCTCTTTCGCTTTTTGCGGAATATGCAAGCATTATCCATTAAATACGATGAATCAACTGTTGGCCACCATAAACAATCTTCGGCTCAGTCGCACGCTCATAAAGCGCTCTCGGTTGGCGGTCCGGATATTTATGCACGCCATTTTGCCATTGCCATGTTGTTATATGTATGTGTTTATACATGTGTGTGTGTGTGGGAGTGTGTGTGTTTGCCATTTGACTTCCTGTTGATATAGTTAAGTGTGTGTGCGAAAAACGCGCAGAGACAAGCGCTAAAAAGGAAAACCTGACAGTTGCAATTTGATACAACACACAAAGTAGATGGCAAAGCAAATATTATTGAAGATTAATATGTACTTGAAATACGGTATCTCAAAATAAGTTTTAAGTTGTACTTGAAAATTATCGTATATTAAAGTCGTTATAACACAAGAATATCAAGAGTGCTGCATATAGTCTATAGTCCCCTATATTTTTGAAAAGTGCCTACGGCAAACGCACTTGGCCAATTTATCAGTCATCTGGAACATTTTTACTATTCTTCTTTTGCTGTCATTACCTACTGCCTTTGGCATTCTGGCATTTTGTCATTTGAGCCAAAATGTTAGCAATGAAAATTGCAGTTGACTGGGTCGCAACAAGGCAAACGCAAAAGGGCAGCAGCGACAGAAGACAAGATAATTGATTGTTGGATTCAATCGCAAAATCAAATGCTGCTCTCTGGCTTAGCTTCGCTGCAGCATTTGGATTGATGTCCTTGATGCCTGGCTGCTTCTCTGCGTGATTGTAGAGAGTGTCAAAGAAAAGAGAAACAAATGCACCCAGCACACAAAATTGTTAACAAATTCTGATTAGAAGCACCAGCAGGCAACAACAAACAGCCTGATGATGAAAAAAAGAAAAAAAAATACCGAAAAAGGGCAAAGGGCTTTTGGTAGGTGTAGCAACAAAGCAAATTGAAATGTATTCGACATTTGGAATGGATAAGACAAAGCAATCAGTCAGTCAACCAACTAATGGCAGCTGGCAGCAGCAGCAACGAGGCGAGATCGAAAATGTTTACAAGGACTTGCCAGGAGGCTCTTATAATTGCCAGTTAGAGCCGTAGCAATAGGCTGGGCAATATCGATTCGATTAATTGTGAACCAGAATTGATGACAGTCGTGTTTCGTATTTAGCCTATAAACTTTTTCATTCAATGGAACACTTTTTATGGATTATTTTGGTTGTCCTACTCATTTTCCGAGCATTGCCGGTAAATGTGGAAAACTTATATGGATATACGTACGTATATCCATTATGTATGACCAGTCAAAAAAATCAACATATTTTTAATGAGGACTTTAAAAAAAAAACATGTTGAATTAACTTATGTAGAGAAATTCAGAAATATCAGTAAATAATTTAAATGATTGATTCATAATTGATTTTAATATTTGATTGGTTCATTAACTTTTATTGAGAAGAAAAAATTGTGATGCCTATTACATATTATAATATGGTTAATTATGTACAGAGACACTACATATAAATAGTTCATTTCAATAACAATAGCCAATTTAATTATACATGCACAAGATAACGAAAGAATAACACACCATTAATTTAATTGAAGGTATTTTACACAATCGCTGACAATTTCCACTCGATTTCAATTGAAAAATTGAGCAATTTTTATATACATTCCAACGAATGAGACTAAACCACACATACATATATCATTGCATTATTTTTGTTAATTTCCGGCTTCAATCAAATGCCGCAAAAAGTGTTCAAACGTTCGATTATTCGCACATTCAACATCCTACCATTTTACCAATTACAATATTGCTGATTGGATTGCTGCCATTTTGTTTGAGTTGGCGCATCAGATTGATGCGCATAGCTGGCAAATATATTCAAGCAACTCAATTAAATGGAGCTGCAATCATATTCTACAGTATTTTCACCTGGCATGCCTATATACCTATATATGTTTTAAGCTCGAATTCATATTACAGATTACAAATTACAAATTACAAATTCGCAGCATGTTTGTCATTCCACATTTTTTGCCTTCCATCTTGTTTTTTTACACAGCCAATTTTAATTGCATTGCATTGTTGTTGCTTTTGTTCTCGAACGTGTGTGTACTTGTGTATGTGAGTGTGTGTGTGTGGGTGTATCTTGCAGGCTAGTAACGTTGTCTCTTATTTGATTTCAGTTTCGTTTCGAAAATTTGTAATGCGCCGCATGTAGCGGCTGGTCTGTGCCACGTCCTTGCTTCGTCTACCAGCCGAGGGATAATGAAACTATGCGCTCTCATTTTGTTTGTTTTACACGCCCACCCAGGGCCCAACTCTTGGCAACAATGCCTCCCTCTCGACCAGAGCAGTATATCGCGTATAGATTGCTGCGGTGGCGTATGAGCGATTTCATTGAGCATAGTGAGGACCAAAGGCAAACGGACACTCTGCTGTAGCAGTAGCAGCAGTTCGTATATGCAGAGGGTTTACTGTACTTATTTTTCGGCGACTGACGCCAACTGTCATCATCAGAACAGCAACAGCAGACATTTGTCCGTCTGTCTCCCATTGTCTTCTTGTCTGTCCGCTTGTTCGTCTCTCTTGCTGTTTGACTGTCATTCCTATAGTGTGGTCTGCGGTATTTCCATTTCAATTTATTGCAAGCGACAAACAAATAAAATGCATGAACGCCTCATATGAATATGGGCAATGAAATGATTCAACCAAAGACAACCGCAACCGTTTGAGCCAACAAACTGGCCAGGTGAGTTTCAGGTGCATACACAAAATGACAACTCACTACATGATTCTTACAACATAAATGTGTTTGCACAAAACTAAGTACTTATTTGGCTTGAAAAGGTATATGTTTCGGGAGAGGGCAACCTTTCATTAAGCCAAGGCTGCACCCCCTTTTTAAATAAATATGACAAAATGAGCAGCGCTGCAATGACTGCCAGAGGGGGTCCCCCTATATACTATATAGACGAAAAGTAAAACAATGATCACATTCAAAAGCGATCCCATGGTGACAAGAATGGGAAAGAAGGCGTTGGGGAAATTGTCTCGTTAAATGAGGCACTATTTTCAGATTATCCTGCTAATAGGGGGCTCCTCTTTGTAGATGCTTCGTTAAATTCGTAGCTAGATAACAAATGTGTTGGGAAAGTTAAAGAATTCTTTTGTGCAGTTCAAAAACGTATTTAATAAATAAATAAACGAGCTAACAGCATTTAATTTGATTTATCAAAGCGCTGCTGGTAATTTAGACAATCGAATGCAATCCAATAGATTATTATCTAAATATAGCCACTTCATTTTTTGGATCTCTCTAATGTTGCCAATGCACTTCATTTGGCTGGCAACCCATGCATCATTTTGTATAATAACTGGTCCAATCGACTATTAAAATTATTGTCAATTTGTTCGTTTAGCGAATATCCGTTTAATGTTGATGTTGTGCATACGCCATGTTGGGTGCATTGACACTGAGTCTGAGTGCCACATGCGTAATGCAGCGCGCTGACAATTCGATTAAGTTGCATAATTATTGTGCAAATTATCAGAATATTAAATCTGTTTTTATCATTTTCCAAATATCAGCGCATTAAAATGTCAATTATGTTGAACATAATCTTTCGGCTTATTGGCTCACACCCAAGATCCTTCCATCCAATTGCCATCTAACACCCTTTAAATGAAGCTGAATTAACGCACACAATTTAATGATTTATTTTTGTTTTGTTTTCTATATCGAGCAAACAGCAAATGAACTTCCCCAAAAACGTACCAAGTATGCATTAATTCAGGTGCGTTTGTATTTTAATGTTGATGCTGATGTTGTTGATGCTATGATTGCAATTTAAAACTCATTTAAATTGTTTTGAGAATGCCTGTGATACAGCAATCAAGAGCAAACTCAACTGCAATCTGTGATTATATTCCATCGAATTCGCTCATACATCAACAGATTCCATTGTGGCCACAGCAACAGGGTGTGGGCGGTGTCAGGAACCGCAAAATCAATTTCAATTGTCAACACAAAGTCACAAACAGGAAAAACGCACACAATAAAAAAATTACAAACAAAAAAAATTGAAAAAAGCAGAACACAGCAGTGGCACAAAATCATAATAAAACTTTGAGTAACATTCCAAGGACTACGAAAAATAACAACAAAGCATGAAAAACGAAAAATAATGTTGAGTAAAAAAGTTTGCTACTTTTTGGGATTTAAGACGTTGAGCAGTGAAAACTGCTCTGCAGAGACTGCCAAGAGAGACCAGGATAGGGATTCGCACAGACTTAAATTGGTTTGGGTGGTGCGTGCCTTAAAGTTTTGTGGTTTTTATTCTGACCTCTAAGGCTGCGTGTTCTTCAACTAATGAAGCTGTTTCACTGGCGGACTTCCGTTACCAGGACCCGCATATGGGATCACCGGTTGCCACCAGGAGCTAAAAAATTTTTTATCAAATATATTGTCATGTGACCGCGTTTTAACCGCTGACATTTTTTCTTTAATTTGATTTATGGCATTAAATAAAAATGTAGCACATAAATAAATATAAATATTTGTGAACAAATGGTTGACTAATTTTAAAAGCATTGAAAAAATATATAGATTTAATTTAAAAAATACATGACACCCTTTGACGAATTTTGGAGCGCAGTTACACAGTATACATAATCAGCTTTATTTATATGTGGACTAAAATTGAAAAAATGTGATATGAACACGTCAACAATCTCTGCTGTCACTGGCCAGAGCACGAATTGCATTTTGAACATAAGAGTGTACACAGTGCACTACATTATAATTTAATATAATATGGTTAATTTAATTAACGGAAACTGTATTGTTGTATCAACTGATGGTTGTATTTGATATAAGTTGATCAAAATTCATGATGAATGAAAACTTCATTAATGAAAATATGTTTCCGCGTCTCCACCAAGTTTGAAACCACATCTTCCAAAACTGAAAATTAATTTTGTTTATTTAATAATAATGTAATTTAAAAGTGAATCAAACGAAATTAAATTATCAAAATATCTCCTGTTTTCACAAGATGACCAAAAATAAAAAGAAGAGACGAGAAATCGAATACAAATTCAATTCGATTTACTTGGAATGCGATTGTTGTTCATGTGGAGGCGCAGGACTTTAAAATTCACAAAGCCAAAGCAAACACATCTGGCGTTCTCTGCGAAGCGCGATTGTGACCCAAACATCCGGTACAAAATATTTATTTGTGCAACAGGAAGAAACTTCTGGCCAAGGAAGAGGACAAAACCAGTTCTATAACGGAAATTGATTTCGCTTTGAACCGAACTAGTGGCACCTATAGCAAGGACTCGGCATCCTCAGTTGTGTCGGCAATATACGCATACATTTCCTGGGACAAATTTGCCAATCGAGAGAGGCAGGGGTTGAGGGCGGGCAAGGACACAAGCGGACAAACTGTTGGGAGCCTGTGCCTCTTAAGCGAACTTTGACTTCATGTTCGGCACTCAATTTATGGGTCTATGAGTTTGTTAACTAAAAGGGCACATAAACAAGACTTTTTGCGTCAATTTTAATGGTAAACAATAAATTTGTAGTCGCAACCAGTTTCCGGTTTCCGGATTCCAAATACCGCATACCGTTTGAGGGCCATTCCATTGATCGATGGGCATCTTTAATAACACAGCGTAAAGTGCCACAACGCAACGCAACGTAACGTATCGCAAACTAACGGAACGTAGTTATACGAAATGAAATATTTGGCAAATGAACATGACAAATAAAAATAAAATAGAAATTGGCGAGAAATGCGCATTTCCAAAAAACACAGCCAACCTTTCATTTATATTGAAATTAATGTACAGGTCAAGTCCACGCACAAACAAACTCCCACACACACACACTCGCACACACAATCGCACACACCGTGGCAGCATTGCATATCTGCTGGTCCGGTTCTGCTGCTGATGTTGCTGCTACAGCCTGGTCTTGTTTCGGCTGCTGCTGTTTTTGCTGTCTAAATATTTATATTCATTGTGTCAGAGTGTTAAAGCGATAAAATGCAGTGCAAATACAAAGCAGGAGAGCTCCCCTGACCAACCCGACAGCCACCCACCATGCAACCAAATTTAACCCTACCCCTGATTAGCTTGGGCCATTTTGTGCTGTTGAGACCACAGCAACCATTCGAATTATTCATGCATTTAATTTCTCATGTAATTTGCAGCACAAATTTCATGTACCGAGCCAACTCAAAGCCAACGGAGCAACAGACCAAATGTTCAACGTTCCTTCTGAATCATTTGCATAGTTGTTATTGCAGTTTTGTTGAATGCTTTTGCATTGCTGTTGTTTTGCTTTTGCAGCATCTTTATGTTTGGCAAGTGATTGGGAATCTGTGTCGTGGTTTTGTGGCTTAGCGAAAGTGCTGGATGCGGTGAGTGCTGTGACACATCGGTCAGAGAGCTTCAAAATGGTTTCATATTGACAGAGGTTTTGGTTCCTGATCAAACAACAATTATTTAGTTGCCGTTCACTTGCCTTTAAGATGCTCACTTTTGAATTTTGCTTTAATGTCTTACAATTTAACCTGGGTAGCATTTGCCAATCTTTTAATATATATTTTGATAGCCAAGCAGAAACCCATGAAACCCATGAAAAATACAAATGCATATTGAGTCAGGTATAACATTTACATATTATTATATTGTGACAGTTCATGTTCAGGGTTTCCTCTTGGCATTGATATCAACTAGAGATCAAATCTTAAACGTTTCCAATTTCAGTTAGCAAGCATCTTTTGGTCGTAATCTTAAGCAAGTTTGTTAATCGTGCTGGCTTTATTCGCAGTCACCTTCCGTCTCGCTCCGCCGGCAGCAGTGCTAATTAACGTAACCACTATGGCAAATAGCTTAATTTGTAAGCCCTTTGCCACAGCCGCATAGATTCACAGAGCAAAGAGTACGTGCAGTCAACTAATTAGGCTACCCACGTTAAGACGACGGTAACACGGCTAAGTCGAAGCAGACATAACAGGGGGCTGGGCACCCAACGAGCATAGCAGCTGCGAACCAGGGAGAGCTGAAGCTTCTCACATTAATTATTTTCGCATCTAAAATATTGAGTACGGAGCTTACCTTGCGTCGCAGTTATGATAATTTTCCATGTCCCCCAAGCCAGGAATGGGGCTGCAGTCACTCGGCAGTGGAGCGAGTGGTTTGATGGCCACTAGTCGTCATCCATGTCCAGGTTGAGCCCCGGCGATGTAGTGTATGTGGCGTGAGTGGAATAGTAGCAAAGTAGTAAGTACTGATATTGCTGGTTTGGTGTATTACAAGTAATTTCCTTAATGATGTTGCGCCGCTGTGGCATTATCTTGTTTGCTGTGCCGCACTCCACTGTGGCCAGGTCTCTGATGATAATTTATGCAAAATATATAGATATGCATATGGCCTGACTCCCCACATTTGTGGTGCATATGAACCACTCTTTGTGTGTCTCAGAGTCGCTCTCATGCAACTTGAATGCATACAGAACTTTCCACAGTTTCGGAGGTGGTGCTTACAGCCTGGAATGTGTGTCTGGTTGGATCTGGTCTGGCCGTAATGTTGGCTTGTTTTGGTGTCTGTGTGGTCCAATTTACACGATTTCACTTTGGCATCTGGTGCTTGTAGCATTTGCAATTGCTACTGGTAACTGCTGGCCGATAGCTGCTTCTAATATCGCCCCTCCCCAGAGACTCTAGTCTTACAAACTACTCGCATTTATGGCAAGCTGGGAAGCTTGTTGTATGTGCAGTGAATTAACTAATGACCAACTTTACATACACGCATTACACACTGAACGAACTTGTATGTGTACACATTTTATTTCGGAGGAGGGCGAACCTGTCCTGGTACGGTAATCACTCGAGCGTGTGCAACACGGCCATGCATACATGTAATTAATTAACTTAGTTACCACATAGGATACATTTAAAAACTATTATGCATCACTAAAATTTGATAACTGCTCCGTCCATTAAATCTGGCTTTTAACAACAGACAACAACAGACAACAACATCCAGTTCATACTTCTCATGGGCTGTCATTATCAGATATTCAGTTCTCCTCGTCAATTCAGTCTCAGACTCAATTGCTTTCGCATTACCCAACCTACCAGCTTGGTCTTGGCTGTCGACTCCTCAGCTCACTCGCATCCATGATCCTTGAGCATTTTACAAGTGTTTAACGTCTAATTAAGTGCCTGGCGTAGAAGTACTTTAAGTTTGTTTTCCCACCACTATCAAGTGCGCCAAGTAGTCGAAGACGAAGAAGAAGCGGCATTTGAGGCAGCAACTGGGGGCAGTAGCAGCAGCAGCTGAGGCAGCGCGCTTTTAATTAGGATTTTGACACTTACCGTCCGCGCCTGAAACTTACATGTGGAGTGCTTGTATCTGATAATGTGAACAACGATTGGGTTTAAAAAACTGTTTGCCCTGGGATGAGACGACTGAACACGACTGAATAATGCAACACTTCTAAATAAGAAGTGATTATG
The DNA here is from genome assembly GCA_035041605.1 of Drosophila atroscutellata. Classification (NCBI taxonomy): domain Eukaryota; kingdom Metazoa; phylum Arthropoda; class Insecta; order Diptera; family Drosophilidae; genus Drosophila; species Drosophila atroscutellata. The sequence continues at coordinate 1,598,555 of JAWNLA010000137.1, read as the reverse complement.
ATGCTTTGAGTTGAACTGAATTAAAAGTAACATTAACAGTTTATTGCAATTCGACTTCTTAACTTATACTATATATAAATGAATTAATTCAATTAAAAGTACTCAGCAGCAAAGTAAGAGTGGCCAATCATAGACAACAATTGTGTAATAATTCAATTCTTATCATAGGATCATAGGATCCTTTAATTTTTATTTTTCGCTTATTATTTGATTTTGTCTGAAAGAACATCAAAAAAGAGGACGTGTCAAGTGACATCCAAACTTCAGAAGAACTTTGCATTTTCTGTCGAAAAATTGTAGTCGATGAAAGTACTTTGTGGGGACTTTTCAAGAGATGCCTTTGACATTCTCGCAAGTTGCATAAAATAAATTTAAAAAAAAAATGTGAACTGCTTTATGGAAAACACTTTGCATTTGCATTTTGCCTTTGTCGTGTCACTTTCAAAACAGGGTAAATGAGTTGGCCACCGAAAAGCAGCTTCAGACCTTAGACCCGTTGTTATTCGACAGCGACTTCTACCTAGAATTACCTTTGATGTACGCTTAAGGGTGTGGGTAAAAAGTAGTCCAGCGTTTTGCGGGCTCGACATTTTTCATAAACATAACACGGGACAGGTGACAGGTGGAGGAGTTCTCTAGGCAGACAGGCAGGCAGTCAGTCAGGCATTGACATGCGAGTAGTGTGTGAGCCAAGAAGCTTGGCGTCAACAAAGGGTTAAACGCTCATATGGGCTCACATCCTTCCTTTGGCTCACCACGTGGTCTGCCTGTCATTGGGTTTAATTTCCGCTGCTGCCGGTAATGGCATCGAGACATCGAGGCATTGGGGGCAACGAGGCAGCTGAGACATGCAGACATCCCGCCGGGCTAAATTGAAATTCCTGCGCTCTTCACAGCCAGCAAAATACCCAGCCCCAAGAAAACTGGGTCACAGCCAATACCCGAAAACTACGCGCCCTGGACGAGAGTTCGTCTTGGCATTTTGGGTATTTATTGTGACATTTTTATAGCGAGCATTGCGCGCTCTCTGACACGGGCTCCCCCAACTCAACTAACCCCCAAACCTCCCTCACTTGCCATGCATTGAACACACATCGAGCACTGGCGGGGCAAAGTTTCGGGCTGCATTTGGTGATTTCCTGTCGCGGGCGCTTGTCTGACATTTTTATGTTTTATTGTTTGAATTTGGTGTCTTTTTTTTTCTTTCGTTCGTTGCGTATTCAACTGCTGAAATTGTTGAATATTAAAGTGATTTAGTGTTTGCCGTCCGCCAAGTTGAAAAATTGTGAAAAATCGTCGGATAGGTGGAAAAACATGGCACAGACCGTAAATGCAAACAAAGGCACACACGCTCCCCGCTGCTCCACGCTCCCTTGGCCATGTAATCCATAAAACGTTTTAATTAATGACAACAATATGCGGCGTTGTTCTGAAGAACAAGAGGCGAACCGACACTCGAATAGGGACTCGGACAAGGGCAGTGGCGGGGGCAGGGGGATCGGAAAATTGGTGTAGAATTTGACATTTGTCGGAGATTTGTGTGTAAATGGCTTAGGCGCTTGCCTGTAACGAACCGTGCCTGTCATCGTTTATAATGTGGATGAGTTACGAGTGAATTTTCCATTGCGTGGGTATTTTCTTATCCAAAACCGAATACAGCACAAAGTGGAGAAGAAGTCAATTAAGTTGAGCGGCAAGCAAACAGCACAAAGACAATAACGAGATCCATAACCAGAAACTAGGAGAACAACTATTCAAAAGTAGTTTGCTGAGCTGGCTTAGTTCCGTTTGCATGTCCATTCCAGCAGCTGACATACTTGCTAATAGCATGACAAATTGACGTATCGATTTGCATGTTTCGTCCGTCTAGACAAAGGAAAGTAATACAACGGTCTAACCAATACCGGAAATGCGAACAGGCGCACGCCAGCTTCAGTTGCTTTTCAGTTATCAATACGGCCAAGAAAGTGCAAAAGAAAAAAGGGTATCGCCGCATCTCCACAGCGTCCACCCCTTACAACTAGTCGATCAATTTCAATCAATCAACTGCTGGATGAATGCGTCGCTATCCCCATATCAAAGTCACGCTCCCTCCATAAACAAAATGCTGGAGGCCTGGACCAGAAGCAGGCACTTAGCCATCACCAAAAAACCTTTTATTCATTCAACTTGGAGCCGGAGTTGTCTAGATGGAAGCGGATGGAGATGGGGATAGGGTGGACGAGTGCGAGAGATCTGTGCAAAGTTTACACAAATAATTTGTGTTTATTTTAACAGCTACTGCGACGCTTAATATCCCAAAGGCTCCGACAGCTGCGTCGCTTCCCATGCGGCACTTAATGGCCTCCAGCCGAAAGGAGACGAATTCAGCACTGCACCACTGTCGGCAGCTGGACCTCCACTGATTATGCAAAGAAACGTCGCGCGCATCAACTGCCAAGTGAGCTGGTCGTCCTGTAATGGTGCATGCGTCGTGTGCCAGCTTAAAGCCTTAAATGCCAGCCAATTACGAGAGCCTGGCCACTACGCGCACTCCGAGCAAATATAATTTTGTGTTTAACCGCAGGCATCCGCTTGCCCAAGCAGCGCCCTCTCCCATTTGTGGCCTGCGGTTGCCGAACTGACCCTGTATCGGCGTGGCCAGCTCATCGATATCAAGTTATTAATGGCTAATAAGCAGATGAAGAGACAGTGAGATAGAAAGGGAGAGGGAGAGAGAGAGAGAGAGAGAAAGATAGAGAACAAAAAGTGTATACAATCCGTAACAACATTATTTGGTAAACAATTTGCCTTAAATTAAACCAGTGAGGATGAGGCGAAAACTATTTACGGAATACGAAATCGGGATGCTCTGCACAATAACTTATTATTAGTAAAATGAATTTATCAATTAAATTAGACATATATACATATATACACTTTTACATGTTACAAATATATATCTATAATGGAATGTTAATTCCCAACTATTTCAACTCTGATTATTATTTAAATTTAATTTAAAGATATTATTTTGTTCTACTTTCTAAATCTTTAAATAAGATAGTATTTTTTTTTTTAAAGCTCTTTAAATACGAAATTAAGAAAAATATCTTTTTGTGTCTACATATATATGTTTATATATATATCAAATATTTAAAACAAATTTTCCTTTCAGGGATATTCCTCAATAGACTAACTTGCAGCAAGTGTCTATTAAATACTATGACAATAAATCCCCAATTTGTTTGTGGCTGGTTTTGCCCTAATATGTTGTGATTAACACACACTGAGAAAGTTATCAAACTAATGATTTTGGCTAGGGTATCAAAATGTTGCCAGCGGCTCAAGTTGCTAAGCAGTGCTCAGTTCATCATATGATTACCCACAATCCTGCCCCATCCCCCATTCCCCTGGTAAGTACCCCAAGTCGAAGGCCAAATGCAACTCCCAGGCAATCATCCATTGAGCAGCATCAGCCAAGCAGCCAGGCGAAGTCGTTCAAGTCCTTCTTGACGTCGTCTCTTTTTCTGTTCGTTTTGCCACGGGATTTAAATGCAAATTTCTCTCAAGATCGACGCACTAAATGCGACTTGCAAATTAACGAAATGAACCTTTAACTTGAGTTTAACTTGGCGCCTTTTGCCAGAGATAAGGCGCCAGCAGCAACAACAAGAACAACAGTGACAGCTACAGCAACAACAATGAAGCCGACAGAAATTGGAGCCAACACAGTAGCAACAACAATAACAACAGCAATATGAACAAAACCAACAACAACAGCAACTATGAAAATGGAGCCCAAATTTAAACAAAGTTGATTATGCATGCATTTGGTTTCAACAGCACCGAATTTTTGGCAACGCTCATTTTATAGCCACGCCCCCTTCCCTCCCTCCCCTCCCTGCACCCACCGACTTCCTGCAGAGGCACCGCAGAATTTGACTTTTGCATTTTGTTTCGCAATTTCGGGGCGAAAGTTCAAGTTGGTTCCGTATTCAGCTCTGCTTTGCCAGTTTGTTCTTTTCAGCTTAGCTTGGCTCTGTTCTGTTCTGTTCAGTTCAACTCCGGGGCTTTTGTTTGGGTTGTAAATGTTGGCTTGTTGGGTTTGGTCTAATTCGTTAGCCTGGCGTAAAGCAATTGCTTTATTGTCATGAAGTGCGAAAGTGGAAAATATGAAACTGTTTTCAACTTGCAGATGGCATCAGCGTCAAATTTGTTTCAAAACATTTTTAGAACTAATCAGTAAAAGAATTGCAGCTAATCTCTGGACAAAGCGCTTCAACTTTACAAAGTTATTTTAAAGACTTGGGCAAGAAATGAGCTCGAAAATAATATGAATTATATTTAATCAAACTCAAATGCGCATTGGCCTTCAAGCTTAAATGGAGATTAGAGCTCCCATTGCTTCCTTGAGATTTAACTTGCTAACTCGCCTCAGCAGAGGCGACCCTCATGTTTTATATTTATGTAGGGGTCTCTTGCTTAATTAAGTCGCATAGATGTGTAGTGGTCTCTGTTATCCCAGCCCTTACACGATATTAGCGCTTTTACATATTGCTGATAGTTGGCCCCACTTCATCTATTAAAGTATCTGGAAGACAAATGCAAATTGCTGTCAGCTAAAATAATTGCTTTGGCACACACACACCCTCATACACACACTCGAGCAATGACCGCACACCACGGACACATCCTGGCTGTGTTGAGACCTATTTCCAGCTTGGAGTCAACCCAAAAGTTGGACGTTCGCAAATGTATAAATGCGAAAGCATTTAAATTTGCTCAACTTTTGCGCTCCGATGCTTTAACTTTTGACACCTAGGAGTCGGGCAAATACAACCTTAGGTGCTCGGATAGGGACGAGGGGTGTTGTGTTGCTTTCACAGGAAGCAATGAATTCATTCATTTGTTTACTCGCTCAAGTGGCAACTTCATTTTGTAAACACTTTCGTTTACATGCAACTTTTTTTGAGCACCCAAAAGAACCCAAAAACAGCAACCAATGTACGAGCAGCTACGGGATTGTCGAGCTGGTAAAGGATTGGCAGGGAGGGGAGAACAGTGTGGCGGTTGTGTAAGGCAGCCCACAAGTTACATATCCTTTTACACACAGCCGACCGCTGAGCCGGTCGCTGAAGGAGCGACCAGAGCGCGTCGCTGCCTCTGCGGCTCTCCCACTGTTCTCTGCTCCCCGTTCGTTTTAGAGTTTCTCTTTGAATTTCTCTGGTTGTCGCTGTTGCTGTTGCTGTTGTTGTTTCACAGCTTCGCTTGGGAGTTTTTGGCAAAGTTTCGTGTTTTACTTTTAGTTTGTGGCTTTCCTGGTTTTATCTTCAACTTAATAAAATGCCGTCAACAGTTTTAAATGCAAATTTTCAGCTGCTGTTGCGACTGCGTGCGGTTGCAATCTCCGTGCCGCCAACGACACCCCGCTCCCCACGCCACTACTTGGCACAAATGAGACTTGCAAATGATTATGCGTTTTGCTTGCATAAGTATTTAAACTTAGTGCGAGTGAGAATCAGGTCCCTGATCCCTCGGAATGCCAACCAGGATAACTTAAAGATATTTTATCAATTTCTGAACAAGTTTGTGTAGCTTAAAAAGTTCACAAAGTGTTCTTCACATCCCCTCTCCACACTCGTCACCCAACCCTGTGTTTAGTTTTGCAGTTAGGTGCAAGCGTTGTTGTTAGAAGGTCAAACACGTGTGGTTTGGGATAGTTTATGCTGAGCATTCCTGTTTTACAGAATGTTTGCACTTTGTCCCAGTTAATGAGCTGGAAATGCAAACTTTTTCAATGTTCTAGCTGTTGCTCAATGCCACAATTGAAAAGCAGTGCCAGTGACAAATGATGTTGGCTATGTTGGGAATTAGCAAATTTAATTTGAGTTGCTGGTGAAATCTTCCAGAAATGTTTTCAAATCATTCAAAATCAAATCAAGAAAAGCTTATATATACTTATTTCATCTCATCTCCATTTTCCTTATTGCCAAGCTGGATAAAATAAAAAGTTTTTCTGTCTGTTTTGTAAGGATGCGGAGAACAATGCCAGGCAATCATATCCATATTTCATTTTGTTAAACAATTCAATTGAATTTGGAAAAAAAAACAGTAACAAAATACAACAAGTAACTTACTCAAAAGTGTCAAAGCAATCAACAGAGAAATGTGGAAAAGTTTGTGGAAAACTTCCAAACACGTACGCTGGGGCATGAGGGGGGTTGCATGGGTGACACGCCCCCGAAGAAAAACACTTCTAATTAGTGAGAAAATAAATAAATTAAAAAAATAAAACAAGAAAACGAGGGATGGAACTGTAGAGCCATACAAATTTATGATAATATTTCACAAACAAGAAAGAATAACAACAAAAATACAATTGAAAATTTATTTAAATCAACAAAAAAATGTTGAAACATAAAGTAATTAAAAAGTTTGCCGCGCATTTATGGCGTTTGTTTGGGCCAGAAACAAGACGGCAAATAGACAATGAGACATAGATAGAGATAAAGAGAGGAAAGAAAAAGAGAAATAACTAAAACTGAGAGACATAGCATGCCAGTTGAATTTCAATTGTTAAGGGAATTGTTTTGGGGTTAAGTAATCCAATGATTTTTTCAGTATGTTTTCTGTATTTACATGTCAGTACTGTCGTTTCTCTGTGCAATTAGTATACGATCTAGACATATAGCGCGAGAATGATGCGATTCAAGCTGCATGCTTTGTTGGCAAGTTGAAATAGTTGTCGCATCTGCGAACTTGGCGTATGCTTAATTTAGCTAAAAGGGTGCTTAGCACTTCCACTCGCGCACTATATCATTCACATTTGCATTAGCCACCGGTCTGCCACGCCCCCTAATGCAATCCGTTGGCCACTTTGTTGCCACCTAACGAACCTATATAACAACAGCAGCAGGAGGAGCAGCCGCCTTAAAAAGCGACTTGTATGAAAAAGAAGAAGAATAGAAAGCCATAACTATAAAACTGAGAAACTGTGTTACTCGTCGAGACGAAAAAAATAATAAAAACAATACAACAACTACTGGTGGAAACGAGCTAAAAACTAGCTAAAAGCTGCATTTCCGCTCGGCTTGGCTTCCATGGCTCCTGCGAAGTCCAAAATCGACATCGACGTCGTTGGCAGAGCTGCTCCATTGTGGCCTGAAAACTACAATTGCAGGCAACTCGAACAATAAGTTAAAGAAAAGTGAGGCAGCGTCGAGCGCAGCTTTTACTTGTTACATTAAAAGCTTTCAAATGAGGTTTACTTTATGGATAATAAGTTAATTCGCTTGTAAATAAGTTGGTCAAACGGAGCTCAAACATGAGAGCGAACGGGAGATAGAAACAGAGACCGCTAATCACTTTGAAGTTGGCAACTCGAAGTTGTCTTTGTCTCTATAAGCAAACTCAACCAAGGAACTTCCTGTATCCATGGCATTAAGTGAAACTCTTTGGCAGGCGCCTGTTTAGCATTCCAGAGGCATAATTCATAATTTAAATTGCAATAACATTAATGCATGGCGAGGAGCTAAGAGCCAAATGCATTCGCAATTCCATTGCATAAATTGGCTCGTTAAATGTTTATTTATGAAAGTGTCGCTTGCCTCTAAAGATGACACCCAACTTTGATGGAAAATTTGGAGTGAGGTAAATGCATATTCAAATATGGTATATTCTATGAGTGTTAAAATCTAAATGCAAATTAAGAAACTGTTTGGTTTGCGTTCTTGGACGCCTAATTAAAAACAAACCCATAATTAAAAGTTCGAAAATGTTTTTATGGGAAGTTGTAGCGCAATCTTTGATATATTAGTGGGCTTTTAAAGCACAAAATTGTTGCTAGTTAATTTAATTAACGGTACGCATACTTACTGCAAAAACAGAGAAAAACCTAGTTAATAAATTTATGTAACATAATTGCAATTATATTATGCTTTAATCTTAAATTCATAAACGTTGCTCTTAAACTGGTGCATCAATTATTTAACAAAGTGTGCAAAAGTTTTGCAATATGCATGCCACGCCTACAGCCATGTAGCCACCCAGCCACCCACTCTCTCCCGTATTTAACGGTAGCATCCCACAATTCTATAGATGCGCATAAATACAATGAAATTAAATTAAATGCATACGTTGCGCATACGCCACGTTAACTGTTGCTCCTACATTGAAAACATTGCAACGTAAACCAAGAGCAGATGGAAGGGTGAGAGTGTTGTGGGGGTGGCGTTTGGGGATGGGCTGGCTCTGCGGAGTAAACGTAAAACGTGTTAACGACCTCCATGGAAAAGTTTCGCCTCCTTTTGGCAGCTTTTGGTCCCGTTGCAATTTCATAAAATATTAAATAGAAACAACAAAATGCATGAAAAAATGCTGCTATGAGTGTGTGTGTGAGAGTGTGAGCAGGTGGGCGTGGCATGCCTGCGAAAATTATGTACTTAATAACAGCTTCCGCAACTTTCCTTTATGTTAAGGCATTTATGAAAATGCAAAACTCAGAGCCCAGCATTTGCAGCTGCTGCTGCTAGTGCTCCTTCTTCAGCTTATTTGTGTCGCGACACTTCACAAGTGGCAGTTTTCCTTGACACTCTAGGGGAATGGGTTGTGGCGCACACTTCTAGTGGCTAGTGCGAAGTAACTATAACATTGTCGAATAATGAGTGCAAGTGCTACACAAGATAAATTAAATAAATGTACGAGTATTGTAACTTGCCGACTTTTACAACTTAACAGATGGCGAGGTGCTTTTCAGTTGAAATCAATAAAGCAATAAAACAAAATATACATAAATGCTACGTAATTGATATAGGCACGACCGGTCAAGTATTGGTTTGCATCTTTCCAATTTAAGAATATTATATACTCTATTGTCATAATCATATAGTCGTATATACAGTGGCGGACAGCTTATTAGGCGCAGTGTAAAAGAAAAAACGTAATTGCCTGCCGTAAGCTAATTATTCATTATTTTTCAATAATTCCAAAAACCGATGGTAGGTACATGTATTAACCACCAAAATTAATATGTGACCCCAATACAATGGGGTTTCCCCACCTGCTAGGTAGAATTATAAAAACGTTGCCTACTTCACGGCGCAGTGTTCATTTGAATCAGGTACATTGTGGACACCTAGGTGCCATTAAACCCGGATTTTTTGCCTAAAGTTGAGTATTTTCGGTATAAATGTACCAATCCTTCGTAGTCAGTTTATTTTCATCCTGCATCTCTGGTGCATTAAGCCAAAAAGGACTATGGACAAACAGACTACCATTGAAATACGAAAACTCATCCTGGAGCACTTCCAAATCGGATATTCACATCGCCAAATAGCTGAAATGGTCAGTCTGAGCAACTCAACTGTGTATAACATCATTCGGCGCTCCGTCGACTCAAATCGGATTGGGGGCAAGGGCAGAATGGCACCAAACAAGATTTTCACCGAAGATGAGGAACGAAAATAAAGGGAAATCCCAAGCTATCGGCTCCAAAAGTGGCTCAACAGGTGCAGGATGAAATGGGGAAAAAGTCCTGTGTGGAAACTGTGCGCATGTTCCTGCGCAAACATGACTTTAATGCCCGAGTACCACTGAAGAAGCCCTTTATAAGCGTAACAAATTAAGGGACTTGAATGATGTTCGTCAAAACCCACTTGGACAAGGATTTGGAGATCTGGAACACAGTCATATTTGCATATGAGTCCAAATTCACCATTTTTGACTAGGACGGACGGAATTATGTGTGGCGACAGTTCAATACTGACCTGAATCCCAAACACGTAAAGGCATGGTGGAGGAAGTGACATGGCATGGGTATGTATCTCGTCAGCCGTATTCGGGAATTTTGTGATTTTTGAAACAACAATGGACAAGAATGTGTACCTCAACATACTAAAGAAAAATTTACTCCAAAATTTACTACAAGGACAACGATCCCAAGCATAAGGCCAAGATATTACAGTCCTGGCTCATGAGGAACTACCTCCACATCGTAATTCCGCTGGCCCAGTCCCCAGATTTAAATGTTATGGAGAATTTGTGGGCTGTGCTGGAAAATAACATCCGGAAGCACAGCATATCCAGCAAAGAAGACCTCAAAAATGCTCTGCGGGATGAGTGGAGCAGAATCAGCACAAAAGCTACCAGGAAGGTGGTATCTTCCATGAATAATAGGTTAAGGGAAGTGGTTAAGGCTAAAGGATATCATACGAAGTATTAACATCCTTATTTAAGTTTTTATAATGCAAATATATTATTTTATTTATACTGATCCAAATAAAATTTCCCCTCAAAATAGGGTACTTTTTTACATAACTCTACCCAGCGGATGGGGAAACCCCAGTGTATTGGGGTCATATATTAATTTTGGTGGTTAATACATGTGCCTACCTACGGTGTTTGGAATTTTTGAAAAATAATGTATAATTAGCTTATGGCAGGCAATTACGTTTTTGCTTTTACACTGCGCCTAATAAGCTGTCCGCCACTGTAGTTACCTTTAGGCCCCATATATTTCAATTAATCTAGCTTTTCTTTGAAGTTGCATAAATATCTTTACTTATTGATTGAAATTTTGTTTTTAATAAACCAAAGATGGCCATAAATGAAGCCATTGCATTGATTGCTAATGAGAAGGAAGAACTCAATTTTAAAAAGTTTAGGATATTTTATCTTTGTGCTTTAGGCGTACCTTTTGGGCCTTCTATAAATCTTTTGGCTGAGCTTAGCTTGAAAATTGTATAAAATAAAATAAATAATCTTTCAATACTACTTATAGATAATTATTATTTAAAATATAATTTTAAATATTACAATATTTGTATATTTATATCAGTTGACTGCCGCTGAAAAAATAAATATTTTTATTTATTATATATTTACGCAACCAAAATTGGCCACAAATGAAGACATTCATTCGCATTGCTAAGGAGATGTAATATCTCCATTTGAAAGAACTAAGCAATTCCAAGCTTTGTGCTTAAATGAAGCTGTCTTTCTCTGTATATTTGGCTGAAATATTCATGAGTATTTCGTGAATGCTGGACAAAGGAGCTGCTGGCAGAATTCACTGCTCACGTCCAGGACTCAATGAGCTGCAAACTCATTGGAAATTATTTGTACGTCAAACGATTAGAGGGAAAACTGTTTGTTCGCTTTGCTGCTTGGCTCTTTGTCTGTTTGGCTGATTGTATGTTTGGCTGCTTAGCTGTTTGTATGATTGTTTGTCTGTTTGATTGCTGGACTGGATGCTAATGCTGATGTGTGGCAATCCAATTCAAGCAACAAATGGCAATTGTTGGTCGCATAATTACGAGGCGAACGTTAGGAAAGGCCAAGAAATTGAACTAAATGCCAGACAATTTGCCGGGTGACCAAGGGAAAATGCAGTCGATTTGTCAGAGACGTGGACAACCCTTCCGTTTAACTTGTAGTTTGTCTCATGTTCTAAAACTGGAGACAAAATCCAGCGATTTCCTGCGGATTTCCGGCAAACAAATTCAGAGTTTGGTTTTGGTGTTGTTGTTGGTCTGGCTTGTGAATTTGTTGTTGGTGTTGTTGTTTCTGCGTTTTTCGTACAAAGTTTTCATCTATAAAACTCGGAATAAGCTAGTCCCAAGACTCCAGACTTCTTTCATTTTCGAGTGTCTGGCGTTGAGCGAAATTTCTTGTTTACGAGCAAATAGTTGTTGTTATTTTAAGTTTCATTTTGTTGTTCTAAGGACTCGGCTGTACCATAAACTTTACCCAAGCCCCACACTGTCGAGGCGGAAATTAAGTTTCAAGGGGGGGACCATCACAGCCTTTTTATTCGTCCCATCATCCCATTCTTGGTATTGCGCTCAACGCCAGACACTTTTGCGCTGGGCGGCGATAAGTGCGATTTTTGACGATTTTGCTGGGTTTATGTTGGCCGGAGACAGAAGAAACTTCACTTTTCGGATTCATCTTCAACGCCATATCGCCTTTTTGTGGCATTTATTGTGCGAACTGCTTGAGACCACGGCAAAAAACTCTGTACATCGCCGCTTGAGACTTGTCTCTCAGATTGAGCTGAATTCGGGACGCCTTGAACTTAACGACAGACTTCGCTTCCATTTTTTTTATTTTTACCTCAACTTTAATGACTTGAACTTGAAACGAATAAGTTCTGGACTTCAGGTTTTTTCAACAACCACAAAGTCGCTGCAAAGGCTGGCAATTGCAATTGTAAATACAATTTGCACTTGCGTTGCTTAATCAAGAAAAACTTTTGACCACAGCTGCTCGAGCTTAATTACACAGAGTACTGGTTAAAGTTTTGAGCAAGGAGTCTAGAAGGAGTGAAGTTGACTACTTAAGCGCAATGGATTAAATTCAGGATTCAAATTTAAGGAAGTCTAATATAAATTACGTACTTAAGGTAAATTATTCTCTAATTACATATATATTGTTGAATTAATTGCTTAACAAAGTTTTTGAATAATAATACTGCTTGAAAAAAAAGCACAAAAGCCAATTTAAATATTTCCCTCACAGTTTTCAACTCAGTAGCAGACACAGCTATTATCCCAAGATTAGCTAAAAGAACTACGTAGCTTATTTCAAGACGTCTTTGATCATTTTAATCTTTAGTCTGCAAATCACCTCAAATTAACTTTTGATACTTGCCCACCTGTTCCTCAACTTCAGCTTGAGTTTTTCCTCAACCACAATGTAGCCTGGTCATTTGCTTAATGTGGGCCTTAATGTATTTGCCCGACAGACTGGTGAGAGGAAGGAGTGGCCATTAATTACGCAATCATTTTTTTGTTTGGTCAAAATGTAGCATCTGGCCTCCAGCTGAGCTCCGGGGGAGACACTGGCTGCCAATTGCATTAAATGCGCAGATATTTTTCAGTTCACGATTTTAATTCAATTTAACAAATTTATTTGATTCAACAATCGCCATTTTGGCATTGTTTCAGCGCTTTTTGTTTGCTTTTATGTTTTTTGCCAACCGCATGCGTCAGCAGTTTGTGTGAAACAAGAGACAGCGCTGCGGGCAAGTTAGAGGGAGAGGGAGTGAAAGACTAGGCGATGATATTGCATAACCAGCAGGAATCGGAAGCTGGAGAGCAGGAAAACGAAAGGCGCGAATCCGCAACCGGCAAGCGGGAAGCGGGAAGCGGGCAACGGGAAGCGGGAAACTCCATTGTCAACGGCTACACGCGTCAACAAGAATTTGGCAGCTGATTTGTTGATAGATGGAATTTTCCCACTGTCGCTGATGTTGCTCCACCGCATCCTATTGCCGCCTTCCCCCCGCGCAATCCTCACGTCCCTCGTCCATTGTCAGTGCCATTTATGCGCTTCGCTGGGCATGAGTAGGGGGTGGTGGGGAAAAAAAAACTTTCCCACAAAGCTAAAATTCTATCTGTCGACTGCCTGAGCATGCAAAAACCGAGAGCAATAAAAAGAAATAAACCAAATGGAAGCAGAAGCAGAACGGGAACTAGGACTACGACCAGCCACAGGACACGCATGTGGGCCTCCACATAGAAAGATGGGAGCAAAAAACGGTCGTGTAGATGGCAGGCAAATCGTCGTTACGTATTTTATGATATTTCTCTTTTAGCAAACGCGCCGCTCAACCTCTAAGAGAAATCATTTTATTTTGCTGACTGTCGTTGCTGAAATTGCCTACTGCCGACTGCCGACTGCCGACTGCTTACTGCAGCAGAGCCAGCAGCAGAGTACAACTGAACAGAGCAGAGCCAAAGAAAAACCCAGTTGGAAATTTAATGCACTGCAGTAAGAAATATTGAGTGCAAGAAGTTGGGAAAGGAATACATGTCAATAGGTCTTAGATAAAAAGTATAATCATTCTCTCAATTATTGAGAGAAAATACCATGTACATTTTTATTAAAATAAATTTATTTGGATGCGAAATCATTAAATAAATAAAATAACTGCATAAAAAGAATAAATGTTTTATTTAAATCTTGTGCCATATGTATTCTCAGATTGAGTCCGTTTATTCTAGAAATAAGTTTGTTATCTGATCTCTGCTCCAATTTTCTCATTTTCATTTTTGGGTACAGATTCTGAATTTGAATGGTAAGTTAAAGTTCTTAATTTGCATTCAAGAAGGTAAAGTTGTATCAAGATACTAAAATTTCTAGTCTATTTCTATTTCTAGCCCATTCACCACTGGGTGCACGAATGTGCACCGTGCTTCGAGCTAGAACAACCCCAAGCTTTGCGCCCACACCACTACAGGCTCATCAGAAGCACACGCCCAAGTTGATGTGGCTCTGCGTTTTTATATCTATTGCCGTATTTTCTATTTACTTTCATCACCGAACCGCAGTCAACATCATGAAAATAATGACATAAGTGGCGTAAAACCCGAAAACAAAACAGGACAAAATAATAAAAATAACAACAAGGAAACCTATTTTATTTTGTTTTTCAATTTCTCAGGCAATTTTGCATAAAATTGGCTTAGCCCATGCCTGCCCAGTGGAAACTTGCGGCCTAGACGCTGTCCAGACATTAAACTGCCGTGATTTCCGAGCACGAACCCAAACTGACGGGTGGCAGGGAGGCCAGGTGAGTGAGTGGCGGGCGGAGCGGGGATCTGATACACAACTATAAAGCTTTTCGGTTACGACAAATTCAATTTATTTTGGGCATATCAAAATGTTGTCAGTCGCTCGCTCGATTGATTGGGTTTGAGCTGGGCTGGTCATTTTTTCTCTCTTTCTAAACGCACAAATTGAATTTATTTGCTGCGAATTTTCAATGCACACAAAACACAATTTCAGCCTGCACCAGTTGCCAGTTGTCGGTTGATAGTTGCCAGGCTACATTTATGTGTATGATGAGAGGACATATCCGCATAAGTTTGTCCGATAGATGAAAATAATTCGATTTGATTTTATTTGCATTGCTTTGACAGGCTTAAGAGAAATACCGCTGCTGCGGGGTGTATGTTTCTGGCTGTTGTGGACGATAGGCGAGTAATGCGCTTAATGTGCTGGCAAATTCGATATAAAATATGATTTGAGCAGTTTGTTTGATATCAATGTACCTCTTATTTCCATTAACTTTTTTGTTCTATTCGTATCAGGCGACATTCTCTTTTTATTGAGGAGAACATCTGCTTTACCAAATGAAAAAACCCATTACAAGTCAAAATTATTTACGATCGCCTTGGCATAATTTACGAGGGACTCCAACAAATGAACTGGAAACCACTCCAGAGACATTTTATGGTCCCATTTTAGTCGAAACACACACAGAAAATAAACGCAACTAATTGAAATATATGTATATATGTTTTTTATATTTTTACGGCTGAGACGCACGCTTTCTGTACGCAGCAGGGACAATGACGGCAGGACTACAGGAACGGGTAACAGTTCAGGAACGGTAATGTGTCGCTAGGGGTAGCTGGCAATTCAGGGAACCCGTTACGAGGGCTTGTTATTTTTTGTTACCTCACCATATGGCTGTTGATTTTTACGATGCGCCTTCCCCCGCCAAATCTTAGAAGCTCAAGTTTCTGAAAGTCAAGCCAGAAAAGGCCGTGGAATGGCTTCATTAGCCAAGTGATAGAACTGCTGTTTTTTACTTGGGAGGCTGCCGTTTTCCATTTGGCATTTGTCGGGATGTTTGCCGTTGAGAAGTTGGCGACCATTTTATGATTAGTTGTCCTGTCGGTCCGACATGCCTGCTGTGCCATTTATTTCGAGGACCTTTTCTCCATGACACTTTTCATTTCGTTTCCATTTTTGCCTTTCGCTGGTAGGCGCCATTAATCAAATCTTCGGCCTTTTCATGATGCATTTTTAATTCAATTTCGCACAAGGCCTTTCTAATGGCTTCGGGGCGTGGCGCTTAATCGAATTTACTTACTAGATGCGGAAGATACCCTACAGCAGTCTAAAATATTACTTACTTTTGTCAATATTTGATTTAGCATTTCTGCCACTTTACTGACAGGCCGGCCTACAGGCAAAGGCAATGGCAAAGGCAATGGCAATGGCAACATCAATTAAAGTGCGTGCCTTTTGATTGGTGTGGCAAGGGGAGGTGGCTTTGTGGAGGGAGCGCCATTTTGACAGCTACCCTGATGGATTTACAATGCGCCTCTACGGGGCGAGCCCACTCAGGTAAATTCAATTTCATTTCAATTTCAGAGCAATTTCATAAGAAATTTAATATTTAATTTTTCGCCCACAAAACTTGCCTTCCATCTGCGTAGGTGCCATTTGCCTCAATGCGAAGCCACCCAACCACATTTGGCTCTACATGTGACAGTCAAACGGTCCACACTATCCCCCACACACAGTTTTTAAGCCAAACTCAATTTATTTTGGTAATAAGACAAAATAATGAGGGTCATTTGGCATAAGCGATACAGGCGAGCGGAGGCGGATGTCGTGGGGAACAGTGTGGGGAGCAGTATGGGTGTGTGGGGACGAGTGAATAAGTGGGTGAGTGGTGCGTGTGTCCTTTAAGTTATTTGTTTGCACACATTTGTGCGCTCGCTTTGACAAATTTGTCTTTGCCACAAATTTGCTGCGTTATAAATTGAGATGCGGGCGAGGCGTTGCAAATGGCCATTGCCAACTTTTGAGTGGCACGTGGGGCCCAAAAGGAACGCCCGAATCGGATGCTACACTTTCGAGTTGTGTAAGCGATATATATATATTTATTTTATTTTTTTTTTGTTATCGATTCGCATCTAAAATTGATGCAGAGTCTTTGCAAATAGATCAACAACTTCCTGTCCATTCTAGTGCATCCTTCATCGCTGTGTATAAGCTCGCCAATCCACGAGTTTAAATATAATCAGCCACTTGAACAGATGCGCACCGAAGTAAATATTTATCCGCACTTTGTTCCTCGATGCCTGCCACTCAATTCAATGCACACATTTGCTACCTCCCCCAACCACTCTAGACCCTATCAATTGGTAAAATATTACGCATACACAGCGCCACGCCCATATCGGCAACGCCCACACCAACGTCTATCATACAATTCGCCAATTTTCATTCAAATAAAATCAGCGGGCAATGGAAAAAAATTTCGGCGAAAGACAAGCAGAAAAAATATAAAAGAAAAAATTGGCGAAAATTTCAACATCAGTGGAAATGCGCAATAAAAATCGTCTATAAAAATCGGCAATGCGCACACACATACATACAGTCACACACACGCTCCAATAGACTAGCATACTCTGGCACACGCACGCATACGATATATGCAATATGAGAATACCCGCATCCTCATCCAGTTTGGAATCCAGCATCAGCATCAGCTCCAGCTCTAGCCTCAGGATCGATGCCGTGTGCAAAAGTAAATGGCGCACTTCGTTTAATTTTTAATTCCGCTCAGCATTATCCTGATTTATTTTATAGGCAGCCTCCATGGCAAATTCAACAATTATGACTTTCAATGTGCTACGCTCGTTGGCAGGAGGAAAATCGGGTTGCTTGATGGCAGGTTGCAGGTGGGATGTGCTGGTGGATGGCAAACGGATACAGAAGCTGTTCAGCTGACAGCAGCTGCGTTGCAGAAAGTGCGCAATGGTATCCTATCGATAGCGAACATCTCCCCCAGGTCCAACCCCTTTTGGTAAGAGGAATAAACGACTGTCCACATCGTTAGCAAGGTTTTTCATTTCGCTTTGCTGTTTGTTTATAGCGCATTTGTGGCGCTGTCTGATTAACTGTAAATTTAATTTTTATAATTTTTTGCGAATACAGAAAGCAGAAAATATTTAAAGTAGCAGTCGACAAACAAATACCCTTTACTGAATTGGCATACTAAATCTATAGCTATACACTTCTTTCTTAACACGCACAGAATTGAATAGGCAATTATTATTTTTAACAAGAATTTGGCCTGTTTGTCGTAGGCTTTAACTTAGTTAATACTCTCCGCGTGTAATATTTTTGGTTGCAGAAATCTGTGAATGCAATTGGTTGGTTGGTGGTGTCGGTTCGAGATTGGACCAGCAGCAACTCTTTAGAGGTTGCGTCTGTTGCAGTAGCCGTTTTTGTGCAGCTGGGTCGAAGTTCGCACGTTGTGGGCACATATAATTTCATTAGCCTGATAATCCATGAATATTGAGAGCTTTATATCATACTTCATTGAATACTACTGAAATATGTTGTTATGCTTCAAATGGCTTATTTGTGTTCATTTTTTGAACTATGTATGGCGACTATCCTTTCAGGAAATATCAAGTATAAAGTGTGTAGCAAGCTGTGTAAAGTTTTTAATATCCGATCACCCCTCTCACCAGCTAAAGCGCACACCCATTTCAAAAGTTTGGTCACATTGTAAAATTCAATAAATTTGCGAGACTCGCTTAAATAGGACAAGTAACACCAAATTTTGCCACCGAACTTGCTCGCATTTTATCGAAAAAAGTGCCAGCAGCAATGACAAAGTAAACAACAACAATTACTGCAGGAAGAACAA
Organism: Drosophila atroscutellata; assembly: GCA_035041605.1. Classification (NCBI taxonomy): domain Eukaryota; kingdom Metazoa; phylum Arthropoda; class Insecta; order Diptera; family Drosophilidae; genus Drosophila; species Drosophila atroscutellata. Next base: position 1,580,113 of record JAWNLA010000137.1, on the reverse strand, counting down.
GGATGTGAAAAGCCTACACAATTTTATGGCCGATAAGCGGAAAATGTGCCCCAAGCACATAAAAGCGGAAATCAAAAACTGAACGCGTCGCCGCGGGCGCTTTGAATTTCTTGCGAAGCGCCGATAAGCAGACAATGGAAATGGAAATGGAATGGAACGGGCTGGTTAAGGTAGGCGTCAGATAACAGGTACCGCAAAAAGACGACACCCCCGGCACGCTTTGTGCGCAATCACATTTTAAAAAATTGTTCAATAATAATTAATGCAAGTTTGCAATTAAATGCGATGCATTCAAATTATGCTGATGACCATGACGGAGGAGCCAACTGTTCGCAGAACACTCCAGAGGCAGTGCTTAAAAGGATTGTAGGGGGTTTACACACAAAATATCTGCAATTCAGCTTCAAATTTGTGCTGAATTGTGCAGACAAAGTCAGGCTTGCGTTAACCCCTTTTGGGAAGGTGAATGGTTGCCGACGCCACTGCATTTTATACATTATTGGCTGGAGCGTTGAGCGGCGGCTGTTGCCTTTTGTTTCTAGCCGCAATAACGAGAACAACGGCATTTGTAGGAGCTGTGCCAGTCGACAGCATTTGCCTTTTATGATGGCCGCATTTTAATTGAAACTGTTTTTGCAATTTATGAAAAGCATAACTTTAAATGGCACTAAAGTTAATTTTAATGCGGTTTGCCGCTGCGCCACTGGCAACAAAAGCCAACTCTATAAAGAGCTGCACGCAACTATGGGCGTGGCCATGGCTGTGGTCCTTCTGTCCTTGCATGCACAGATATTAACAACATAATGGCGGCCATTGAAGAGGCGAGGGCAAACAACGGCTGCGAGCGACAGTCGATTCGAAGAATTGGAACTTGAAGAGCAACTCTGCGGCTCTCTAGAATGTACATAAGTACACACAAATATGAGTGCCTGTGGTGTCGAATTCATATTCACAGCTCAATAGCCTGTCAGGCAATTAAACTGCTTAATTATGGTCTGTAAACGTCACTTTAGTTTAAATGCGATTAAGGCACATCTACTCCAACGATAATGACCAATAATAATACGACATTTTTATTAACATGAATACAAGTGAACGAACGGATTTAAATACAATTTATATTCGCTTTTATCGATGTAAATTCATAATTATAATCCAATTGTCGTTAACAACAACTACAATAAACAATTATTTATAAAGTTCTCAATTGCCTCATCGCGTCAGAATGCAACTGACATTTGATGCACTCTGTGGTTATCCAATATATGCATATAGTTTGACACTCGATACACTACCCAAGAGCTCGTTGACCATACTCGAAATATCTCAATTCACCAGCGCATCTCTTTGTGGTTGGGGCCAATTGGTCCAAATGACAGCCAAGCTCATTAGATGAATTTGTGGCCAAAAATCAATTTAAATATTGGATATTTTGAATGTCCTGGGACCACAGACGCCGCTACTTGATCAACATAATGCGTATCTATTAGCTCTTTACGTTTGCCATCCGCTATCCGAACAATGCCTAATTATCGTAATGAGTTTTTGGACTTACTCTCTGTGGGGGCTTTAATAGATGGCCCACTTTAAAAACGGCAGCCTATGTTTATGCCCTAAATCTGAAATTTATGGTTCAACGCAGCCAAACTTTTTTAGATAAATTTGCCAAAAACTGCGAAAGGCTGAAACTTTTCTAGAGTTGGTTAGAAGTGATGCCAAAGTTTGGCAAGAATAATGCTTGATATGCTCAACGGCAATTAGCTGAAAGGTGGTTTTTCGCCAAATTAAAGTGTTACTAGAAAAGTCAAAATCGCTCAACAGCGAAGAATCGGAAATTCCGATGAGTTTCCATGCATTTTGGGAGGGGGGATTATCAATTTCTTTGTAAACGTAGGTCAATATATATTTTTAAAATTCACATGTAGATATATAGATATATTCAGAGATGTCAAAAACGAATAAACATTAAAATGGCTCAATATGTTATTTATTATAATATCATCAGAGAAGAATTCCATACTTGCATAATGTCGACTCGGCAGCACTTCAAATCGATATCAGTTCCATTTGCTCAAATTCTAATTAGCTGACCAATAGCCAAAGGATCCGTGCATTGGCTGCTGGGCAAAAGCCACTTAACGAGTACTTAGCAGCAGGCAGCTGGTCTGAGATGCTTGTCAACTATTTCCCAATCTGGCAATTATGCGCAGTGTCCAGTCTGAACTGGTCACACCTTTTGAACCACAACACACAGAGTTAGTTGCCCACATCAAAGTCGGGTGGGAGCCTGAGGTTGCAGACGTTACGCACGAAAGTGTCAGCAGGATGTCATCAACATCAACATCAGCAGCAGCAGCCGCAATGCACAGCAGGAGCTTATGCCCTCATTGAGGATGGGATGGCGCGTGTTATAATATTGGAAAGCGTGTAATTTTGATTAAGCCTACCGGGCACTCCCACTCCACCAGACGCCCACTTATCCAGTAATCAAGGCAGCCACTAAACGGACGTGCAACTAATTGCTACTTAATGGACACCTGCTGTGCATGCGTGTAATATCTGTCAAGAATATCATGGGTCCTCCAACTCAAGGGGTGGGGCGGTGGATGAAAAATTGTCTGTAAAGAAAATTGAATTGCAGCTGACTATCAACAGTTCTCGGGAAATTTGTAATTTTCTTGGAATTATTCAATAATTTTGAAATGTTTGGGGCGTAAGGGTGTGGCCTTTATGTCGCAACTATTGACTTTAATGCGTCGTCTTTGACCCTGTCCCGTTTTGAGCTTAGGACGTGTTGTGTCGTTCGCCCCATTGTTGTCGGTTTTTTGCCCGTGCTCCATTGTGAAAAGAATGTACAGACACGAAATTAATCTCCTGTGGTTTCGCATACAGTTGCGGATACACATAGATAGAGGGATAGAGGTGAAATAGAGACTCGGACGGATAACACTGCGTATGTCTAATGCGTCTCATGTTGCGAGTGAATTGCTGTTGCTATTGCTATTGCTGTTGCTGTTGCCACATCCACCTATTCATGGAGTTAACAACGAGAAAAGCAAAAGCTAAATTAAATTTTCGCATTGTGAGCAAATTTTAGTTGCCTTTTTTCCTCATTTTGTTTTTCATTTGCGAGTAAACTGCTGAGACGGACTGCCAACTAGCCAACCAGCTAGCCGGCTGGCCAGTCAACCAGGCTAGCTGAGCTGAGCCGCATTAAGCTGATTTGCTTGGCTCTCTGTCGATGGGTTTGGGTTGCCGCAGTGCAACTTTTGGCCAGACATTTGCCACGTTGCGTATACGACGCGAGCAGCGCTTGGAATTATTTCGCATTAGCTGCCGCAGTAGTTAATTTTAATACAGCATTTTAATTAAGCGCTTGTTGTCTATGGCCATACAATGGTTTTCATCGTTCCCTTGCCATAAAAAAGTCTCTGTTAACAATGTTGCTGTATGACTGAGAGATACCCAGGACTTTTATCTGTTGCTTATCGCTGCATTGTCCATTATAAATATTGAAAAGTTAGCTATAGATGATTAAAATTGTAGAGTCTGCTAATGAGCACTGGAATTCATGTAAATAGTATAATTTAAAAATAATGAAATTTGATATACAAGCTTGCTCCCTTCATTATTATTATTATTAGATCGTTGCATTATATTGACCAATGCTATTGAAAACTTTTTATTAGCCAACACAGAATTCATGCAGGCAATTGGCCAAGTTATTTAAACTTTTGCCGATACGGTGTCAGTCAGGGCATCATTGAAGGCATCAAACATGGTTCATTGCCTGACAGCAGTGGCCGAAAGTACACAAAAGTCACACAACATTAACTTGAACTATGGCAAACTTTCGGACTTTGACAAAGATGCGAAGGAATCCTTTGGACGGGACGCATAATCAGCGTCAAACAACGTCGAGAGTTTCGTAGTAGAAACTTTTCAAAGCTATTTTTGACTGTGGTTAACTAAACAAACACAAAGTGCTAGAGAAAACCAACCCAACCAACAGCCTTTCGACCCAACAAAACTGTCGCCAAAAGACGAAAAACTTCATCTTGATGCGGTCGGATTCAATTAGATGCTGCACAGTAGCGACCAAGTCCCAGACATGGCTTCAACTTTGAGTCTGCATAAAAAACGCCAACAAATCTTTCTCCAGTTGGCCATTTGATTACGAAGCGTCTTGGGTGCCAGTTAACCAGACAGACAGATAGACAGCCAGAGTCTAAGGCCAAGTCGGAATGGGCCTGTTTAGGCCAACGGTCAGTTAGTCAAAAGTCTAAATTACATTGACTAAGGGTCGCTGCTGTTGTTGCTGCTGTTGTTGCTGTTGGGCATTTGCATTTGCGCCCACAAATATCCGCAGGCGTCATTGTTGCTGTTGTTGCTGCTGCTTTTATTGTTGTGCTTTATTAAAGATGCATAGTTTGAAATATTCAATCAACTTTGGGGCCAGCAACTGACTACACCGAAATTGGCAGCGCAGTTGCCTTTGCAACATTGTTGCTGCTGCCATCGCAGCAGTCGCTGCTGTCGTTGTGTTGATTTATGCAACGTTGACGTTGACTTTGCTGCAAGTCGCATTGGTCGATGGCTCGATGCTTGATGGACGTTGGACGTTGGATGGTGTAATCTGGTGGTTGTGCGACTGGTACGGTTCATGACCGGCCTGTGGCCGTTGCTGTGACTGTGACTGTAGCTCTGGCTCTGGCTGTAGCTGTGGCTGCCTTTTGCCGGCCCAGTCATCGACATAAGTAAATATTTTGTAGCTATTGCTCTACGTAGTTCTACTCTGCTCCTGCGCTGCTTTGTCGTGTGTGTCCTGCAGGCATTCAATTATGTTGTGCCAGCAAGTCGGAGCCTCGACTGACAGACGGACTGCCTGACTGACTGCGTGGCAGAGTGAGTGTATGTGTGTGTGTGTGTTTATGTGCAAGTTAATTTGTTATTCAAATTTGTGTGTTATGTATTGTTATTAGAGTGAAAACTGTTGTTGCTGTGACTGCACCCTGGGAGAGTGCATTGGCCGACTGGCAAATGTTGTTGTTAGCAACCAAATGACATGACAAGTCGATTTTTCAGAAGTCCATTGAAGTTGGCAATTCTATTTCGATTCTTTACATTATTTAAACTGAGGATAATATACTATATATTTACAATTTGCAAATAACAAGGATTATCGATATTGGCAGTAATATGAATGCTTATTTGATGTCACACAGACTGCTATCCATTATCAAAGAATGTAGAGATATGATTTTAAAATATTTGCCTCTATCCTTGTTATTTCGCTCATTTTAAATACAAAGTTGTTCAAGTATATTCTTAGAATTTCTGAATTCTAATGCTTCAAATCCTATCACACACTTGAATACAAGATTTATTTATGTATTTATGTGGCCTGTGTAGTCATATGATAAATATAATCAAGAAATCCTGCTTATCGCCACAATTTATGCTTATGTGCTTTAACAATCGAAACCATTAATTAACTGACTTGCTGCTGCCTGGCACATTCCCCAGTGGCTCAATCATTTACCTTGACACCCGGCGACAACAAAAGGAAACCCTAGGAAAACATCAACTCGAACACTAGCCCCTGGTTTACCCCCATCCAGTCTGAGCGATAGCCAACTATTAAGGATTAAAGCTTAGCCGTCTGGCAATACGTCTGCCTTCTGCGTTCTGGGTCTGAATCATGTTCCGGGTCTGGCAGTTGTCTAGTCTGGCAACCCCAGCGGGAGCACCCACACAATAAGGTAAAAATGCGGGGCTAAGCGGATTAATTTGTTGACGTGTTGCTCAATAGAAAAGCGAGTAAAGAGTAAAGAACTAAAAAGCCGAAGCGAAAAGAAAACCAGTAGTGAATGCAGAAGGAAATCCAATAATAATTGTCGACCCCAATGACTCGATGAGTTGAGAAATTTATACAACACAACAAAAGCAACCGCGACTTTTTCAGCTGTCAGCATTAATTAAAATGTTTTCATATACTCCAAACTCGTCTATATATCAACGGCGGCGGTGGCGGCAACGACTGACTTCTAACACCTTTAGAACTCCAACGGGCGGAAATGTCTTCGGCAATGGGAATCAAAACACGCAACACAAGACGACATGGCATAAAAATGTCAAACTCCCCCAACCCCATCTCCCAGCCGAAAGAGTTGGAGATTTCAAATTTATTTTGGGCTTTGAATTTGTCGCCGCGTTAGAGCAAACTAATTTTTCAATATCTGCTCGGTTGAATGGAAATTGTCAGGATTAAATAATCGATTTCTAAATTTAATTATGTTTAGCTTGAAAGCAAATTTGTTTGTTTTTTGGTTTTCATTTTACTCTTAATAACAAAACTGACAAATATTATATATCATTCATGCCTGAGAATTTAACAATAAATGTCAATTAAGTCCAAAAATGCATTCAACTTTTAAACAAAAGTCATCAGCTTAACTCTGTAGCCACCGATGTTTGGTTAGAACTTTGCTGCTTTTGTTGAATTTTATTGGGGCAGCGTTCGTGCCTCAATGTCAAGTGCTCGACAGGTTAAATGGCGCAACGAAGGCCTGTCAATGAATAATTGAAATCCAGCGATTGACCATCGTTTTTTTTTTTTAGGGGTAATTAAAAAAGTTTTTCAATATGCCTCCGACGAGTGTCAACTCGTGCAATTGATAATGTTTTTTTCTGCTTTTTGGTTTTCTGTTTTTAGCTTTTGTCAGCCGTTCCGCTAATTGTGAGCTAGGTAGAGGGAAATGGAAAAGTGCAGTGTGGAGAAATTGCTTGGCTGACGTAATTAAAATGCCGTCAAGCGGAGTTCTGTGCACTTCGTAATGTGCAATTGATGCGACAGGCCGTTAACTGCAGTCCCGCATAGAACCGACCACTCTCCAGCTCTTTTCTCCAGCTTGTCTCCAGATTTCTAATTAAATGAGCCAACGGCCAATGCAGCGACACATTTGTCTTGAGTGTCCGACAATTTTGTGACTTATGACGACTGCAGATGCAGAACAAGACAGAGAGAGGCAGAGAGAGAGAGAGAGAGAGAGGCAGAGAGAGAGAGAGAGAGAGAGGGAGAGCGACAGAACTCCGAGTGGAACACCAACTCCAACAAAAATGGAGGATGGGAAAGAATAGCCAGCGTCCGAGTGGAGCAAGATTTATGAGGTAAAAGCAATTAGAAAGTGGCATCAACAAGCGATTGCAGTAGGGCACTATTAATAACGTTTAAGAGCTACAGCAAGGGTGAAAGCTCAAAGCAGAGAGTGTAATAGTGAGAAAGAGATAGAGAAAGAGAGAACGAGGGATAAACGGTTGAAAGGTTATTTAAGAACAAGTCAAGCAGCCACATTCCGTGAGCTAAACATGATAACCTTTTTTGTCTCTCGTACATTTATTTAATATAATGCTTGTAATTTGATTGCCTCAAGTCAGCAGTAAGCCTCAATGCCCTTTGAATTTTCCAATCTGCCAATCGATTCATTTTCTTCTTCAAACTCCCTCAGTAGCTCTTGTAGCAGCTCCAGCTCAATCTTGATGAAATCCAATTGTGCTTCCATATTTTGGGGTCGAATATCAGCACTAATACCTGTGATTTAACTTTCGATGAGCATAGAAAAATTCGAAGATATTTAGAACTTACCGCGTCGGCGACATAGAATACCATATAATGCATTAACCGCCCCAATACTTCGCTGCTTGTCCAAAAAGTTGGCGGCTATAACATCCTTAGTGCGTGCAAGGATTTTTTCCCACCTGAAGCATAAGGCACGCGATTCATTATAGGATCGCTCCAGCTTGGAAAGATCGTTCTTGAGGCCCAGCACGGTAAGAGCCGCCTCGTTTGTTATTTTAACCATGTGCTGACGCATCTCCTCGATCTCCTGCAGCTTCTTGTTCTCCAATTCGCTGATCTCGATCTGGGCGAGCACTAATCCACAAGATTGCAGTTAGTACAAGTTTATATTGACGTCTATCCCACACTTACTGAGTGCATCGCAACGATCCATGCAATCTTTGGGCGAGGTGAATATATCAGAGATCTTCACCACCTCCTCGAGAACCTTCTCGTAGGGTTGAAACTCCTCTACGGTGCCCTTGAGCGCCTCGCGAAAAGTCGTTAGCTCGCTAATGGAGGTCTTGAACTTCTTTATGTCCTCGCTGAGCTCCTCGTGCAACTGCTCTTCATCGTGGATGGCCTTCTCAGCGATTCGCTTTTTGTCAGCGCAATCCTTGATAAAGCTGTTCACGTCGATAAAGCGTTGTCTGAGCTCTTCCTGAGTCTTGTACATCTGTTTCACTCGATCATCATTTATCTGAGACTGGCGCTTTGAGTTCTCCAGCATTTCCTGTTGCAGCTCGAGCATTTTATCATGCTCCCGAGTATTGTGTATGTGGAGCAGCTCGATAGAATCGCCGGCGGAATCCACAAGCGGCGGCTTGCTGTTGAACGTTGGAATGTGCTTAACAGTGGCTGCTGCTGGCGGATTTATAAACGAATCACTTACATGAAATACTTGTCCTGTATCTTCGACAGCAAGTAGTCGCCCACCGCCTCCTCGGGCCGCAAGTCCAGATTGCCCAAGACATCGAGTGTCTTTGTTGGCTTAGTGCGTGGCATTCCAAAATTGCTATATAAAATAACGAGAAAAATAACTCAATAAGTGTTCAAAGTGCATTAAACACTATAGATTAAATGTATAAGTAACATGTTTAACGATGCCAACCAAGCTTATTTTTATTTTCAAAGTGAATTGCAGAAAAACAACAACATTGGTTGCCTGGGCAATGATGAGTTGATGGCAACGAATGTTTGTAACCGGGTAACCACGTGACATCAGAAGTTCAGCTTTTGCCGACAAGCAATTTACTTAATCATCTTCAGGTAAAAATGTTTATTTTAATGCATCCGGCATTCATCTGCTTATGCTCGAATGTAGTTTTCACTAATTTTCATACAGTATTATATAGAATTACCTGAAAAATGTTTAAACAACAGCGCAGTTTATTCAGATTTTTCAAGCAAATCATCAAATCGCTAGTCACAGAGTTTCAATTAATTTAATTCAATTAATGCCTTCCTTCATCTCACTAACTTAAGCTCACTAACTTTATTTGCCTACAACTATCATATGTGTGTTTATTGTCAAATATTTAAACCTGTTCACATTGTTCAAACCACACACAAAAACAGATCATTGAAAACGCATATCAATATTATATTTTTGCCAAATATATTTCGCGTACAAGTTTCGAAAAATGCCGCGCCGTAAGCCCACCACGAAGACCGATGTGCTCGGCAATCTGGATCTAAGTCCCGAAAAGGCGGTGGGCGAATATATGATATCTCGCAAGCAGGAGCGCTTCTTCGTGTAAGTTCCAACTGCTCAGTCTACCAGGTTGAGGGAATCATCCACGTCCTATCCTAGGAAATCGCCCAACTGGGACTCGGCTGGTGACTCCGTTGAGATGCTGTACGTAGCCAATTGTCGCGAGCATGAGAAAATGATAGAGCTGCAGCGTCAGCAGCTGGAGGATGCCCAGCATCAAGCGGAACTGAATGATCAGCACATCGCACAGATGTACAAGATGCAGGAGCGGCTAAGGAAGCGCTTCATTGAGGTGAATGGCTTTATTAAGGACTGTGCGGACAAAAAACGTTCTGCCGAGAAGATCATTCGAGAGCAGGAGGCCCAGCATGACGAGCTGACCATTGGCATTGATGAGATCAGAAGATCACTCAGCTCGCTAAATTCATTTCGAGCTGCTCTCAAGAAAACTGTAAGCGAGTTTGTGCAATATGAGCGAGTCCTGGATGATGTGGTGGACGCATCCGATATTTTTGTATCGCCCAAAGATTGCATCGATCGCTGCGATGCTTTAAGTGAGTACATCTTAGAGAAGCTTTATACTATGCTGAAATTTGCTGCACAGTGCTTGCACAGGTTGAGATCACTGAGCTGGAAAACAAAAAGCTGCAGGAGATCGAGGAGATGCGCAAGAGTATGGTGAAGATCACCAATGAGGCGGCTCTCACAGTGCTGGGTCTCAAGAATGATTTGGCCAAGCTGGAGCGATCTTATAACGAATCGCGCGCTCTGGGCCTCAAGTGGGAGAAAACATTGAGCATCTGCAAGGACACTGTACGGAGCAATGATTTGGACAAGGAGCGTGCTCTCGATGGCATTCAAATAATCTATCGCATGCTGTGCAAGCGTCGTGGTGCGTTTCTCCTTGAGTGTCTTATAACACCTCAACACCCTAGACTTTCTGACCTGACAACGATTTTCACGTAGATATCGACGCCACTTTTAATAGACGCGAAGTGGAGAAAAGCTTAGATTTTATTAAGCGTGAATTCGAGCTTCTAACGCTCGTCTTGCATGAAATGGACACAGATAAAGGCAAAGGTGGCAAATCTGCCGATGGCGAAGAAGAATTTATGTGTGAATAATGATTAAGGTTAAAAGTTTTGTGAAATCTCATGATCAAAAAAAAAAAGGAGAAAAATACTGTCTTACGTCATATCACTGTCTTAAAGACTTTTATTTAATGTCATACTAACCATTAACTACCCTCTACTCCCAAAACATATGTTTGTCTCTTAAATTTGTGCTTAGACCCAGCCAAATCAAATGACAATCGATAAAAAAAAACACATTTAAGAAGAATATGGAGAAATTCTCAAGTGGCTGTCGATTGGGGGGCGAATAAATTTAACGTTTGTCGGCAACTCGACAAATCGAATCTCTTGCATCTTTCCATTCAATTGGCAATTGGATTCCATGGCCGGAGATAATCTAACTTAAGCACAGATAATTCTTTTATGGGAACATTTTGATTTCGATTTGTGTCCTCGCATTTACAACTCGAAGCTCGTTGCTCAAAGCTCGATGCTCAAGAAGGTAGGCACGAGTCAGAGAACTAGCAACTAATTTCATGCCGCCGTTGCCACGCCCACTTCCATAGAAGTTTTGCCTCTTTGGCTGAGATGCATTTGGATGGGAAGAGGGCGTGTCGATTGTCTTTATTCAATTTACTTTATTTGATTTGCGACTTTTGCCGATATTCGCTGAAGAACTTAGTTCGACGAACTGGGAACCAACTCGCCTAAAAATCAAATCAAATTCGCCAGCATCAGAATAAAATGCAAAGAAATTTATTTTCCTTTAGAAAAATTGTGTAGTACATATTTGTGTGAGTATTTGTGTGTAGTTGGTAAAGTCAACGTTGGCTTATTTAAATGCCGCCATCTGACCACCCACAACTGCCGCCCGGGACAGGATTCGATTCGGTTTGTGGTCCTACGGCGTGTCGTTTCCCCAAGCAGCGAAGCGGAACGAGGCGAATCGAGGCGAGGGGCAGCAATTACATTAAGGCACAGATAGTTTCGGTCTTGCCCCTTTTTGTGCCGTGTTGTCGTTTTTTGGACAATTTGGCTAAGCACTTAAGATTTGTTGCCTGTCATTTAAATAATTGAAAATATATCAATTGTAAGCAATGCTGAAACGAAATTGAAGCAAAACCTGCCAAATTGTGTTCTATTGTTCAGGAACTTAAGATGAAAAAGAATATTTTGATCGTCGCATTCATTAGGAGCGGATGGGGAAGTCCGTGTGAATTGTTTGGTGGCTGTCCAACCTGTCGCTAGCGCTAAGTGTGTTGATGACAATAAAGCCTAATGGCATTCCCTGTTAATCCTTTAATGGCATTACATTTTACAGTCTGCAAATTAAATAATAAGCTCCTTTCAATCGTAGTTGGCAACGCGTGGCAGCAGAAGAATAATTTTCCAGCAATTAGCGTGGGTTGACTTAAATGTTGTGGAACGAAGACAAGCAATTCACTGGCATCCAAAATATCGAAGAATTGTTCAAATTCCAATCCAACTACACATAAGTCAAGTCCTATTCAAACACTAAACAAACGACCAACTCCCTTTTACCCCTACTGAATAATAGTTGTTGAAACTTTGCTGGCCACACACGATTCAGTTGCCTTTTAATTTCTTGCATAGTAGACGAAACACTTAACTTAACTTTACAAGTTCTTAAGGTGCCGGGCAGACAGCTGAGGTACGGGTGTGGGAGACAGGAAGGGTAACCTAAGAAGACGTTGCGACAAATGGCAACTACAGAAACAATTCAAGACAATGGCAATGCCAGAGCAATAGGAGCAACAACGAGCAGAGAGAAACGAGACACAATTAAATGCTACTTGAAGTCAGAGACAAAGTTGGCTTTAAGGCAGTTTAAAGTGAAGGCTGCTTGAGTGGCAGGCAGAACGGTAACTGCAATAAATGTCGTACGATTACCGCAACAACAACAACAACAACAGCAACACATGGAACATCTACAAAGACGGGAGCAACAAGAAGGCTTCAAGTTGATTAATACTATAACACATGATTTATTATGCCTGTCAATTGACAGGCAGACGCGCAGGCTGGCAGGAAGGCAGGAAGGCAGGCAGCCAGGCAGGAAAAGCACATTATGAAAGACGACTGAGGCGCTTCAGGCGGAGATTGGTATCGGAATCGCTTTTGCTCGTGCGCCTGTGATAAGATGGCAAATCGGCTTAAGCTCAGGTTCGTCTGCCGCATCGCTCCCCTGCTTCGCCCGCCCCATCCCATCCCGACAAGCAAACAAACAACAATCGTCATCATCAATTCAGTCAGCGACATTAATATCCTCTCGGGCGGGCCAAAGCTGTCGTCTGACATTTGTGACACCTGCATTGATTTGTCTTCCTTTTTGTGCCCGGACGTGGGTCGCCTTACCGAGGATCTCCCTTAAAAGCCACCTGCCCGCCATTGACTGAGTGCCTTTCATGTCTTACAAATGCCTTTTTTATGCGCTAATATCGCTGTGGTTTTTGGGTAGCAACTTAACTTAAATTTGGCAACCAACACCAACCACCCACCTTTATTCAGGAGTCGCAAGTTGCGTGGTAAGCGGCAAAAGGCAACAGGCAACAGGCCCATTAGTGCCAGGTTCTAATGGCCTAGACGACAAGCCGCTCGCAATTACTACTACCCCCAAAAAGCAGCAGCCACTACAGAGCACTCATTCTATTCGTAAGTACCTTCGCATAGTTGATAATTTATTCATTTGCCGACATCAGCAACAACATTTATGGACCTCAGTTGCTCAAAGTTAACCGCACACTGGCACACACCCTGTCACACACACACATGTTTTTAAGATCTAGTAGCTATGCATAAAGAACTTGTGACAGGCAGCTACCCTTAATGACTTCATTAGTGGAGCTGAGCAACCACCCTTCTTCGACAATGCCTGCAATCAAGTCGACTATCTTAAGTCCTCTGATCCGCCCTGTTTGTGCGGGGCGAGAGGGGGGGAAAAAAAAGTGTATCTTAATTTTTAATTTGATTGCCAGGCGTCAAAAGCAACAGCTCAGACAATTGAGAATTATGTACGAATATTCTTATAGTACAACAGCTGTGCCATTAGGTGACTGAGAGAATTTCCACAAAGGGCCCAACCCCTTTTCCCGACAGATTTTTCAATTGAATTGCGGGCCCTTTGTTGGGCCTCAAGCTGCGAATACAAACGTTGTATTTAACTGCGCATTTTATAAGCCTACGCAATTTTTTCATATCATTGTTAAGTTGTATTTTTTGATGGGTGTGGAAGGGTTGGGGTGTCTGACATTTTAAAGACTCCGCACAACTGTTGTAAAAATTGGAATTGTAAATTTTACACTTATCAAGAGGCATTTGTTGCCTTTTATTGAACCGAATTGCTGGGCATATGTGTGCTCCCTTTTTTCACTCTTGATTGCGATTTGCATAAAATCATCGTTGAGACTGGGAAATTATGTTCGGTTTTTACGACTATTGAACCGGGTTTAAGGAAGTGAAATGTTGCTGTTTATGGTTTCTTTTGTAATTCCAAAATAGGCTATCTGGGCACATAAAAAAGGGAGCCACAATGGCTTAGCATAGATGTGAAGCAATATTTATTATATCTAACGATGGCACAGCAGGTATGTAAATTGACCCCTTTATTTCCTTGCAACAAAAATAAGAAGCTCCTCTCTCTGGGATGATCTAGTTGAACTTGGATCGGAGACAGCGACCTTTAATTCTGTTCCATGTCAGTTTTAAAATAGCTTCTGTTGCTGACTGATACAAAGCAGAGAGACATCTCAAGCAGATGCCTTTTACAATGACAAGCCTTCATCCCTTCGACCGCCTGCCTCTTGGGCGTGTAAACATTTATAAATATTGACAACTTAAAGTGAAGTTTATAAGTGACACGAGTCTGGCTCCGGACACCCCTCCAAAAAAGGAAGCTTTTTAGGCAGGGCAACAGCAATAATAACAGCAATAACAGCAACAACAACACTTGTGGTCAATCTTGAAAGCCTGTTTGATGGTTACCTCATGACTCACGGAGCCAGCTGGTGGGTTGGGTAATAAAGTCCGCTACTTGAAACTGTCAGAAGTAAGTGCGTGTGTCAGCCAGTCGTAGGGGGTGTGGCGGGGCAGGGGCGAGGGCTGGGGCGAGGTTTGTATCGGGCAAATAGCATACAAAGAGAAAGAGAGATGACTTGATGAAAATATTGACAAAGCAATTTGCTTGTCAGACAATTAAGCGTCTAATTGGATGAATGCATGGCCACGTGGTAAGAGGTAACAGAAACGATATAGAGAAAGAGAAAAAGAGAGGTAGATAGAGAGAGTGAGATAGGAAGTTGTTGGCTTGAACTTTAAACAAGTCTAATGCCCTCATTTCAGTGCTAGATGAATGCGACAGAGCTAAGGATTTATGTGCAGGCAGGCTGCGATATCTGCAGACAACTGAAGCAATAATCACAGGACAATAAATTTCAAGTGCTTTGCTTTACCAGAAAAACACAGGCTAACGCTAAAGCTAAACAAGAGGCGGCAGTTTTTAATATATATAACTCAGAGATATGCTAGCAGAATGACAGCTGTACGGATCCGGATCTGGACACTTTGTCACAAATGAAACAACGTCGAGAAGATGCAAAAATATTTCAAGTATATTATGGCAGCTGAGTGCGAGGCGACTCTGTAATAAATTGGGAGCGATAGAGAGATAAGGGCTGGAGGAGAAGGAGCTGTATCTAGTTGAGTCCACAGCTGCTCTTAGCTCAAGGACTAAGCGGCCTGCAAGGATTTGCACGCAAGTGCAGAGAATTTGTCGCTAAAGATAAGTGAAATATATTCCAAACTGGCAGTGAAAGTGTCTGCGGGGTATTTGCTGACGGGGGCATGTGTTGGGGCTGAGTGGGCAGGGGTGTGTGTGTTGGGGGGTTGACAAGCTTAACTGGCACTAAGTGGACTGCATCGCGATGCCTGATAGCTGCATTAGAACCTATCAAAACGCCATTCAAGTCGCATGCATTGAAAACTGTAATCAAGTCGTTGCTCCTCAAAGTGGGTCAGTCAAATAAAAATCTAAGGGAGGGTCGTGGGGGGAGAGAGGAGAGGTGGCATTTCATCTCTTCAACATGTGCTACGAAAATGAAAGTATTTGCAATCCAACGCAGTTTCCATTGAAGTTTTCCCTCTGTTTTTTTTCCTTTCTTTCCTTTTTTTCATTTGGCTCTCTCAGCTCTTTTCACAAATTGTCGCCATTTGCTGTGCACGACAAGACGAGATGAGCCGCCGTCGCTCCAATTGCCCCACTTGGAGGAGCCACGGTCGTAGATAAACATGTGGGATAAATGGAGGCCATGCCTGAATGGCTTTCAAAGCGTTCGCATTTAAATTTCATAGCAGCAGCTAGCTGCTAGCTGCTGCCTGCTTCCGTTAACTTATGTCATGCAATTGACATTACATTTTTCGGCTGTCAGATTGATGAACTGACATTTTGCCTACCATGGAAGTCACAAAGTTCATGTGAACTTTAAGGAAGTTGCCTACTGACAATTGGCCTTAAGCAGTTGTCGCTCATTTTGTGCACCGCCAAACCACAAGCCAACCAAATGCCATCTAATGGACAGCGTCGAAGAACTTAATTACTCTCTGCTCAGCGACTGGTCCGAAAATGTTGTCCATGATTGGCCCCTTCACACCTCATAAGGACCGCAGTAATAAACGCAATTTGGGCAGAAATCCAATTAAATGCCCGATGCCAGATGGGAGCAGTCACCACAGCACCACACCATCCAAGCAGCAAATAAAACAGAAAACCACAACGACAACATTCGCCGACAACATCATCAATGTCTATGAGGATAATAACTATCTCGATGGGGAATGAGTTGAGTTGAGATGCGATGAGATGAGATGGTGAATACTACTCCTAAGTGACTGGTCGCCTGGCATTTATTGTGCTCTCTGATAAAAATTGCAATTATTTAGACAAAATGTGCGATGGGATGAAGGAGGAGGTGTCTTCTTCGTTCTGGCCAAGTGTTGTGAGTCGTGAGTCGAGTGAGTAACATGACAAAGTCGTCTGTAATTTATTTCCTCTGCCTCTTAGCCGTTGTTGTTGATTTTTGCCGGTTGGCATGTTGACCTACCCCGGCGTGTAGACAAAGGCAAACAAACAAACCAAGACAACTTGCAATTTTGGGCATTGATGTGGCGAAGACTCCAGCGGTGAGCACTTTAAGTACATCTCCCGCCATATCCCTCTCGGTCCTGTGGGCGTTTGAATACTGTGGCTAATGAAGTGCATGCAAATCCAGTGATTTTCAGCTAATGAGTTCGAGCTGTGGTCGAAGGTGTGGCACCAAAGTGCTCAAGAGTTTGTCCAACTTTAACAGGCAGCAACATCAACTCCATAATGCCATTCTGCAAACGTTTAAGTTCAGACTTAGAGCCATTGCCTTAGCCACTTCACAGGCGTCCAGCTGGCATCCACTTGATGTGGCCAATGTGCTGCCGTTTGCCCTTTGATGTTGATAAATGATGTTGCATTTTCATTTAGAAAATTTGTTGCCGAGGAAAGTCACTGATTGACTAACAGGACGGCATTGAGGCAAAAGTTGGAGTTGAAGTTTGAGCTGCATACATGGACAGATGCAGTGACTGCTTGTCAGCAAAACGTTTAGTGGCAAACCAACACACACACACACACTCACACATAGATAGAGTTATTCTAACTACCCACACAAACACACACACCCACACATATTACTGAGCAGTGTCTGCTGAATCAATTATGCCACAGACACCAGTTGCAATCAGGTCCAAGGGAGAAAAGCTGCAGTAAAGTAGCATACACAGCTGCCGAGGGAGATACAGATGGAGATGGAGCCAGAGGTGAGGAGCGAAAGGGGGCGGTGAGTCTGCTGAGTTGGCCAAGTTGCATGCAAGCAGCTGCTAATGCAAAAACTTTTGGCCTTAGCTAAGCGGAATGTTGACGCCTAGCTGTGGCTTCCCAAGAGTTTCCTGGTTGGGGTTTAAGCAAAAGATTTTGCTGTTGTTGTTATTGTTGTTGTTGTGGATGTGTCATAGTGTCATCAATTAATCAATTGTGCAAATCGTTTCGAACACGAAATGATTTCAATTATGAAGACAAGATTTTATGTGAAGCCAATACTTTAATTTTAAATGAGTCACAGCACCTTAAAGTTCAATTAAACGTTATTTCTCTTATAAAAATTGTATTTAAATTAAGAACACAACGAAATTGTCTGAGAGCACAGAATGTGTGAGGAGTAAGAAACAATATGGATTATTGATCTAAATGGCTGAAAGGACTTGATGCTCCTATCCCTAATCAGGCAAGTGGTTAAACTCATTTTAAAACGAAGCTTTGTTCCTTAACATGATTACTTTTTAAAGGCATCTCGACTATCCGTTGGATAAAAATCAAGTACTACTCCCCAACTAGTCTATTGAAATTGTTATTCAGCTTGTAATCTGCAACTAAATCTTATTGCAGCCAGAATTATGTAAGCACATGAGGAAAATCATATAACAGATACATGGCAATCGTAGGCGAGGACACTTTTGGTAGTATCTCCATATAGTGTGTAGTGCATCCAAGTGCTGATCCGTGGAAACCTTTCAGTCTTAGACTACTTATCGCAGGGCAAATCTTCAAAGTGAGTGACGTCAGCTCTGCTTGGCTTGGCACCCATCGGCTCTGCCAGCTGGTTGAGCAAGGACAAGGACACGCATCAACATCCGCACCACACCCGTTCTGCATCCGAGCATCCCTCGTGCCCAGTGGGCACCCATTTGCTTGCAACAATGCAACAGACCCTTGCCGGCTGTTCTAGCTGCCTCTGTCGCACTCCAAAATGCCATTGCAATTGCGTTGCCATTCTTTTGCAAAATGCTTGAAGCACTTTCATTGTGGGTCCTTCCCTTAGCCGGGACCCACTTGTAAGCTTCGTCGCATGCCCGGCCGCCCATTGTCAGTGCAACTTTTGTTGCAAGGCGCATTGCTTTAATCTTAAACATGCCAGCGGAACACTTGAACATTGTCAAGTGGTGCCAGCTGCCAACTGCCAACTGCCAACTGCCTGAGCTGAGCCAGGTCGACCCCACCATCCATCTATCCGACCGTGCAGCCCACAACAACCCATCACCACGCCCACCACGCTGCAATTGTTCCGCGCACGCAAAGCAGACAGTTGACTAGCGCTTGACTGCAGACCTGGCTACTGCCAGTTAAATGGGATCTACTCCCGAGTGGATGGTGCAGCCTTGGCTTGGCTTACTTTGACGGTCTTTAACGTGGCCGCTTCTCATCTCAAATTTCGCTTGGCCTTAAAGCTCTGGCTCATTTCCATTTTAGAGCCACGCCCCAGAGCAGCTTAAAAGCCAAAATCCTTTAGTCATTTGAAGTGTTTATCTATATCGTTTACCGCAAACGCGTCTGTTAGATTCCCTTCGAATCCTTTACGAGTTCCTGCACTCAATTTGTTGTTGTTTTGGTTTTCGGTTGTTAGTTGTTGGTTGTCGTTAGTCGGCAGTCGGTTGTTGGGCTGTTTGGTTGTTGGTTCCTTCTTTTTTGGCATGTGCACATTTAATTGAAATTTCCCAACACGCCCACCCAGCACCGACCCCGCCCACTTTTCTACGCACAACGCGCTCGTCTTCAGAGCAAATTTTAATTAAAATTTTCGCAGCGCTTTGTCGTTTTTTTCTCGTGGAAGTTCTCGTTCTCATTCTCGTTCATTCTGGCCTTAAAGTGTGAAGTTCCGAGACACTTTTCCAGCTCCTACGTGGAGATTCTACCACCCTCGAATCTCTGCTAACCCTTGTAGTCGATTGCCCCACCTCTTGACAGCCGTTGGTGAAATGTTTAACATGCAAATGAGTTTGGCTCTGCATAAAGTTTCCCTTTAAGTGTGTTTATTTTAGTTGCCACGCCCACCGCCCACCGGATTCCTCGTTAAAAAGA
Organism: Drosophila atroscutellata; assembly: GCA_035041605.1. Lineage (NCBI taxonomy): Eukaryota > Metazoa > Arthropoda > Insecta > Diptera > Drosophilidae > Drosophila > Drosophila atroscutellata. Next base: position 1,560,752 of record JAWNLA010000137.1, on the reverse strand, counting down.
GTTACAAAGTTAGTGAATATTTTAACACTTCTTCGTTGCGTTTAACATTTATTTAGCCGGGCCACTTTCGCGGGTTCGCCGCTTAGAAATTTCCTCTTCTATCAACGATTTTTTATTCTCCATCCTCTTGCATTTGGCCCTTCCATTCGCTAGCCTTGCCGCCACCGACATTTTACATGTTAATGAGTTTTTAAATTTCTATAAGCTGCCACGTTTAAATAAGAACTCAGTCAGTTGATGCTCACTGCATTCAGGAAGCACAACAATCTAACAACTTTTCACTCATCTAATCAGCAGCAATTCTATTGACACTTTTCGCTCTCCTCCCATGCCACTCTCACTTCAGAACGCCCACAGCAGCATGCCACATCCACATCCACGTCCACGGTCACATAATCATCATCATCATCATCAGCAACATTGGAGTCGCGGTTGCAGTCACATGCGAACAAATCTTTGGCACGTTTCAATTCATTAGCTTCGTGACATTTGTCGTTTGATTTCACTCGGGCAATAACTTTGCTTGCCGCACTCCCCTCTCCCCACGCCCTCATCCGACCTGTATCCCATTGCAGCGTCGCATTCATTCATGCATTCATTCGCATTCACACGCAAGTCCCAACCCAGCCAACTGCCCCAATCCCCCCGATCCACCAACCCATACCCCCTGGCCCAATATGCGTTGCAATGAAAACGCATTGTGGTCGAAATTGTTAACAAAATGTCAAACGGAAACCCGGCGACGGCAGCAGCGCCGCCGGCATTGCCCAATAAAACTTCAATAGCCTCGGCAACCCGATGTTCCTCAGTGAGTGATTTTACGCAGCCGAATTATAGGAAGTGCTACAAGGAGATGGAAATGGGTGGGGGGGGGGTCCGCAGTGAGAGGGGATGAACGGGTGTCAACTGATTGTGCGGTTGTTGTTACAATTGTTGTCATTGTTATTGCTGCTGTGTTGTTGTTCTCGTTGCTGCTACTTGCACGTGCAACAGAGGGCAACAGGGATGAGTCATTCTGGCAAATGTGATTTTGCAAAGAATGTCATTTTTCAACATGCCACTAAATAATGAATGCCACAACAATTGAACTTAATAATACAGAGATATTCATTTGATCTGATAACATCAAATACATAAAACAAATTTATGTTATGCAGTTAAAGCAGTGTCTTTGTTCACAAATTTTAATTAGCGGCTATTTATTTAAAAGAATACTTTTTATAGTTCTTACTACAACTAAAAAAACTATTCTACATTATTTCTCCCTTTTTTAATGTCAACCATAAACTTTTGTTAAATTAGCAAGTCATAAAAGTGCTCCCCTTTTAAATATTTTTTATGGTTTGCTCATGTTCTATTAACTAGAGTTTAGTTAAACTTTGGCATGATTCATTGTTCAATTTCAATGTTAGCTGACAACAGACATCGACTTTCACCAGAATTTGGGTAACAACTGTTACTCATATTCAGTGATTTTTTGGGCATTTCTATTGGAAACTTTTGCCATGACAAACAACAAGTTCAGTGATTTTGTGCACATCCCAGAGCCAAAAAGGGACATGCGACTGCTCAACTATGCAACACCTTTGTCGTTTCTGTTTCCACTGTACTATTCCAGAGTAGCTCATTTTGGACAAAATAATGCCATGTTGCAATTGGTGTTGTTGTTGCTGTTGCGGTAGTTGCTGTTACTGTTGCTTTTGTGGTGGTTGTTGTTGTCACTGTCGCTGTTGCAGTGCTCTTAATTTTGGGTTTCGGTGGCGGGCACGTATGCAGCTCCTATGTAATTATGGAGCGCACATGTGTTTGCCTGATTAGGCGATAGGTGGGCGTGGCTGCTGTCACTGCTGCCTATTCGTATGCAGCTCCATGCGTCTCCAGCTCTGGGTCTGGGTCTGTGCTGGGGTCTGGGTCTGTGCGTGACCGGCAGTTGTTGCGATGTTTGACTTACAATTAATAGCGAATGTGTGTGTGTGTGTATGCACATACACACACACACACACACACACACACACATACGTACGTAAATGCATTTACAACACACAACTCATTATCAAATTTGTCGCGAATTTGTACACCATGTTGTTATATGATAAAGGGGGCGTGTCTTTTGTGGGTTGCAAGTGTTGTGGTCAGGTGCGAAAAATGTTGTTTTACTGGTGCGATGCATTTTGATTGAATCGAATTTTAGAATGGGCTGGCAAATCGGATATTGCAACAATAATAATAATAATTAATGGATATTTGCAATGCAATATATTGCAGTATTATATCCGCTTAATTATCTCTCTCTTGTTAAGTGCAAGCAGCACCACTCTTACCACACCTCGTTGCACATCGAACATGTTGCATTAGGGGCAATTACATTTGAATGTGTGCGCTGTCAGCTAGACAATGACATCTTGGCCAAGCTTCCGCAATGGATGCTGTCTGGATAGTTGTCGTGTCGCCAGCTTCTTCATCAGCATTAAACTCATTTACTTACTTGCTAGCGTACCTGATGCATCCTATCCCTACTCTGCCACAACCCTCGCTTCCGCCGATCCTTCAGCGTGTCATGTAAAAAGCGCAACATGCGCAAAATTTGCACATGCAACATAACTAACGTACTGCCTCGGAGCGATTCTCAGCGAAATGCAAATCAATTTGCGGCAAGTGCCTCGGTTGCCATGACACATGCCTCAGCTGCCTCGGCCTCTGCGTAGCTGATGCTGGCCTGCCCGCCGAATGATGCATTGCTTCCGAATATGATGACGAGGCGTGTTAAATGCTGTAACACAAAAAAAAAATAAGAGAAGATCTGAAATCCGCCAGGCAACGGCCCCCAGTCGCCAGTCGGCCGTCGCCGGCTGCAAATTGGCAGTTGGCAGTCACTGTTGGCAGTGGCAGTGTGGAGCCGAGAGTTGCTTCATGGGCGACGTTGTGTCAGGGGACACGCTTGAAATTTATTGCCACAGTTGTAAAGTACGAAATGCGTCGTAATTAGTTGCAACTTGAGTTATTTGTGCAACAATGCAGCGTGCAGCAGGCAAACCAATCGACCAATGAATTGCCCGGGCAGTGCCACTTGGAGGGGCAACTTGCAACACTCATTAGAGCCCATTGGCCTATTCGCACATTAGACACGTACGCCTCGCATTTGGCTTTTAAATATTTTGCTTTCATTTTAAAATGCATAAATTTGTGTGGGCCATAAATTTGGACTCGTACTCGTCACTCGGCATGCCAATGAGACAGAGGAGCAGCAGGAGCAGGTGGTGGAGGTGAAGGTGGAGTTTGAGGTTGACTTGAATGCCAGCCTTTGTCGATTTATCAGGAAATTGTTTATTATATTGTAGAAGAACTTTTTTTTATGTGTGCTTCACTCATCGAGGACATTGCGTTTTTGCGTTGTTTGTTTTATGACCAACGACATGGTCGTCCCACCACGCTGCCCTCTCCTTCCTAAGCTGGTGAGCTGTCTTAGTGTGGACAGCTCCGCCCAGTTGCTGACGGCTAGCGAACCATTTGGGTGGCAGAGTTTATGACTGTGTGTGCCAAAGCGTGGGAACAGTCGCCCATGATCATGTGAGGCATTGCTCATGCCACGCCAGTGTTGCTAGTGAGGATTGTGATTCTGATTCATGCCAGAGATTTCGATAAGAATGTGTCCAAGCTGGGGAACACTGTCTGCACTGCGAGAGAGAAAGAAGGAGTCGGTAGAGTTATAGTCGAGAGTAATTACAGAACATACTAATAGGTGAGGACTATTGCAGACCTAACTAATGCCATTTTAACTAACTTCATGTCTGACTTCTTTCTACGGCTAACCTTACTAGTCGAAACTTTAGTCAAGGGCAGTTCTATTTTATAACCAATTTTTAATTAAATAATACACCAAAGTTAAATAAGTCTCACTGTGATATAACTATAAACAATTATTTAATGTGGTATTATATAGTTTTAAATGTGGATAAATTATGTTCTGCAATTCTTCTTGGCAACAACTTTGCAGCCAATAGAATTAGTCGCCTAAAAATTACAAATTCAAAGATCTTATAAATGCTATAAAAAGCTAGACAATTACACCTAAATTTTATTGTCTATATTAATTTTACGTATTTGATTCACCTATTTTTTTTATTTAGCTAATTCACTTAGAGACTTCACAAATATATAAATAATTTTAGTTAGAGACAAACTAAAATCAACTACAATGAAAATGTGAACAAGTTCCAGGAAGAATGACTATCTAAAATCAATAAAATAAAAAGTTATTAAATGTACATAAACGAGCGTTAATTACAGCTGTGTATTCTGTGTAAGTTCGATTGAGGAAAAAGTACCAAGTAAGTGTTCTTCTGGTTGAGTCAGCAGTTGTTGAGTTTTACTGCCTTTAATAATGTCTGGCTTAAAGGCACGTTAAAGCTTGTCATTTCCTATGAAATATGACGACTTTTTATCGAGTAAAAAAAGCAATGATTAATATTGACAATATGAGCGTCATTTTTGGGTTGTTCGTTTCACATTGCTGCCAGTAAACAGACATTAAATATAAACATTTCAAATGCTTATTCAGGTATTAGCATCCTGAAACCAGAACAAGGCGCAAAACAAAAATAGAGCACTATCCCCACAGCTACTTCAATGTCGAGTGGCCCCCACAGTGAAAGTCACTCCCACGCCATCCCCTGCTCAGTGTGTGTGTGTTTCTGAGTGTGTGTGTGAGTGGGCCACCCATGAAACCCCAGACACGTCAGAATTAATACTCGTCGCCACACGAATCAGTTTTTGCCCCATGTTTGGATGTTTGTATACCCATTCCTACACATGTTGTCGAGGTCTGTTCCAATTATGCCGCACTCGAATATCAAATTAAGTGCCCGCTGCTATGACAGTTTTAATGTCTTTAGCACCATAAAAACAGAAGCCCCATAAACGGGTGGAGCACGCCTCAACATCAAGTCAATGTACAAACACAATCCACAACACAATTATGGAAATCAGAAGCGCCCTACACACCTACACGCATATTTGCTGAGATTTTCTCTTGGGGCGAGCAACCGAAAGAAAAATATGACACGGAAATTCTTTTGGTTTGTTGCATCGAAGAAAAATGCTCACCTCATTCTAGTTGCTGCCACTAAAATAATATTTCATAATGGGCAGAGAATCATTGGTATCTCTGATCCGATCATCTACACCCCCGCAGTAACAGCTGCTGGTAATTAATGGCTGGCCGCGTTCAATGCACTGAATAATCACGCGACTGCGAACTGCGGCAACTCTTTTCAAATCTCGGCAAATAAATCTTGGCAACAAACTGCTTAAAAAGGCCAAGCAGACAAAATACGAGATATAGACAGAGACAAGGAGAGACAGAGCGAGCGAGGGAGAGATACGTAAAAGTTATTTATTCCGGTTTAAATTATAGCCTTGGGTTAAAAATGTTGCGATTTGTAAACGGAAGGAAGAAGCTGAAAAAAGGATTTACTCTAAATTGCGCTAAATTTAACTTGTTTAAACAGTATAATAAGAGATTGACTTTGGGGCTAAGCCCAACAGGCATAGATAATGCTAATGCTAAAAATCGACAAGGCTACTGTTAAAAGCTGTTTCTGGGAAACGTTCAGCCATAGAAGGAGTGAGAGTCTTATTATTATTTATTATTTATTATTTACTAGCTCAAAAATGTCACTTAATATTGAGAGCTTGACTTAGCCATTTTTCCATGAAAAAGTTTTATAGCTGACAAAAATTGAGTCAACCAGTTTGTTTTGCTATTTTGTAATTAGCCCCTGTTTCCCATTTCTTAGGCCACTTGTTATGTTTAACCTTTAAAAACGAACAGATAATCATAAAAACTATAGTTTATATTTTTATATGTTTCTATATTGTTGCAACTAGTCTAGCAAGTCCCGGCTTGCGGTGATTTGCAATGCAATCGCCGCTGCCCACAGATGCTATTCGGCTTAGCCAAGTTCTTTGTCAACTTTGTTGGCCAGCCAGTCGGCCAGCTGGCCATTCCAACGGCAACTATTGGCACTAAAGCCGCAGTTACAATAAATACGCTACAAAGTGAACAATTTGGCGTGGGGAAGGCGTGTGGCGTGTGGCATATTGAGCAATCAAAGCCAACTGCGTCCGGGCCGCATTTCATCCGTTGCGTTTGTCCTGGCCGCCATCTCCTCCTCCTTCTCTAATTGCATATTGTGCTGCTCGTTTGCGTTGTCGCAGCTCTTGCGCTCCATCAGCTGGCCATTCCATTCCACTGCCGACCCGCCCCCCTGCCCTGCTGCACCACAGTTGCCCCACCCCATGATCCGCCTCCACGCCGTTTGCGCTTAAGAGTTGTTTTACATTTTTAATTGAATTTTCGCCATAGTTGGCATTCTTTAGAGATGTCTTCTTTTGCTCTTGTTGCGACTGTTGTTTGCTGCTTTTACGCTTTTTCATTAGAATTTACACTTATTCATTAGTTGCAACATGCAGCATGCAACAGCTGCAGCTGTAATAAAATTTTATTTTATTATGCGGACATACAATTCATTAACCAAGAGATACTAGTTGTGCAGTGCAGACTGTGTAGTAAAAATTGCCAGCACACAGCTGGCAAAAGTGTCCATTCTATATTCTATATGTTTGGTCATCGAATGGAGTTCACAACTTTTTTTTAAACAGAAACAAAGTTTGGGTTTTATGGCATTGCAACTGAGTCTCCAACTGTACAACGGCAATATTTCTTTCATTTTTATATAATTTTGACTGCCACTTGAAAATACTTGGGCATTTGAAAATGTTGCCCATAAAAACATAAACACAACATCACCGAATGAAACTCGAGGCACATCTGCATATTATTAATGACCGGTAATTACCTAGGCAGAGAAACTGAGAAAGAGAGAGAGAGAAATATAAGTGGAGAAAGAATGAGAGCTCTATGAGAAATGGCACAAATAGCCGTAGTGAGGGCGCTGCTGTAATTGTAGTCCGATTTCTAGAGCTAATGGTCCATGGGCCACCCGAGGGAGACGAAAAAGTGAAGATTGGTTTTGGGTTTGGGTTTCGACGAGCGATTTATTTGTTTATAAACCGGTGCACATACTCTTTACTTGTCCGATTTTATGATGGAAGTGGAATAAATAAAAACTTCAACATATATAATTTAAAATAAACAAATTACCGTAGATAGTTGCGGGCATGCAACTCATCGACAGGCTGCTGATGGTTTTATTGTACAATTAAAACGGCCTAGTGTGGAAATGCAAATGCAAACCAAATAAATTGAAATTAATTTCCGTCTCGTTGTTTGATATATGCCAGCAGCCCCCCAAAAGAACTCAACCCGTGCGAGGAAGTAGCTGGCGCTCCGCGGTGCTCACGTTTAAAAATAATATTGATCTTCATTGGAATGAAGTGTTAATAAAATATTATTCTTTGCGCCGCCTTTTCATTGCCTTTCATTGAAAGTTTTTTGTAATTTGTGCTTACAAAAAATATAAACGAAAATGAGCTCTAAAATAATCATGACGTTTTTATGATGCCCTAATGTTGAAATTATGGCTCACATAAATATATAGGTACGAGGCGGTTGGAGAAGTCGACCATAAAAAAAACGATGGTTTATGTGACTGTTGTGCATGAAGAATGTGTCCACAAGTAGTAGCTGTGATTCTGTTGACGATATGATATTCGCTGTGGTTGCTTTAATAATGAGGGAAAACGTGCAGATAAGCGACTACTAGCAGATTTACTGTGAGATCAATCTTAAGTTCAGTCGTGAGGAAACTGTGGTATTATCTCGGAGTTGGGTTTATCACAATACATCGGCCGTACGCTAAACAAGCCATAAACCAAATGACAAACGATGCCACATAAATTGTGAACTTCCAAAGGCAGAACATATACCTAACAACAGGCGGGCTTTCCGTAAACTTATCAAAACATTTAGGTAAAATAAACGCCAGACAATAAAATGCGAGACAAGCCGGAGAAAAGTTCAGACAATCAACGGCAACGGGGCGACAACGACGATAAAAAATTAATGCGGAACAACTTTCTTAATGAGCTGCCAAAGGCGGTCAGATCATCCACTCCTGCCTTCCCTCCCCCTCGATTCGTTTCCCCTGAGCCGATAAACTAAATCAAATTTGAATAAGAAATGATCCCGCTCGTTGTAAAAGTCGAATTGAATAGACCTCTTCGATTGGACTGGCTGTGATCAAGTGATTTCGGCCTTTGGCCATGTGTCGTCGTCTAATCTCGAGAAGATCTGTAGGCGGCTGCTGTGCGGCCATAAAACGATTACTATGCGGCATGGGGCAGTGGGGAAACGGGGAAATGGGGCCCACAATCTGGGTCGGTTGGATAAAGAAATTGTAATTAATTAAATTTATGCGACATGTTTACAGTTTTCCCATTGTTAGACCCACAAATTTACATAATTTTCCATGGCATGTCTCGCATTCAGAATCAAAATCACATGTTGCGTGTTTATTGTGGACATAAAATGAACTTGTTCTCCTTCATTTCGGCCTAAACAATGCCCTTTATGAGCACTTCTTGAGATAATGCTGTGAATTAGAACTATGGGCAAGGGGCAAACGACTTACGATCGTTAAGTGTTATATCAATAATCTGGCTATTCTGCTGAAAATTCTTTGTTTTAATGCTCTCTTAAATTTGTTTTGTTTTGAAATGTTAAGATCTTTATTTTAAGCGAATTAAAGTGCATTCCTTCCAAGGAATTGAAACCCACAGGTCACGAGAGATTCAAAGGATGAAATAGATGCACATTCCTTTATTTCTATTTTTATTTATTTGTCAAAGTGATTATTTAAAAAATAAAATATATGTATAATAATCTTTATTATTATTGATTTAAACTTTCGCTCACTTCCATAGCTGCTAAAGACAGAGTATTATGGCTTATGATTAACAATAATCCAGATTGGATTTTCGTTTTGTAATTCGAATTAGAAGCCATGCCTTTAATAAACTCTGTCTTGTGTATTATATTTAACTAAATTGAATTTGTGTACTATTCAGAAAACTGATTAAAGTTAACATATAAAGTAAATTTGCTGGTTTAATCAAGCTTGCCAACTCTGGTATGTTTCACCTGCCAAGTAGATGTTGCAATTCAATCTGCAGTTGTATAAAAAGTTGTATAAAAATAATTGGGCAGATGCCAAAATAATGTGAAAAAGCATGTTTAAATAACTCTTAGTTTGCTTTCTTTCGTACCTATAGTAAAGATTCGCTTCGATACTTAAGAAGTAAATTTAATGTTCCTGTCAGATTTTTTAATGTGTTCAAATGGAAATACAAGTGGAAAAATGCAGAAGCTGTTGTAACAAAAACAAACATTAAGAAGTTCAGTTAATGGTATTTATTTGACAGTTTTTTAATTATTTCTGTTTCGCTTACAAGATATATGATGGTTAGCTGTTTTGGTATGGTAGCATCAATAACTTAACTTAACCCAGACATGCCTTCCATATTTCATATGCATATCAACCCGGGCTAAAGCTAAAAAGCCCCAAGTAACAAAGCAAATGCATCATTCAAAATCAGTTCGACATATTGAGCAGCAGGGAGCAGCAGCCAGCAAAGGAGAACTTTGCCAGTTGCCAGTTACCAGTTAAGAGCAGCAGAGCCCTCTGTATGCATTATTAAACCCTCCGCATGGCTGCTTGACCAGCACTGCAGGTGATTTTGCTAACAAATCCAAGGGGTCATTGTCGAGGTCCAACTGGCGATGCCACAAAAGAGAGAAAACAAATATTATGAGGTAATAAATTTGAATGCATACATCTGCATACGTACGTATCCACACATATAAACATAAATAAATATATGTATACACTGTTTTATGTTTTTCTTGGATATGTATATGACAAAGCTTGGATTAGCCGCTTTAGCAGATTCTTTTGAACATTTTGATTTAGTTAGTTATTAGTAAAATTCCTTTAAATCAAAGCAGTTTGATAAGCAGATTGAAAAAGCAAACCGTCATAGATTGAACTGAATTCGATATGTATAATTTGTTAATAATATTATACATACATAAATGCAAATATAAATATGCTAAGCTAGAAATATTAGTTTGAACTGATTGAATATCTTTAGATAAGAAAGATTTGATTAGCAAGCTGTTCGAATGGTTTACCTATTTGAAAAATACATATATCGTATATGTACGTATGTATTTGTACATATTATATATGCCACTCAATTAAGATGTTGCTCAAAGTCATAAGTTGCAAGTCGAAAGTTGCTGCAACTGCGAGTGTCATATGAAGATGTGTGTGGGTTTAGTTTTCAACACATCTGCATCAATTATGAGACATGCTGGCCGCCATATGCAAGCATACCCATATACCCATATGTACATGTATATGTATTTGTATGCTTATATATCCAGATCCAGACCGCAGTCAAATCAGAAGATGTGACAAATGAACTGTCAAAATAATACAAGTGACGACGCGAATGACGACACATGTGTGGCACTGGGTTCGCTGGGTGCGGCCTGGTTCTATCCCTTGGGTAGATGTGTTTTTGTGGTGCTCGACTATCAACTGATGACAGCTGAGTAAGCCGCAGACAGAGACAGTTTAGTGGCAGACAAAGCCGCAGAGCAATTTGTGGCACACTGAACTATGAACTTGGCCGGGACTTAAACAAATTACAAAAACACTTAATTACATGCTTCCTGTGAGCTGTTTGAGCTGTGCGCTGCTGTGATAAGCGAGATGGATGCAACGGACAATGGTCAATGATCCGATTGGAATCGCTCAATCGATCGACTGCAGCAGGTAGGAAGAAGCTCGTTAGCTCGTAGTCGAAACAGCCGAAACTAAATACGAGAGAGGAAAGCAAAGCCAAACGGCAGTCAAAACAAGACCCAACACCAAAGATGAAGATAAAGATGAAGATGAGGAGCAAGAGCAAGAGCAAGAGCATCACTAACGATGGGCATACACTGTTTCGGGGCGATGCTTATCGGCTGTGGCAAGTCGAGGCAAGATGGCCCAAAGAAAGGGTTCATTACAGGCCTTTGTGGCCTAACCTTAAACAGGCAGCTCACGTAGTGGACCCAACTCGAGTGCCCGCTGCGTGCTGTTATTTATTGTGCATGTGTGTGCGTCTGTGCGTCTGTGTGTGTGTGTGTGTTGCAAGCTGCGATTGCCTTGTTGTGATAATGTGAGACACACACTGGACGAAAGAGCAGAGAGCAATCAATTAAAAAGGCAGCAGCAGCCAAGCAGCACCTTTTTATGGTTGCGGGGCCTGGCAAAAACTTCCCGGGAATCCAAGTCGAGCTGTAATGAAGCAATTTCTACCGGAGATTTCAAGGCAGCGATTACAAATGTCGAATTGTGTTTGGGTATGTGTGTTTATACTTGTTTTTATTTTGTATAGTCTTATAAATCGTTTGTGTTATCGCTTCATGTAGGACACAAATACACACAAACACACACACACACACACACATATATATATATATATATATAGGAGTGCAAACAGCTGGGGCCAGCTGATAAGGGGCAGCAACTGCGGACGCTGTGATTTATGGCAAGTGCAACAATTGCGCAGCTATCGATGCGATTATCGATAATATTTACAAGCTAACAAACTAATGCCCCCACTCCGAATAGCCGCTAGCTCGACTTTTACTTGGCTGGTACAGTTGCCTCTGTCACTTTAGTAGCTCACGGCGCTGCCAACTCACTCGTTTGCATAAATGTCAAAAATGAAATGCCGTAGGAAAGGAAGTAGGAAATGTTCTGACAAGGTCGATGTCTGTCCACATGCACAGCTGATTTGCTGAAACAAAGCGACACGAATTATGCAAATTAGCTGAAGGCGTTTATCAAAAGCGCGTAGCACTGGCATTAATCATCTATTAGATGGCTACAACGCCATGCATATGTAAGAATCTGTTTAAAAAACATACTGACAGAAAAAGTGAGAGATAAACGAAGAATGTTTCTCGGTCCTTATGGTGGTTGTTGCCTGGCGCCAAATGACATTTTGCAGTTGATTTATTGTCTTGGCTTGTGTGGAAAATATTATAAAAATGATTTATAATCCTTATCTGTGCAGCCAGATCGTGTGTGCTCTTCTCAGTGCAGATAGCCATGGGTGAGCACAGCAACAGATACGATAGGGATAAGCCAGAAATGCAGGTATCACATTATCTCGTATACCCCTACCCCCACCCCATTCACATTTCCAATTCAAATTGCAGAGGCATTTGACTGTGAGTCTTTCAGCTTCACAGACATTTTTGCTTACCGCTAAAACTTTCACAGCAACTTGGCCTTTTCTAGCCAAACGAACAGACCGAAAGACTGGGCCGCGCCAACGCCCCAGAGGCGCAAACATCGAGCATATTTCTGTACATGGCATGCGATTATCAGCTCAGCGGAGCTGAAAGAGCTCGAACTGGGAGTCCAATGCGAAATGTGTGTCAAAGTTCAAGCGTAGGAAACGTGAAAGGAAAACGGCCACAGCCCGCGACTGGCGCGTAGTGGGGCAGAGATGGCACTCGGCCACGTTCGCTGTGAGTTATGACCGCGCCAAGCAAATAATTGCAAAATTACAGCCCAGCTGTAGTACACCCCTCCCACCCCACAACCCCCAACCGCACCCCCTCTCCTCTGTCTAACCGAGACTCGGACTCTGATCATCAATTGGCAAGCCATATTACTAGTCAACAGGGATTGTGCCAATACTTGAATATTTTTATTAAATTATTTTATTTTTTTCAATTTAGCAATTATATTTTTAACATTGGCTATAAAATATTAACCAATAATGACAGAGGCTCAAATAGCTATAGCATCAAATATTTGATTTCTAATATTATTTAAGCATTCTTTGCCTAACATTTTTAAAATAATCACAATTTGGTTATTAAATCCTTAATTAAGACATGACTCTATTCACACCCCATCTGGGAACATGAATCTGAAACTTGATTAATGCATTCAGTTATTTATTTTAATTGTAATGAAATGCATTGACATCTTTTTCAACAATGTAAAAAATCACATCTGCAACATTTCGAGAAAATATTCAGAAAATAGTTCGATGTTGCACAGTGTTGCTTTTAAGGTCGACGTTTGGGGCAGTTCAATATGAAAATGCCTACAAATTGTTGGCTGACTGGTCAACTGAGTTCAGTTGTGGGGCTGCGAGGGTGTGGGAAGTGAGAGATGAGTACTGGACTTTTAGTTGATGGCATGAACAAAGACGGAGCATGCTTTCAACATAAATTTCCATTAGATTGCGGCAACAACAGCAACAACAATAACAACAGCAACAACTCAGTAATAACGACACCAAGTTGCATGTGGCATGAAAAGCTGCTACAGGAAATATCTTTCGGCAGCCGCAAATAATTCTCCACGTTTGAGCTCGCACTTTGACATCTGGCCAGGGGGCTGCAACTGCCAGAGACAGCCTCAGACTGGCTGAGACAGACTCGCCTCCAGTATCGAGTTGGGATATTTTAATATTTGTCTCTTTGTTGACATTAAAACGCAATATATGCAGCGTCATTATTATCAGTTGCCAGTAAAGTTGCATTCGAAGTTGACGTCGAGACAGTGAAGCCTTTGCCGCTTTGCCTGTGCCATGCAACTTTGTGCATTTTTATGCAGCGGTTTTAGTGGTTGTCATCCTCGATGCGTGCGCACATATCGATCTTCATTATTGGTTAGCATTTGACTTCACAACTCTGGCATTTCATTAAATTGCATATTGTGGCTGTGAAGATGAGAACAATTTTGCAATGAACTCAGCCATAAAATGCTACAAATTAAGCTTGACATGAATTATAAATTGTATTTTTCATTGCATGCAAGAAATAAATGTTAGAAATAGCAAAACATATTTGAGAATACCACAGAATATCATAGAGCATATTGTCTGTAATAAGCACAGGTAATGGTGCTTGAACTGAAATCAATTGTGGACTTTAACTAATAGCCATTATTTATATTTGAAAATCTTTACGTGCTTGCAACCTATTAAACAAAAAGTTATTATTTTAATAGCCGAAGGGAAATACCCAAAATACAGTTAATAGAGTTTCCAAGAATAAGCCAGGACAAAGCGTATACAAGTTCCCAAGGACTCGCTTAAACAAACATCAACTGCAAACGCAGCAGCAGTCATAATATATTTTGGAAGGCGTAACCCAGTCAATGATTACCTCTCGGAGTTACTCGAATGCTGGAAATGAGCCTAGAACAAATGCCACATTTGAGGGGCATGACTGCGTAGAAAGTGTCATGCTGTTTTTATGAAGGTTGCCTCTTGCATTTCACATATTTATCAGGGTAGCGATACTCAGGTAGTTGAGAATTCCTCACCGGTGAGCCACAACGGTGATTAGTTCAAAACAAAGCGAGTGGAAAATGGATTAGATAAGTTCTAATTGAGGTCAACCGACAGAAAAGTGTGTGTGGAAAATTGAAATAGCCCATGACGGAGAATGCTATGGTTTAATTGATTCAATTAGCCATTGAAAGCTAAACAACAATTGCTTTTTCAAAAACAGCATTTCACACTTAAAAACAAAAATGGACATTTGCATTTGAGAAAAATGTTTAATTGGTTGAGTCGGGTGGAGGAAGTTGGGAAGAGGCAATTGTTCCAATTATGTTGCTTCAAATCGGGAGGTCTGATTGTTGCTGACCTCTACTCTAATCTTGGCCATATTCCCATGCAGACCACAGCAGCAGCAATCAAAAGTTTTAATGTAACTGCAGTCAGGCTTGAAATTGAAGCCAAAACAATGCAACAGACAGCAAACAAGAAACTATGCACAATAAAAAAAACTGAAAAGCCAACTGAATGAGAATGCAAAAATACTGAACACAAAAATTGCACCAATTGCAGTTGATTAAGCTGAGGTTGAGAGCGAGTCGGACGCTAAGGCCAAGCACTTGGTACGGGCCTGGCCAACAACTGAATGTGCAGCGAACACCACAAACAATAAATTCCCGGCTCGAGTCGAGTGTTGCGGGTTGTGGGGCCTAACCGCCACAAAAGTTTAGCCAACAATAATTTCGAGTTAACTTTGACACTTGCAAAGCGGGCGGACGACACAGAATGGGATAGAACATGAACAGAACAGGACCTCATGCCAGGAAGCTGGCCAGGATGCTGAGGCCCGCCCAGAGTGGCAAGAGCAGAGACTTTGTTTCGTTACGCTGGCGTTGGCTTACTCTGCAAATGCAGTTGTCATAATTTTGCATTTCACTGGAAGCCGCCGCTGTTGTTGCTGCTGTTGCTGTTGTTGCTGTTGTTACTGTTGTTACTGGTCACCAATGTGAAACTCGCCTGGGACAATTTGTGCGGCTGGCGGCCTGCTGTGACTTGTGCCAAGTTGTTTGGCTCTGGGCGCAGAGTAGATGCAAAAATGCAAGCAAGTTATTGCTGGATAACAGGCGACCGGCACCCAATAGCGACCAGTTTGAATGTAGCACCTCCGCAGGTGCCAGTGTACTTGGGAGACTGCAGATTGCAGGTGCCTTCTCACTCGTTACTGGCCAGTTGCAGACTGAGCCCATTACGTGCCAGCTTAGAGCGCCATCTGTAAATCCTCTTGCCATGATAGCCCATTGAAATGTGGGTCAAATCATAGCGTGACAGCTGCAGCATTCACAAAATAGCCATTGCCACAGCACATGGCCAGCATGGCCTCTGTGGTCAGCCGGGTTGGTTGCACATAAATCCTGACACTGCAGCTGAAAAACAATTTTCTACGGGTATGTTAAACATCTCGTTGGGGACATGAGCTGACAACGACACCCAAGCCGTTGCAAACAGCAGTTCAGAACCCGCTCCAGCACCAGCTCCAGCACCAGCTTAGCAGGCGTCCGTTCAAATTCAGAGACGACTCTGGCAAACCAAGAGCAACGACACGGCTGCTATGTCACTTGGGCGAGGCACATCTTTAATATACTGAGAGAAAGTTATTGAAATCAATTTTCATCTTGGGATTCTTACAAACTAATGACGCAAGTAACCAAAAGCTCAACTACTGTTCCTAATTAAATAAAGACTAATCCCCAATCCTCTACAAACAAACAATATTATTTAAATACTTTTTTTTATTATTTTGGCCCAATGTTAATAAGTGAACTCTTTTTAATCTAATTCAAATCAAATTTCAACTCCACTGCGAAATAAGCCAAAAGAGAAATGCCGTCATAAAATTTGAATTAACGAGCATTTGCTGTAACCTTGAGAATCGCCTGATTTCTTTGAGACTCAGCTGCAGAGTGACTTTGAATGCACTGAGACACTGAGTCTGATAATTTACATACATATATTTATTTGAAATAACATATGTGCATAATTTTCTCACAGTGCACATTCAACACAGCGCTGAAATGACGTAGCACAATTCAGACGACAAAAGCAACAGCAAAACTGCAACATTTTTATTTTCTTTTGTACTTGCTGCGGATTCTGCTGTTGCAGTTGCTGCTTGATGCTGATGCTGATGCAGCAGCAGCAGCAGCCGCTACGGCAGCAAAATGCAAACAAGTATGTCAAAAATCTGCATGTCTGCCACCACTTGCTGCTCCAGCAACAGCAACAGCAACGGCGACACGAAATCGCCTTTTTAATTTATTGCACAAGTGCTTTAAAAGACCACAGCAACAACAACAAAGGCCTACGACAAACAACCGACCCCATTCCCCTCGACAACACCCACTCCACTGGTACCAGCTATATCTCCTTCCTCTCCGGGTGGAGCCTCGAGGTTAGCAGCAGGAGGCAAAATATAACTTGCTTGGTTATTAAATTACAACAACCGCTGCACAAAAGTGAAAAAGACACAAAATTATATTACTCGAAATCGCGAGACGCAAGACGCAAGACGTTCATGAGGGGTATGGGGTATGGTATGGGGCATGAGGTAAGCGGCAGGGGAAGCACAGATTTCTCGTCTCCTCATTTCCATTGAAATTATATTTGCATAAGTAACGCGATACGCAATGCAACAACAAGCAGCCAGACAAATGCTTGTAGCCAGAGCCTACAGTCCCCATGCTGGCCGGCTGGATGATGCTGACGATGATGATGATGATGCCTCCCAAACACGATCGCTTGAGCCATTATGACCATTATGGCAACGAGGCAATGCGTCATGCACGCGCAGCATGCTGCATGATAATCCAGGGCGAGGGATTTGTGGGCGGCAAAGATTTGTGAGTGGAGGAGGAGCCGGAGTGGAAGGCATTGTCGCTGAAGCCCACGCTTCGAAATGGCAGGCCAGGCTGATCCGTAGAATCCAACTTGAGTTAAGTTTCGCGCCCGCTTCAAAAGTCATAACTTTTGGCATTACCAAGAGTTCTTACTGTAGGTACTGTGAGGTCCCAATTTAAGTTGGAACACAGTGTCAGTCTAAGCATGAGCCAAGACTGATGGGTCACTTCAGAAAAGATATGACAAACATTTTTTTTAAATTTATATAATAATATCGAATTTTAATTGAGCTGAAAATTATTGTTTTTGACAATTAGCTTTTATCATAAGGCACTTTTGAAAATAAATCAATGTTATTTATTTAAATTATAAAAATTGGTCACCAAACCAAAAACAATAAATAATTATAAATATGTTCTGTGAAATTAATATATGCAAATAATCAAAGCTAAATATTATTTATGTATTTTAAGTGCTCTATAAATAAGACGACAATAAATAATAATTTAAGTGTTGATTTATAAAACTAAGAGCAGGTCACTTAACTCCAGTTTCCTATACCCAATCCGAGCTCCATTTGCTGTTGCGCTTCCCAATCAATACTCAGCTCAACCGCAGCAAAACTAACCCATTGGGTCAGTGGCATCAGCCAGCTCGGGGCACCCTCCATCTGTCCAGGCATCAAATGCTCGTCAATGTTGCCAGACAAATACGGAAAACATTTTCCGCTTTGAGAACAATTTGCTTTAGATTCTAATCGCAATAGCGGAAATGCTATCACAGCTCCGGTTCGTCCTTGTCAATGGGCCATGAAAATTTGTGCAACACTTATGACTTATCATAATTAAAAATCAGCAGCAGCAACAGCAACTGGCCAAGTTCATGTTGTGCAGTGCAATAGACAATTCAAGCTCACATGTTAGACAGTGTCACAAGCAACTTACAGCCAGCCCACTGTGGACTTTGCAAATCTTTCAAATCTATGCGCATAATTTGCCAGTTGGGCCGAGGAAGTTGCCTGATTCGGCTCTGACAGCCAACTGACAGAAATTGATTAAAAAACCATTGCAAGGCGTCGGTTTGGTCTAGGCCGCCTCAAAAATCTCTCAAATCCTCACAAAAGAATACAACATGCATTGCTTTGGCTCCAAGTAAAGGCATTTCAATGCAAATGAAGCCACGTGGGTATCCATTTGCATGGCCAGAAAGATTTCCATTCGAGATGGACGCGTGAATAAAACGTGATTTTCGTGAAATAGGCCAAATATGTTCCAATATATTTCACAGTATTTCGCCCTTATGGTTTGCATTATTAGTAAGCCAACCTAAGGTATTGATAAATGAAGATTTCATTTTCGATTTTCAATGCTGAAAGCGCATTCGTTTTCTACCAATTTTTTAAGCCACAAACCATTCATCGAAAAACATACGAAGCATATAAAAATAAAACATTTCTGGTAAAATTTTAATTGAATTTAATTTAATTTTGGTCATTGATGTCGGACGTGAAAAAAAAATGATATAAGCATACACTTTTTATTAAAGTTTTAATAAATTCGAGAAATTATGCACAAAAAACTGAAATTGACATAGTTAGCGACACTCTGAAAGCGAAAAAATGAAATAATAACAAATTTTTAAAATATATTTTTTTGTCAGCAATCAGGGCAGTCATTCATCCGGCTTTTTGCCAATTAAAAAATCCCCAATCATGTACACATTTGCGAAATTGATTTAATGCAAGTATAAATATGTCAAAATAGCAAAATGTTTAAATATTATTGGTAGGAGGAAAAAAGAACATCTGCATACACCACAGACTATAGAGTTATATATAGAGATAACTGTATATTCTGTGGATATACCTTCCGATGGTCATTTTAAAAGAGCTGTAATCTGTGCAGTTAGCACCTTTCAGGCAGAAGTGTATTCAATCATAAGCTCAGAAAAAAACGACTTAAATTTTATTAAATAAATAACTTCCCTGAAATTACAAAGCAGAAACACAAATCTGTATTCAAGAAATCCCTTCTAAAATTCAGAAAATTGTATGAAAATTATAATTACGGGCGTATTTCAAAGGTGAATATATATATAATATATATATTTATTTAAATAACAATCACCATGGATTTTCGAAAAATTTACCCTTGAATTCATTCTGTTTTAGAAAAATGCTTTCTGAATAAAAAGGCGAATTTTCTTCGGAGCCAAAAATATCGATTTTTTCTGAGTGTACAATACTATTGTATGTGAGGTCTTAAAATAGCAATCGGCCATCTAGTGACGCAACTAATTTGCATGCAAATGCCAAAACAAGTTGCACCTGCAGCATTAGCATAAGCAGACCTACAAATATCGATGACTGGACATAGGTCCATGCAGATCAGTAGCTGGCCAAATGCGTAGCGAGGGTAGAGGTAGAGTTTTGTCTAACCAACATGCTAATCAATAGGCCACACAAGTGTCAATGATTATTTGGCCATAAAGTTCGTTTAGTTCTCTCGAGAGCTATGCCATCGTGTTGAGAACTGGATTCTCGATTCTCAACTCTCCCAGCAAAATTTCCAATGGCTTTTGGGGGCCAAGTTTGCATACGGAATTAGTTTGCCATGTTTGGCGTTGTTGCCGTTGCTGCAGTTGCAGTTGGAGTCGCAGTTGTGCCAAGCTTATGCTAAATAAGCCAGTGCCACGCCACACCCCACCGCCCACAGTAGAAGTGATTTCTGGCTGAGACGCAGCTGCAAGCGCTGCAAAACTTTCTGGCCATTAAAGCAACTGCTTAGACTTCAATGCTGGGCGTGGCGGGTGAATGAGAGAAGGGTGCCTGTGTGTGTGTGGTGTGTTTGTGTGTGTGTGTGTGTGTGCGGAGTGTAGATAGAACAAGACAATTTCAACTACTTTTTTGTACTGAGATATTCTTCTCTATTTATTTTATTTCAGTTGACGGCACAGCTAACAATTTTTACAGTTCCTCTTCGCCAGAGTATATATATTCTGACTACTCTTTTTTAATATGTTTGATATCCTTCACCTCCTCACACACCCCTTCAAACGCTGGTCCCTCCCCCTACATTCCCCAATGGCACTGACAATTTTCCGCGCTGCCATAAAAACTCAGCAGTTTGTGCAATGTGCGCAGTTTATTTCCGTTGCAAATACCTTGGATTTGTTGCTGTTGTTGAGGAGGGATCGGAGTGGAGCGGAAGGCTTGTCAAAGTCAGCTCCTGGTTGCTCGTGGACCACAGTTGCTGACATCTGATGTTGTCGGCTGCTTTTGTCAACACTTTTGCCGTTGATGGCTGACAGCTGTATATAAATAGTTAGTATATCCCAAGTTGGCTATTTCGCTCGCCACTGCCTTGAGGTTAACAAGAGTACTAAAGTGCATTGTGTTTTTTTTTTCAGTTTCTATTTTACGTGCACGAGTAATGTGGTTGAGTTGTTGAACAGATTCTAAAATGACGTGGTTGACAAACGCGATGAGCTAGTTGAAACCTTAAGATGATTCGCATCTCTTACATCACGCTTTCCAAATGCCATTTATCATTTTGTTAGCCTACTGTTCGGGTGCAGTCAGCGAAAGGGATTTGCAGACCCTTCTTCATTAATTGACATTTTGCAGGCCATACAGAATATGGCAGCCACCACTGAATAGATAATGACCTTCCACATTAACGCACGATATTTTCACTGGGGCATGTGAAAAGGGTAAGTGCTCTTCAATAATTGCGTCATTTATCAAACAAAAACTTAAAAAATACAAACAAAAAAATAAAAACTCTCAAGCAGCGGACATTTTTGGCTCATTAATTTAAAACCAGAAATAATAATCGACATTAATCAGTGAGAGAGATTATCGATAAGTGCGTTTAGCCAGCGTTTAACGGGGCTGCCACACAGCCCCGAGGCTGGCACTGTCAGCAACGCGGCTCTGCGTGTTTACCTTTGGAGCCGCCTAATTGATTACGCCCAGAAAGCGAGCCTCCAACTCTATCATCCTCAACATCAACAACTTCAGCAGCAACATCTTTTTGGCTCCATCTTTCAAAACCAAATCACGTTTAGTTGGGAATCTGTTCGGTTCATGTTTTGATTCTTGTTTTTGTTGTTACCCTTCTCTGCATGCGATGTCTGGGCGATAAGCCGACTTTGCTAAGCATATGCGCAGTATGGAAGGAAAGAGGATGGGGGGAATAACTCGGCACTGGCAGGCAGGCAGGCAGGCAAGCTCCCCAGTGATTATTGTGACTGTGATTTTTATCGTTGGCTGTCTTTTGATGTTCTCATCTCGTTTGCTCTTCACTGCACATACATATTTTATTTTCATATTTTATTTATTTACATTTTAATATGGAAATATTCAATGCATATTTTCATTTCATTTGGGAATTAGTTTTCCACAAATAAAACATGAGAATGCATAGATTTTTATCGCAGTTTATTAGAAAATCTCTTATCCATAATGCAAATGTCATCTAGATTTTGTTGTTGATTGTTTGGTTTTGTCTTGGTTGTGGTTTAAGTTTTGTTTTGATTTGGTTTATTTATTCAGCTAGCATCCGAAAATTCATTCGTTTCCATTTCATCTGCTATCCATTCGAAACTCCATCAATGTGCGGACCAACTAATTCCAGTAAACGCATCACTCGTCCTCGCTCGGCTTGACCCACAAATCCATGCACAAGCCCAAAACAAACAAACATAAATCACCAGGAAACACACACTGAAACGGAGCGGGTCTGAAATTTAAAAGCAATCTGCCAGGCAGTCGCCCAAAGTCCGGTTACTCCCACACCACCTCGTAGTCCATCTGTATCCTTCTTTTATTTTTATTTTTTTTTTTTGTCGTTGTTACTGCTGCTCTTGTGTGTGGCCTTTGGCCAATTTTCTTATTAAAAACAACAGAGTCGAAATTGTTTACCAAACACAATTCCCAGCAAATCCAGCGCTGCTTACTGGTCTAAACTGTAAATAGAGCGGCCAGTGAAAGTGCGGACAGCCCACACGAGAGTGAATGAGGCTCACAAAAGGACACAAATCCTTACGCCACCACATGCTGAGTTTCTATCTGGCCAGCCTGTGGCCTCTGGTATCGGTATCGGTGTCCGGGTGTTCTCTATACCCTGGATCCATTGTCTGGCCGTCGCACACCCAACCTACGCAAGAAAAACGTTTTGTTCGAGGTAAAAGCGAGAAGAAAAAATTGCCACTGCTAAACCCATTAAATGTTCCTGGCCAGAGAAAAGCGAACAAAAAACAATTGGATTGACTAAAGCACCAATTTACTCGACTTAAGGATACCCTAAGCCTTCCGCACAATAGCATTGGGAAACTATTAAACAAGACTCTGCGCAGCAAGGCAAGCGTTGTTTGTTGCTTTGCATACCCTATACCCCAAGCGCTGGGTATATTCACACGATGTAAAGAAGACAACATCCTATTTGTAATTTGCTAGACTTGCACTATTTTATATTCTGCTCGTCCTTTGCGCTGACTTTCACTTTCTTTTGAGTGTCTGTCGCGGCGATGTATTATTGTCTGCTGCTTGACACTCGCAGCTGGGCATAAATATTTGGACATGGGACTGATTAGAGCGAGCAATGGGACCAATGGGCAAACCAATTTGCTGCCAGCTAACGAAACTTTAATCGAAAATTGAATGCCATGTTCGGTCTCGAATTGGTTGTCGTGTTGGCAAACAACAACTAAGAGCACAAACATCAATCAAGCCCCAGGTTTTTTCCCTTCCATTTTCCACATTTTCTCTTTGACGCTCGACATTGTCAAGGAACTCACTCGATAGGTGCTGGAGTTGAGCTGTGGAAGTGTGGAACACCTCCGACATCGTCTTGAGCATTATGTTGGACACACGCCAAGTGCAATGCATTCGCTTCTCTCTTCTTGCACCTCCCGACTCCTCCATTTACCTTTGGCTCTTACATGATTTACTACAACATTTTCCGGAGCTACCCGCAAACTCTGACTCGCCCGGTAGCTGTTGCCATGTTTGACTTGATTTCGTCTAAATTGAGTTCAGTATCAACAGAAATACTTCCGTTTCCTACCCTGCCAGTTTGTCAGTGTCCCATCTCTCACTCGTACTCACTCTTACGCTATCTGTCTCTCACTCTTTTAGCTTGCTCTTCTATTTAGTCTGTTGTGTACCTCTGCTTGATTTTGCGTTATATTTTGAAAGTACCAAAGTAACCCATCCAACAAGTCGCCCTTCCTTTTCACCCATCCAACTTTGTGTGTGTGTGTGTGTTTGTGTGTGTCGGTGTCAGACTCTGTGTTTACTTTGGCATCTCGTCCTAGTTTCTGCTTCTGATTCCAGTTCTAGCTCCTGGCCCTGGCGCTGCTCCATCATCATCGTCATCGTCATCGTCGTCTTCGTTGAGGTTTTTTCTGTATTTTTAATGTTTTTTATGTTCAATTTGTTTCAATTTAATGTTGTTTTGCCAGAGATCAGCCAGAGCGTGTTATATTTTGCATGCATTTCAGATGTGCGCACCTTGTATGGTAAATGGCATTAAAGGATTTGCGTGAATAAGAAACTCACGGCTTACCTTGCATAGTTTTCAAGGCGAAAGAGTTGAGTTTCCCAAACTTGCAGGTTGCAGGTTAAGCAAGAAGTTGCTGCCAGCTTTCATTTTAGATGATGGCCTGGATTGCTGTGAGCACTGCTTCCACTATATAATATGTACATAAGCTAACTCTGCATTAGATCCAAGGACTAACATAAGAATATTTGGATTAAAAATCAAATATTTATTTAAAAAAATACAAATGTATTAAGGTTTATAAATAGGTAATTCAATATATTCAATATATATCTCAGACGAGGTAGATTAAATAATGGTATCAAAATATGTTACATTTACATATATTACATATAAATATTTTTGATACGGCTGATTAATATATTACCAGAATTTTAATTCGAAGGATTGATTGATTATATTAAATAACGGTATTCAGATATATTCAGTTATATATGCATATTTGCCTTACAGAATACAATTTAATTTTGTTGGATTCTATTCTTATTATTGACATTTATGTGAGTAAATTATATCTAAATTGTCAGTACTGAGCACAATGTGTAATCAATATCAGATCCATTATTATCTACCATACAAATGTATATATTCATAAGATTAAGATTGTTTATTGTTACCTCTTTCACGAATAAAAATATCTTTTGCCGGTTCCAGATAATGTGTTTTATATTTTTAATAATCGTTTTTAGCGCTGTTCAACAAAAAGTGATAAGTTTTATGTTAACTTCAGGTATTGTTAACAAATCGTTAACTTCTTTCTTATGTGTTTCATTTAGATTAGTTCAACATACATTTCCATGCTTATTCCACGCACGACTTTTAGCTGCGTTTTTCTCAGCAATTAAACATTTTTCTTTGGAATTGCGGCGCCAATTGAGCCACGAAAGCACATTTTCACTTTTTAATAACAATAATGCTCCACTAAATAGCCAACAAAATAAGAAGAGGCAATAAGTGCTTCATTCAATATTTGAGCAAAAGCAAACTTGTGCGTCGACAGCGACTATTTTCAAATGAAACATTAAAATTCCATTAGCGGATGCGATTCACATAAATTTGGAGACTCCAGCCCGCTCCCTCGCACTCTGGCGATATAGGGGGAGGGGGGGCCTTATCGCCCGGCACCGGGCAAATGACCAGAAATTATGCATTTTGTTTGGCTTTAATTGCAGCTGACTGTATTTATTTAGTTTGTGCATCGGCTGGGTTGAAACAGTGGACTGCGGCGTGGGGAAGCTTTGCTTCACTCGGCTCGCGATAATCGAAAATAATTTATAGAAAATAAATATTTCCACACAATGCGCCGTCGATGGGGAAACACAAAAAAAAAAATAAAAAAAAGAAAACAAGAAAAATACAACTTGAACTGGTCCGCTTCCTTTCCTGGCATTGTGCAGTTGTTTATTTAAGTTGTCATTAGAATTGTGCAGCAGCTCCATCCACAGCTCCGCAACTCTGTCTGCCTGGCTGGCATTGGATTCGTGCCTAGGCAGCCCAGTCGACGGCAAATAAACTTTTTAAATTATCACCGAGGCGCACTGCAAGTGTGTGTGCCTCAGGAGTGGGGCACGGCAACCCATTGGGGCGCGTTCAACCGGGTGCCACTTGAGCAGCAGACGCATACGTGGAAATCGCATTGCCATGTGAAATGAAAATGGAGCCCCAACCTTCGGTGCCCATGGCCAAGCAGCTTCCACGGAAATTCAAGCAGCGGTCGGGCTGTCTGTCTATCCGTCCGTCTGTCCCTCGGTCTGTCTGACTGACTGCTTGTCGCTGATTGTTGGCGCCCTGGCAGCCGGAAATACAAGACAGTCTTCTTGCTTATGAAATTGAACTGTTTATTGGCCATGTTTTGGAAATGATGTTGCAACTGCAAAACAAAACTTAAGAACATGTGTGCGTACCATATATTTATATATGTATATATATATATATATATATATATATCATATATATATCATATGAATAACTGCAGCTGTCAGATTAGCCACTTGCCATAAAGTGAGAATAACCTGGCTATTATCAAAGTAATAAGTATAAACAAACTATGTGCTTAAGCAAACTGTTTACAATGGCTGCTTGTGTGTCCTGTGTGTGTCCTGGTCGTGGCAAATGCCTCGTATATCACATGGCTACTTTGCCATTGGCTTTAGCTGCTTGAGGGGCAAAGTCAAAAGCAACAGGCAACGGTAAATGTAACTTTAAAGCCGCTTAAGGCTATAACCAAATGCCGTGGCAAACGAAGCAGGTCAACACACAAACACAAGGATTACCGCAAGGCAGGAGCAGACCGAGACAAGGTAAGGCAAGGCAAGGCCAGCGGCAAACTGCGACAGCTGGTGCCGCCTACTTCCCAAGGACTACAACAACAATAGCAACAACAATAACAAGAATTTGAGGTGAAGCTAGCTAACACAATGGCCAACACGGAAGGCAATCGCAAAAGCGATTCTGTCAAAATATATACGATATGGCTCTGGCAATGGCTGTTAAATTGTAAGAACCCACATGCACATACTCGCACACACTCGTACACACACACGGACATGTTTTGTCGAGTCGCACACATGCACACACACACTCACCTACTTATCGCAATTCTCGCAATTTACCCATAAAATATATATGGATTTGCTCATCTTGGCCTGCTATATGTGCCATTATCCTTCCCTGTGTGTGTGTGGCCAAGGACAAAGAGAGTTACATTCAGAGAGAGAGAAAGAGAGGGAGAGCGAGAGCACAAACAAAATTGAATTGTCTTGCTGCTGGCTTGGCGTAGGCGCTAACCAACACTTGCCGTGCCTGCCTTTATCTCCTTGCTGTCGTCCTCTGGCCCAAGCGTTGCCATGTAAAATTAAAATTTATGGCTAATTTGTGTGACCGAAGCATTTTTATTTCTCGTCCTTGATATTTGTTGTCTTTGGGCTATGCCCAGGATCCGCCTCTTCCAATTTCCAGCTTCCATTTTAGTTCAGAGCTCATATATTTTCGCACTCTTTCTCTTCATTTTTGTTGTTGTTTTCGCTGGAATATGGTATATACAGATGACTCAGCTTTAATGGGCTTATCGGCTGCAATACCCTTGTTTGCTGCACATAATAAAATCCGATTTGTATCGGCTGTTAAACAAAGTCGGTTTCTTTTGATTTCTGGCATTTCGGATTTATTTCTTTATTTTATTTATAAATTTATTTTTTTCTTACGTAAATTTTCAAAAAATCAATTTATGTTTATTTGAGTTGTTTTTTTTTCTTTCCATATAATATATATATGTATAATTGTGCAGTTTTATAAATATGTGTGTTATTATCATGTTGTATACTTTTAAAACTTATTACATTAGATATGTGTATGTAGAACTACGTAATTGTATAGATAAATATCACTATATTTGATTTCGGTTCAAGGTTCTTTCGCTAGATTTAACTTAATTCATTTGTTGTTTCAATATAAAAATGCTTGAAGAATGCACAAAAATCAGTGCAAACTACACAACATATGTGTGTGTGTGTGTGTGTGTGAGTGTATGTATCTGAGTCTTTCGTTGTTGAACTAAACAAGAACTTAGAACATAAATCGAGTAACTACAATATGTGTAATATATATACAAAAACACGTCCAACCGCTGAATGAGACTCTAAACATAAGTTTTGGCAATATAACAATTTACATGGACTAATTGGACTTCGGCTAACTATGGTGAGTGAGTGTTGTGGAATTCGAGGATTCGAGTTGATGCAAGGCCGAAGCGGATAAGTTGAATGGACTAGACACACACTTTTCAAGTGCGTGCCCCCAACGACAAGCTGCATATGTGTGTGCATGTGTGTGTGTGAGTGAATGTGTGGCACCCTTAGCTACCTAAACGTAGCGTGTGATCTGTGAGTAAAATTCAGAGAGGCAGGATTGGAGTTGAGCAAACGTTGGACGCTCGCCAGGCAGCAGAGCCCAGCAGTAAGCCATGATTGTGAACCTGCAAAGAGAGAGAGAGAGAAAAGATAACAGAAAAAAGAAAGAGAGAGAGAGGGAGAGAGAGCAATGCTACATTAGTATCAAAGAATAAGTGGAATTTGTATAGGTCTATACTCACAGCTCATCGGGGCAATTGAAAGGCTGTGCGAGACGATAGCCATCCTTTAGATAGTGCTCCATCTCAAAGGGATCCACCTCAGCGTAGGGCTGCTTGGCCGATGTGCACAGCTCCCACATGAGCACACCGAAGGCCCATGAATCGCTGGCCTCCGAGAATTGCTTATGCTGCAGTGCCTCAAGCGACATCCACTTGATCGGACGATTCTCGCTGTCCCCCAAGCAATTGTAGTCCGCGGGGAACAGATCGCGCGACAGCGAACTATCCGAGAGTTTAACGCGCAGCTGATCGTCGATGCTAAGAGAGATAAATTAAAATAATAACAATCAATGCACAAAAATAATATATATATTTATATGTGTATAGTCGTCTCAATACTATCAAGACTATAAAAGATTTGCATCTCTTTGAGATTGATACTATATATATAATTGTTTTACGATGTCCTAGGATCTCAACAGTATGGAACGCTCACATCAATATTGTATATAAGAAATCTCGAAGCGGAAACTATATATGATAATAAGAGATGAATACGTTATTGATGAAATGGACATTCCAACAGAATAACGATTAAAGTTTCTGCAGAATTGTTGATCTTTAAATCCAGATCTCAATCCAATGAGAAGTTAAAAATACTATTTGTAACGTTAATCCAACAAACGTTAGTGGACTGTCAAGAGGTCTTAGACATCGATTTCATCTGGCGGACCCCAAGCTACATTTTCAAATACTAATCATGTTATGATACATCCAATGATCATATCTAATTTTTAAACATATGATTTATTATTATTTTAAAACATCTGTCTGTACTTTATGAAGAAAAGGGTTCCTTTTTAATATCCAACGTGACGATACTATTATCATAAGCTTTTAACCGTTTCTTCTTCTTCTTCTTTTCTTTTTCTACTCACACGCAGTTCCTTGCCGCAATGTCCTTGTGCACAACGCCGTGACTATGCAGATGATCGAGAGCCATGGACAACTGGGAGGCCATCATCACAATCTGTATGGTGGTAACAGTGCGAGCACAGGCCGGATCCAGCAGAAACAGTTTCAGATTGCGAGTGTTGTTCAGTGCGGGATAGAGAACAAAGGGCGTCGTGTGATCCTCAATGGACACGCCCAGGACGGAGAGTATGCCCGAATGGGAGGCGCCGTACAGTAGCATGCCCTCTTGGAGCAGGAGAAGCACTTGCATCTGGCTGGCATGCTGGGCGACCGTCTTGACCAGCACATCCTGGCTATCGTTGTAGGTGCCGCGATAGACGCGACCAAATGTGCCTTCCTGGAGCAGGCTGGAGAGACGCACGCGACATCGTTCCACGGTCAGCTCGGAGATGCGACGATGCAGTTCCTCTGGCTGCTGTTGCTGCTCCATGGGCACGGCCACCTTGCGCGGCAAGCTGGACGCGTGCACGGGACCAATGAACGATGGCGTCATATAGGCGGCGGAGCCCATCGATGATTGGCACGGAGGCTGTGTGTTGAGCCGCTGGAAACTGGAGGTCCGCATTGGCTGACCACCATGCTGATGATGCTGGCGCTTAGCAGCCGCGCCACGAACACAATACGCAATCACCAGCAGAATGCAGACAGCACTCATGGCCACCGTGACGCCCACCACCAGGGTGATTAGACCTGTGGGCGGTGGCAGCACCGTTTCGAGCAGTTGTGGATCGTCGAGGTCATTGCCCAACGTCGGCTGCAGATCCTCCCCGCTCTCGCTGAGCAGACAAATCTTTTTGCGGCGAAATACCAAATGGGTCACATTATTCAGGGCACGATTCAGCATCACCTCCAAGCTGATTGTGATGTCCACCGCACCGGCACGCAATCCGCTGCACTTGAGCGCCACGGCCCACGTCTGAATGTGCGTCGGAATCTCGCCAATCTGTGACACATTGATCGCCGGTCGCGGCAACACCTCCAGATCTGAGCTAACCACATTGAGGCTATACGGCAACGGACGACCGGACAGCGACTGCCACGTAAAGGTGACATCCCGCACACTCGATGGCACCGGCACTATGAAGTTCAGAGCGTAGTTGTTGATGTGACCCTCCCTCACATAGTACACCTCGGCGGAAACGCCTGAAAAGCAACAGAAGAAATTCATCTAGGTTAAATTAAATCCACATTAAATCTAAAAAATCTATTACAATTGGTAAAAATAACTAAAAATGGGAATTGAATGAGTACTTGGAATGCCTTGTTCAACTCTTGTTTTAATATCAGGCTGAATAAAAACCGTTAGTGAAACAATTTCAATTACAATTCCTTGAGTATTTAAACTGAAATAAAATCCACAAAATTGCTTAATAGAATCAATTGACTATTTGGAATGCTTTGCTTAATATCAAACAAGCCAAAAGCTGTTAGTGAACAAAACTCAGTTACAAGTTTATTTGGATTTTCTTGTGGATTTAAATGGAAATCAATTACACAAAATTACTTAATGGAATAGGTTACTTCTAAATAATTTCATTAAAATATAAATTAACGACACGAAATTGCTTAAGGGAATCAATTACATATCGATAATTCCTCTATCTTCAAGACCAGGCACATTCTGTCAGTTTGTTGCCAATCAACGCAACATCTGATTAAAATAGGATGCGCTTTCCACGCGATAAGTTTGTTTTGAAAAGAACTCACTCGATTCGCAGGAATGCGAAACTCGCTTAACTTATTCAATTCCAGGGCAAACAAACCATTCTCGTTCGTCACGTGCACCAGCCAACAAATTTGTAAGACAAACTCATGCACTTTACATGTAAATGTATCTAGACGCGCACTCATATGCAAACATGAGAATTGTTTGCTTACAGACACAAAGAGAGAGAGAGAGAGAGAGAGAGAGGTAGATAGAGAAGAGAGGGAGAGAGCGAGGGCTGCGTTTTGTATAAATAAACATGCGCGGCCGAGTTTAGGGAATTCCTCGAAACTATTTTCGAGTTTATCAGTATCTGTAACTGCATCTGCATCTGCATCTGCATCTGTATGTGGATCTATGTGGAACAGCAAAACAAACTAACAACAATAAGATTAACAGCAACAACAACAACAACTCATCGTGTCGCCAGACCAAGATTCAGATTCAGTGTTAAGGGAGAAGTAGCAAAATCAAGTAAGAATGGAACAGTCCAGAGCCTGACTAGGAGATACCCCGTACCCAGCTATTGAATATATTATTCAATCTGATACCTGAGCAATATTTTTAATGTACACAAAGAATGCTGGGGCCTGCTGATTGGAATGCGTTCAAAGTATTTTATATATCAATTGGAATGTTCTGCTTTTAAAATTGCATCTTTTATTGCTATCGGCAATCGGAATTGAAATAAACTTGATCTGCGCGGGGTATACGAGAACTTATATTCCAAAAACACTAACTCTAATAGACTCTGAGACCGACGAACATAACTATATCGATTTGGCAATTGATGATTTTGAAAACTATATATAAACTTTATCGGCTCGGATGTACATCCTCCCACCAGTACATACTCCTGCACAACATCATTACACCCTCCTTGCACATCTTTACTGAGCTCAGGGTATAAAAAGACAAACAGAAATGAGTCCTGAGCATGCCCGAGATTTGTTCGTCGACTCGTTGAGTTGGTTATTATTCTTATTTTTATTCTTATTCTGATGCTCAACTCAATCTCAACCTCATTCTCATTCCCGTTGTTGTTTTTGTTTTTTGTTTTGTTGAGTTTTTATTTGCGGTTTGACCAAAAATCGAGTTAATGAGGCAGCATCGACTGCCGAGAGATGTCTGGCAACGATTGCCAACTCATTATATACATATATATATATATATATATGTATATATATGTGGTTGTTTATGTTAATGATTGTGAAAAGTGCAGGTAGTCTTTGAGTAGATTATAAGTAGTTCAAATGATTGCCAGCCAACGACCACACACAATGTGAAGCCAAATTGTAAATTAACAGGGACGCCTGCGTTGCAGTCAAAGATTGATTATGGTAAACCATATCGTAAAGCCCATCAAATACAAATTACATACATAGATTTTGACATGCATACATATTTATATATTATATATATATGCCAAGCTCTAAGCCTGTTATTTGGTGCATTCAACTCTGCTGGGCTGCACAAAAAAGCACAGGAAATAATTTACGAAAAATTGATAATGCTGACACACAGTTGAAGAGGCAGAGAATTGAGAGAGCCAGAGACAGAGAGGGAGAGGGAGAGAGAGAGGAGGAGGCAGCATGGGGCGCACTTCCTTTGACAACTGGCAATAACAATAAAAATCAGTGAGCATGTAGGTTGGTTGACAGAGAACTCTGCGCTTGCCTCAAATGTCTCAACTTGGCGGGCATAAATTGTGTCAGGCATAGACACGTTGTTGAGCCACAGTAGGTGGCAAGAAGAGATGCAGGCATGAGATGGAGATGTAGATGGAGAGAAAGGGAGCGAGTGAGATAGGGGCAGGGGCAGACAGCGTCGTCGGTGCGACTTCCTCTTGAATGTGCAACATGTTGCACGTTTGCGCATGCATGTAGCTACGACAAATTCCACGCTAGAGTTTTAAAAATAGCGCCCAGGGCTTAATGCACTTAGAGACACAGAGAGTGAGAGAGAGAGTGAGAAAGGGAGAAAGGGCAAACTGTACAGGCCGCACGCTTCCATTGACCCTTTGATTGTGACTTTGGAAGGCTTAGTGAAGAGGCAGCTATTGGATTGCCCCGCAGCAGCAGCAGCCGAAAGGAGGCACAGTTCACAGGTTCATGTGAAAGTTGCCGCTGTGTTGCACTTAAGTGTGGGGAGGAGAAGCGGCTACAGTCAAAAAAAAATCGATCAGAATTTTAGAACATCTCCAAGAAAACTAGAAAGTTTTTCTTCTTTTTAGGAATCACATCTATATGTAAACAAAAAAAAAACATTTCTAAAAATGATGAAGGCTTGTTTCAATTTTTCACAAATACATTTCTTAATAATACAAAACGTGTCTAAAAAGTACAAATGCAAACCTTGACTTTTAGAAAATATAATTCCTAAAATTCAGAAACAACCAATAACATTGACAATAAAATTATTTGAATAAAATGCATAAGGAAATGCACAAGGAAATAAAAGAAGTCTTGGCGCCAAAAGTACGCCGAATTCATAAAATTCAAGGTGATCTTATTTTTGTTGAGTGTAGGCTCTTAGTTGGGGCTGTCTTGAAGTGGTGTCGGCGTCGTCGACGTCGTCGTCTACCTTCATGTCACGAGCAAATGTCACTCGCATGTGCCCAACTCGATGGCTCTTGAACTTTTTTAACCTTTTGTGTGCGCCATGTTCATAACTAGCTGTATATTTTTTTCTAGCTTTTTTTGTTGTGCTGTCGAAATTTTGGTGGGGCGTGCCTCGCAGCCACAGTTTGTTGCAGCAGGAGCAGGAGTAGGAGGACCATAGAAGACCAGGTACAGAGCCGAGTACCGAGTACGTAGCCATAACGTATGTCGAATTTTTCAGAGCGTGCAGTCATGACGCTGTCGTTGTTGTCTCGCTGATGTTATTGTTATAGCTATTGTTATTGTTGTTGCTGTTGCTGTTGTTGTTGCTGTTGCTGTTGTTGTTGTTGTTATTGTGTTTGGCAGTATTTTTTAATAGCTTGCTACCGAACCGAGTCGTGACCATTGTTGCAGGCAGCAACAAACCAAGTTTAGAGGACTCCCAGGCAAAGGCAACTAAATCTAGCCAACTAGACAACTACTCTAAGCTAGACACTCGAAAATGTTTTTTTTTTTTTTGGCTGTAACTTTGAATGTGGTTTGCTATTTTCTTGTAATTAGCGTTGCAGTTCGTGAAGTTTGCTTTTTTTCTGTAGCTGATGCTGATTTGATGATTTTTGGGCAAAATGTTTTGAGAAGGTTCAAGTTGCACAGCAACTGATACATTTTGTCAGGTCAGCCCACCATATTCTTCATCTGGTGCGGGGTTGGATTTCTCACTTGCCGGCAACAGCTTTATGTGGCAACTTCAACATCATCATCATCATCGTAGTCGTCTTTTGAGGCAGAGCGAATTGCAATCGTTGATAAATGATGTGCACGTTCCGCATTGAACTCTGGTGTCCATAGGCAAGCTAAGCTTATCTAATGGCTAATATGTCACTTGGCTGCATTTCTGCATTGCTGTGGCCAAATCGAAAAATAAATAAAACAAATGATCTAATGCCCCGACGAAGTCAGCAGCTGTTTGCCAGGTTGCTTCCCCCCACTTCCCCCTCAGGTCACACCCTTTCCCCTCTTTCTTCCAATATGTGTAAGCTTATCACGCACACCAATCTCGCTTACAAGCTTACAGCAAATAACCACAACGCCTACCACATGTCAACATTTAACATGTTTTGAGCTTTGAGCCACGTCTGTGTTTCTATCTATCTGCAACATGTATCTACACTTACATTGAAGTTTTGAATATTGTCCCTGAAAATCGCGTTGAAAACAAATTTTTCGATTTATAGATATATTTTTCCTCAAAAAACTTCTCTTTTATTTATTAATAACATATTTAACACAAAAGTTAATGAATAAGTTAAGCTAATTTACTTTTTATTTTACTATTTAAATAATAAGGACCAAAACAGTCCACAGTTCTTAATTTAAAATTAAAGTCAGTAATGAAATTACATAAACAAAAAGGGATGAATTAAATAACAAAGGATAATAATTAAAATAAATTATATAATCAAATATAAAGAAAAAACATCCCTGGATATAGGGACATACTTTTTGCTACATTTTTGTACATTTACTTGAGATAAGAACCGTAAGAATCCCATTTAGAATGAGGCAATCTTTCGTCTTATAACAGACGCCAAAAATATGGCAATTTTCTAACATTTGAGGTGATTTTCTTTCTGAGTGTATACAGATACAGATGTATCTGTTGTAGCTGTTGTAGCCGTAGCCGTATCTATGCCGTTTGCAGCCTCAAGTCTTCGTTATGATAAATGATGCATCTTTTCTTCTGATTATTACTGTTGTGGTTGTTGTTGTTGTTGTTGTTGCTACTTTGCCTAATATTTTGTTCGCTTTTCGCTTTTACTGTTTTGTGTTTAGCTGGATTGTTTTTCGCCCAGCTTCTGCCGCTCTGGGAGCCGCGGGCGCAGCGTTCTGGTTTCTTGTTACTCGTTTACGGCTCGGATTGTAGCAAATTTGTGCCAGCTAAATTAGCCATGTTTTTAGGGCCCCGTCGCGTCTTCAGTTGTTTGGCAACCATTTGGCACAGATTTCTGCTTGCCTCTCTTTTTTTTGTTCTGTCTCTCGGCTCGATGCCACGCAAATTGGCCCAAATTAATCATACAAATTTTCGCGCCTAACAAAAGTTATTGGTCGACGGCCGTCGACCGGCTGGCTCGTAATACCAAAAATCAATAGCAATTAACCTTAATCGCCTCGAGTCCAAGTGTTGACTTGTAGAAGCTGCCAACAGAGGCCAACTAAACTGTTAGCCAATAACAATTAACCATTAACCATTAGCCAAATGCGGGAGGATGGAACTTTTCAAAACCAAAATCTTCATCTTCAAAATCTGTCAAACTTTTTTCTTAATTTTTAATGTTAACATGGAAACCAACTCATCGCAATTTTACTAATGGTCTTTTTTCAAACGACTGAAAAATTATAAGTGTTATTGACAAATTCCAGTTAGATTCAACATAAATTCAAATTCCTCTAACCAAGATTGACAACTTTTGAACCTTTTCCCCTCTCACAGCTGCCAGCAGACAGCATTTAAATGTTTCAAATAACTTACTAACATGTTAGAACGCAACTTTTAAAATTTATTAAAAAATATAAAGATATAGAAAGATGCCTTGGTGCACTAAAATTAAGTAAACATCTTTCATTTACAAACTAAAAACTTTAAAAGATCAAAACAACAATAATAATGACCATGAAAAAATTAGAAATAAAATAAAATAAATCAAAAATAATTGTAAACTGAAAAGTAAATAATATATTAAATACAAATTATATTTCAGGGTATTCAAATATAAAATGGTCAAACATTTATTGCAAGCATTTGGGGAAACACAGAAAAAACGAAATCAGACCAAAAAATGTTGATGAAATAAAAGATGGAAAAGAAGAAAGAAATAGTAAAATATGTGAACATATTCATGATGAACGCTGCAGTCTCCGAGGGAAATTATTCTGAAACCTATTTGCACATTTCTCACAGATGGAGGAGAGCCAAACAACAAAACAATGGCAAACGCATGATTTTATTCACTTGTATATTATATATAACTATATATATTCATGCTCAAGCAGCTTTTCCGATGGCATTTGGTAGCTGTGAGTTTGGTTTGTGCGCTGCGCCAAATTCCCACAGACTCCCCCAAAATAAACATGCTCGTACAGCTCAATAAACATAACAAAAGATGCAACATGCACATTGGAAACGCTGAATGAGTGCGGCGCTCGGCTTGCCTGCCGCAAAGCTCACAGCTCTTATTCCCCTTAACAGTTGCACAGTTGCAAAGTTGCCACTTGCACAGTTGTAGTTGTTGCTTACGAGCGCAGTCGCTGCTGCTGCTGCTGTCAGCTGCCTCCACCGAATGTGGCATGGAAATAAAGTGCGACAGTGAACGAGCTTGAAATTTCATTCATTCATTGTGCCACATCGCTGTTCTTGTTGTTGTTGTTGTTTAATGTAAATATGATTATTCCATTCTGCGCTCTATATACATAGGTATATATAGATATATATATACAGAGCGGCGACTGCCGCAGAATGGCAAACAATGCAAGTTATTTATTATTGACATGCAGCGTGCGTGTAGCCCGCAGGGGTTATCAGTTGACAGTGGTAGGTTTGACTCTGCCACTGATAAGCACACAGTTGGCACTGCACCTTCCACATACCGCCTACCACCCACCCATCAGCGCCAGCTTCGTCTAACTTTAACATTGTATTGCGATTTTACGTTTGTTTGATTTGATGTGATGTATTTTGCAATCGATTTGTGACCACGCCCAAAATCGTCGAATGCGATTTTTCATTTATTTAAATGCCGTATTTTGTTAAACACTGGAATCCGTTTAAGCCAGGGATAAGTCTTGGCAACAGCTTGTATACAAATGGCCCTCGCCTGTTTACAAAATGAGGCACTTCAATGTCGTCAAAAAAAGTCGCCGTAATTTGAGACATCAAAATGTGACTCTTTATGAGCTGTCAGCTGCCCAACGACGTGCTGTAATCGATAATGCAGTCGAGGCCGCAGCGATCAGATCGATGAGCATTATAAATAGATTGAGCATCAAATTCCAAAAAAAAAAAAAAAACCACAAAAAAAAAGTAATGAGCACTAAATGGGATGACATCTTGTCCCGATGGTTCAATGGAAACCAGACTGCAGCCGATAACGATTATCGCCAGTGCTTGACTAGGGTGTCTTTAAGTAGGTTGCCTATGTATTCGAATGTAATTGTAGCTTTACTCAGCTATTTTAACAATGGGCAATCGTTGGGAACAATAGCTGAAATCTTGAAAAATTGAAATAGTTGCTTTAGCGCACAAGTGTGTGAGTAATCAATAAATTCACAACAAAAACAAAGTAGGAATGCGCAAGTTGAGAGGGCTCGGCTAGTATTCTAAATTAACACAGAATTCAAGCATCAATCATAAATTTTGATGATGGTTCGATAGTGTTTGCCATACCAAAAATACAGCATAGTTTCTACATCAACCGGGGATGGTCCTAAATCATTTTGTCACGCTCAATTTTTTACTAATTTCGTTCCACCTCTAAAAATATTTCACATTCTCTGCGTATATGTAAACAAAAATCAGTTGTTAAATATATAAACAGGTTTCAGTTATAGTGTTAAAATTCCTTTAAAAATATTCGTGTATGTACACATCTTGCCCTACAATATACATAACAAATATAGATTAAGAATTGGAAGGCATTCACTTTTAAAAAAATGCCTTTAACGCTATCGGAAACGATAGTTATCGATATTCGCCAAAAGTGGGCTTTTATCGATAATAAACTTAACCTGCGCGGCGCATACGAGAACATATAGTCTCTGAGATTCGCGCGATTCAGACTGACATGGCCCAGTCGACTCGACTATTTATGCTGAAGAATATATAGTTTTTGAGGTCATAAATACTTTCTTCTGCTGTTATGTATACTTACGCAACCCCTTTTAGGCATTTTAAGAGATGCCTTCTCCAACGCTAGAAAAAACGAATAATGCTACTTCGTAATTTTTAGAGCCTTTTATGATGCTAGCTGACAATTTATGGCAAGTTTGGTGCAACACCTGTTGAGGGCAGTAAACCTACTTCGTTGCAACACTTAATCTGTTAATTGTGTTACATCGTGGGGAACACATGGTTATTAGTTGTCACGAGATCCGCTGTGCTTATCGCACTTATAGCTTCATTAGCTAATGGTCACTTCATTATGCGAGCATGGAGTGATCTGGCGAGCAGAAGCTCATCGGATTCTTGTGGCTGTTGTTGTGGTCGCCTGGCAGGCAGCAACAAACCAATTAAAATATAGATCATGCCACAAGAACGAGGCAAAAGAGTGCTGGCTGATCATATCGCAGCGATTGCACAAACCGTTAACACAACTTTGGCCCCCAGAGATTGAAGGCAGTTCGTGGAAGGCATTTAGCACGCAGACAAGAAGATGGAGAGAGAGCTGCAGCTGAAGTTGGAGTTGGAGTTGGAAAAGGAGAAGCCAAGTTGCTGCCAACTACAATCAGCTGTAATGATCTTGGCAAGTAGCGCGAAGACCAAGCCATAAAGCCGAGACGATAATATTATGGTTGCATGCTTGTTATGGCCAAGCAGCAGAAGCAGAAGCAGCGGCACCGGCAGCAGCAGCTTCTAGGTGCTAAATGCGGCTACTGAGGAAACAACAACAACAGCTGCCTCTCTTTGTGTTGCTTTTTTAATTTTTAAGCTTGTTTGCCATGTGTGAAACTTGAACTAAGCCCACTTCAAACTGACGCGCCGAATAGATTCAATATTTATATGCAAATCCGTTGATGTATAGAAATTGGAAATTGGCCAAAAAGAGCGAGCTGCCGTGTTGAGCCCGTTTATCGTTTAGCGCTTAGCTTTGTCTCTTAGCTTATTTATTTAACACAGTTGGTGGCAAATTTAACACGTTCGTGTTATTATTATCCGTTGTGCTGCTGCTTAGCGGAGACTTAATATTTGTTGTAGTTGTTGTTGTCTTGCCTGTTTTAGCAGCTGCGTGCATCGAACACCAAGTTAAGCTGAAGTCGTTGCTTTAGGGGCGTGTCACCACAGCAAGTGCAGCAATCTTTCAAGCAGGACACAGACGGAGAGAGAGATGGGGGAGTTTAAGAGAAATGAGTGCAAATCACTTTCAAAGACACCCAGTAGCGAACTAGCGAGTGAACATTCTTTACCGAATGCATTCTGGTAATGCTCTTGTGTGCAGAGCTATTTGCTGGCGCTTCTAAGTCGAACCCAAATTTAGCTTCGCGAAAGCTTTGGCATCAAAATCTGAATAAACATGCAAACGTGTATTTCTTATGTGTTTTCATTTCTATTCTGTGTTACCATCTCTTTTAATTATCGGTCTTGTGCGAAAAATAAAACATATATATATATATATATATATATATATATATATGTTTATCTTTAAAATTGTTATGTATCCTAGAAAAAGAACTGTCAAATTTCTATATATATTTTTTAATAAATACCATTTTCTACTATCTACTAAATTTTTTTTTCAATTTTGGCGTTGTACTGTAGCTGCATTATAATATGTATAAAAATATATATGGCAAATGGAGCTGTATAGTATTCCGTTTACAGCCCCTCACACAAGGAATGCGAGCCAGTAAAGCGGTTGAAAAAGCATTCGGAAACGCTGGCTTTCTGCATTCCAGGGCACTGCAGCATTTAAAGTGGTTACTTTACCGCCTCGGCCATGCTTACGGAAAAGTAATATGGGTTACGGGATGAATTCTAAGCTACACCACCTACAAAGTATAGATTACAAATCGAAATCGTAATGCAAGTAACTTTTATACTGTGTATTTTACATGTTTAAATCTGTTTTGTAATTTAGTTGAACGCACAATTGCTAATAAATAACTCAATTACACATCTAATCTATTTTGTATTTTTAAAGTATTTTCTTCTATTTAAATACACTTCACTTTTATCTATCCGAATTCTAAAGCTCAACTCCAATGTGTCCGCTCTCTATCTTTGTCGCTCTCGCAAAGCTCTCTCGCGGTGCAGCAAACTTTTTTAATGCAGCTTCATTAACGCGCACAGCAAATGGGCAATAAAATTAAAGCAAAGCACCCAAAAAATTACACAGCGACCAATGGGCCCATAAAATACATTTGGTTTAGTGTAGAAAGAAATAGAAAATTCCAAAGCGTTAAAGTCGTAAAAAGTTGTTGAAAGAAAAAAACTACGAAAATTGTCGAAAAATGTCCAAAATAAAATGGCATTAAAATTCAATTTAAATAAAATGCCAGAACCAAAAAAAAAATGTCATTTTAAAATGTAGCGCGTGTCACAGTAAAACACATAAAACTTGTGTGCAACGAGTTGTGGCACACATAGAGGGGGAGAAGGGGGAAATAGAATATTATTTACTGAACAAGTCGAATCGATCGTGTGTGGATTTTAGACCCAGCCTCGCCCAGCTGTCTGGCTGATTATCATATATCATATGCCAGTTTTTATGACTAAAGGCTTACAAAATGAAAAATAAAACCAACGGCATTGAACTCTGAAAGCGACTCAGCGATGACTCCCTGTGGGGATGCTTATGAAAATGCAATGGAAATAAAAATTAATTCAAGCCTCGGCTCAGTTTCAACTTCCCCTTTTGCCAAAATGAGAAACACGCACACAAATCAAATGCAAATTATGCTGCCTAATTGATTTATGGCCTTACGCTTCTCTTTATTGCGCGCATTTATCAAAGCAAAAAGCAAAGAGCGATAAAGCATAAGGAGAAAGAGAAAGAGTAAGAGCATTGGTGCGGTCTGCAAACTTTTTAGCTTAGTCTTAATTAGTCGCAATGCTGCCTAGCTTAAGCTGCACTGAGCGAAAACGGAATGCGCTTAAGGCGCCCACAGTCGATAAACGACAAGCGACAACAATCCAAATCCAAACATACGATATTTTGCATATTTGATTTTACGCCCCAAAATTCAAAATGCATACGCAAATTATGCGCATCGTAGTCGTCGACGTCCACGTCGACTTCAAAAAAATTCAGCTCCCACACATGGTGGTAAAAAAAAAAAAAAACTATCTAAACTTAACAAGCAGGCAGCATGCCAAACAACAACAACAGATGCATATGCAGTGGGCGGCAGCTGTTGTTGACTTGCCAAAAATACGAGTGCCAAGCAAGAGCCACAGGCGTCATCGCACAGTGCCCTCAATGCAATCAAAATGTGCAGGCGAAAGGATACTTGAATTGGAATTATTATTAGAACATAAAATTATAACAGGTTTCTTAAGTAATCAAAAAAGATATGTACATATATTAGAAACAAATGCTGTTCTTCCTGTTATATTTCCCTCATAGAATTGAGTTTCAAAATTGTGTACGTCCCTTGGCGACCACTGTGCACTGTTATAGCCCCACAAGCACCAACACACAAGCAAACACCGACAACAGCAGCAGCATATAACACACACACACAACTGACAAAGATGCCTGCGCTCTCAGTGTTGCTGTTCCTGCTGCTTCTGATTTTGCCCTCTTTCGCCATCTCTCTTCTCCGCTTGCGTTTTGCGGCTGCTCCAAGTCACGTTTTGGCTTTTCCTTTGCCTTTGCCTGTTCCCTTCGCCGTGGCTGTTGATTTCGTTTTGTTGTTGTTGTTTCCTTTGCGTTGTCATCTCGTTTGCGTGTCGTCTCTTGTATATGTGTGTGTGTGTTGTTTTTTTGGTAGTGGAATTTCAATTCCAAGAAATATTCAAAAAATATTCCCTGGCAGTGAAATAAATTTAATGCTGCTTGTAAATTTGTATTGTTGTTGTTGCTGCTTCTTTTTACGAAGCGTAAAATTTCTTAACGAACCAACAGAAAGTTATGTTATAGAAGAAACAGTTTTTGTTTTTGCTTTTGCATTTGCCTTTGCTTTTGCCCGTTGTTTGTTTATTTGTTTAACTGTTTAACAACACCTGCAGCAGCAGCCACAGCACGCAAGAGCGAGGCAGACAGATGGCTTGTAAGGGAGCTAGAGCGGGAGGGTCAAAGAGAGCCGTCTAAATTAAGCCAAAGCAAACATATCAACATGATCAGAAAACGCATTTTCTCAGTTTTCAGTTCTCAATGAATGAAATAATTTGTTGTACAAATTAAAGCTGCCGCATAATTGGTTGACACAAATTGTTGTTGTTATATTCTGAGGTGGAGAAATCAATAACAAAGGAAGTTGGTGGGGGAGGGGGAGGAGGTAGACTCACCCAGCAAACGCATCACTTCTTCTGGATTGAGGAACACATTCAAATGGGCTGCGACGCCGCCGTTGCCAGCGCGCATCAGAAGCGCAGTCAGCGCCAGCAGAGCGAGCACCATTTTATTGTTGTTGTTAATCATATTGGTTGTTGATGTTGGCATTTTCATTCAAAAAACGCAAATTTTCCGCTAGTTTTTATACATTTAGGCACACACACAAATTCGTAAACAATCGAATAAACGGCGAATATGTTGGCAAAGCACACGCGCAGAGAAAAGAGCGAAGAGCGATGAGCGCAGTGGAATAACAGTAGCGT
This sequence comes from Drosophila atroscutellata, assembly GCA_035041605.1. Classification (NCBI taxonomy): domain Eukaryota; kingdom Metazoa; phylum Arthropoda; class Insecta; order Diptera; family Drosophilidae; genus Drosophila; species Drosophila atroscutellata. The sequence goes on along the minus strand of JAWNLA010000137.1, from coordinate 1,518,094 downwards.
CGCACGGACAAAGCAAAAAGCTTTAAAACATCAACACTGGATTGGCTAAAACATTTTTTTACTTGGCACAATTCACTAAACTAAATATTTAACACAATTTTACACGCGAAATTTGTGTGTTTTGTCGTTTTTCATTTCATTTGCCGGCCGCAACAACCACACGCTTCAACACAAAATTCATGAATAACAGGTCTGTTAACGCAAAATTGTTTTACTAACAGCGATAGTTACCTAAAATGTTAATGCTCAGCACAACCGCTGCAAAAACAGCTGTTTTCGTATTTGGGCGCGCTGTTTTCAAACACTGATTTTTCACACATTTGTACAAATTTTTGTTTATTATGTAAATTGTTATTTAAATATATGTATTTTAACTAGATAAGCTGTCAATGTTTTTCGTGAAAAAATTATTTAAACATATTGTGCAATGAATTTCACTTGTGAAAAATGCTAGAAATAGAACGCCCTAAATTATTTTCTCTTTCGTTCTGCGTCTGTTGAGCTAACAGAATGGCAGCAAATCGTGTGTATGTCAGAAAAGTAACAAATGCGCCATCTGTCGGAAGTGGTTTTTCGTTGGGCAATACGTAAGCCGCGTAGCACAGTTTTAAAAGTTAGGGGAAAAATTATGAACGAGCTGCTGTTAAAAATTAGCATGATCAATGTTAAAAACGCTTTAAGTTTTTATTTACGTTAAATTTTATTTAACTTAAAAACTAAATTACAAAAAAAAAACTAGCATTAAATTTTGAATATATTTTCCAAAGAAATTGAAGTTGTGGTACTTCTTTCACTTGTCGTACAAATGTATCATAAAAGGTATCTTAATTAATTTTTGAAGTTTTATTTACAGATTTACAGTCACTATTGTATTTTTTTTTTTTTTTTGTATGCTGATAATAATAACATTATTGTATTTACCGTGCTTTTCTAATTTGGCTACCGGGCATAAAAACCAAGTACTGATATACATAAATATACAAAAAACAGTATTATGTATATATATATAAATATGGAGTGAATAATATAAACTATTATGCAGATAACGGCGTACTCATAACTTGCGGTTGCTTATCAGTTGTGGCTATAGGAAGTACCACAAGAGAGAGGGAAATAGAGGCAGGGAGAGAGGCAAAGATAGGGAAATGTAGAGAGAGGGAGAGATTCCTAACGGAATTTGAGCACAGTGGAACAAAAGCGTTGTATTCCAAGCTAAACAAGAGAAACTGAAATTGAACTTAAACTGAAAACTGATTAGAGCGATTAGTGATTAGAACGTTTCCTTATCGGGGGCAACACGGGGCCAGTGTTGAAATGAGGCACGAGTATTTCAGGTGCAGTTCGCTATTCGCCGCTATGCCAAACAGCTGCCAATCTGAGCGTCGCTTGACGCTGCTCCTCTGCCTTGGACTTGGACTTGTACTTGGATTCGCTTCGCTGATTCCCACAGCGTCTGCGCTGCGTTGCAAGGTGCCCTACGAGAAGGTGCAGGAACATTACTGCTATTTTATAGCCGACGAGCAGCCACTGGTGAGTGACTTGATCCTAACTGCAACAGACTCTAATAAATCTTAATATTTATATAGATGAGCTCTTTTAGCAACTTTTGCTATCGGGAGAAGCGCACCTCGCGGGTCTGCTTGGACAGCGAGGAGGAGATGCGCGTCCTCGCCAATTATCTGTATGCGAATGGCTATCAGAATGGCACACAATTCTGGAGCGCTGGCCATCGGTGGCCTGGCGATATGCGTTTCTATTGGAATTACTTTGGACGTGCTCGCATTCTTAACTACACCAATTGGCTGGAGGGGGAGCCAACTCCCCAGATGGGTCGCAATTGCATGCTGCTCACGCTGCGAGCCGGTGAACTCTTTATGACCACCGAATCGTGCCACACGCGGGCCGTCGACATCTGCGAACAGCTGCTCACCAATGAGCCAACCATAATGCACTGACTCCGGACTTCTGTTGCACAAACAGCCACCGTTGAATGCCTCGCAATCCATTCGAAATGGTTACCCAGAAAAATGGTTTCAAAAAACTTCTGCATCCTCCGTTCCGGCTTAAGTAAAGCGCACATTTCCAAATCAAATATTACTTAATTCAAATCTAATTGAAAATTATTTAAAATTTATTTTTATTTATTGTGTAATTCGTCTCGAAATCAGATGAATTTGAAATTATAAATTTCTTAATCTTCCGAAAATTGTAATATTATAGATTAAAGATTTTTTTAACCTCGCGTTCTTATGTCAATATTTTGGTAAGTTCGCGTTAGCAAAGTTTGACTGTACATACTTACTAAAACTAAACCCTAGAATTACCTTAGAATTACAAAAGTGCAATCTTATCAGTGCCTTACATCGGAAATTAAACAAAGAGTTGTTTATATATTTATTACGTTGTAAATGTTTATTATATTTATAAGCAAAATGCAAGGGGAAAAATGGGTGGAAAGGTTATAATGATTTTGTGCAAGAAATGCGTTCTAACTATCGTATACCCCGAGCAGAACAGGCTTATTTGAATAGATCGATAATTAGTTATAGTTTTGAAGTCTTCATTGCCCTAGACGAACATAAGAAATGAGACCACTTTCACATCAGCTTACATTTGGGTGTGCTAAACTTGTTAAACATAAATTTGACAATAAGATTAGCATATATTCAAGAGCTGGTTTCAGGGAATTTGTTTTACATAAGCATCTTGCGAAAATCAAAATTAGTTATTCCTATTTTTTAAATACTTTTATTATTAAAATTTATTTGTAATTAAATTGAATTTATACTCATTAAATAATTATATGCAATATATATTTCTTCTTATTATTTTCTTTTACTTTTGCATTGTGCTGAAGCCCTCGTATAATACTCATGATAAGAATTTTACTGAGTGTTCATAAGTGATTGTACAGTGCCTCGATGCCTTTTAGTCATGTTTTGGATTCAGCGCTGAAACGACGGTATAAGAATGCGGATTTACTCAATACTATTAGCTTCATTGACGATTGCAATGGTCAAGTCCCAAAGCAGTTACAAATATGATCGGATAGGCGATGGCTTATACTTTGTGGGCGTGGGACACACGGTAAGAAAATTAGATGGCGCAGAAACACAGACAATTCAAGTGCATTTCTATATAGAATAGATTTAAAAGCGTTTTCATTTTTGAAATTTAAATCATTACTTGAGCATAAAGAAAAAATTGGCATAAGTCGAAATCTGCTCAAAATCTTTGCAGAGTCTTATCACTAAGCATCGAAGTTGTCTAGTAGAAATCTTAGATAGGTATCACTGTCTCGATTTGTGAAATTGTTTGCTCGAGCAGCCGTCTGCGCACTGTGACAATATCCCGTTGAATCCTATCTTTGTATGCATGTGCATATGTGTGCCCGTCGAGAAACAAAGAATTTTGTATGTCGAGACAATGATACCCTGTTTAGATGTGCACCATTCATTTTGCTGGCGGTGATTACAAAACTGGTGAACAGTTAAGCCACCCCAGTTTGCAAAAACTAAAACATCACAAATTTAGTGCCAGCTCGCACACCAAAAAAAAGGATAGAGTGTTGCTGCCATCTTCGCACACATTCAAAAGTCTGCGCGATCCGTTAGAAATATACCTGCATCTATCGCACACTTTCATAACCCTTGAGACGAAAAGGAGCGCACCTGTTCGCACCCAAACACGTATGCTCAGAATAGGCTGAGTTTTTCATTTATCCGCGAAGTTGTCGCAGCAAAGTCATGTGAAATAATTAGCTGCGTTCGCTGCAAAATTTGCGACGCGTTGCGGTCTGAGCAGCGGATGCAGTTTTTTCTTTATCAATTTTACGGTTTTATCTAATCATTGACTAATTGTAATTGCTTTAGGACCGGGAAGTATTCGATTGGTTCGATGCCCGTCAGAGTTGTAGGAAGCATTCCGGCCAGCTGGTGTCGGTGCAGACGGAAGCGAAGATGATTGAACTGAAGAACTATATTGTGTCCAAGGGGTATGCGAATGGAAGCACGTTTGCCACATCCGGGCACAGTTTCAATCGGGAATATCCATTCAGTTGGGATGCACTGAAGCAGCCACTTTCCTACTCCAAATGGCTGCCCGGTGAGGAACCGCATTTAAAGAGTTTTTTGAGTCTGCAACTGAACGATGACGAGCTGTTCATGTTCAGATCGTGGGGCTATGATCAGTTTTATATATGTGAATTCGAATCAATATGGCAACATATTTGGGTGCTCCTCCCCAATCCATATCTGTTTATTTTGATATTGCCTTATTTAGTATTAATCTTTATTTCTTGTTATAACAGACGAAGTCAAATGCAGAGAGCAGATGTTCCCTTCGAACGACTAATTCTTCAAAAATAATATAAAAAGATTCCTAAGAATCAATGTTAATAGAGTATAATAAGTTTATATAATGGTTAAGAAATATTGTGTTATTATTATTATTAGTATTATTATATTTGTACTTATGTACTTGCCCTATCAAAAACGTGCACGCTTAGTAAACACTTGGGGCCGATCGTACCCAGTTCCAACTGAACACCTGGATATCCGATACCCATCTAGTGGCTGCCAAGCAACTTTTGTTGAGATCACTCCAATATGTTGCTTTCCAGTTGGAGTTACATAAAAGCTGATGGAATTTTCGATTTCCTGTTCAGTTTTCGTTTATACTATGGAAGATGAGAATCTCAATGGGAATACCCTGTAATCTGTTTTTACTCGTAGTCCTCATGCTGGCTACTTATGTGTGCATCTATTCAGAGTTCTGGAAACGTAAGTGCAGCAAGCTTAAATGGACAATAATTTTATGTATTTGACGCATTTGGGGCACATATACAGCGCGTTGCATGCAACCCTTTGTGGAGATTGGCGACAATTGTTACTTTCTCTCCACCAACAAAGCAGTGAGTACAAATATTACCTGTATATGCAAAAATATATATATATAAACACATATATATTGCAGCCCACCTATGATTACTATAAGGTGTCCTACAAGGGTCACATTTTCAGTGTGCCCACGGAAGTGAGTTGATCCCTGCCCCATTCTCGAATCTTCATTTTACTGTCCTCTTCCAACGTAGCTTGACTGGCTGCAAGCCAGCTTTGCCTGCGAGACGCTCGACGCCAATGCGCAACTGATGACCATAAAGTCCGCCGAGGAGATGAGCTATCTGGCCAATTATATGCGCCGTTATGCCCACTCGGGCACTCATCCATTCTTCTGGAGCGGCGGACATCGCGGCAGTCTGGCCCAGAGTGACACCGATCATGGCTCCCTGGACAATTATTACTGGCACTTCGAGCCGTATCCCATGGACTACTCTAATTTTCGCAAATCGAATGCGTTACGCTTTCCGTCCGGTTTCTGCGTTTATCTGGAGTATGTCGGCGAAGAACTGATTATGGCCACAGCCAGTTGTAAACAACGAATGCCATTCGCTTGCCAACTTCAGACGTTATAATAAAAATAACTAATAAGAAGAAGGAAAGAAATGTTATTGAATCATACAAATTGTTGATTGTTCAGATTCAACTCTTACTTATCTCATTTAACTTAATCGATTGTGATAAATCATAAACAAATAGCTCAACTTATTGTTTCTTTTTTTAATTCGATGGCACATTTTTCTAAGAATTCTATAAGGTAGGCTGTTTTTTTTCTTTGAATCTGGGCTAGAATTTCTACCTCTATAAATAATTCAAATCATTGAGAAATATATTTGTGAAAAATAGAAAAAAGACATCTAATCTAAACTTTTTAGTTGGCAACGCGATTGTTTTTCTGAGTGTGAAGCGAAAGATTGACCCATTCACATTGTATCTCAATTTAGCAAAGTCTTGTGCAACATATCTTCAAAATGAAATCGCAATGGATGCGAAATGAAAGCGGAAGCAGTCGATAAATCAGTATTTGCATTGAGTTGAGTGAAGAAGAATATTCGTATATAATACAGTACTTAATGCGGGAAGGAATAACCGCAGGCTATTACCCTTAAATCCGCCATGAACAAGCATTATTCCCCAAACTGAGTTGATCCCTTCTCTTCGCCTCCCCTCCATGCATATTGATGAGCGTCTATGTGGCTCCCCCTTAAAAATAAAGGGAATGTGTCCTTTAGCCATGCATCTGGGACGATTCCATTGACACGCCCTTGGGCCTAGCCCCAGCTTGTAATTACCCCCACCAAGGTGACCTCAGTAAGCTGACATAATTGTGTGCATCATCTTGAGGATTGAATGTGATTCATTTGTTTTTATTCTGCCTTTCATTTCTCAAAGACGTGACTGTTTATTTTAATAAGTGGATTGCACTTTGTAGTTCAACATTATTATGATAAGCGTCTTTTTCTTTGTTCGATACAATCAGTTCAAGTAAATAAGCTCTGATTGCAGTCGTTTTTTTTCTAGAGAATTACAGAAGCTCTGGATCGAATACTGGAATATTAAATATCACTTAAATAGTTCTACAGTTGGTATGAAATAAATAAGTAAACAATAGTAACTGAATACATATAATACACTAAATAATATACTAAAAGCATCTCTAAGTCGAATGTTTAAACTTATGTTAAACAATAAATTTGTAGCAATCGTGCTTAAGCTTTCTGGCAACCTTGTCTCAGCACCGGTCTGGCAGCTCCCCAGTTTAACGATACTTATCGCATATTCGTATATCGCATATCCATACTGCGAGCGATCTTCCATACTCTTCTTCTTCACCTACGATTATTGTCATATAAGTGAGTAAATTAAATACTTGGGCATTTCCATAGCTCAATACAGAAATCACAATATGAATATCAAATATTATATTGAAAACTGAAAACTGCAGGCCATTGAAGAATTGTCAAATATTTCGTTAGTCAATAAATTAGATAGTTGGCATAATTGCCAGAGCTTAATAAATTTAAGAATTTTCAAAAATAAGTAATGAAATAACAACTGAAAGCAGCCATTGTAAAATGAAAACTTGACTTACACCTAATGAAATATGTGTAGAGTCATAGATTATAAAATACATTAGCGACTGCGAATGTTGCTCGAGCACTTTGCATCTTCTGCCAGAAGCTGCTGTAAATTCAAGTCATAATCTGTCGAGTGTCTAATTTAATTATTCAGCTTTTCTTACTCAATTTAAATTTGGCTTTCGCTGTGTAAAACAAATAAATTTCGACTAAACGCTTTTAGGGAGTCGCACAAGACTCACGACGACTCACGCTGCCTGACTATGACTCACGTTGACTCACGACAAGGCAAGCAACAGCAAATTATATGCCACGAGTTGTGGCAAGGCTAGGAGAGGAGAGGAGAGGCGAGGCGAGGCGTCACGTCAATTAAGTCAAATTGATAACGACGACTAAAGTTGTAGGCGTCTGAAAATTGACAAGTAGGGGTTGGTGCGGGGCGGGGAGTTAATGTGTAAATATGGCTGCCTGCTGGCCGTGATGTGATTTCATTTCTGCATACAAATGGCGACACATTGCGACACGTCCTGGAGCATTATTCGGTTCGGTTCGGTTCGGTTCCGTGTTCAGCTGAGTTGAGTTCATTTCAGTTTTCATTTGAGTTTGGGCTTGGGCTTGGGCTTGGGTTGCCCCTTGGCATAATTAAAATGAAATAATTTTCGACAAGTTGGCTGTTTTTTTTTTTTGTTTTCCTTTTTTTGGGCTCTTAACAGCTTTTAGCATCGACGGCATAACATTGGCACGTAGCGGCAGTTAGACGGTCTGCCATATGATGAAAACTTCTCAGCACTTTAGCAGCTCCTGCTCCGGCTCCTATTCCGGCTCCTGCTCCTGCACCAGCTCCAGCTCCAGCTCCTACTCCTCTTGGCTGCTGCCACCTCCAGCTCAACTTCTGTTGTGTTGAGTTCGTGTTGGAATTTTTATTTAATTTGCTTGACTATCGTCGTATGTTTGCTGCCGGCCTGGCTTGTCTTCGTTGCCTGTTTGTCTTCTGTTTGCTGCATTGTTTGAAATTAATTTCACTTGTCGTTCGTAACTGCTCCTCCTGCTCCTCCTGCTCCTCAACATCAAGAGGAGGCCGGGCCCGGTGTTCGTGTCGTGAGCAGCGTGTTGTTGTCAATGGCGCCCAACGTTGCATAGTTGAAACGCCAGAGCCGAGGACTACTAGTCAACTACAGTTGAGTGATGTCGCCTCCTTGAGTTCACCCCTTCTCGTTCCAATTTGCACTCAATCGCTTGCCAAATCGGTTCGCTAATCATCCAGACCGTATACGGCTGCAATGCATTTAAGCTCGACAGCAGAGACGCACTGACTCAATCACATTTCAAGCATTGTCAACAGCTTGTCGGCCTTCCAGGGCCTCAACTACATGCAGAAAAATAAAATTGTGCTAAGTTTTTGTTCTCTTTTAGAATTAATATCTAAGCAAACATTTATAACTTACTTTTATCTTGTTTTCTTTACCATCTGCCTAATGCAGGCAGTTGATGACCTACAAATTATAATTTAACTTTATTCCTTTTAACATAAACTTTACTTTTGAGCAGCTGTCGCTTAAAATTAAAATACTTGACTTTAAACAAATATTTGCTGTTAAACAAAGGCCGAAAAGTTAGCGCTTTTCAGCAAAATTACTATTTTTAAAAATTCAGCTTATAAAAATTAAGATGAGCTGGTTTTGTCTCCATTCCATTGAGATTTCTTTTGGTGAGTGTAGGCTATCCAGGGCAGTCGCATTCCGCGTTTGGTTTTTATCTGCTTTTATTTTGTTGGTTCCGCTGCCGGAAGTAGTAAACCCATAAATGTCATAGAGGGAGAGACTGCCAAGAGCAGCAACAAACGGGAAAACGTTGCTAGTTGTCAGCGCATTTGGTTGGCTAACTTATGTGGCATCCGCAGAGGCATGCCACCCGGTTCCCACTTCACTCGTCTGTGATGTCATTAATCACTGACAATAATGAACTTCCGTCGTTTGTAGTCGCAAAATGGCGCCGACTTTTGGATTCGAATGCTCACAGATTGCAACTGCTGCTGCTGCTTCATCTTCTGCTCCTGCTCCTGCTCCTGCTCCATCTCATGCTTGTTGTCATTAGCGCAATGTTGCAAAATTTATCGTGTGACTTATGAGACGAACAACAGCAGCAGCAGCAGAAAACAGCTGCACAGACCACAGCTGAGCTGGGTTGAGCTGACCAGGACAGACCAGACCAGACCAGACCAGGCCAAGAGTGTGGCGACCATGATGGCTGCTGGCCTCTGTTTTGGTCGTGTGATTTTATCGCTTCGATTTACGACTCATAAAAATGCTAGCAACTTTATATGCGCCAGCATCGTAACTGTTTCTCTAAGCCCCCCCCCTTCAAATGGTCAGCGCTGTTTTTTCCGATTTTATGCTTGACTAGGTCTGATCCTGCCCCATCGCCGCTGCTGCTGTCTGCAGGACAGTTTGTTGCATGAATGTCTTCATGTACATTTTTTCCCCCCATGTACTACGTTGATTTTTATGGCCATTTAGTGATGCAGAAAATATTTGGATATGTCGCTCTCTGTTTAGCAACAGCAATCGAACCAAATAAATAAACAGCGAGCATTTTAAGACTATTAGAAGAAAGCTATGCCAGAAATGAGGCAGAGCTAAACTCTGATTTATGATAGCCATCGTAGCCAAATTCCTCTGCACAAAAATATCATTATTATGCTATGCATCGAATCAATTGAAAAGTCAAATGAGATAATAAATGTACATCTTTTCAATATCAAAATAAATAAATGCAGACATGCTTGTTGAAAGAAATACACATTTTTCAAGTGGCAGCAGCTTGGGTTATGTTGTCTTTATTAGTATTGCAAAATAGTTACCCGTTTCCAAGAGTTATCCTTGCACAGTAATAACCCATTTTATGTGTCCCTAGTCAATCCTGTTGGGCCGTTGGGCTCACACATCAATTTGCCGAGCAATTTAGTTGTAATACAAAAGCCATTTGACCAACAAGTATCCACCGTCTGGCTTCGAGTGAAGTATCAACATGCTGCATTTGACAGTTATTAGATTAACACCTACACATACTGAGTTGAATACTCGGATACTTGGATACTCGGATACAGCTATACTCGTCTATATACTCGATTACTCGCTGCCTGAATTTTAGCAAACAATAAAGCGCTGAAAATGTATGCGAACATACATAAAATCTCCGGCCAGACAACGAGGATGGTGACAAAACAAAAGCAACTGATGGCAATGTTCGGTCCGGCCCAGGACCAGCAACAAGCGATGTCAATTTCAGACAAACAATCCGGTTATATGCAAACTCGTTGCCATACACATCCGCATACACAGAGAAAAAAGAGCACAACTTTACAATTACTTAATGATATCCGAGAATGATTTTAAAGCGTTCAAGTCTTGATTCAGTTTGAAAATTACTTTGGATATCTATTATCAAAAACTTTTTTTAATATTTACACTATATTTATTAAAAAACTTGACAGCATATTTTGGTCAGGTTCATGATTTATGATTTATTTAACTATTTTTTATTGTTAATTACTTTATCACTAAATATAATTTTTATTTAATTAATTTTAATTGGTAACTACTTCATCACTAAATACTCAACTAATTTAAAGCTTAATAAAGTAGATATTGTTTCTCTCTGTGTAGACACATATATTGATACATACAGATATAGATATATAGTCTGTATGGTTGGCTTGTGTGACGCTCAAGATGTGACAGCCGCCCACCGATTTTCACTCTGCCCACAGATTGCACATTTCGAGCTACATAAAAAGGCGCTTACGATGCGGACCGAATGGGGAAAGGGGCAGAGCTTGAAGAGTCGACGGAGGCAAGTTGAAAGCTGTCAGTGGCTGTTTAGATTTACGTGCCGCACTGCAGCAGTATTAGAGGGCAAACGTAGACGGACATATGGCCATCAAGAGGTGTGACAGGCACAGCATCCCCACACTCAAAAAAGCACCCCCAACTTAGCCAGCTCCCCCCAACCCCAATGCACTTTGTAACAATGCAAAAAACAACATCAGCACACACACACACACACACACACACATACAGACAGACAGGCACACACACATTGATTGTCATCGCTCTGACTTTTTGTTAATGAAAGTGTCAGCTAGACAAACGCACCCAAACCCAAAGGACATCATCGAACAGTCATTCGTTCTACCCAACCCCAGCCCAGCCACCCCTCCCCACCCCCCTTAGTCCTGCGCTTTGTTTGTAATGCTTTCCATTTTGGCCAATAAATTATGATCAGGCCGATTTTTAGAAGACCTTTTGTATGCGTCGGCCGTTAAACAGCGTGTGGCATTCAGTGTCATTAAAATGTCCTGCACAGGATTGTGGCCATCGGTTTTGCTTAATGCGAAATTTGCTAATCGAATTTGGGAAAAATGTTGAGATTATTATTTGGCAATCCACATTAATGTGTATGCCAGCAAAACCAGCCAGTTACTAAGAAAACCATGGGCATATACTGAGGCGTGCTGTAATTGATGCAATAACTTTTTGTTTTCAACATAAATCAGTTATCAGTTATCATTATCAATCTTTAGTTTATAATAGAAGACTTAACTATTGCTTAGCTTTTCCCACTTAATTACTAAGTTTTTAAGTAAGTGCTCAGCTTTAAAACTGAACATCAATAATTTAAAAGAAATTTAAAATGCTACTTTACCTATTAAGCAATCTTATTTCTTAGGTTTTCTGTTTAACATATGTATTCTATATATTTGTTGTCGTGTATTGCTTAAACGACAAGATCGCGATTATTCCAACAAAAAACCTATCTGAAGTAATTTTTTTGGCAATTTGGGCAATTAAAAAGCGCCTCATATCGCCAGTTTGGCATCGCGAATGCCACCTGCTTTTTGTGGCATTATCCTAAATGCTTCTAACTCAATTTACTTGCCGGGGGCGTGGTCTAAATGGGGCGTCAGGCATACGAATTGCCTCCGCCGCATTATTAAAACGGATAAATCGAGACGTGCAACGGCGCTGAATGAAAGCGAAAACCTGTGCGTGGGTAATTAAAAAGTCAACGAGTCGAGGAGGCAGATGAAACCTAATTCGCATGCTGAATTTTAATTAATTAAGAGCGCAGTCGAAGCCACAGGCAGAGGCTACGAGAGACAGAGAGATAGAGAGAGAGAGAGAGAGAGAGGGGAGAGGTTAGATGGGAAGATAGATAGGCGAGTCACGTGTCTCGTTCGCACCCAGAGACCAAAGTAGGTTAATGCGCTTAGAGATACGAGTGCTAAATTGTGCGAGGAGAATGAAATTGAGGGGGGGTGGGGGGAGTTAGCGCGCGGGGGGTGTTGGATCTGACAGTCACCGTAATTGGTGGCGTTACAAAATATTTACAGTAACCGTTACATGGAAATGGAAAAAGATGATAAAGTGCGCAAATGTTTGCACTTTCCCTTTACGACTCTTTAGAGACATTTAGGTGTTGAGTCGCACCGCCCCTCCCCCCACCCTCTTCCCCTTACATACACTTCGTTATATCCTGTCGATGGAGCAGGCAAATATTTTGGGGGCGGTTGTGGATGTTGCTGGCGTGTCGACGTCTTGATAAGCAAAATGTGAAAATAAATATAAATATGAATATTTCTATATTTGTACGAGTAATTTATTTGCATACATTTCGGTTGGGTTTAGGTATAGACAGGGCTAAGGGAGGCAGTTGCTAACCAAGTTGGCCTTAAGGCAACAGTATTCAGTACACAGCTAACTGGCATTTGCACAGAGTAGCCTCTTCAACTAACATCATTTCGGTCGCAGTCACATGAAGTCTTCATAAATATATATATTTTTTGTTCTATTTCAAACTCATTTCCGAGCATAAAATCTCTTACTTTTCTGCATAAAGTATGAGCGCTAATAAGGGTCCGGATCTTCATGAGCGCGCCACGCGTGTTCACGAACCGGGTCGAGTGTGTCGCGAGCAGCTCTATTTGCGTGCCGAGCGGGTAAGTACTCCTGGAGTAGGCTACGAGTAGCTGCACTAATCCGGACTTTCAAAGATCAAGCGAGAGGTGCCCGCTTTTACCTATCAGGCATTGCAGAGGGGGACGGTCGTAAAGCCACCCAAAAAGTAAGTGGATTAATCAAATATATGTATATGCATAATAATAGTTCAATGTTTGCAGAATCGACATATTTAAACGTCAACCGGTTAAGGAGACCGTCTTCAAGATCTACTTTATGCGTGGCGATATTCCTGTGGCTCTCTCCGGTCGCAGCAACAAGCAGGATCCCATCAAAGATCGTCCATTGCGCTGGCACTGCAAGCCCGAGACTCTCGACTACTGCTACTATCTGCCCATCTTCCTGGATGGCCTGGCCGACATTGATAGCGACACGCGTCTGCTGGCCGTGAATGCAGCCGTCGATCTGATCATGCGGCAGCCCCACAAGGTGCTCCCCGTGCTGCCCAAGCTCATACTTCCGCTCAAGCGCGCCTTTCAGACACGCGACAAGCGCATCATTATCTCTGCCCTCCAGGTGCTGCAACTGATGGTGCGATTGGGTTAGTTTCTTCCTTAATTATTGTAACCATATCAATTCAATACTAATCTAACATATGTGGTTCCATTTAGGACCCTGCGTGGGACAAGCCCTGGTGCCCTTCTATCGCCAACTGCTGGCTGTGTGCAATCTGTACAAGAATGTGAACGTCAATCTCGGCGAGGGCGTTGATCCTGATCGCAGCAAGCGCATTGGCGATGTCATTGAGGACACTCTGAAGCTACTCGAGTTCTGTGGCGGACCCAATGCCTTCATTAATATTAAGTATATGGTGCCGACCTACGAGAGCAGCGTCTTCCCTCGCTGCCAGGTTGGCACTGGGCAAGATGCGGAGTCCATTTAGTGATAAATGTTTCAGTTTCTTCAACTCGTTTCGTTAGGTTCCTGAGTTGAATTGAAATCAAATTATCATCAGTTTGGTTCGAAATTATATGCAATAAATAAAATCAGCACGATTTAAGATGCCTGAAAAACTTCTTGAATTCAATTATAAAGTGGCCACAGTAACTGCAAAATATAAGCTTTACTTCCGCTGCACTTTGAGTTATGTAATATCTTCTGATCATAATTCTCGCAAAGAGACTTAAGCCAAGCTTATCTTTGATTTTGTGGCATATCAGCATTTATTGAATTATACCAATGCACAAAACTATTTCTAGAAATAAATAGATAAATAGTCCCGCTTCAACTTTCTTTTGCGCTTGCTTCCGGTACAACGGCCACCACATTTCCGTTATGTTTATGTAAATAAACTTGGTTTAAGAATACCCCATTTCGTAGTTAGATTAATAGTAAAGTTATGTAACTAAAATATGACTAGAGAGTGAGATAACACAACAATCTACTTCACTATTGCTTTGTATTACTATAGAAAATGAATGAATGTTGTACATTCCACAGCAGTTGGCGTAGCTCTCTGGTAATAGGCAGTTCTCTAAAAAAATGTCAAGCCATCTGTTAGCGATTCTCGATTGTAACAACCACAACCACACCAAGCCAAGGGAAGGGAAGCCAATGATAAATGCCTAATTAATTTTTAATTTAGAAAACAAGCTTTTGCCGTGCAGACACTTTTCAACAAACGAAACGAGCGGCCGTAAATAAAAAACTCATTACAATAAATCATAAAGTGAAAATTGTTCAATTCGCTGCCTGCTCCTTTAATGGAATATCCATGTTGAGTGCTCACTGTCTGCCTGTCTGCCAGCCAGCCAAGCCAGCCACATTTGTCTAAGGATGCGTGTGTGCAATGGCCCAGAGAGAGGGTGTGTCCCTCCCTACTGTGTGTTTATGCGATATCCCTGCCTGAACGTCTGTCTCCATCTGTCTGTCTGACTGTCTGTCTGCTTTTCCCGTATCTGGCCAAAATCAAGCATTGGGCCACACTCTTAACTTTTGACTGCTGCCGGCACTTTTCACAAATCGAAGAACGAGCACGCTCTAAAATTAATTTAGTTAAATTGCCGCCTTACCGGTGGGGAGAGATGAGAAGAGTAAGGGACTGAGTTTGGAAGTTTGGGTGTGGGTTTGGTTTTGGGATGCGGTTGCTCTGGCTTCTGTGTGGTTCTGTTGCGCTTTTCAACGTAATTAAGTACAACCCTCCATAATTTTGAAAAACAAATCTTGTTATCAGCGCGAGCCAACACAAAACAGTTGCTGCTAACAGTCGTTGTCCTGGTTGGTCAGTCCCTGTTGGTGGTTTGTTTTGCGACCTGTGAACTCCAAACAGCGGACTGTTGACTGCTGACTGTTTGTAACCACCCGGCTGGCTGGCTGGCTGGTAGATTGTGGTGCGTAGATAAAAACCTGCCAAGTGTTGCAACTCAATTTGCCCCCATATCGTTCCTTTTTTTTTGTGAACCACCCTCCAATTTTCCAATCGTTCCACAACACAAGTTCTTAATTCACTTTTTGGGTATAACGCTGAATTTTGTGTGTGCGTGTTATTTTTTTTTTTTTTTTTTTAATCTCCTGTTGACGGTAAATCAAACAGTCCCCCTGGGTGCAGCGTCACTTGACGACTCATCCGCCAGATAAATTGCATTTGGCTGCTTGCGAATTTTCATTTTCATTTTTATTGTGCTTATGCCACTGAGGCTGCTGCTTCCAATGCTGTTCAAAACGTTTTGAAGTTTTTACACACTTTTTGAGCAATTTTTATTGCGACCCATCGCTGCATGTGTCTCCCAGGGCTGGGCACAGGGGCAAAGGGTTCGCCGCGGGGAGCGCTTAACTCTGATTTAGGTGGTAAAGAGATTGAAATGCTTTTGAGGTACTACTACACCTATCCGCATGGCCTAGACTTCGAGCACTTCGAATTCAATCTGTACGGTTTTGTTGGCACAAGCATCCCCAACTTGGTTACTCCAATGCCCAGGAGAGCATTTCCGTCATACACACACACTTACACACACCCACACACACACACACTCGAACCACTCAGATGAGAGTACATATTCATATGCATTAAGTCATGACCATGTCCGGAACCGTTATGCTGGAAATTGCTTTAATATATCGGAAATTGCAGGAGAGTTGCATAAATTGACACAAAATGACCCGTGGGCACAATCCAATCTAATGAGACCCAGACATTAATGTGCCTGAGCAAAATCGAAAGTGTTTCACATCGACAGTGTTTGGACATCGTTCTATTTATTTTCTTCTTCCATTTCGATCTGTAGTAAATATTAATAAATTCCATTTGCGACGTATGATTAACAAGTATCCGCAATTTTAATCCAATAGGAAATTATATATGTTTGTCCTGAATATTTCACTAATTGCAAATAATGATTCAGCAGCGATGTTTGTGTATTATTATTATCGGGTTTCTTAAGTAATACAACATTAACTTTAGTGAGTTGGCTGTGTGATTTAAGCTAACTGTGCGTTCCAGACGAGATCTCAGTACTCAATGTCTGCTACAACGTTATTAAACGACGACCACTTCGTGCTTCTGATAATGATATATGTGATGCAAATATATATCATATATGCATAACAATATAATAAATATTTATAAATACATTTTTATCCATTCAGCGTTATATATTATATTATTACTATTAATTCTAAATACTGGGAACACATTTTCAAGCAAGGCTTTGTAGACAGTTGCATATATTTTGAATCATACAGATGGCAGCATGCAATGTGAATGCATAATATCACATATAGATTTAAGAATTCTTAATCCTGTACAAAAATACATATACATATGCGTGGCAAATTTTTAGATTTTTTTTATTATATACTTTTGATTTTTGTGTTCCCCTTTTTTTTGTGTCGACTGACTTTAATTGATATTAAATAAGTATATAAAAGAAGTTATGTAAATAATTATAGTGTTGCCTACATTACTACTAATGGTGAGTAATTGGCCTAATGATATTGTCAAAATCGTGTGAGAGGGTATCTGCTAGTCTCTCTTGTTGAGGAAAAAAAATTTCATTGTAAAATGCTTTTTATATGGGAAATGCATATTTCCAATAAGACTTAGTGCAAGAACTTAGACGTAAGCCAATCCACAACATAAAGTGATGACGGATCTTTTTATATGAATTCGACTCTCTTCGAGCGGTAAGTCCAGTCACTAGTGCTCCTACTTGCATTATTAATTGCAATATGATTTTATATATAATAGTATTGAAGTCAAAATGTATAAATAAACAAATGTCAAAAATTCCCAGCTACTATATTTTTATTAGTATTGAGAATTTAACGATCTGATAAACGGTTTGATTTTAAGTTCAACCGATTAATCGTTCAACCACAAAAGAATCTGCGAATCATTATATATAAATTCATTATATTATAAATTATATAAAACTAAATAAAAAATTCGGGCACAATAGGCCTTATAGTGATGGTTTCCCAATTAATAATAATAAAAATTAATAAAATAAAAAATTTAAATAAATAAAAAATCAAAATAATTTTATGATGCCAGTTGAAGGATTTGCTTCTGAGCGGACGCAATGCAATCTTGGTTTTTGTTGAGCAGATTACAGTATTAAGATGTCTTAAGAGATATTCTGAAGATGCTTATTGCTGGGTTTTTATTCAAGGAATGCTTATATCGAGTGGAGATAGTTTGGGTATCGATCGCAGTATCGATATCACTGTTATTAACATAAGTAGTGAGAATGTTGTATTGATATTTCCAACACGTATGTCAATTATTTAACATTTAAGCTTTAAGCTGCAATGAGAGGTCATTGCGTAGCCAATGCGAATGTGTCTTGCTGCTCACAGTGCTGACAAGCTGGCATATGTCTAGGATACGGCTTTGCCAATAGTCGGAGCCATGTTTATCCAGTCACGAACTGGCGTAAGAAGTGCGGATCCGAGCTGGGCGCAGATGCTCACATTTCGCGTACTGCGTCGAACCACGTGCGCTGCCCGGAAGCGAATCGAAATTATCACCAATTTGCAGTCATCGAAATCCAATTACGACGGGCGTGTGTGCGTGTGTGTGAGTGGGTGTGTGCTATCCCGAATCCTGGTCCAGGGACAATGGTCGTAAATGCAGACAGAGGTCTACCTCTGTTCATGCGGTAGCCATATGTTGGCAGCGATACAAACCAAAACTGCAGCGAGTGCAGCCCTCGAGCAGGATCTGAATCTGGAGGCAGACAATAATCGGATTAGGTTGGCTGCCCTCGCCAAAAACATAATTTGCGAGAAATGTCACACGGCACACGGCGACTGCCCGGCGACTTATTTGCAATTTGCGAAATGGAAAACGAAGCGAAAAGCGAGTGGAATTCGTAGGGGGTTAGATTTGGCAAGGGTGGAGAGTTCAAATGCTGTTTGTGGGACAGGTTGTAACAGCGCACTAAATCATGCATGACAAGTCGAGTAGTTGTCGTCTCTATCAAACCCATCATAATCGGCAAACGCGTACGCATCATTATCGGGATCGGGCTCCTGGCTTGCTATACGAGCGCATCCGTTCGAGGGGGTGGGTCTCGTCTCTCGGGTGCCACTGTTGTTGTTTAGTTCCGGCATGCGACAGATGCAACAGACGTGCCCGGAGTCTGTGGTGAAACCACAAGCGGCTCTCCAAAAGGGCCGTCACCCCAGCCATCATTGTCCACGAAGCTGTCACTGCTCATTGTCAGCTAAGTGCCGGGCAATGGGCGGAGTTGATGACTAGCTGGAGTTGGGGCAGTTTGTTCGGACGCACAACAAGCAGTAGTCGCAGCAGCATCAGCAGCGCCTGCAGTGGCTAAAACCATTTTCATTTCCAAGGGCCCTAAACCAAATTTTTTGCTCTCAGCGCAACCTGCTCGCTTAGATGGTAAGGTGGCAAAAATAAACCCTGCCTGCACTGTGGCGCAAAGTTTTCTCATCTTTCTAAATATTTCCTACTAAGAAAGAATAAAAAAATTAAAAAAAAATGAGCTCATTAAATTATGCTATATCATTTTTATGAAGTTTATCTCGAAGCATTAGTCTAAATCACAAAAGGAAAGTTCAAATTTTGTAATATCGATATCTCCATTGTATTGTGTATTTTTATTTAATTCATTATCCATTAACTACTGTCTAAAATAATAATAAATAAAAATATTAACAATTAAAAATGTGTTATAAAACTCAAAATGAAAACGAATGCTAACAATTAAATTATTTATAATTAAAAATCGTTTAGGTTGGAATTTTAATTTTAAATGGAACTTTGAATTTTTTATTTATATTCTTCCTTCTTTGTTCTTTTTTATATAACAAATTTTTCAAAGTTTTGTAATAATAATATTAACAATCTGTTATTAGTTAAGCTTATACATTTTTATCTTTTTTAATTTATGTTGTGAGAAATATATTTTTCTCTTCAGCCCAGAGTTTGATTTAGCGCCAACAGCTGTTTAGTGTTTTATCTCTCAAATAAAATTGTGTTCCACTGTGGCTGGCTGTGCCACCCGCAACGCGGCAACCGCAGCGACAGCGGCGATGGCGATGGCGATGGCGTCTGTGTTGTGCACTCAAAACGGGAAAACGATAAGACGGCAGACGCAAGGACAGAGTCAGGGTCGTAGTCGGAGGAACAAAAGCCGTCTCTTTGCTTCCGCTGCAATACAGCCACAACGAGGGTGAGGGTGATGGTAAGGGGGATGCTGATTGTGAGGGTAGGTGGGCGACACCCGACAACAATAAAAGCAAATTCAATGCGTTTTGTGATAATTTCGCACTACGCAAGCAACAAGAAACGAGAAACGAGAAGCGATAAAACGAAGCACCCAACAACGATTGCAGAGCTAAAGCCGTAAACGAGCAAATAATAAAAATTGGATATGGCAAAGCGGTTCAACATGAAAATAAAATATTATAATAATGCCGCATATAGTTGTTGTATATGAAAAACATGAGTGTGAATAGTCAATGAGGGTTTTTGGCCTTGGGGATGGGTGGGTTAAACAGGTCCGATGCGGATCAAGTGATGCTTCTTCGCATCATTGTGGATGACAGGATGGTCTCGAGGGTGGCTGCTGTTGGTGTTGGTGTTGGTGTTCGTATTTGTATTGGTGGTGGAAATCAAGCGGTAACAATGCAATCAAAATTTACGTTTTCCTTTACCTTGGTGCAAATTTAGTTATTGTCTAGACTCTGGAGTTGGAGTCGTAGTCGGGACACTCGAGGGAATTGTAAGGCCATAATTTAATTCAGCTGGCCCATTATTTCATTAGTTGAGCGTCAGCAACCAACTCCCCCTTTCCGAAAATTGTGCAATTTATTTTCAGTATTGTATTCGGTTGCGTAAGTATTGCAAAATGGCTCTGGCAGCTAGACGCATAAATTTGTGTATTTCGATTTTGATTTTGCCGTTTTAATTGTTTGTAAACTCTGCCACATGCTTTGCCACTTGCTCCTTTGTCTGTTTGCCACACTCTATATGCCCGTCTGTCTGTCTGTCTGTCTGTCTGTCTGTCCTTGTGTCCCTGTGTCCCTATGTCTATATTGTCTTTGTTGGGCAAACATGTTCTATCTTTGCATCAGTATCTGAGCAGGCTTTCAGCAACGTTTATGCACTTTTTGCGTAGTTTCTGTGTAGTTTTTGCAATCAACATTTATGCCCAAAAGCTAGAGATTTTCGTATTTTGCCAAACTGATGCTAAGGAAAATTGCCAGCTTCCGATTAAACAAACTTTGTATTTATTATTCTGTTAGGAGTTATTCCCATAATTTGTAGAAATATGATTTTTGCTTAGTTGGTTATCAGAAAGAGAAAATATGTGTGTTTGCACTAACAAATTACCAAATCTAATTTTACATATCATTGAGATTTGTAGATTAACACACATTTCATAGTTCAAAATAATTGGCAAGCAACTACAGAAAACACCAAAAACAATAAGCACAAACAGTAAATTTAAATAAAAGTTCTTAAAATCCTTGTATTCATTGCAAATATTATTTTTGTATAGATCTAAGCGAATTGCAAAATAATTGTTACAACATTCAAATCGGATTTTATTGCCATGTGAGAAAATTCTTCGAACATTTATGGATAAATCACAATTAAGATACAAGTATATTTAAGCAAAATGTTCATAGTTACAGCTTTTTTTATTAAATAAAAAACCTTTACTTAATTACTCTTTCGCTTCAAAACAATTGCATATTTGTTTAATAGGAGAGGAAAAGTCTGATGAGCAACAAAATATGTTATTGGGGTTTTATCAAAATAATAAAGAAAGATAGACTAAATGTGAAATAAATGAATAAATGAAATGAATGACTGTGTTGGTCACTTCTGTGCATATTCATGCAGTCCGGGCAAAATGGAATCAGTGCCATTATTAAGCATGCCTAAAAGTATGCAGCAAAATATGTAAAGTGTCAGAGCTCAGTAACTCAATGGGAACTGAGTGAAGTTGAGTATTATGCAAGTGCAAAAAGAAAATGTTGAGTGGAAGGTGCCGCACTTGAACTTACCAGCTACACTCGAGTGAGTCCACTCCGTCCACTGGGCATGTGCAACATAAATGCATAGAGACAATGAAAATTAAATTGTTGCAAGCAACTTTATGCAAATAATAAAGACGCAAACGGCAGAAGGACAGTCCACCGAACAGATGAGATTCTAGTCGGCAAAAGTATATTAAAAAAAAATAATGTCGACAACGAAATCCATCTGCTTAATGGGTCTACCAGAGCCAAGACATGCCCAGCCCACAACACCCAGTCACACACATACATGATTGTGGGTGCTGCGATGGGTGTGCGCTTCTAATCCGCCAGATTACAAATGTGTGCGGCAAGGTTGGAGCTGCGGCAACGGGCAACCATGATCCCATCCCCATTAGACGAGGTCCAACCCTGGGCCAAACTATTACACTTGATAAATTCGAGATTAAAGTGCATTTGCAGTTGAGCTGAGGGCAAGACCAGGAACAGAACCAACCCAAACCGAGCTGGGCCTGGTCATCAAATTTATGGCCATACACATTTGCCAGAATTTTCTTTTATATGAGCACTTGGCTGACTCGTGCGCCCTTTTAATTATCACACGTAATGACAGCTGCAATTGCAATTGCTAATTAATTACCCAGGAGCCCGGCCACAATTCCATCGAAATTAAGGAATTTATGGTCTACACATTTGTTCTACTTGACATATTATTATTCCAACATGTGTGTGCTTACATATATATATATATATATATATTTGGTTCGAATGCAATTTGGCGCTAGACGAAGGATCAAATTGGGGGGCGTAGGCTGACAAATGTCTGCGACTCGCATAGTTCATTAATGCGGTGCGGCATATCTTACTTGGGGTTTTACTGGCTAAGGTATCAGATTGGGAACGCAATAAACTTGAAGCTCAACTTGAACTTGAAATGTGGTTTTGGGGTTATTTGGCAATTTTGGTGGTTGTGCGACTAATCTCTAATGAAGATAATCGTTTGTGCTGTCAAAACGGCCACAAAATATAATTGTGATAGCAACACGAATCGCCAGCGCATGATTAACGATGAGAGGCATTATGAAAAAGACCAAAAACAAAAATATACTTACAAAAAAAAATGAAAAGCAAAAAAAAGCAGACACAATAGAATCTTTAAGATACAAACTCGTACGTAGTACAGCGGAAACTTCACTAAAACAATAACAAAAGATGCTAGCCAAGCGATTACTGGCAATTTGGCAAGGGGCATGGAGAGGGCCTTTATACGCATTACATTTAGAAGCTAAAGCTGCTGCTAAAGCTGACCAGCCACACACCCCCTCCAGCTGCAACTGCAACAGTCCGGGTACGGTAACAAGCTCAGCGACTCACTTAGGGGCCCAGTCAAGATGTTATCGCAAAAGCTCAAACGTCAAAACATCAGAACAGAGACTGAAACTGAATAAAGCAACTGAACAGTTGAGTAGTTGAATAGTTGAACAGTTGGCTAGTTAAGTTTTTAATGAATCTCGGCAGATATTTGAAATCGGTTTGCCATCGCTTGACGTATTTTTTTTTAGTCGTTTGTCGGCAGTTTTTAAGTGCGCACATCAGGCGCGCTTCAATCCAAACCAAAAGTTCTCAACAGTTCTTACCGAAAAAAGCCCCATAACTCAAGCCGTGTCAAGTGTCAATAAAAAAAAACGAACCTATATATATTCTTAATATATAAGCACATTTTTTTTGTGTGTTCCCGAAATGTTCCTGGGATCTGTGGTCTATTTGGGATTGTGCTGCTTTCTGTTAACTCATCACTGCGCACAAGGTGGTACACAAAATTTGATTCTTAATTGCTTATTTACCAATAAGCGACAAACATTGTCAACGTCAAACGTTGTCTCGATGAATCAATCAATCATCAATCAATCTCAGAATCCCACCCACGCAAATCAATTGTGGGTTTTTCCAGTGATGATTACAAAACCTACAAAATTCACCAAAAGAGTTGAAGGAACTTTAGTGAAAAAACAACATGAAAAACATTTGGGAATTAAATCGAATGGGCTAGATTCTCCCGATTATGAGCCCCTCAGTTTATTTAGATATTTAATTATTTATAAAACAAACATGTAAATGGCTGAGCAATCACAAATTTATATATTTGGCAGTTCAGTGGAACTGCATAAGCTATATTAGTTAATTAGCTTTTTAAAGTTTGAGAATATTTTTTTTTTAAATCTGGAGAATGTGGTGAGCACTGATTTAAGATTGATTTCAATTTTTGAATTTGTAACTAACATTTTCTGCAACTCTTTACTGTAATCAGTTATCTGCTAAAAAGACAATTTATACTAGCAATTCCAGATAAAAGTTATCAAGGGAATATCGAGCATCAACTCCTAGTTTGCTTTTCCCTTTACCTATTAATCAGGTAAATGTGGTTGAATAAGCTTAATCAATTCAAATAGAAACCAAAACCAGTTCAGTCTAAACACAATCTGGGTTAACTTTATTTCGTAATCAACTTGAGTTGGCATAGCAAACTTGGAATATTGAAGTGCAATTAAAAATTGGCCAAAGTGCGCCTGGTCCACACGGTAGGCAGTCAACTGTGTGTGGTAGCCATAAATAAGTCAGCGTGAGCTAATTGCACCACTTATAGACGCTGCTAGAGACGCGCTCCAGTTCATCCGGTGCTCGTCTGGGATGGGGTGGAGAAGGGATGTGGTTGGGTTGGAGGTCGAAGTGTTTGCATAACTTAAATGAAATTTCTCTACTAAATCTAATTTCTATGCTAAACCAAAAAACAAACAACGCTGATGACGACTGGTACGTGGACACGGACCGTAAACCGTAAGCAGGTCAGGCGAATAAAGTGTCATCCAAGCTGGATTTCGATGACATGGAGAGCAACAACAACAACAACAATCAAACGGGCGTGCCAGTTATAAGCGGACAGGGACAGGGACAAGGACAGGGGCAACAGGGTAGTGGCTATGATCAGGGAACTGGACGCGCTGGAAATGCAGGTGGGGGCGGCGGAACTGGATCTGGTGGGGGAAACAGTGGCAATCGGCCAAAGATACACGGAGTGCGTGTTACAGTCGATACGGGCGATGGGCAGCAGCAGACGAAAGGTAATTAAATTTGGCTCAGTGCAATGCAAAGCAAATGAGACTAAATACAACTAAAAGCGAACTTCAAAGCAGAGTCCAAGGAGAGTGTCGAAATTACGGACTTGGGTAAACACAAGAAACGTGTGGGCATCCACACGGACATCACGTTCGAAATAACGGCCGAGGGGGACGCAAATGAGACGAGTTCCGCCCAGCAACAGGGGGAGAAGGGTAAGCAGCATTACAGCATCACCTGTCAGCTCACTCTCACTTTCACTTTCCCCATTTCCCCCATCTGCCACATAACAGAGGATGCCAGCGTGCCCATTTATAAGGGTCGTGCTAGCAGCAACGATGCTAAGCACAAGTCGAGAACACCCCACGGTCCTAAGTCGCAATGGAATCCCAACTTCTCCAGCGAGCATCGTGGCTACGACGCCGGCAGTCGAGGGGGCTCACGGTCCAGTTCGGACGGCTACTATCCCCAGTACTATCCCCAGCATGTGTATACCAGTCCTGGTGTCGATGCCGGCAGTATCTACCGCAACGCGGAGACCTGGACACATTATGTGCCCGTGTGGACCACGGAGCGTTCACCGCATGAGCAGAGCCAGCTGCAACGACGCCCCTCCTGGAAGCCCTGCTACTGCATGTCCTCATATGGCACCGACTACAGACGTCGTCGTGATAGCAAGACCAAGGGTGTAGTCAAAAGTCACGTTGTGCACATCGATGGCAAGTTGGAGCAGCCGTTCTCCTGAAGGATGCATCCAAAAAAAATTCAAATTGCTACAAACAAAATGGAATAAAACTGCTTATAAGAAAAAAATGTGCTGGTTGTTTGGGAAAAATGATTAAATTCAACAAAGAACTAAAGTCCCAAAATGCGCTGAATCAAAGGGGTTCAAAATATAAATCTAAAAAATCATTCCGGTAGGTGATTGAAATTAATAAGTTTAAAACTTACTCAAACAACACATTTTATGTTATTATTATTATTTTTTTGAAATTCATTTATGACATGTTGTGGCAAATTCGTTACCACTACTACAGTTACATTTTGTTGTGGGGGGGGGGGTGCATCTTAGGAGTGCACACTGTAAGTGCTGACCTTGCCATTGTCATCGACAGAGGCGGTGGCTGCATTGTAGCCAACCTGCTTGCCATTGATATTCTGGCTCTCGCTCTCGCCAGTGGCCAGATCCTTGTAGTTGTTCACATGTCCATCCGAATCGTACTGTGGCAATAATTGAGGATACATAGACAATTAAGCAAGCTGTTACTTCACGACTAAAATCGAACTCACCGCCGACTGAGAAGACCACTTGGATTGTTTCTCCCATTGCTTGGTCTGGTAGCCGCTGTTGCCACCAACGCCGGCGCCAGCACCAAAGTTGCCAGAGCTCGCCAATTGCTGTCCACCTGAGAGACCCGTCGACAAACCAAAGTTCTGTGCACTCAGCTGGCTGTTGCTCGAAGAGTCGCCCAACAGGGAGCCGCCAAACTGAGAGCCGCCCAACAGAGAGCCGCCGAACTGGGAGCCACTCAACAGCGAGGCACTGTTGCCAGCATTAAATGAACTGGCAGAATTCAAGGAACTGGCGGAGTTAAGGGAGCTGGCGGAGTTCAAGGAGCTGCCCGCATTGTAACCATAGTTGGAATTGTAGCCATTGGAGCCGCCCACCTGCAACTGATTGGCGGAGGACAGACCGCCACCTCTGCTATATGTGTTACCAGAGGCTGCCTGCTGCCTTGCTGTCTGATGAGCCTGGCTGATCAGCTGGTTCAGCTGGGAGCTACCGCCGCCAAATTGAAGGCCGCTCGTTTGACCAGTGCTTAGCTGGGATTGACTGCCAAAGTTGCTGCCAAAGCCGACATTGTGATTGGCATTGAAGGCGGAGTTGGTACCAAAAGCGGAGCCAGTGTTTAAGGTGTACCTAGAAGCGGGCTGCTGAACAATCTGTGGTGCCGATGCAGTAGTTGTCACTTTGCGCTGATAATAGTGCTCCGATGTGGACGCGGGCTGAGGAACTTGCACATACTGCACCGTGGGCTGCTGCTCCACAACGCGCTCCACATGCTGCACGTATCTCTGGGCGCCACCGGGCACTGTATAAACCACCTGCTGTGGCGCACTGGACACGACTCTCTCGTGGTGCAAGTACTCCGAATTGCCACCGCTGCTAACTGGTGCGGTTAGAGACAAAGGTGCCTGCAGATTGCTAGAGTGCAGCGACTCGGAATTGCTTGATCTGCTACCACCAAAGTTGACCTCGGTGCCAGCATTGTTGGCATCAGCAAACTGCACATTGCTGCCAGCACTGTGTGCGCTGTTGAAGTTGGAGCTGGTCTGGAATGCCGAGTTCGCGGAGAAGGCGCTGTTCGCTCCGAAAGAAGAGCCACTACTGGCACCGAAAGAAGAGCCAGTGTTGGCACCGAAAGCAGCTGTATTACTGGCATCAAAACCAGCTGTATTACTGGCACCGAAAGAGGAACCACTATTGGAACCAAAGCCTGAACCGCTGCTCGAGCTGCTGTCCGCACCCTCAACGGCACCCACCGAATCGTAGGAGCCCTCCAAGTTGGCCAATGTAGCACCGCCGCCAAGCGAGAGATCCGCACTGCCCCCAACTCCAAGTCCACTCGATCCACTGGAACTGTAACTGGAGCCGTAGGCATTCCTGCGAGCCGCTTCAATTGCCTGCTGATGCGAATTGTAATGGCTAAAGATGGGATTTAAAAGTAGGATGATTCCCATTAGGGTTCAGATTTGTAAAAATATTACAAATTAATAAGTACAGTTTCATAAGGGCCGAATTTTTATAGTAGTGCCATGTAGCCAATTGGAAATTTCGATTTTGTCAATTACAAAATGATATATTCAATATTTGCCGCTTGGCACTTACCGACTGTGGAAATCATCCCGTTTGGGCCTAAACGTTTATTAGCCAAGATATACAAAAGATTTATCAAAGATGAAGCTCTTGTTGACTTTCACAATGACCAACTTACCTGGCTTGGAAATCTGCAAAGAGAAATGTTAAAAAAGGGTATTTGTATTATTCTGGTTTAACTATTTGTATAATTCAATTTATAAATCAAATAAATGTTGCGTAATCTAATCTCGGCACATGCCTGTAAATCAAACGTTGCACAATTTGTGTTGGGTAAAAAGTTCATGCAGCACAACGTAATCAGTCAACGAGTTTGGGAAAAACGCGTTTTTCCAAAGGGGTAAACATCAGAAGGATCACTTGCACATCGTAGACTAGACTAGATGCCTAGGAGTAACTCTTTACCTGCACAGACCACACCCAGGCACAGGGCGAGCAGCAACAATGATCTCATATTGAGTTGCTTGAAAGTTGATATTTTAGCTGCGTAAGAAAACCGTGCGAGTCTCACGCCTGAAATTGTACTAATGAGCAGGAGCGGTTGCAACTCGCTTTAAAAACCACACCATTGGCCCAGACAATTATTGATAAGACCTGAGCTGTACTCGGACTTGAAACAGATCGCTTTTTGACCTAGAGAGCAGATAATGTCTGTATGTCTATCGATGTCGATTCAATGAAATGAAACTCGGAATTGGTGCAGAAAATCATGAAAATATATATTTGTTTCAAACAATGATGAAAGTAATTGCGACATGGAAATATGTATATGTATAGGTAGTGTGCTGGTTTACTGCCTTGCATGAGCTTCTATATAGACAGCTGATAGGAATTGTTTTCGTGTCGAAACCTTGGGATTCAAGTAATACTCACACATAGTTGCTATGTACAGTTCTGATCGGAACAAGCACATACATTTTGTATTTATATGTGTTTGTATATGTGTACATATGTATATTTGTATGATAGCATTAGAGCATCTTTATATATAAATACTTGTTCACTCTCTCTCTCTCTCTCTACATGAGTTGAAGGAATTCACGATTTTCTAATCTCATATGTTTAAATTTTATATTGAGTTTTATAGATTATGCAAATCGTCATTTAAGCGTTGTTTTTTCATGGGTTGTATACGTCAGCTTCTCTTATTGATAATCTTATATATTTATATTTATATTTTTAATAATATTATATTAGAATACATTGGAAAACGCAAAATTTTGGAAATATGCACATGAAATATGTGAGCTTTTAGTTCCTCATTTCTAATTTGACATTTCGCTTTTCTTGAGGAAGATTGCGTGACTATACTTTCATAAATCGAACTATAACTATATATCTAAAACCTTCAACATAACTTCAACTATACAAAAGCATACTTTAGGGATTGGAGTTGTCTGTAGTTGTTTGCGTTCCCGTTGTAGTTATTTTTTCCTAAAGGGTTTCATTTTAATTTTCAATTATATTATTTATTTTTTGCTGAAATAAAAATAATATGTATGCATTCATGTAGTTGTCACAATTATAGAACAAGTGTTTATATATTTATATGAAATAAATTGATTTTAAACAAAAATTACATTATCAAATCAAATTAAATTGCATTATCAAAAAATACTCCCTTCAATTAGAAGCTGAACCGGTTTTTTTTCGCATGGCATATTTTTGCGAATTTGTTTGACGCTACCCGGAATCAATTTTGACTGATTATTTTTATGATTCGTAATTAAAAAAAAATTGTAAGTTGTTTACAAACAGCGCCCTCTGTTTTATTACTTCCGCTAAATGCTAATCATTGAAATTGAACAGATTAGAACTGGAACTTCCCCTTGAACTTGAGCTGTATGAGATTCGTCAAGCATTATCCACTTAAACTTGATGTCAATTTGAATGCCCAAATTAATAATTTGAACTTACCTGTGATTTTTGACGAATTCTTTAAGACTGTTCAGATCAACCGGAACATTAGCTGCCTTATTTATGGCAGTAGTTGGAGAAACGAGCTTATATAACAATTGCTATTCCTAATGAGTCAAATTAATTAACTATACATAGGCAATTTCCTGTGGCGCCTGATAAACTTTGACCGGGTAATAATCTGTCAAACATTTACCAATTATATACTCAGACATACTATATAGCAGATTGTTCAAATATAACATTTTGGTGCTACAAAATCAAGGTCACGAGGGTATTTGCTTTTGATTTCAATACTCAATTATCAGTCGAAAGGTAGCAAAAAACCTTGAGTGTCATAGTCAAAACCCATCAAATGAGAAAGTCGCACACATTGCAAATATGTTATAAGAACTATATATATATATATATATTATATATGTATGTATGTATATATTCTGTTGTATTGTAACATATAAATAGAGAACTGTTAGCGTTCGTTGGGTTTATAATATGCTAAACACCAAAAATTGAGCTGAGTTGAGTTGAATTGAGTTGAGTCAAGTCAGCTCTACGAGTGCACCGAATATGTCGTCACCTTGCCATTATCGTTGACGGTCGTCTGGGCGCCACGTCGACTGGTGCCATCGCCATTGCTGGTGCTGAACGAGGAGACGGAGACGCCCTTATAGCCACCACCACCAGCACCACCTCCGCTGATGCTGCCAAAGCGATTCACAATATTGGGTTGGGCCTGCAAAAAAAATAAAGAAATTGCTTAGCTCAAAATCCAAGCAAATAGAATATCACCGAAGAACTTACCGGATTGGCGGGACTAATGTAGGCAGTCTGCCGGTATCCATCGGATCCAATCGAACCAGCAGCTGCGGCATAGTTGGGCGCATAGCGATGCGAATAGGAGGCACCTCCACCTCTGTTACTATTTGCGGCGATCTGCTGCCGAATGTAGCTGTGAACATAGAAGCAAGATTCGGGAATAGGATTAGCAACTGATTAGGACTGACCACTCGCTATGCTGATTAGTATAGAAAATTATGGACAAGAGAAGCAGTTGTGTGTGTAATTACGTGTCATCGTCGCTTATGGTCGCATCCGCGGTTACGGACGCATCACCAGAAGTGGCCAGTCCCGTTATAGCTCTACAAGAATAGATTACAAGCGCTGTTAGCATTACCATCGCCCACTAAAAACTAACTAACTATAACGAAGAACCACCCAACGTATAACTTTCAACTTACTGTTGGGTCGCATAGTTCTGGGCCAGAATCTGATTGGTCAACTGCTGATGGAAGAGATAGGGATCCGTGATGCCAAAGTACGGTGTATAGCCGCCGCTATAGTCATCGTAATCATTGTAGCCGCCAGTGTAGCCACCAGCTGCCCCACCATTGGCATAGCCACCCGCATAGCTACCGGCATAGCCACGACGGCGGCGGACTGATCTACGTGCTGAAATAAAGACACAGATATCAAGATTAGAAATGAAAAAACTATATACATATATACATATATGCATATTCTTAATTTTTGATGCATAATAAAATGTTAGTATATATATATCCATTTATAATAGAGCCATTTATAATAATATTTTAATCGGTACGGATTCCGTCTTTGAATTGACTAGCTTTTTATTATAATCAGACGTTATGGATATAACCCTTATGCCATATTTTAAAACGCTTTCTAGTAAGATATTTTATGTGTATTTGGCGCAAACTGGCTCAGGAACTATAAAATTGACAAAGAATAAGATCGTTTTTCTAATTTCGGTGACTTTTTCAATAAAAGCAAAAAAAAAGAAAACAAATCATAAAAGTGAGAGGAAGATTCGAAGATTACAAAACAGCTTTCTAAAGCACTTAAGCAGTTTGCATTTGGCAGTTTGTATGTATAAATTATAAATAGGGTTTTTAAAAGAACACACGAAAGATAAAACTATTTTTCTCTAATGGAAGTCGCATGTCGCAAGTTTCATCTGCTTTGAGTAATATTCCAATTTTCTCAACATTTTTTATAATCTCACATATATTACTCAAGAATATTGAAAAGGTGATCAAGTGTTAAAGCTAAAAAAAATTTTGAATAGTATATATTTAATAGACGTGTGGGATGAATGCCAATCATTTTTGTACTCACCTACGGCATCACTCTCATTGTATAAACCACTCATGATGACACAAATTAGTAAAAATTTCCACATCTTATTCGATTTGCATTTGTGTTATAAATTCGGTTGGTTATTGCTAAAAGTAAAACAAAAAGTATTCGAATATAAAATATTAGTTAATTCGATAAAATATTGAAACAGGTCTTGGATTAAGTGTAAGCGATCCGGTTTTGAATTGAGATGTTATACTTGAGTCGTCTATATTAATTACAAGATTTTGCTGATGCGCCTAAGTAATGCGCTTATATAAACCCACATATATATATATAGAGTCAGAAACAAAGTACCCATCTTCAATTTATGTAAATTGTGCTAGGAACACTATCCCATTGTTGCCATTGTTTCGCGGCTTTCTCACTTATTATAAGTAAAGGCTAAGAGAGGCGGCATCATTCAACCAGAGCTTACCTAATATGACTCAATACTCTTGCACTGCATATAATTGTTCTCGTTTAGAGGGAGCATCCCCCAAGCCCGGAGTTAACTTCTGAGTCCATCACGAGGCTTACTGAAACCCATAATTATTTGATAAATCGTCTCATCGCCTTTTGGACACCCAGTTAATTGCTATTACACGATTTATCTATCATGACATTGTGAAAATTATAGAGAAGAGAGTTCATATACACATATGTATATATAAAATTAGAATACGAGGGAGTTGTTAAGTGGACCGTTAAGTGAGAAAATAATAAAATTTCAAGCGGAAATACCCAAAATGTAAATTAATGGATTTCTAAATGACTTTGTATATTTTTCGCCTCGATTTGCTAACGCAGAGATTTCTAAACCGGTTTTGATAATTGTTTGCGCTTCTGCTTTTTTTTTTTTTTTTGGTTCTTTATTTATTAAAAAAAATTGTTTATTCATTAAAAACATTTCAAATTTGGTGCGCATTTTGTAAAACACTTTGAAGATGTGATCAAGAAGTACTTGGAATATGTTTATTATTATAATTATTAATAATACAGTCTGGCCGTCGTGCGATCCGCTGGCCATTTTATTAGTATTGTAGCTCACTTGATTAACTTTTTTGTTTTGGGTTTTTTGGAGGGATCTCAATAATATAATTTAGATTTGCCAGCCACATGTGGTCTGTGAATATTAAGTTTGCCGAATAACCGAATAACCGAATAACAAATGACCTTTCGCCTCTCTCAGCGCTTTCTTTTCGAGACCCAGACATCAAATTAACATATGTTTCGTATATTCGCACAGACTGAATGTCGCTGCTTGATTCTTGTTTATGGAGCCCAAAACAAAAATTGTGTCTTGTTTTTGACTTTGCACTTAAATGACGCGCTTTTTGTGGTACTAACAAGTTTTTTAAGTTCACTGTTCTTAGATGTCTTGAATGTCGCAACAAGTTGTTCTGCTGATAAGCACTCGAATACTAAGTTCGAACAAATGCCCTTCCCAATTTCTAACACATACACACACTGGCCAAGAACAGACTGAAACTGCGCCACAGATTTGCAAAACTAACAAAATTATAGAACAAACGAAGCGTCTATTTACACATCTCTCAGTTCACGGCTCACAGAACTCTCATCAGCTCATCAGCTCGGCTTGGGAGCGCAGCAGCGTTTCATAAATTTGCTGAGCTCGACTCTGACTTTGTCAGAGCTCAGCGTGTGCGACTCATTTGAATTGTCAGGCTAGGCACGATTCTTAGCCAGGCTTACACTCTTGCCGGTCACTCGCTCACACTGATTCACTCACTAACTTTGGATCGGACTCCCGCTCACCTGCACTGTGCGGCAACTTTGCAACGTCTGAGCTGGAACAGGTAAGTGCGGATCCTCTTATAAACGGGGCTCGCAGCAGAGCCGCCCCATCTCGTTAGTACACTTATTTATTGACAGTGACGAACAACTCTTGCCATTGCTGATGATGAAGCACACACACACACACACATACCCTCATATACACACTCATGCACATTTAGCTATGTGTGTGTGTACATATATAGAGTACGGTGGGTGTTTAAATGTAAAAAAAAAGTAGCTTATATGCTTCGGTAGCTGATTAATTACAATAATAGGTGGTTTGTGTTTTCAGCCGGGGTTCACTAACGAATTTCAACTTTTAAGTTATTCCCTTGCAAGTCTGACAATTATTTAAGGTATTTAAGAATTAACTACTTGAATTTAGACTCTGTCGAATGCAACCGATTTGATGAATCTCAATAATCTGTCAAAGTCTATGTACAGTTAATTACACCTGGTAAGTTTTGAATGTGATCAATACAACAATAATAAAGTCTGTGTAAACGTTTAGTAACCGTAGAAAGTTTGCGATGCGATCAACAATTGATAGTTTTGGGGATAACGTAAGCATCGAAAGTGGCTTAGGGGTATTCAGTGCTATATTTTCTTTTTTTACTAACGAGTTAATTTTCTCACAAATTTGAATCTAAATCACTTTGTGTCTAGGTAAAGTTGACAGCTTTCCCTAGACTGTGCAACATACTAAGAAATAATGCAACAATTTTGAATACAATTTAATTTGAATACATATATATTTTTCAAAGCACATAATCAACAATATACAAAAGGAAAAAAAATGAGAATATATAATATATATACAGATAATATGGTATAATGATGTTGTTACAGATATGGGGAAAAAACGGACAATATTAAAAAATGAAATATAACTGTAACCACAAACGAAACTGAACCCTAATAGTAGTGCTCGAAGAAATATACGAGAACTTTGTTTATTATGTAATACACTGTCAATTATTTTTCAGTTATAAATGATGTATAGAATGCATATTGAATTGATATTATTGTATGTATGCATATATGGAATGCATTCTATTGCAACTAGCAGTAATACCTGATGTGATATGAACCTATAACAATTGCTGTTAATTGGATGACCGATCCATCGATCTGTCCAGGCACTTATTCTTTCTCGTCTTGCTCTCTCTCTGTCTGCTTACAGCTTTGATTTTTCCTGGGGCTGTGGAATGAGGACGTCACGCCACCAATCGGGCCGCTGGAAGGCGCCCTCGTTGGTCATAAACTCGTTTTGCAAATTCTCGTAGAGCAGCCCATCGGCACGTGCAATCACCGATTGGAGGGCAAAGTCCGGCGGAGCAATGGCATCTGCCACACTCACAGCCACATCCTTTAGCTGGGCACAGCCCTGTAGCAGACGCTCTTTCACAGCGCCAGCGAATGCGCCCCCGACAGCAAAGCCGCCCACATAAAACATGGTCATATGCTGCTCCAGCAGCGACATTGCATACACATCGTACAGCAGACGCAGCACCTGCGCATACGGCTGCTCCACACTCAACTGCCGCACGTGGTCGACATAGCAACTGAGCGCCATGTACTCGGCA
Source organism: Drosophila atroscutellata (assembly GCA_035041605.1). Taxonomy (NCBI): domain Eukaryota; kingdom Metazoa; phylum Arthropoda; class Insecta; order Diptera; family Drosophilidae; genus Drosophila; species Drosophila atroscutellata. The sequence continues at coordinate 1,483,213 of JAWNLA010000137.1, read as the reverse complement.
AAGGCCAGCGACAGTTCCCGTGCACCCGCCACCTGCGAGTTGTTGCGCGCCTCGAAGCGATCCACGCCCGAGTTCAGTTGGGTCTCGATGTGGGCACTGGTGCGGGACATTAGATGGCAGAGTAGCCACTCGTAGCAGCTGAGCGCAACTGCAAGAAAATCACAGCGATTACTCAATTATCTACAGATTGGCAAATCTTTCGATGGCTTACACTCCCAGCTGTCGATTGGACTCTGCTGCACGAGTAGTGCATAGTGCAACTGCACCAATTGCCGGCGTTGCTCCAAGAACTTAACGCTGCCAATTGGCGTCTCCAGCTCCTTGGCGTTCCACTGGCGCAGCAGCCAATTAGATGCCTGCTGGCCAAGCACATTATTATCGCCCTCGTAGGTGCACAGCGGATCGTGATCGGAACGCATCTGGCCCAGCCGGGAGGCTTGCAGATATCCATGGCCTCCACATGATTCGCGTGCCTCCTGAATGGCATCGCGTGCCGACCAAGTGAGACGCGGCTTGCACGCCGAGATAATCGCATGAATCTCAGCCGCTTTCTGTGACTGTAATTTATGTGATTTGGATATAATTGGTTGCTAAACACCAGTGTACTCTCTAATCGCACTCACCAGTACATCGAATCCATTAGAATCCTCCTGAGAGCCAGCTATAATCGCCAGATAAGTATTGCTCAGCTCCTCGACGGCAATCTTTTGCACACAGGCGGCAGCCAAGAAGGGAAAGATGCGATATTGCTGCGAGTATAAATCAAGAGTTAATCCTCAATTCTCCAATATATTCTAGGTGTATGGGGTCACCACTTACATGCAACTGATACTCAATAATGGACATCTCCTCGCCCTGGCGTTCGGGGCCAAACTGTTTGCGCACAGCCGCATAGCGGACAGCGATAACAGCCGCACTGCATAGAGTGTTGGCTGCCTCCTGCATGATGCCAACGCGACCGGCCGAGAAGCTCTCGAGTGCGGCGCCCAGCGCTTGACTGGGATCGGTGAAAACACTCTCGTAGACGCCCTCGGGTGTCACATTACCGGTGCGATTGAGATGATTGTCGAGGGGAATGCGATAGTTGGTGAATACCACAAATCCATTGTCGATGCCATTTAGTCCAGACTTCTCGCCAATGTCACCGACAAGTACACCCGGATATGAGATCAACGTTTTCGGATCACGAATGGGTATGAGGAATCCATGCAGGCCATGATTCTCACCGTCTGCCGTTATCAGATTGGCAAAGGTCATCGCGATGGTAGCCGTTTTGCCCATATTACCCACCCAGCATTTGGCAGCCTCAAAATCCGGTGTATTGATGACAAACTCCTGCAAGCTGGGATCATAGGTGGCAGTGGTGCGAATACACTTCGTGTTGCTGCCATGCGAGAGCTCCGTGATGGCCAAACACGTGATCACCTCCCGATTCCAGGCAGCCTCAATATACTTCGTGTGCTTCTCGGTGCCCATGGCACGTATCGCATTGTTGAAAAGGCCCACGCCGAGGGCTATCTTCACCGACAGACTGGGTGAGTAGCTCGCCAGCGCCTGATTGATTTCCATCAGATACTTCGTTTTGGCCGAGAAGCTCAAGCTCTCAATCTCCTTGGGCACCAGCTGCAGATGCTTCATTCGATTCACCTGCATGGCAGCTAGACGCTTCTGTTCGTCCATGGGCGGTGTGCGTGAGGGGTGTGCAAAAAGGGGATCACTTTCAAGACGACGCCACACCTTGTACTGTTCGGAATGGAAAAATACAGTTTAATAGTCATCACTTGTTCCTCATAAAACTTTATTGTTCAGTAATTATTCATTAAAGAAATTGTTGTATTAGTTTTCAATTTACACATAATCTTCGCAGTTAGTGTTTATCAACTGAAGACAACTTTAAGTAACAAACAAACATTTTAAAATAAATAGGAAGTAAAATATTCGCTTCCGTTTAGATCAAAATGTATATATATTCGCTTTACTCTATAAATCACTTACCTTAATGCGCAATCCCTGCTCCTTCTCTATGATCAAGCGTAAACGCTTCCAGTCAAAATTGGCACGTTTGCGGTAAGTCTCAAGAGGTCCGCCCGCTGGCAGATCGGGAATAAAGCTTGTGTCCATGTTCTCCATCCTACTCCTATTTGTGATGTCTAGACTTCCCTTATAGGGTTATAAATGTAGCTGCAATCAGAAAATCAAACCAATCAAATCAGAAGTGAGTGATCAGCTGAGTTGTTTACGGTTATAGCTGCGACGAGACAATGTTATGTTCAATTAAACTGTAGTTGAAGTGGAGCACTTCAGCTAAGTACGAAGCCTTAGTAATATGGAATGCGTAACCAGAACACAGTCGGTTACCAGCTGCAAACCTTCAGCAAATAAAGAGCCGGTTGACTGACGCAGTTGCAAAGCAACTGTTACATGCCTAAGTCGCACATCGCTGTTTTAGAGTCACTGTTCGAAGCTAAGAGTTTGACAGGCCTTACAGTAGCAATCAAAATTAGCGCAATCATTTATATTGTTATACAGTATCCGAACATTGTATGTCCGATAAATGATTACGCTCAAGCACATATTAAACTCAATTCCCGATGCTTGAGAAATGCAAAAGAATTGATGATAAGAAAATACTCAAGTTTCCCATAAACTTGAAGAATCTAGTCACACTTGTTGCGATTCTTCATTGAGAGTGATTAAGTACGCGACTACGCGAACATTCAGGTGTTGCTAATTATAATTAAGGTAATATGAATTAATCGAAACCAACCAATCTACGAATTATTTAAGATTATAGGTCTTGCCAAAAATTTTTATTTATTAACCATTATAAAAAGTTACAATCTTATCAAGGATTTCATATCATGCATACATAAAAATTATATTAATTTGTTGTTAGCCATTTTTATCGTTGTGAAATGCAGACTAATAAAATATTTTAAGCAAAAAAAAATTGTTTGCAGCTCCACCGCAACACAAATTGAATGTGCTGAGAACATGTTGAATTCCACTTATATTAAAAACAATTTAGTAGTTGTTAGCACCAAACACATTCTTAGCATCAGTGTGATAAGAATACGACACTGGATGATAAATATTTATACAATGCTGTCACAGGGGAGCGAAATCTATGCGCTTTTTATACATTTTGAAGAGCATCACCTGGTATCTGAAATGGCTTATTAGCACCCCTCTCTTTCAATTTCTCTCCCTCTCTCTCCGTGTGTATCTTCCTACGCCTTTTTCAACTACCATATGTCTAGAAAAGATGACTAGATAAGCAGACACTCTGTTGCCACCTGGAAACTATACGCTTTCCCAGGCTTTTATGAGTACAGGGTATAAGAGCGAAGTGCTCATGTATCTACCGGAGAGGAATTTGAATAAATATAAACAACATGCACACAAATCTCATGTTTAACAGTGAGATGCACCGATAAACTGTGCGCTTGCACTCATAACAGAGGAAAGAAGAAAAGAAAATAAGGAAGCATGATGCAATCATTCGCTCAGCAACAGTAAAACACAAATTCGTTTTCTACCCCATTTAGAGAGAACTGGAACAAGAACACAAAAAGGGGGGCGTGCGTCAGCCAAAATAAAACTACGGTTATGATCGACGACTCAATACTCTAGTAACGTATTATATTATAACTCAATTAATTTCGATTGAGTTCTGCTCAAATCTGCATTGAATTAGTTTTAAACACTAGTTTAAAAATTCTCCTTTAGGGAATCTAATCTGGCACAAGTAAAGAACAGTATTGATGTGAAGATAAGTGACGAATTTTTGCATATATTTTTTAATCAGATAGCCAGTAAGTTAGAAAAACCATTAATATAGCGAAATAAAGATTATTTTCCCTTTCATAATAATTCAATAAATATATTGCGTTTCGACTTTCGACTTTAATCTGCTGTGTGGGGTTGGGTAAGATATTAACGGCTTTATATTCGACGCAGACAATGACGCTAATTCAATAAATTATTATTGATGTAGAAAAGTTTTTACATATCGATTTTATTTATTTTTACAATTTTCTTTATGGATATACATATATACATATATACTATTGGAACGATATCTTCAAGTCTTAGCAAATAAATTTGTATATTGGAAAATTTATTTTATTTACATATTAGTAATATATTCTAATATATTATTAAGTAATTATATTCGTTTATATGGCAACAGAAAGAGTATACTTCATTTTGCAAAGAGACCCACACATTTAGCATCTCAGAAAGCTAAATTAAAAAATTGCTGGGTTTGGCAGATAAGCTATGTAAATACAGCATAAGTTGAATAGCCACTGTTCAGTGTACAGCGAATACAGTCAACCCCCAACGGTGAAACGTATGCGGACGCCTCTAAAACTGCAGACATTTTGTGACATGCGCTTAACTCCATTAAAAGCCAATTTATCGCTGTACATCAAATCTGGTTAACGGACAACATATTATGTGATCATTAATAAGTAATCTATTATTACGTGTTTTAGGTGATTTCCCCACTATAAATACAAAAGTATGTATGTGCATGTGTATATCCAACACACAGTTTGGGAAGCATTGTGCTGGGACAATGCAGCTGTGTTTGGGGCTGCTATATTAATTTACAATGCAATTTAAAAATAAATTCAAGTCGCAACTGGCATTAACAATAAGATCAACGCTTATAATAAAAGCTGCAACTGTGAATTTCACTTTTATTTACATTTCGCAATCACTGACAAATTGCTGCAAAAACACATAAACAAACACTGACAATTTGACATTCTGGCGGGCAATTGATTCGTCTCACTCTGTGTGTGTGTGTACTCTTAATTGTGTTTGGTATTCTTGCTCTCTCTCGCTCTCTCTCTTGCTCTTCTCTAGGTGCTTGTAGCTGTTGCTTATGCGGGTGGCGTGCGTGACTGAGTCTGACTCTAAATCGAATTTGCTTAATGACTCGCAGTTCAGAAAAAAAAAATCGAAGAATAAAAGGCACCCTGTGCTGCTCGCACGTTAAGCACGTTAAGCGCTTTTGCCAGCGTATTTGTTTTGTTAAGGACCTGAGCATAAGTTCCTATTACATCACCGCAACAATAACTGCATGTAAACAGTTCCTCGGAATGGCACTGAATACGAATGAGAGTCAAGTGATATTATATTTGAGTGTGTGTGTCTGTGTGTATACGCGTGTGTACGCCTCTCTGTCTGTGTGTATGTATGTTTGTTGTTCACCAACCTGTAGCGCTTCCTTCTAACTCCTCGGACTGATGCTATCCTTTTTCTTTGCTCGCTTGCTTCTCGCTATTATCTATTTGGGATTTGGGATTGGCGCAGTAAATGTTTATTCCAGCAATAAACAGTTTTAGCCAAGCCAAAAATGAAATTGGACCGCGTGATCCAAATACAAATGCTGCGATACGAAAAGTGTTACGAGGCAAAAGCGACCACGACTGCGAGGACCGTCAGCGACTCAACCGACACAGCGAACGGATAAACAGCGAGTGAATGAACGAAACGACTCCGACGCCGACTGATTCATAACAAACCTTTCGTGATGCGAACCTTACGTTTATATGGAACGACGCACACGCAAACACACATACAGCAATGTTAGAGAGAGGGAGTTAAATACACAAATTAATATGTTGGCGTGAGTGCGCAGCTCAATGTCAAGTGGCATGTGCGAGCGAGCCGGCAAGCGAACAGCCAGCCGGCCGGCATCTTTACTAGATATAAGAATCGCACATATGTTTGTAAGAGAGAGAGCAAGAGAGTATGGGAGAGTATAAATTCGGGTGTGCGCGCACATGGTGAGCACATAATATACATATGCAGTCCAAACTGTAGACGGCGCAACAAAGATGAGCAGAAACTGACCATTGGCAGTTAGTGATGCTTGCATGGGTTCGTGTCTTCGCTTAAATCGTCGGCATTGTAATATGGTACTTCAGGCGCTAGCTTTTGAAATAATTACAATTTTCCAATCTATATGGGTTTTCTTTTTACTTGTTCAGTTTTGTAATTAATTAATCAATTGTGGAGAATCCATTCATATACAAAAATGAAAAAAACTACTTATTAATTATTGTAATGATTTTATTTTCAAATGGCAGAAATATCGTTTGACCGTTATATTGGTTTGGGTATTAGTGTCGTCTAGTTGATTATTCTGATCCCATCGAGTGTCTGTGTTAATTTTATATGACTAATTTGACTCGGTTATACAAAGCACAGATGAATTATTGCAAGTATTATTGGTAAAAAGACATAAATCGTACAAAAACAGCATCATATCGTAACTATATAGGTTATGCAGTTGGATAACATGGATAGTCCAGATCATCAGCCCGACCGGCTCAACCGAATATCTTGTCAAAGCAGGCATGGCAGTAGGGCTTGTCCTTTTGCTCCTTGAACGTGCCCTTGTTCAGCTGCTTGAGACAGAAGGCGCACACAAAATGTTCCGGGTGGAATTTCTTAAACATTGCCGTAATGCAACGACCCGTTATGGGCTTCGAGCAGCCGGCACAGAGCGAGCCACGCTTGGCATGATAATGTGTCTCACAGTACGGTAGTCCCTCGTGATCGAAGAACGAGCCACCTTGGAACGGTTGTCGACAGTCCTGCAAAAAAGAACGAACGGATAACGTGCCGAAATATTTAGAATATGTTACTGCGCCATAAATTATTATAAATTATACAAAAATAATTAAAATAAGAAAATATATATAAAAACACATTTCCGATGATCTATTATAGAACAAATGTTGTTAAAATTTGCGTCGCCACGAAAGCTAATTACAGCTATAACTTAGCGCTCATATGGCATGAAAATCCCATCGCAGATCTCAGTGCCTCGGTTAAGATATATATTTTTAAAATTGCAATTCCGTGCAAATTGATGCCTCGCCTCAGTAGACCAATTACCATACCAGAAATGTGCCAGACGAAATACTGAAATGTAAATTGGCTTGTACCACTGTGCACAGTGGGCGGTGCACGCACGCACACATACACAATTCAAGTCAATACATTTTTCCGCATGTCAATTTCAACATGGTCTTTTTGCCAATTGAAAAATAAAAATCAAAATAAGAATAAGAATCGCCAACAATCAAAATGATAAATTTTGGCACATTTTGCGACGACTTATTTGAAAAATACGTTTGGAAAAACATTTGTAAATCAGCATCAGCAGCCACAACAACAACAACAACAACAATAACAACGACAACAAATCACATTTGTTTCAACAATAACATTTTGCGCACGCTTTTGACAAAAGTAAATTAAATATAGCCTTGGGTCCATCCAATCACTTTCGGAAACGCATATCTAAATATATATAAAGCATGCAAACTGCCCACAATTAAATATTGGCTTGTGGCATCCAATTCTAGATGGAAATTTAAAACGCTTTTTTAATTCCGAGATATTGAAATTTCGTAAGAAGTTCTACAGATAAGTTTTGGATTTTTTTTGGATAATCAGTACAGCTATGAAACCATTTTGGTCTAAACTGACATCATGTTTATCTTCAAGTGAATTGCTTTGCTCCAAGATTATATAAAACTTATAGCAACAACTAGAGCTGGAGAACGGAAGAGACTATAGCATCTGCACTTAACTATGCAAAGAGCAAAGGTTGACTAAAATGCTATCAACAACTTATCTCGAACAAAATTCGCAGTGTTTTTCAAATTATTTGCAGCAATTTGCAAGTGCGACGAATTCTTAAATGTGCACATTTCAAAAACTTTGGCATCTTTGTGTAGAAATACTTTCATTGGAATTTATATTGAACTGGGGATAGAATCTGTTATGCATATATTTGAAATATGCATTCGTTTATTTTGGGAAATGTGCATGCCAATTTAGAAAATGATTGCTGTCCATTGTAGAGTTTTCTTCTTTGATTAATTAATAATTAATATTGAAACAAATGATTGAGATTTATGGGCAGAAGATACACATTGTGTTATAGAAAAGTACTACTATATATATATATATATGCTAAATTTGTTTATGATCGAAACGTAAGCAACCAAAATAGTTTCCACTTAGTTATGCAGCGCAGCCTCCTCTCCCTCCGCAGGGGTCTTGCGCGTTACTAATCTAATCCCAAAATATATGAAGCAATATTATAATTTGTTTGCCAACACACACACACACACTCAAACACGCACGCACAACAATAGCAACTGAAGGTCGCTGAAAACGACATGCGATCAAAATCAGAGTTCTTGACACTGATCTTGAACTCTGGGCGAGGAGTGACCTGGCTACTGGCAGGCGACGAGGGCAGCATTAGCCACACACAGCCAGCCAAGTGCCGGACTCCAATTGAATATTTGTTGTGGTTTTTGGTTGTGAGTTTTTATTTGATTTTTTTTCATTTTGTTTTGAGGGTGTTTTTCTTTTTTTTGTGTTGTTATGTTTTTTATAATTATTTAAATTTTATTTACAAAAACAAATTACAATATTGCTTCATAAATGTTTAAATTTAAAAAATACCTAAAAACCTTAAGACTAAATTTGCATACATAGAAAAGTTCAACAGTTATTTAAAGGGGGGCAGACTCTCAACAAGGGGCCACACATATCTAGAGGGGGCAGAGGGGTGGAGGCATTTTCATAAACAGGGGGAGATGGAGCGTACGGTTCTTGTAGGCGGCAACAGCCGACCTGCCCAGTCGCCTGGTGGTCAGCCGTACACCGTTCCCAGAGGAGAACCGACGCCGGGGCCGAAACAAATAGAATGGGAGATTCTGCTGCTCCTTTAGATGTTGCTGGTGTGTGTGTTGCTGCTGGATGGCAGGTGGCCACAAATCGCGGCAAGGGTGAACACACAAAAATGTGCACACTCTCAACGAAAATAGCCCCGAGAGATGTGAAGAGAGACCCGTATGTTGGTTGTGTTTGTGAGTAAGAAAATGGCACGCAGCTGACGCTGGGTGTGTAAAGATACAAAATTTTGTATCTGGGCGGGGGCTATTTTCGTGCTGCTGAACTTCAACAAGTTGTTGCTGCTGCTGCTGCTGTTGTTGTTCTTGTTGTTGTTGTTGTTGCTGCTGCTGCTGCTTACTCCTCCTCGTCAACGCCCACACACTGCGGACAGACGGGCTTGCCCTCCATGGCATAGAAGGACTTGCCACGCACAGCCTTCTTGCAATCCTAGATAATACATACATATTGGATAAATACAAATTTAGAGTAATTGTTAAAGAGTGTTGAGGGGGGAGGGGGCGAGGTGCAAGGTTTGTCTTAGAGAGGCCAACTTACCCGGCAGACAAAGCAATCGGGATGCCACTGCGAGTTCAGGGCAGAGATATAGTTCTCCATAATGGCACGATTGCAGCCATTGCATTTGGGCGCAAACATCTCAAAGTAATCGGTGCGGCAATAGGGTTTGCCGTCCCGCTCATGGAAGCCATCCTCGCCAAACTGCTGGCCACACTGGGCGCAGAAAAAGTGCTCCGTGTGCCAGGTCTTGTCCAGTGCCGTCACACACTTATCGAGTATTGCGCCATTGCAGTAGGCGCAACGTGGACTGAATAGATTGTGATAGTCCGGTTCGCAATAGGGGAAGCCATCCCGCTCGAAGAAGTTGCGTGTGCCCAGCTCCTGGCTGCAGTGATTGCACGTAAAGTGCTCCGGATGCCAGGTCTTGCCCAAAGCGGTAATCACCTGGCCAACAATTGGCTTCTCGCATGCATTGCAGCAGCCCTTCTGCACCGTATTGACACCTTGACGACTCATATTGGCCTGTAGATTGCCAAGCATAGAATCCAATTGATCCTCGCGACTATCGTCCTCCTCCTGGACAATGGTTGTCTCCTCGATCGTTTGCGTCAGATGCGCCTGCTGTGTGCCTTTGTTTGGCTGTGCGTAGTCGGTCACCTGCGGCTGCTGATGCTGCTGCTGCTGATAGTGATGATGATGCTGCTGTTGCAACTGTTGCGCGTTTCCTGCCGTATGCTGATCGTAACCGTTGCTGTTGCTGCTGCTGTTGACCTGTTGGAATACAGTGCCTCAAATTAGTTTATGTTCAACACGTACGTTTGCTATATTTTCTTTTGAAGGAGGAGATTCGCTTACGTCGTTGCTCGATGTGCTCGGCTCGACTGAATTCAATTTTATGCGAGCGCCAACAGAATAACTTTTGCTTTTTGCTTTCTTAACCGTCGAGACGCCTCAAATAATTTTTCTTACAACAAAAATGGCTAGATGCTGCTACAAATGTTGTTGCTGTTGTTGTTGTTGTTGTTATTCTTGCTGTTGTTGTTGTTGCTGTTGTTGTTGCTGTCTCTGTGTTTGTGTGGCGGCTTTCGTTGCGCACGACGCTCTTCTCATAAATACGCTGCTCAGCAGCATTTCTAGTTGACGTAGTTTTTGTTCATTGCCAAAAATACGAAATAACCAGAAAGCAACAACAACAACAACAACAGCAACAATCACAACCACAGCAACAACAACATATGCGACAACAACAATAACAACAATAATTTCGATTTTTGTATGTCTGTCTGCTATTCTGTTTTTCGAATTCGGATTCGGATTTTGCCAGTATTTCGGTTTTTGTTGTTCTTGCTGCGTGTCGTGCGAGTTTCCATTTCAACATTCAATTTTCTTTCATAAACTTTGTATTTTCACTTTGTATGTGTGTGTGTGTGTGTATGTGTGTATGAATGTGTGTGTGTGTGTATATATCTATCTTTATGCTTCCCATAACTAACCTAGACGCCTAATTGAGTGCTGTACTTATACATATACACACACGTGTGTGTGTGTTTGTGTGTGTTTATATTTACATCCATTTATCTGGCGCGATCAGTGACGTTCTAGAATAGAAAACAGGAGCCAAGGGGGCGCCCAAAGCGAAGACAGCTTTTATCGTTATCGGTTGTCGAAGGGTATATTTTATGAAATTCAAGTTTTTTATACAAAAGCCCGGATGGATCGCAGAGTCTATGGAAGCTAGAGATTTCAAATTTGAAATTTAAGTTCACTCTCTAACATTTATTTTATATGTGGATATATAATGTACACAAATTTCATTAAGATCGAATGAGAAACACCCAAATTATAGCCCAAAATGTAGTCAATTATTTCCATTCTCATCCCATTAAGTATCTTTGGATGCCCAATAAATTAATAACGAATAACCTTTCATTCATATATATATATATATCATATATCTATCTCAATTATACAGTAGTCAATTTTATCAAATAATTTGCGATGAAAGTCAAACAAATATAAAAAAAAACCTGTTTTGGATATTTATGTGTTAGATTTATTGGAAAGATATCCTCCTATTAAGACCGACTTTTACATTGCTGCTATTTTGCTTTTGTGCCTTTAACTTCAGGGACAACAGATGTGGCTATAATTTTCAGAGTTGAAATCATTGCACTAAGTAATAATAATCATAAATAATATGATATTCAGCAAATTGTTCAAATTATAGCCTTTTCTTCTGTACAAAACTCTGGTTTGATGGCTTGATAATTCCACAACTTTGAAGTACCCATTGCTGAGAAACCCGCACTCCGCTCCTGCAATCGATTTACTTGTGTTATTTCATTAGCGTTGGCGGGTTTTTTGGGGCTATTTTAAGATTAAAAAAAATGTGGATGCGTCTACGCAAGCTGATATAATAAAAGATGAGCAGCTCTCGTTGGGGCGCTATAAAACAGAAAGCTTGTCGGGTGGCCAACAGGATTTCCCCATAAAAAGCGCAGGGGCACGTTCCGGGTGGAGCTGCTGCTGCTGCCGCTGCTGCTGCCGGCGCTGTGGCACACGCTGTTCAATACAGATGCAGCTAAGGGGCGGGAAGGGAGGGGGCAAGCTGCACAGGAAGAGGCCAAGAGGAAATTTCGATCAATGAGGGGTGTTTATGAATGGGAGGGGGCCATCATCGGGTCGAGGAGCAGAGGGCAGAAGTTTTAACAGACAGCAGATTGCCAATTCGGGTCGGCAATGAAAAAGAGCATAAAAATATACAATATTTATCCGCACAGAGAAATAAATATAGATACACAAAGCACACATCGATAACTACACATGTATAAGGCTGTGTGTGTGTGTATTAAAAAACGTGTTCAAAAATAGACGTGCAAATGATTTGCAATGGAAAAGCTACAAAATTAAATAAAAATTCAAAAAGAAAAAAATTAGAAAAACTATAACGAGCTGCTCTCCGTGAAAATGATGTTGACAGTAGTGGTGACCCGAGCGGGGGGGTGTGGCAGTGGCCCGATGCGGGGCGGCAGCATCTGACTGCCAGTGTCGTGTGGGCGCCCCAAAAAAAAAAAAACCCAAAAGCAAAGCAAGGCAAAGCGACCACAGTTCTAGTTTTTCTGAGGTGCCGTGTGCAATATTGTTTATATACTTTTCATGTATTTTATTTTTTCCCCTGCCATACACAGAAACAAATACACACACACACACACGCACAACTAGCCAATTTAATTTTCATATTTATCATCTCTTTGGGGCGTATCAACAAAAGTCACGGACACGCCACGCCTCAAAAGCGACCGCAAAAATTGAAAATGATATTAAATAATTAACACACACGGCCAAACACACACAAACACACACACACACACACACGCACACACACGCACATGTCTTTGCATTCGTCAATGACATTGAATTGCAATTTTCGATATCCCCCCTACATCTACCGACACCTCCACCCACCCACGCTGCCCGTGTATTTGGTGACCATCACGCATTGCCAAGAAAATCTTCGCCACTTAGTAATTAATTATTAATTAATTATGTGTTAGCAGTAATCTAAGCAACGATCCCGACTAATTAACTATATTTCGGGCTAACTTGTCAATTTGCAAGCTTATCCTCAGCACCCTTTCCCCTTTTCCGCTTGAGAACCTGATATGGCCATAAATTGGTGTTTTTATTTATTTGTGGAAAACCCAAGGTCAACATTTATACGGTATTTTTATGGCCAAAGATTAAAAAGCATTTCAAATAAATTCATTAAAAAATTAAATGTTTGCTGTAGCCAAAACAAACCGATTCGAACTAATTTAAAAACAAACAAATAAGGCTTCGATTGGCGAACGATTATTGAGAATGAGGATGTTTGTGGGAAGTACAGTTTGGTAATCGCATCCTGACCCATAGAACAAACAGTTTTGCAGCCACTGTTCTTTGGCTAATTTCAATAAAATAAAATATTATTTTAGAAACAGCAATTTTTTGTTGTTTATTTTATTGAATGGGGCAGTTTAATTGTATATTTTAAGGATCAAATATTTTTTTAAAATTAAATGTTTGCTTGTAGTCAGTCGTGTTAATAATAATACGACCTCAAAGGGTTAAGCAACAGTCAAAACTTAAAGTATTGTCAACATTGTCAATATTGATTCAGTTTGTTAAAGACAAAAAATATTGAATAGAATTTTTGGTAAACGGAAATGCTCTTCAATTGTTCCAATATATAAGTCCAACTATATAGCTCCAATATATTTACAAATGACAACAACAAAAAGACGGCTACACTCACGAAACTAACAGACGCAGCTGACTATAAGGAATCGGTTAGTGATGCTCAGCGAGAATATATATATCTTATGTGATTGGGAATATCTTCTACAAGGCGTTTCAAGCTTCACGACTAAATTATAATACCCATCGCAGGGTCATAATAAAACAAACAAGTGAAAACGAGCATTGTGGCTATATCAAAACTGTCATTTATGAGTTCAGAAAGTGTCTCCTTAAATGCGTAATACATGCGCAACAGATTTGTTTATAAATATACAATATATATATTGTTAAAAAAATCAAAACACAATTTGAAGGTTAAAGGGAATTAAGTTTTCATAAACAACATTCGACTTTATTGAGAAAAATACAAATCTTTTGGGAAATCACTTTTTGCATTGCTTGAAAATAAACAAAAGTTTCCAATTATATATATTGCTCATAGCCTTAAAAGAAATAAACAATCAACAAGGATAGAGTATGCAGAAAAAGACTACAGTCTATACCACAAAATGGGGCAAATATAAGCTTTTTACTTTTGCGTCGAACTCAAAGCATATTCAATATATTGCAAGTAAATGAAATGAGCTGAGTATTAACTCAATGTCAAACGAGACAAGTACATTTCTGCGGAATATTTGGGATTTATTATGCACTTAAGTTGACTACTTAAACGAGTCGAAAATGCATTAACGTGATTGCTGCCACATTGCAGTATGTTGAATGAACTCGAAGAGCGGATTTGCCTGCAGCCTTGACCCAATATGGACAACAAAGTACAAACAAGAAATGAAGAAATGAAAACAACACAATTCTGGGCTGTCTTATGTGGAACAAGCTAGTGCTAAGTCGAATAAAAAATGACAACGAGAATGCAGAGAACATCTGTTAAGATATATCATCATCATCCATCCGTTGTGCACAATGTCAGAAAGTTCTAAAAACAACTGTCAGAGCTGCGAGCTGCGAGCTGTGGCCAACTTTCAGCTGGCGGCAAATATGAAAGCAGCACAAGCTAAACAAAAATAATACTATGTAAATCCCCGAAGTGAGAAGGCACAATCAAAAAGCGGAAACTGTTGTGCCTAATGCAAATACTATGGCAAATGTCTGATTTTTGACTTAATAATCGCTACTACCATGAAGATATATGGGCATTTCATCGCATAAATGCGACACTGATAATATTTCGATACGCGATCGTTTTCCATGAGAATTTATGTTCCACCTACAATTTGACTTGGCACAAGTCAAAGTCACGAACTATTCGGATCTCTGACTTTCCATCTAGCGACTAAATATAAACACAGGTTTCATTTTGCACAGGTGCAAGCATGCTGACAACAGAGGGACAGTCTAGGTAGCGCCATTAGATTCGCTTGAGCGACATGCGTCACACGATTTGACATGATATATTTTGCTGATTTTATAGTTTTTATTACCATCCCGAACAAGTCTAATGAGAAACACACACACACAATCAAACGTTTGGATGTGCTAAAAATATCAGACAGTGTTTTTTTTTTTGGTTTTTTTGTCAGCAAAAAGTTCTTACAATGAAGACAAAAGAGCCTTAAGCTATATACGCACAAGTACATGTATTTCAATTTATCTAATTTGCTCAGGCGACAGGTGAGAAAGTGAAAACATTTGGTGACCAAAATAAACAACGGCAAATACTCTAATCAACTGTGAGTTTTTCGGTTTTCCCAATCCACAGATTACAGATTCTTTTCTTTTTATTTTGGTCTGATTGATTTTTTTTTTTAAATACTCCTATAAATCTTAAAAATATTTCTTCCTTTAAAAATTTTTTATTTAATTTAAAATTTTTACTTTGTGTATTTTTTGTGTCGACTATCTTTAGTTGACATTAAATAAATAAATTTGTCTTTTTTTTCATTTAAAACTTAATACAAAATTTTATTTTAAATAATGTTTTTTTCTTAAGCAAATATCAATGTCAGTGATACCCTATACTCAGATTTAAGACGTTTTAAAATACAAAATTGTATTTCAACAAAACAAAATGTTGATGACAGACAAAAGACAATCTCGGGGCTTAGAAATACTTTGAAATAAATGGCTGACACTTTTGTCTATAAGTAAATTTGAAATGCCAAAAACCGTATTTACCAGAAGGTACATATTTGTTTTCATAATATCAAACTGGCAGCTAATCTCAATTGTCAGGGGTAGATAACTTATTGCATCTGCTTCAATCCCTTTGGTTGGCTAAGATCAATCAAATGCCAGATGTAAAATTGCATTGCAGAAAACTGGAACGCTTTTTGTAGAACTTTGTTTATTTTGAGATGCATCTTAAACGCATTTATATTCGTTGCTACATTGTTAACCCCGTTTGCCCCCCGTTTGCCATTAAAAAAAAACAGCTATCAGCAAAGCAGAACGAGTTCGTTAACAAAGGTGATGGTCTGACCCCGGCTGCTGAATATATTTTAGTTTATTTTTTCCCCATGAAAAAGTGATCAACAACGAATAATTTTTGTGGTTAATATATGTACCTACCATAGGTCTTTGGAATTTTTGAAAATTAATTAGCTTTTGGCAGGCAATTAAATGATTTACTTGACACTGCTCGAATTAAGCTGTGACCCACTGTATATTGGGATATATTTAATATTTGTATTATTTGTATATGTATATATTTTTTAATAATTATTATTTATATTACTTTTTGTTATTTAAGATCTAAATTAATCGATATTCGCGAGATGGAGAAAGTTATCGATAAAAGTATGTAAACTTGATCTGCCCGGGGTGTAAGAGAAGTTATAGTTCAAATGAGATGACTTTAGCTCTTATAATCTCTCTAATCCCTAAAAATATATATACCCTATAGTGTCTGAAATGCTTACTTCTGTCTGTCACATACTTTCACACAAAACCATTATACCCTTTTCACTAATTTTTCATGAGTACACAGGGTATACAAATTGGAACGCTTGGTCACTTTCATTAAGAATAGCTTCAGAAGTGAGAAACGAGCAGACGACTGCTGATTGAGAATATATAAACCAAATCACTATTAATTCCCTTATCGAACATAATCAATGTCGTGTTCTCATTAATTATAACACCCTCTGCAAGGGAACTCATATACAATTTGTTCCGACTTTTGCCTAGACACAATTGATGTTGCATACTTTTAGGAACTGTCTGAAGAACCTGTTTTAAACACACACAAAACTCAACTATTGATTTGATAATTTTCCACAATGTTGAACCTGGTACAAAAGTCGTGATAATTCAGCTCACCTTGAAGTCTGACAGTGATGCCATTAAATCATCTAATTCCTTGGTGGCTTGCGATGTGTAGCCTTGATGCTGTGGCGCTGGCGCTGCAAGATTGGGTGAATACGATTCCTTCTGTTGCACGATCTGCTCCTCAATGGAACCAACTGCAGGCATAAAGGAAATTTATTAAGTGAGTAAGCTTGCGCATGGATTAAGCTGCACTTTGCTCAGTACCTGGTCCATCTGGTCCCGACAGCTTCTCGGTCTTCGTTTCGCGCACTGTGATTGTAACATGTCGTCCTGGCGTCGGAGATTTGTGTGCAGATCTGAAGGAGGTTAAGAAGCACATTTGAGTTGAGCTACAGCTGAAGCTATAGTCGAGTCGTGCACCTACCCATTTGGCACCGCATAGATGTGCGCATTGTCCAGCTCATTGAGCAAGCTATCCACAGTGGGTCGCTCCTCGACGGATGTGTAGCTGTTGAAGGTGTTGTATTTCGACACCGGCGAACTGTAATTGACAGGCACATCCACTTCTGCTGGCAGCCAAAAAGAGAGCTTAGAATATGTGTCTATCTTTATATATCACTTCTTTCCACTAACCTTTTCGCTCTGTGGCCGAGTTGTTGTAGCGTGCATTCTGTAAATCTTGCAGCAGGGAGTCTAGCTCTGACAAACCGGAGCTATTCTGCGGCCCAGCCTGTCCGTTCTTGTAGGCCTGACGGGGCAGCGAGCCGGTGCCATGATGATTCTGATAGCCATTGCTCTGCTGGCTGCTGCTGCCATTAAAGTCGCCTGCCGTTGGAGAGCGTGTCTCTACGCTATAATGTTCCTGATACTGAGAAGATTGAAAGCATTTAAATAATCATCAATCTTAGCGGATGCTTTGCCACTTACCACTTGTGGCTGCGCCTTGCCCCTTAAGCTGCCATAGCCGGGTGTATTGTCCACAAATTGTTGCTGCTGCTGCTGCTGTTTGGACTGAACAGTTCCGTATTGCGGCTGCGACTGAGTCGGCTGCCCCGGCACGCTGTTCTGCAAATCGGCAAGGAGTGCATCTGCAAAAGAGAGTTACAAAGAGACAAGCGATTAGTACTCGAGTGCAACAGATTTTGTAGAGTATCTGAAATGTACCCAAATTATCGTAGTCGCCATAGTTGGCCATGGCCTATAGACTCTGCTCAAATAACGTAACTTCTCTGACACATACCAAACTGATAACTGCCGTCCAACGGCAAAGTTTCTATACGCATTCTCATATGATATATCTTGACGAAGGTAACTGATAAGAAAATACCTCTGACTTTGTCAACATTTTGTTGGCGTTTTCAGCGAGGCAAAACTTGTGAAAACTTGACGGTTAAAGGGGCTTTTACGGTTTAACCAGGTTTGTGTCTCAGCTCCAACAACTAAGCCAAATAACATCTAAAGCTTTTTTAAATTTATTAGTTAAGTTAAGAATACAAATAGATAAATTGAATAAAATAGATAAATGGAATAGATTAAGGAGTAAATAATGATTGTTCTCGTTGCGTGTTGCTATCCAAAAATGCATTTGAAGTTGAGCTCAGCATTATAACTCTCTATGCGAACTCTTTAGGATGACTCTCTAGGAGAACTCACTAGGAGAACATTCTTTAAGAACTCTAAGTTAACTTTCTAGAAGAACTCTCTTGGCGATTTCTCTAGCCGAACTCTCTAGGAGATATTTTTAAGCTAGCTCTATAAAAGAACTCTCTAGGCGAACTCTTTAGGAGAACTTTCTAGGATAACTCTGTAGGAGTAATCTCTAGGAGAACTCTGTAGGAGAACTCTCTAGCAAAACTCTCTTGGTCTCTTGAAGTCCATGATCTTCAGTCTCCGCCCATATTGAAAGCTCGTCCCACCTAACTGGACTTACCCAAACGTCTCTCAAACGCGCCCACTTTGAAGCAGTCGTTGAGGGGCGTGCTGTGGAACGACGATGATATCAGTTTCGAAGACATTTCTCAGCCCAACACAAATATGGCCAAAATCGATGAAGACGCTGAACGAGGTACAAACGGTACGATTATAACTCCTTTATTGGCCAAATTGAAACACTGGCAGCAACCAACAAAAACAACACCAAACAAATATTTTTTTTTCTTCTTTTTTTACAAAATTAGTTGCCAACTGACCGAATTTGAGCAACGTGCATGAAAACTCAATCGGAAAGCAAAGCCAAAGCCGAATCAACTCCCACACTGCGAAGACCCAAAAACAGACATAAACCGAGGGATAAAGAAGGGGTGTAAAAGAGGGGGGCAGAGCTGGCAGCGGGGTTAGACGACCATCGAGAGTAGACGAGGTCTAAACACATATGTTTTCATTTTTTTATTTTTGATATCTATGCTCGTGGGACGAACTAGTCGAACGAGCTAAAAATCGCACCAGGGCATGAAATATCTCATATATGATTATTTATATAAATGTATAAATGAATTAATTTATAAGGTGTGTGTGTGTGCTGAAGACATATATGATCAAATTAGCGTTGTTTGCCTTTTGTTTGGCCATAATTTGGCTAAAAGCAACAAACAAAATACTCAAATCAGCAAAGGCGGTGCCCCAAAGTGATTGCTGAGATTTTGGTTGGATGAAAAATGCGTCTGATGTGCACTTTGATAGCTCTACAAAATGTCAATCATGCCACTTGCCATTTGCCACTTGAACGACCCAGCCCAAGAGAATACCAGACAACATGGAAACATGACAGCCTGCGATTAAGGCATCACTTAACAAGCAACCAACAGACAAAAATAAATAAAAAATAAAACATAACAAAAAAATAAATCAAACAAATCAGCGAGTTTTATTTTTTCTTATTCTCTTCGTGGCATTGATTCTTTGCGATGGGTTCAAAAGTTAGAGCCACCTGCAATTGGGCCAATGCCAACATATACTCTGATGATTTATATATATATATACATATACATAGAGAGAGAAAAGGAAAGCGCAAAAAATCACTCAGCGTTGAGCGCAATTTTGAGTTATGTAAAGCTCACACTGAGTGGAGTCAAAAAAAGGTGTGACGCGTTTTTCTGGCAGTCAAATTTATTGTGAAAATAATAAAAATGCCAAATGGCAGGGATACCGTAGGGAGGTGATGGATAGATCGCTGAGCGATAATCTATATTTAAAAGGTTTTTCTTTTCAGTTTTTAATTTTTTCTTTTGCTTTGGAACGAATGGCAAAATGTTTCGCAATTCGCTTATAAATAAATCGATAGGAACCGATCCATAAAATGGGCCTTTGAACATGTGGTTGACTCTTTGGAGTGTCTGTATGTGAAGCAATATATACAAATATTATACATATATATTATATATGTATGTAAGCAAGCCGTACATTAATGTGCTGTATGTCTCAAAATAGAACTGGTGGGGTTATCAGAGCGTCGCGCTTGAGTGGGTCAACGTCAAGACTGAAAAAGACTTATGATGCGAACTGGGCGAATAGGAAATGACACGGAAAGCGACATGAATCTTTTCCCTCATTCTATATGCTGCTGTGACTGTAAATGATTGCTTGTGAGTGGCATAAGTTGTTTTAAGTTCAATATTTGGGCAAGGCGGATAGAAAAAGATGTGACAAATATTTATTGTGCCTGGGGCTTAACGAAACGTCTCGATTGATGGTCTATAAAACGGAATATGGCTGATTCAAAGTACGTATATTTAAGAAAAAGGTTGCACATATTAAGCGATGCATTTCAAACTAAATGACTCGTAGAACGTTCATTTGAAATACAAATATAAAAATGCATAATTTTCTTATTTTCTTGGAATTGAATTTGGTACTGCAATGAGAAATTCATTAAAAAGCCATAAAATATCAACGACAAAATGCAGCCCCGATGACAATTGAAGCGATTGGTTAACATTTTCGTCAAGTTGTGTGGCGTTCATAAAAACACAATTAAAATCAATTAAAAGTCAGCATAAGAGCGTCGAGAGGTGGAAGAGGGTAAGGGAGAAGAGCATCAATTGAGTGAGCATCGCAACAAGGTTGTAGAGAGATGATGCAGTTAAACAAAATAACAGCAGAAGCAGCAAAGAGAGAGAGGCTTAGTCGCAGTCAGTGGGGACTGCGGGCAGCGGACAGCTGCATTTGCAGTCACAATAGTCGCAGCAGCAGGCGAAGTTGAACAGATGACAGTTGTTAAGACTGTTGCCTTGCACAATGCAGCGGAAGAAAGAGAGAGACAGAGAGGAACACAGATGAAGAGAGAGCGTGGGCGAGAGCAGGTCAAGCAGCACGCGCATGTTTAATGGCATGCTTTTGGTAGTTGTTGTTTATGTTATGCTCTTGACTGCGCTGCTGCTACTGCTTCAGTTTCAACTCAACAGCTCGCAATTGCTGTTGACATTGTTACATATTTTTGCAGTTTGGGGCTGTCACTTTCGTTTTCATGTGATTCACTTGTTTGTTTGCTGTTGTGTTTCAGTTGTTGCTTCAATCGTGATTCGCTGCTTTAATTAAATTCCACACACAGGCATTGCCACAAATAAATATAAATATTGTTATGGGCACACTTGCACTCACACACACACTCGCACACACAGAAATACACAAACAATCGATCGTCGATTTTTCACGCACAGAGCGAGCAACAGCGACGGCAAAAACAGAGCACCAAAAATTATTTTTCGCTCGGCAAAATCTTAAAAGCAACTGAACAAGACGTTCGACGAAAACCGTTGCTGAAGCTGAGGCTGCTGCGAGACTCACGGCAGCAGCGCACACTGGTACATTCTTTAAAATCTGGTTTTCTAAAAAAAACAGCTGGCACATTTGTTATTGCAAACTTTGGCCATTAATCAAATACATTAAAAAGTTAGTTTTTAATAGAGTGTATGGGGCATATAAAGTAGCTGCAAGATTAATCAACTTTAGTATGTAAGTCTTAAATAATGGCCAGCTATTGCTATAATCATACAAAAATTATAATTTCGAACCTTCTCTTTAATATATGTAAAAAATGTGCTTATATATCATCTTTTATATCGATACAGTTTTAAACAAATATAATTAAATAAGACTGTCAAATGCTGTAACATTTTTTGCACAATCTACAACCAGAGTGCAGCGCATAACCCACTCAAGAGAGGGTGGGAAAACTCGCTCAAACTCAATTGAGCATTTGTTTGTGTGTGTGTGTGGTGTTGTTGTTGTTGTTCTTGTTGCTTGTTGATTGCAACACCGTCTTATGAGCTGTTGTACAAAAGTGTTGGGTAAACGTTGCCATTTGTTGCCTGCTTATTGCCCGACTGCCTGCTGTCTGCTGTTGGCTTGTCCGCCACAGGCTGCGTTGGGTGGGCGTTTGTCGCAGTGGCGCCACCTGCCGTGCAGTATCATCAAACAGAATGCCGCGCACTTTTAGTGATTTTCTTTAGCCACTGATGACTCACTTGACTTTGACCAAAACTAAAATTAGTATGCAGCAAAAACAAAAACAACACAAAAACACAAACGACGAATGGCAACAAATTAAAAGTGTTGCTGTTGATTATTTCGTATGAATTTGACAGTTTGATGTTTTTTTTTTGTTGGTTTTGTTTTTGCCTCTTATTTTCTTTACGATGAGAAACACATTTTATGGCTCAGATTATTTGTTCTCGCACAGTTCAATTCAAGGTTAACAAGAAGAAATTTGACAAATTTATGCCTCGATCTCTATTGTGGCAGAAAACAAAATACAGCGAAGCAAAGATTATCGGCCAACTGGTTTCGTAGTAGACAACTTCCGGTCTGACAGGGGAACACTGAATATTAATCAAAGCAACCGTTCCATTAACATCTGGCCAACCCGGTCTGAGTTCATGTTTATCAAGGCTTGTTATTGATATAGCATTGAATCACAGCTACCTTAGCAATTAAGAGCGCTTACATAATCACCCATACAGGTGTATAACACACACACACACACACACACACACATATATATACACATACATATCGATAGTAAAACCGACAATAAATAGAACGACGCCCACATTCGGAATGGCACTTTTGAGTTGTCGCTGAATGGAATGAATGATCTAATGAATGAACTACGTCGTGAGGGTCGCCGTAGTAAAACCCCCAACAATTCTACATTTTCACAGATTGCAGCGGCTTACCGATTTTCATTGCTAATCACTGTGTTCTGTATTCAGTATTCTGTATAATGCACTCCGGCCAACGTCTAATTACAAACTGAATTCAAAATATTCAAATCGATGTCTGACAAGTTTTGAGACTTCACTTTTGATGCAATCTCCCAATAACGTTTAGGTGTTTGTTCACTACACATGTGTGCGTGCATGCATGTGTTTGTGTGTGTGTGTGTAATTACAAAGATCCAACTAACACAAATATCACTGCTCTGATCGAGTGTTATAGACTACAAGATACTCTGCATCCCGCACTCTGTTCTTAACAATAACTAAATTTAGGCATAACTCATCCCAAAAAAATACCTAATTGGGTGAATTTATAAAGATAATAATATATATCGTGAATACTCTTACATAGTACAGTTATCGCTCAATATTTACAAACTGGATTCTATAAGTAATTTTAATAATAATAATATTATTTATTGGGCACTATATAAAAGGAATCTGAACTGTAGCACAAATTATAAAAATTCGTTTGTTTAGTTTCATTTTAATTTTCTCTAATATTATACTTTCAAACAAGTTTCCAAAATTTTGAAATTAAAATTACTTTTAAAAATTCTGCATAATTTGTGCTTCATTCAGTTTCAATTCAATTTTGATTTTTTTATTGAATGCAGGGTATAAAAAGATTGACAGAAGCGATCTTGTTTTTAGACTTCCGATCGATTCGATGCCCCAAAATTTCGAGTTCCCATAACGCACAGTTGCAATAAAATGTATGTTCATGTGTGTGTGTGTGTGTGTGTGTGTGTGTGCTTGTTACGTCATATTTGTCTTGTTTGGGCTTCAATTGTTTACGCAGCGATTGCAAAGCATTGTAAAATGTGTAAGCAATAAGAACTAAAAAAAAATTATTGATATAGTGCAGGAAACAAAAAGAAATTTACACTTCTTGTTCAATAATTTTGTTGCACCTAATTAATATTCGTGCTTTCAAATGATGAAAATGAGTGCCAATTTGTGTTTATTTCAAATTGATTATAAAATAAGTGAAATCAAGTCATTTTCAATAATAAATGATATTGTCTGTGTTTTTGGTTGTGGACTGTAAGACACATATGCCCAAAAGTATGCAATGTTAAGCCAAACTTTAGCATACTTGTATAAATGAGACATAGATGGCGCTTGGTGCTGCATCGAATACACGATTTAAATTGATGCAACAACTATTCTGAGCATAATGATTATTAGCTGCTGTACGTAAATGGTCAACTTAAGAGAATATTGCAAACCTCATCAAGCTGCTCATCGATAGAGTTGAGCAAATAAGCCGCTTAATAAATAGTCACTATTAGCTACTAAATTGTGCAACTTGTGTTGCACGTTGCAAGGTTTGGTTGTGGCATACTTACAACCTGGCTGGATACCCTTGCTGCGCACCGTGCGATAGGGTTGTCGTGCTCCCGGATCGATTTTACCATACATTGTTCTATCCATTTTTTGTAAAACACTTTGAACTTTGGCTGCATCAAAAAGTCAACAAAAAAAACTATTCATAAATCTGGCTGCTGCGATTTTGAACTATTTTCGAGATATTTACATAGATATATATATATATATATAAATCGAGGGGGAGCACCGTGTTGATTTATTTAAAAGCTTTTGCCTACCTCCCCCCTGCCCCCCCCCCCCTGAATATTTTCTGTTTGCATTATTTATAAACGCATTTTTATTTTTGGCCCGTCGACGGATTTGTCGTTTTGTTTTTGTTTTTTTTTTCATTTTTTCTGTTTTTTTGTATTGAGTTTGGCTGTCATTTGGTGTCCGTTTGTCGCAGAGTGTTGTTTCACAACTCCCCACCCCGCCCATTGTGCTCCAAGTCAGTTTGAAGACAGGAATTTGTAATTGTCTGGGAAATAAATAGACGCATTGTTCTAATGTGCCGACCGCAAAGTAAGTTCAATTAAAATTACAAAGTTGAGGTAATCCATAAACATAATCAACTTAGAAAAGATGCCTGCCGATTATGGAAATGATTTTAAAATTTGTTTATAATTAGAATGTAGATTGGCTATTATCCTGCTCACATTTCAAGCAGACAATAAAGCTGAGCTTAAAGCACAAATTTAGTTTCCTATTTCGATTCTGGTACGTAAAGCTTGGAAATTTCGGTAGATATTCAAATATTCTTTTTTTACTTTTTAACAATATCCAATATTGATAATAGTTGAGAACGTTATAATTAAGTTCTGAAAAGATATGTGAAGGGTAGAAAGAATAATCTTCAACCCCATAAAGTTTATATATTCGTGACTAGCCGAGCCGATCTAGCCATGTCCGTTTGTCTCTCCGTCTTTATAAACAAACGAAGAACTAAAAGTGCGAGAGACTTCATATTGGGAATATAAGCTCGTATATAGATCGATTATAAAAAGGTCTTCGCGGGACACTTAATAAGAGTTCCGTTATTTGATTTTTAACAAAATATGGAAATTTAGGTACTGATTCCGATTCTGAATTCAGATTTTCAGATTTGTCTGATTTTTGATTGATTTATCTGCCTCACATCTTAAATGGATAATAAACTAGAATTTACTTTAACGAAAGCACTTTCTCTTGGGATAAATCTCGGCATCATGCTTGTAAAATATACTTTTGAAAATCACATGTTGACCATTTCATATCAGATTTAAGTCCAAAGTTGGCTGATCAATAAAAATGTCTAAATTTAAAGTCAATAGCTTAATTAAATGAGTGGGTTACTCCAAAGATCAAGCAGTCTTGATATATGAGACTCGATTTATTTATGATCACCCCCACGGCGGAAAAGTAGACATCGATGGCGTGGATCAGGGTGATCCGAGCGATCATAATGGCCAGATTTATGAATCATTAAGATACAAATATGAAATTATATTGGCACACATACAGCCAACATGTGTCTAAACAAATAACGACACATTGGAAAAGGTAACATATAATAAACATAAATTTGTGAACTACAAAAAAAAATTAGAGAAAAGGAGAACCACTGAATACAGCATTCAGGTTTATAAATTCGGATTTTGTTGTTGGAATGGATGCTAGCGGGGAATCAAGGTTGCCAAATTACGTCAACAGCATCAGAACTAAAAATACGAAAGAAAACCAAAAAAATAGTAGAAAAAGCATTCTCGCAAATCAAAGGCGACGTTCTCGTCTCGACCAAAAAAAAAAGCGAAGCGAAAATTAATTAAATAAAAAGCCGCAACACTTCCGCACTGCATTGCCAAAAAGGTAGCCAACAATCTCTCCACTGGCAGCATCTCTGGGAATCCTAACAAACAAATCCCATGCACACTTTTCCAGGTCTCGCAAGGCGGTAGGAAAGGGGTCGATGGAGTGGAGGGAGAGTAGTCGCTATGACGTCGGGGCCAGCGAGAAATAAACGATTGTGTTTGCCAGTTCTAAATTTAAAAGTCAAAGGCACGATATTTGTGTTATACCCTGGACTCAGTCAAAGGGGTCCAATAAAGTTTGGCATATGGAAATAACAGATAAATCAGAAGTATGTGAGGCCAGAAATAGATATGAATATAAATATATAGAATATCCTACTAGAGAAGAATATGAATTATGTGAGTGAAGCGACAAATACACTTTGTCGATAACTTGTATTGCTTATCGATAATCGTTTTTCGATTGCAGATGAAAGCAAACATTTTGAAGACGTAGCCTTCCATAATATACTTCAACTATTGAAGATCCGTTAAGATAAGTACGGAAATTCAAATTTGCTTATGATTGAGCAAACCTTTGCCTTCCGATTGAATATGAATGATAAAAGTACACTATATCTTCTATCCAATAACATTTTTGCTTTCCGGGATTTTTGTTGAATACGATTGGTAAAAATACAGGGTAAGTTCTAATCAACAGCTTGGTTGCATTTTTAATTTTATTTTTTAGCTTGTATAGGGTATCTTCTAGCCAATTAACTGTATGTTTTTCTTAGGTATTTTTTTTCGGGCGCAGGAAATTCCAAGCAGATTGTCGGCCAGTGCTCGATGGACTTGGACTCTTGTTGACCGACGCCTCGGACGAACTCGGCGAGAGCTTTATGTAAATATGTGTGTGAATATTTGATCGGTAAGTACATAAAAATTGTGAGTGTGTGTTGTGTGTAGCTGACCTTGCCGCAGGCGCCAAAGGTGAAAACACAATCTGTGTGGCCCAAAGAAACCAAACGAAATGAGATTTACACTCACGTGGGTGATCGGATCGACATATAAACACATATATACAAACACATATATACATCTAATCAGGCCTTTCGCCCATAAATATGCTCAGTTTGTGCCAGACAATAAAATGGTTTTATATTGGCAAAATTCGATTTATTTGATCTACTGTGGTTACATATAAATTACTAACTTCTCTTCAGCTAATTTTCACACTTGATTCACAGCTTTGAAACATGAATCGTAAGTTCTTTAAGGAAATTCTAACTTTTAATCACACATCTTTGAATAACAAAGTTTGATTTGATTTTTCTAGAAAAGAGCCAAATTATATTTAAAAAAAATATATATATTCATTCATAGATTTGTGTGCTCAAAAATGAGTAAATATGAGGAAAGGCTTAAGCCTCTGCTACTTAGTTCACACAGAGAGATTGAGAGAGAGAGAGGGAGAGGGAGCGGGAGCGGGAGAGAGGGAGGGAGAATGCCAGCTGTAAAGTTCTCCCTTCGACGTCGACAACAACGCACACTAATTGAAATTTTATGAGTTGCCACTTGGAGATTAGAATCTATTTGTTGATTGAAAAACCGTACTTATGCTCATACTCGCACTCATACTCACACTCGCACCCATACTCATACTCGTACTCGTACTCGTACTCGTACTCATATTCGTTGTACTCATACTCGCAACTATGATTACAAAACGAACGATGAACTCATTGATGAGCGGTCGACATGTGGGGAGGTTGTCATGCAACCAGCCAAGAGGTGCTAACTTCCATCTATTATCTAAAAAATCTATCGTGATCTGAAATCGCAGAGTGGAAGAAGGCAACCCGTTAGAGTTGCCCTCTCTTCATGCGTGTGGGCGAACGAGGCTGGTGTTGGGGAGATCCAGCTGTTTCGTCATAAACACAAACAGCACCAGAAGACTGTGTGGCACTCAAAAGATACACAGATACAGTTACAGATACATGCTGTGACCAATTGAAATTCGTTTGGCGGCAATTCCAATAAGTGCATTTAATGGCTGGCCTGCAACGCTGATTGAGCGACAGTTCCCACAAACATTTTCCATTTTCTTTTTAAATTCATTACTGCATTCAATATAACAATATTTCAAGCACTTTCATAACTTTGTTTACATTTTTTATTTCAAGTGATTGAAATATGTTTATTGTGTGTGTGTGTGTGTGAGTGTGTGTGTGTGTGTGAGTGTGTGTGTGTGTGTGTAAAATGTCGTGCTCTCGTAATTGCCGTTTTAATGGTTTTTTTTTTTGTCGTGTTTGTTTTTTATTTTTGTTCCCATTTTCCAGTTTGAGATCTGATCAAACGATTTTCCCTCTTCAACGCCCACGAGATTGTCGCATTTTCTTTAATAACGTTTATAATCCGCTTGTCGGGGACGGGCCAAAATTAATGACGCTAGCCAAATTTCACTGCCTCTTGTCACATTTAGGCATATTTTTCGTTTTTCATCTTGCGTTTTTACGCTATATTCAATTTAAGAATTAGCTTCATAATTAGTTACAAATTAAAATTCTAAAAGTGCTGCTCAAGATTTCGCGGGATTTGCCAAGTGACAGAGTGAGATCATTAATCTGTTGACCGAAAAATAAACAACAATAAAATGTTTGCATATATTTTGCGTCTCTTCTTTGAGTGGTTTTGCTTGATGTGTTCATTTGTGTCGAGAGTGTTATCAGTTTAGCTACTGGAATTCTACTTTTATCTTCCTTCGCAATGTATTATCATTCTTTACCTACATAATACGACGAAGAGACGACTTTTAGCAAAGGTAAACAATTTTCCCACGATACAACATCTGTTGTCGCATTCGCAATGCCCAACAATTTTTCATCGACTTTTTGTGCAGTTGATTTTGTTGATTCACATTGAGCACTTGTTGATCGATGGATTGACTTGTTAGATGCACTCTTTGCACCGTTATCGATTTAAACTTTGTCACTATGTGTTTTTTTTTTTCTTTTAAATTATTTTGAACTCTACATTGCACTTTGCTCAAATTGTTGTTGTCTCATATATATTTTGGTGTTATTTATTTCTCAATATGGACGCCAGCCGATTGAATCGCGCGCGTTGCGTCGTGGCTAAGCAAGAGCGTCGCAAACGACTGAAATAGAACTTGGCGCTTGTGCACAATAACGGAACATGAAATGGAACTACAAACGCAGCGTCCATGGAGCTTCATTAAAAACAAACGCAATGCGGCTCTCTCACGAGCGATGCGCGCATAAGAGAGAGAGAGAGAGAGTGCGCGAGAGACACAATAAACAAACGAAAAGTGGCTCATTCATTTGTTTCACTTTTGCGGTGTCTTTTGCTCATCTATCGCTCGGTCAGCGTAGCTGCCAGCGTTCGGTTGGCTGCGGTTGCTGCATGTCGTGATGATGAGGTTGTGACGACAACTCCGCTGCGGCAGCGACAGCAATACAACCGCGAAGCGAAAGCCGCAAGTGGGAGGCAAAAGGAGGAATTAAAAGCAAGACGGACAAACAAAGATTATGAAGCGATCTACGTTCACAGTGGTCTTTAAACCATCAACTAAAAATAATATTCTATTATTTTTGTGCGTCTTTTATATTATTTTTGAAGGTTTCTATTTTCTATGATGCTCACTCGGAGATGTTTTTTTTTTGAAAATGGTATTGATGAGGTGATTCAAAACATTTTGTCCACTGTGCTGAGTGACAATCCTCTCTATATGCAACAAGATCAGACACATCAACAACTTTTCTGCACACGCAACCCGACTCCGATTCCGGATTTTGCGTGCAGCAAGTGGGTAGCTTCTCCTAGTAATCAATAAAGTGGGCACACTCACGCACTTACTCTATACAAAATACAAGCGCTTTCCAGCTTATGGAATGTGTGTGCTTTCATTTTGCGCATAAGTGCACCACTGTGCGTGGGCAGAATGCAGTCAGCTGCGCTTCAACTTTAAAGTTCGGTGAATTGCTGTCAACTTGCTCGCTTTTCCACACTGTGAGCATGAGTGGCCTTTAGTCAACTCTTAGGAATGTCTCCACTCGTGTATGTGTGAGTGTACGTGCCTGTTTGTGTGTGCAGTTATCAAAAGCCATTAACAAAAAGCGCAACAGGCAGCAACAGTCGAGAAATGGTGTCATACAGAAAATAAAGCACAATAAAGGCAGAATAACAGAAGATGACGGAGACGATACTCAAAATTCTGCTGATGATGACTAAAATTGTGTGCATGTCTGTATGTGTGGTTGGAAAAACAGCAAAACAAACAAGCAAACCGAGTTAAGTGCTGGATCAACCTAACAATGCGAGATCATGAACAATACCAAAGTACATAACAAAGCCCAGCTTCGATGCTAAAAATAGTTGAAATGTCAACGTGTAAATGATTGAAGCATCGACAGCAATACTCTGCTGTTCATTTTCGTGTTGAGTAAATCGCCAGGAATGCAAAGGCGAAGATGAAAGTATTCGTAAGCAGTGATAAGATTTGGACAGTGAATAACACTCATTCTTGTGAATATTGTAAATACATTTATAATCGTACTTATCTGTAGATAAGGAGGCGACTGGATTAAAAAAAAAAAACAGATAAGAGAGATGCGTAAGTCTTACACAAATTTAAAGAATTATTTAATCGCCATCTACCGGCAACTGTCCGCAACTATGTACGTGGAATGCTAATTAGCTATGTATGCTCAAGCCGGGAGTTGACCTTGAAGCAGCATATAATATACAGGGTGCGACGCTAACAGGAAGTGTATTTCTGTTTTATTTTTTTGTAAGCACTCACCTAAATCATCCATTCCGCCGTTTCCTTTGACTTGCTGTTGTTCTACTTTAGGTAAATGCACAACTCTGAATGTGTGTGTGTGTGTGTGTGTGTGTGTGGTGAATTCTCCAATTGCGTTAGACGAAATAATACACCGATTTTCACAAGTGCTGCCACGCCTTGTTATATATAATATATATATATATATATATATTTATATATACTGTCTATATTGGAATGCTTGAAGTCAGAAAATAAACGTAGTTAATTGACTTTACGATTTTAATCCACGCAAACAGTTTTTTTTCCTGTGCGGCGACAACAACACCAAGAAAAGCACAGCAGTTTTTTAGAGTCAACGACGACTGGTCGCCGTTTTTTATCCGTCGGGTTCGCGCTTGGAATTGAAAATAATTTTGCTGAAACGGCAGTGAACGCTGCTCACGAGTGTATCGCGTAAGTTGGAGACGAGTTTTATATGATTCACATTAATTTTGGAGCGGCATCGGACCACAAACACGCTGACAGCAGCGCCGACATAAACAATACACACAATACACACACGCACTCACACATGCAAGCACACGCGCGAACAGCTGTGTGACCATCGATAACTTGCGCGCCATTTTCAAAGATTTAAATTCCTCGTTTCAGTTACGTTTAGCAATGGAAATGGAGACGACTTCGTTATTAATTCTAAACGACGATTGTTTGGACAATATATTTGTGTATTTTACACTGGACGAACTGATGATGTTATTTGGAAGTCTTCACTCGCTCATCGATGCAGCAGTCGAACGACAACTGCACAGATTTTGTCACTTTGAGTTCAGCATGCGATTCCCACCTCAATATAATGAGATCCAACTCCAAGCACTCGGCCGACACTTGCGAAGTCTCAACGCAAACGTGGGATACTCCATTCGGCCCAATAGCAGCGTGATCGGCCTGTTGCTGCATCCGTTGCTTAAGGGAGCGGCAGCTGAGGAAGGCGGTCGACTGAGAGCCCTAAAAATACAACACACCTACATAAATAGCAGCTATTTAGAGCTGATCTCGCTGGTGGTTCACTTCTTGTCTGAATTGGATCTCAGTCGGTGCGACGTCGATGATTCGAATGAATTGATGCTGCTTTTGCGATCGGCAACGAAATTGAGAACATTGGCTTTATACAACGAGCACGCAGCCATTCTGGAAGAATCGTTGCTCAGTCGCCTGCAACTCTTAAAAATTAATTGGTTGGTGGGAGCGCAATTGTTTGATGTCACTTCGCTCAGCCAAAAATATCCATTTTTGAGCATCGTTGTCTACCAGACCAATCAAGTGCATGTATACGGACCACCTGCTGTCGGCAAAATTGCATATTTCCGTGATATTTGAAATGTAATCAGTTTCTTCTTCTTCTAGATTGTGGTGAATGGTTAAAAACATTAAGGAAACAGCAACCCTGCATTCGATATAAGCAACTGAATTTTTGAGCAACAGCTGCTATGTTATGCAGCCACCAGCTGTCAATTTCAATCTATAACGTCAATGACCATTAGCGAACCATTCATGAATCTTTTTTGAGCAATAAACTCAATCAAATAACAGTTGATATATTATTAATACGCGCAATTAATAGCATTGCGTTAATTCTTTTTTAATAATTTGTAACTGTTTATTAGTCATTATTGTGGGCAATTTTCGCCAACTGCTGGAAAAACATTGCTGTTTGGAGACATCGATGTTTTCGATGGCTTAGTAATTGGTTTTGAGATTGATAATAAACGAAAAAAAAATATTCATTTTAAGTTTTCTTATATTTAATTTAAATATAGTATAAAATAAAGTCACTTCAAGGGTAATTTGATGATCAAAAGTTACTATTTACAAATTAAATTATATATTGGGCTGCAAAATTGAAATAAATTTCAAGCATCGATGTATCGATATTTTCACTCATGTTGCTGCAGTCATTACTTAGTATCGTTCTTGGTAGGGTAAATGCAATAATATTTGTATGAGTGTGCATCTAAAGAATTCTCCAATTGGGTAATGCGAAATTAGTCACTGACTTTACACGCCTTTATTGACTATCATGTATTGAGTATTTTGACATTTATTGACAATAATATATATAAATACACGTAAGCGCGAGTTGATTGACTGTCGATAATCTGCGCGCCACTTTAATTTTCTTATCTGACTTGTTTGAGTTAACTTTCACAGTGGCTTTCAGACAAAATATTTGTATATTTTACACTGGAGGACAGATTCTGTTATTTGTATTCATTCATTCAGACAACTGCATAGATTTCGTCACTTACAGCTCAACAATCGCTCCCTTACTCAGCTTAATAGAAATCAACTTAATGCACTTGGCCGACACTGGCAAAGTCTCTGATAAATATTCAAGCGATATTTTGCATTCATTATTTAATGCGGCAGACTGAGATCTTTGATAATACAATGTTCGCCGATAGATTACGAATATTTAGAGTGGTTCTATCTGGTGGCTCCCCTCTTGGTAGAATTGGATATCAGCCATGGCATCTTGTATGATAAAAATAAACTTCAGCTGCTCTTGCGATCAGCAATGAATTTGAAAAAACAGGAATTAAGTGAGCAATATGTAGATCTTCTTAAAGTAAAATTGCTTAGTCTCCTGCATGTCTTGAAAATTAAAAACACTCTGGGAACAAAATGCTTCGATGTCGCTGCTACCAGGGAAAAATATCCGCTTTTGAGAATTGAGGACAAAGACAGCCCTGCTGACTGCATCAAAATTGCAAACAGCTAATATTATTCAACCCTTTGTCTGTGAACAGTTTGTGATTATTTTTATTTCAACTATTATTATTATAAATTAAAATATACTTCGGGAATGAATCCATATTTTATTTATTAAAAAAATTGCTGGCTTCGTCTTATTTTTGCCGTTAAGATGATTCATTTGACCCACATTGATAACGAAACACGTTGCTTGCAACGAACATATGCATGTATCGATGTTTCCATTGATTTTTCTCCACACTCGAGCGTGTGAGTGTATTATTGAGCTGCATCCTGTGTTTAACTGTCGTTCTAGTTTGAGTAAATCAACGACTGTGTGTGTGTATATGACTTATTGAGAATTATACATATTTATGTATATATACTAATATAATGTGTATATATATATACTAACATAATATGTGCAGCACTGCGTATGCAATCTGCAAGACACACACACACGCGTGAGAGCGCGTAAGCAGTTGATTGACTATCGATAACTTGCGCGCCATTTTTGCAGATTTAAATTACTCGTTTCAGTTAACTTCCACAATGGAACTGGAAACGACTTCGTTATTAATTCTGAACGACGATTGTCTGGACAATATATTTGTGTATCCTATATCGTATCGTTGCTCAATCGCCTTACAATCTTAAAAGTTACTCATTCAACATACTTGTTTGGTGTCACTGCGGCTAGGCTAAATATCCCAACGTGCAGATTATGGTTAACAATAAAGTTAGGAAAAATAGAGTTCTTAGTAGTATAAGATGCCGCCTGTCAGTAAATGCATAATTGAAAAGTTGAAAATGCCTATCGATTAAACAGAATGTTGATTGTTGCTAAATAACATTAAGAACGCGGCCCGGCATTCACTAAAAAAACGATTTTAAGCTGCTAATTATAAATTCAGACAATTTGACCGTCTATAGATGCATTTAATAATTGTTTAGACTCTTTTAACCAAATATTAGTTGCGATGCTTTGCACATTTTCCAAAAGTCAAATAGTACGCTCGTTAATAACATTGCTGTAAATGTCCATTTTTTGGGGTGCCCACAGCATACAGCTGTTCATGAGTGATTCCAGCATTAATCAAATTGCAAATTCTGACGAAATATTTGATATTTATTACCTTTGCGAAATAAACTTGATAGACAGAAAACAAAGAAAAACAAGACGAACAGCTCAAAATGGTGGTGCGGCCCTACAACGAAGAGCTGAAATATCTGGAGAAGATCAATGATCACTGCTGGCGCATCAAGAAGGGCTTCCAGCCCAACATGAATGTGGAGGGCGTCTTCTATGTGAACAGTCGTCTGGAGCAGCTCATACTAGAGGAGCTGAAGAACTCGTGCCGCCCAGGCGCCATTGGTGGCTTTCTGCCGGGCGTCAAGCAGATTGCCAATGTGGCTGCATTGCCGGGCATTGTTGGCCGCTCGATTGGATTGCCCGATATCCACTCGGGCTATGGCTTTGCCATTGGCAACATGGCTGCGTTTGATATGGATGATCCGCTGTCGGTTGTCAGTCCCGGAGGTGTCGGATTTGACATAAATTGTGGTGTGCGACTGCTGCGCACCAATCTCTATGAAAAAGATGTGCAGCCGATAAAGGAGCAACTGGCTCAATCGTTATTCGATCATATACCCGTGGGTGTGGGCTCCAAGGGCGTTATACCAATGAATGCTCGTGATCTGGAGGAAGCGCTCGAAATGGGCATGGATTGGTCATTGCGCGAGGGCTATGCCTGGGCCGAGGACAAGGAACATTGCGAGGAATATGGCCGTATGCTGAGCGCCGAACCGGGCAAGGTGAGCATGCGTGCAAAGAAACGTGGTCTGCCCCAGCTGGGCACTTTGGGTGCCGGCAATCACTATGCCGAGATACAGGTGGTGGACGAGATCTATGACAAGTGGAGCGCCTCTAAGATGGGCATTGAGGAAAAGGGCCAGGTCGTTGTCATGATACACTCCGGCAGTCGCGGCTTTGGCCATCAGGTGGCCACCGATGCCCTCGTCGAAATGGAGAAGGCCATGAAGCGCGACAATATCGAGACGAATGATCGCCAATTGGCATGCGCCCGCATCAGCTCCGTTGAGGGACAGAATTATCTCAAGGCGATGGCAGCAGCGGCCAATTTCGCTTGGGTGAATCGCAGCTCGATGACGTTCCTCACGCGCCAGGCGTTTGCCAAAATGTTCAACACGACACCTGATGATCTGGACATGCACGTCATCTACGATGTCTCGCACAACATCGCCAAGGTGGAGAATCACATTGTGGATGGCAGGGAGCGCAAGTTGCTCGTGCATCGTAAGGGCTCCACTCGTGCCTTTCCGCCCCATCATCCCCTGATTCCCGTCGACTATCAGCTGACCGGGCAGCCTGTGCTCGTTGGTGGCACAATGGGTACCTGCAGCTATGTGCTCACCGGCACCGAACGCGGCATGAAGGAGACCTTTGGCAGCACCTGCCACGGCGCAGTAAGCGTAATCTTTAATCATAATCTGTCCCATCCTCATTTGTGTTTAATTCTCTCTCAAATAGGGTCGCGCCTTGTCACGCTCCAAGGCACGTCGCAATCTCGACTACAAAGAGGTGCTGGATAAGCTGGAGCAGAGCGGCATCGCCATACGCGTCGCCAGCCCAAAACTGGTCATGGAGGAGGCACCCGAGTCCTACAAGGATGTCACCGATGTCGTCGACACCTGCCACGCGGCTGGCATTAGCAACAAGTGCATCAAAATGCGACCAATCGCCGTTATCAAAGGCTGATTGAATTACTATATATAATGAAAATTATTTATACACATAAATAAATCCTTATAGGAAACTATTCGTAGTCATCTAATGATAAGTTTTGTATGTTTATAAACGAAATAAATTATTCCAAACCCCAAAAATGGATTTGTTTATTGCAATCGTTTGAATTATTCTCAGTTTTATATCTAAACATTTTGACTCGCCTAATTGCAGTGTAATTATCTTATCAGCTTTTATGGCGGCATAGCTAACATAGCCCTTCTCTGTTAACTGAAGATTTGTTTACGTTCTTAACAGTGCGCTGGTTCCGTGAACCTGTTCGTTTTGGCTGACCGATTCATTCGGCAGCTAACTGTTAGTCCAATAGGACGCGTCGCGGCGCGATTGCGTTGAGAGTTTAATTTTTTAATGGTTTTAATTGCTTGGCTTTTGAAAAGTGCACGTTAATACTTATAATTAATTAGACAAAAGTGAATAATTAGTGCAGTGCAGTGCAACGAGAATCGTGACTGATGGCAAGCAAACAATTGACAAATTTTAAGCGCACACAACACGAATTTTGTATGTAACAACAATTTCCAATTGCGCAGCTTTTACAAAAAAAAAAAAAATACAAAAAAAAAACCACAAAAAAAAAATTCTAGTACATTAATACCTTACTGAGACAATCGACGAACGTATATAAACCAATACATATAAACATGACAAACATGCGCCCACCGCACAAATCCAAACTACTCAAGGTCATCATACTGGGGGACGGGGGCGTGGGCAAATCATCGCTACTAACACGCTTCGTGTCTAATCGCTACGAAGAAAACAATTTCCATACGATTGGCGTTGAGTTCATGGACAAGGATATCGCTGTCGATGGTGAGAAGTACACACTGCAGGTCAGCAATGTCAAATAACGATAACTAACTAATGCACTTAATGCTTTGTTGTTCTTCTTCTTTTTCTTGTCGTTTAAAGTGATGAGTCAATTCCAATTGGACTGAATAATGCCTGATTCACAAATGTTCATTTCGATCAAATCGTTACTCCAATTGGACCGATTCATGTCTGCTTCAGAAATGTTAATTTCGATAAAAATCTTTTCTCCGATTGGACCAAGTCAGTTTTGCTTTCGCTCTTTAACCACTTGTTTTGCGTAATTTTTTGATTATCTGTCTTGGTATCCGTTCCATCTGCCCCCACACTCGCACATGCACGCACACACACACGCACACGCAAAGCTCAATTAACGTACAGTTTAGCATGCCTGAATCCGAATCAACAGCGTAAACAACAACAACAACAAACATTAACAATGCGCCGACTTTGTTTCAGTTTTGCTATTTGTAACAAGCACACACACTCGCACACACAAGCACACACTCACAAACCAATACATACACACATTTTGTTTAGTTGCGTAGGAAACCCTTTATGTAAATGTGTATGTAAATTCTTAGCCCATGTCTTTCTCCATTTTCTGCTTCACGCTGCACTCTTTTTATCCATTCTATTCCCAGTTTCTAATGCACAGTTTCACAGACCGATAAGTCGACTTATAAATATGCAACAAGGGTGTAGACTGTGCAGCACGATGAGTAAGCAGTTAATTGCTGCAAAATGTCATCTATGTAATTCGAATAATTTACGGATTGCAAATGCGTCAATCAATGCAACAAATTCCTTAACAAAAACTCAACTATTTCACAATTGCTTACGTTTGTTTGTATGTTTTCGCATCTGATTTATAATAATTGTTCTTATTGCTCACTCAATGTTGTAATTTGCTGCATAGAAGCAAAATTTACTGTTTTTTCTTCTTTTATTTCTTTTTTGTGTTAACGCTTCGCTGAGTTTGGGCCAAACAAGAAGCGGGCAACTTGTTGAGCAGAATGAGTTATACACAAACAGATATACATATGTACAAATACATATTTATATATATATATATATACATATGACTCTGAAATGCCCTCCAGCGATTGTAAATAGTGGGAATACCCCGACTCATAATTGTTAAGGCAATCTGTCTACAAAATCTATAGTATAAATAATTTCAACCGGAATTCCTTACATATTCGTCTGAAGTTTCCAGCTTTTTATGTATTCGTATAATATTTTTACGTTGTCGCAGTGACTGTGTGCTACATATACACAGAAACTGGGCTTGGAATAGTTAACAAGAACTAAGTTTGTGGGCAATTTTATATGCTTTTATACGAGTGGAAAAAGTGTGGTAAACTTATCCTCTTCTTTCTAGAATGTTAACACGCTCTTTGCATGTTAAAAAAGTTGTTCTAAATAAAAAACGAAAAAACAAACCATTTTAATATTTCATTAAACGAGCACATAAAACCAATTCTCATGATAAATAAGCAAAGCTTGTTCTAATAATTAACGTTTTTACTATTTATACACTATACTATTATGTATGTTTATATTTTTGGTGTACAAATGTTCCCCCCACCCCCCGATATCACACCTTTATTTGTATAAAACTCGGAGGGCTTTTCAGTTGTGAATGTTTATTCAGTTCGTTATCAGCACATTGTTATCAGTCACTTGGTTTGCCTTTGGGTTTAGGCTTCTGGGATCTTAGGCCATAAACAAATATATAATATATATATATATATATGTATATATGACCTCGTGCACAATATTCTGCTATCTATTTGTTTCTTTTTAGCTTAACGACCCAAGTTTTGTTTACCAGCAGTATTTGCTCCCATTTAGTGCTGCGAATTCTCATATATTCCCAATTAGCAATTGCAAAATTTGAATAAATCGTTAATTGAATGCCAATCAAGAGGTGTACCGTTGAATAATAATGCGTGCTTCACTTTAGATATGGGATACGGCTGGTCAGGAACGTTTCCGTGCACTGCGTACACCTTTCTATCGCGGCTCGGACATGTGCCTGCTCTGCTATGCCTTGGATGATCGGGACAGCCTGCGAGGATTGCGGCTCTGGCGCAATGAGTTTCTCAACTATGCGGACGTGGAGCCGAACAGATTCCCCTTCATTGTGGTGGGCAACAAGGTGAGCGGGGAGTTTGGGTGCATTAAAAGCGATTGTGAATTTAATCAATATATATTGGAAAAATCATAGAACGACATTCGAGCGGAGAAACGGCAAGTGAGCTATGAAGATGTGCAGCAATGGTGCACGGAACAGGGGATTGGCTCACACATCGAGACCTCCTCGAAGTCGGCGACAAATGTGACGGATGCCTTTGTGCTAGCCCTGCGCCAATGGAAGAAAATGGAATGCATTGCCGAAGCGGAGCAGCGACAGAATGGCGAGACCATCAGCTTGGCGCAGACCATTCGACTAACGCAACGACGCAATTGCTGCATGGGCGGCGATGGTGCAACCAAATCAGCTGAGGTCATCGATGTGGATGACGATGATGACGGGCAAACAGCGGCTGCTGCGATGCATGCACCCAACGCCTTATCACGTCACTTATTTAAACATTTGCGCAGCTCGCCAAAGGCGCCATCAACCAATTACCGTCTATGAAAAGTATGTCCACTTTTCACATTCTCCACTGCTTAACCAGAGGCACACACCACACATTCCATTTGAGTGGGTGATATTTCGATATTGATATTCCCAGAATAGACCAAAAACAACCAAAAAGGAAAGACACGTTGAACAATCTGTAGTAGACACGTTTTGAACAAACACATTCCACAAGCTGTAGTAGACACATTTTGAGACTAAGTTAGTAACAGCTTGCTAATCAAGAGAGTAGTACGAAAGAGTATAGAGATATATCAATATATATATATATATATATATATATATCTACAATCTTTGATAACACTACAAGTTGTGTATAACAATTGTGCCTTGTAATTGGATCAAATGATTTGACCAAATGAGCTTCAACTGAACATTTTTGTTTTTACTTTATACATCAAAAGTGTGTACCAGTGCAGTAACGGTTATACAAATATATGTTTATATATAAGACCTGAATTCATTTAGCTTGTGCTTATAACAGTTAATAATTTCAAGCCAATTGACATTGAACGTTAGAATTTAAGCTTTAAAATTGCTTTGTTTAACGAAAAACTTACTTAAATCAAGCCAATGAAGAATGTTATATTTATACATACGTGATTTGCCTATTTACAACTTAATTGTAAATTATAAGAATGAAGAAACTCAAATAAAATGAAGTGGCTAAAAATAAGGCGCAATTTTGCATTCATAATAACATTTTCACATATTTATTTCTATTTATGTGTAGGTTTATCTATGTAAGTAATATAGGTAATAACAGGCTATAATTACGCTTACCCCAATTAAATATATATATATATATATATGTGTGTGTGTGTGTGTGTGTTTTATGTCAGCTATAACACCTACTGCATAAGACTAAGGCAAACTTCTTGGCTCTATCACTAGCGAAACGTAACTGTTTAGTATCGCAAGCGTATAACAGATATTTGGGCTTAATGCATATTAAACGAGTTTTCGATAAACGAGGGAGAAATATCACTTGCTGACATAATGCGCATCGCTGCTCATCACTCCTCGTCACTTCTTCTTGTAGCCATACGAATTGATGGCATCGTATTCGGCGTCGCACATGAGCAGCAGCTTGTACCACTGATCGCCATCGACGCGGGGCAGCTCCAGGATGCCGCCATAGCAGGCAGGCAGGCACTTGGGCGACATGTACTTGTGCAAGGAGTCGCGATCGGTGCCGTGGAAAATGATGCGACTGCGCAGCTTCTCGCGCAGGAAGGGCTTGAAGAGTGCAAAGACAACTTTAAAGATCGTGGGCTGGTTCACAATGTGAATGGCCTTGATGCGCAGTGCCACCGAGTCCTGCAGCCAGTCGACAATCCGCTTGGCAAATGGCGGCGTAAACTGCCAGGTCTGCTGCAGACTGAGGCCATCCATGTCAAAGATAACGACAGCGCCATTCACCTGGGTCTCCGGCTCCAGCATGGCGGCTTCCAGGAATATGACGGCACCCTTGAAGACCTCATCGAGTGTGACCTGCTTGTGCTTCCAGCGTTCTGAATGCATCACAAAATTCAGAGATTACAAATGCAGTCATATTAAACCTAAGGCTGTATGTCCACTTACTGCCCAGCTCCAGCAACAAGATGCGGCGTCCGCACTGATCACGATTGGGGAACACGGTGAGTATATTGTGCTTAAAGATGTTTTCCTCCCGCGTGGGCTTCAGATCGTTATACACATCCGAATGCTTCACCTTGAATGAGTAGTAGCGCTTGATCTGGAAATTGGAAGTGGTTACATTAAGTTACTTATATATATAGATATATATATAGATATAAAAATATATGTATAGCCGCTTACCAAGTCGCGCGCACTCTCTGGATAATACTTGCAGGGACGCAGGAAGCGTATCAGCCATTCCTCATTGTCCTTGGGGCAGTACAAATCGGTTTCCGCTAAATGTTAATACGATTTTATTAATTGTATATATTTAGCTTTCAAACTGAACAAAGTCCAGCAAGTTCGTTAGGTAATTACACAAGTTTGATGCTGCTGATCTCTTTGACCTTTTCCAATTAAACTGACGCTATATTTAGATATATTTTTCTCTGGACTCAATGTTAGATCCCTAAATAAATATATATACTTAGCTGTGGGTTTAATTGACTGATTATGACTTTTAGTCTCATCGCAATTTGAAAGATAAGTAATGGTTCTGTAGCTATATAATTACTGACATGTTACAACTTGCCGTCTCGTATTATGGAGTATGGATTGTAATGTGAGTTTAAAGTCTAGAAAGTCTGATTGAATATTGATTGAAATTATGGGAATTTGCTTAGCTTAATAATTCCAATAAATTCTAAACACAACTAATACCCAGTTCTACTAAATGGCTTGTTGGGAAATATATATTATATATATATTATTACGGTCTTACCCTCCAGCAAACGCTTCAGCTCCTGGGTGGCCTGCTTTTGGCGCTCGGGAGATTCGCGCAGTTCCCGGACTGCAACTTCCTTGGCTGCAGCGGTGGGTTCGCCAAGTTCAAACTGAAGCGTAAAATCGCCCAGCTTAAGCGTGGGCAACGCATCGAGTTCCGACAACATGGTGGGCACTCCTATTAATTACACAAAAACAGAAATCAAATGATAAAACGGAGATTACAATTAAAATGCAATCAGCGCATGTAACGAGTGGCGTGTCTATATGTCTATATATATGCATCAGAGAGAAACCTTTGACTAACAGCAATTTGCAATGATATATGTATAGGTTATTGTGCAAGACCTCTGTTCAAAAAACAGTAATTATTACTTACTCATTTTGCAGCAGCCGTATCTGTTGCTGTTGATTGAAGCACTTTTGAAATTAAGTGATATATTCTTTTGTGCTTAGCACTCAATTTTTGCTTAATTTTCGTATTGACTTTGCGGTCTCAAGTATTATTGATATTGCTGTATGACAAATTGTATATATATATATATAAATTGTTGTTCGTTTTAATTTGCAAACCGAATCGTTGGAACTGCAATATTAGCACAAATGCAGGCCGATTCGTTCCATTGCCGATCAACCGGTTATAACTTCTAAGTAACCTTAACCTTAACCTTGACACTCGCTTTACGGGTTGCAAAAAAAAAACCCAACTTAATAACGGACGCTGCATAAAAGTTATTATTTTTAGCAGCGGTTTTTTAATTCCGTTGACTTTGAGATGAGAATGCATTTGTCACTCAGATATTGGCGAATTAAACATTGAGCTAAATTCTTGATCTCAGCTTGTTATACTTGATTTAATTTCAATCTTGTTTTTGCTATTCAAATTACATTTTTCAATATTTAGCTAGACTTATAATTTACATGTAATTGGAATATTCCTTAGAAGATCCAAGGCTTAAGTTGTTATCGCAGATATATATATGTATTTATATATATATACCTAATACGCAACTCAACAGATTATCTATGGGAATTGGGGTCTAAACAAAAGACAATTAGATCTACTTAAAAGCGCTTCGACATTGATTGACTTTGATTGAGATGAATGAGCATTTAATTTGGTAGTGTGTAATCACATCAAATACAAGCATAGTAAATAAAAACGAGAAGTTTCGAATAGTTTTTGGCAAAACCCAAAATGCACAATATGTGTACAAACAACAACAATATATGCAAAATGTACAGCATAAACTTATGAATAGTTAATGTCTTTTCAAAGCAACATCATAATAATCGTATAATTTATATAGTACACACTCCGACACCAAGACACAATTTGAACTGAAACCGAAAACGTGAAACTCGTTTTTTGAGGCAGCTCGATATACTCGTACTACCATAAAGATCACTGATAATAGCGTGTAGACGGAGCAACGCAGTCAGCAAAACGTGTAACGGAGCCAAGAGAGCTGACGAAACTGTGGCAGCCAAAAGCGCGCTGCGAAGATTATATACCAAGCCAAGAATCAAAAAACTGGAAATTCACAGACGACAACAGCTGAAGCAAAAGCTAAAGCTAAAGCTGAAACTGAAATTGAAGCTGGAGCTGAAGCTGAACTTGAGCGTGACATTCACAGAGAGCGAGAGTGAGTAAGAGTTAAAAGAGCGCAAAAGCTGAGGGGTTGCAAGAGAAGCGAATGCATTTGGGAAATTATGCCAAAGCTGGTTTTCAATGCGGTTGCTCAGCTGCTGTTGTTGTTGCTGCTGCTATAGAGAGTAGTCCAGCAACAACACCAACAGTAGCCGCATCTTCTATATAAATATATTATATGCATATATATAGGTATTAGTGTTTGTCTCCAGTTTTGACCCTCAGGCTTTGTACTTTCGGTTCAATGTT
The DNA here is from genome assembly GCA_035041605.1 of Drosophila atroscutellata. NCBI lineage: Eukaryota > Metazoa > Arthropoda > Insecta > Diptera > Drosophilidae > Drosophila > Drosophila atroscutellata. The sequence goes on along the minus strand of JAWNLA010000137.1, from coordinate 1,438,976 downwards.
AGCTAACTAGCGATGGTGATATCCGTCAATTGGTCATTACACAGTAATTACAGCTGTTTGACGACAATGGTTCAGTGTGTGCGATTCGCTTATAGGTGATCTCAACACGTTTCAAACAGCACCCCAACCATGGGCATGGGACCAGCACTTCTTTCGTCACTGTTTTGTTTCTTTTGAATGTTCGACGCCAACACGTGCGCAGCTCGCCTTTGAGTCGCAACATCCATTCATTATTTTCGGACTGTTTTACTTTTTTGCGTGTTTAGGCGTGTTTTGTCAGTTTCGGCCGAAATACGCTCACGAATAAAACAGCCATGTCGTTAGATATAAAATCAGACTTTGAGAAAATATCATCACAGTGTAATAAACACCTACATATGCACAGTGGCGAACAAAAAAATTGCGCAACTATTTGACATATTGTGTTTCTGATCAAAAATCAAACAATTACATTTGAAACTTTTTCAAATACTTATTTTTATAGTACTGCTCTTTGAATTCTTTTCGCTATATATTTATTTTTTAATTGTAAGGGAAAATTTATTAATTTTTTAAGAGTCATCCACTTCTAAAACCATATGCATAGGTTCCGTAACCTTAAAAATGTAATAAATACACTTTTGCAAACATTTATTGTCGAGACATGGATACCCCTTTATAGATTTGCACCATACATTTACAATATTATTTGTAGTCGATTTTAAGTAGATTGGATTAGATTTCCCCTGCATCGTATTGTACACTACTAAGTGTTATCCAAACCATGTAAAAAACCAGAGTTCCTAATTAAAAAAAACATGCGAGAAAACGCGACAAAAGGGTGAAGAGAAATAACCATGACGTAATGACAGTAAAGATGAATGTCAAGCAGTCTTGCCAAAAATGAAAAATGAAAAATAAAAGAAAAGAAAAACACACATACACGAAGGTATGACATTGAACTATGTACATGACAAGTCCAATGTAAAAAGTACTTTAACCTTCCGTGCCAAAAAATTACTGTGAAAGGTTAAAACATATGTATGTATGTATGTCTGCATGTGCAAAGTAAACACGTTCAAAATGTATGTGTGTATTCAATGTATGGATGTCTCACCTAAACCAATGGAAGTGGAGGTTGTTGTCCTAGGCAAACAGGTTGTTACTGCACTCGGCATGATGACAGAAGCACAGCTCAGCTCGATATTAATTTTTATATATGTAATATTTTCACGTTGACTTTGCAGCGTAAACAGCAATAAAATGCATTTGCCTTTGCACTTGAACAGGAACCGGCGCAAGCTATTAGCCTGGTCTACAAATGGGTCAATGCCAACCGTTTATTGAACTTCACAGGCAAAATTCGACACAATTTTCGTTAAGTGACTCTGCCTCACACAAGTGCACAGCAAATGGCAATGGCTCTTTGACAACTCACAATTACAGCTTTGACGGTAAAGCCGAAAGTGGATGCAAAAGAAAAAGCGAGCATTCTGACAGCTTGGTGCAGTGCTGGCAAGCGTGCAAAAAGGCAACCAGTTGCGAGTTGCGTTTGTTGTTGCTCTGTTTGCTATGCTTGTGTAGACATTGAATTTGTGCTATTCATTATGCAAAGGGCAAGCACAAAAGAGACGCGAAAAGCGCAACGAAGCCAAAACAGAATGCAGCACGCATCAGCGCATTAGCACGCTGCAGAAAATATGTATGTATCTATACAAAACAATAACACAACACTGAAAATAGTACACTTACCAAAATTGATTACGGGCTCAGCTAATCCAAAAGCTAGTTGCGTTATATCCTTTTAATGCGTTTTCTTTTTATGTTTTTGTTTTTTGACTTGTTGAATGATATATTACAGGCTTGGTGATTTACGGCTGGTCTATCTCGGTCTTAACACGTTTAAAGACTAAAAAAATAATCAACTTTATCGAACAGTTTTATACCCGCATCGTATATGTATCGTAATGTATGTATGTGTGTATCTGTGTATATCGAGCTAATTCAGAAGTAATATAATGCAGGCATGCACACACATACACACGTGCCTGTATGACCTGTCAACGTCACACACAAAACGATTACTTATGGCAAATGGCAGCGCGTTGAAAAGTGCTGGCATCGTTAGCTGTTATACAGCGGTTTACTGAAATGTTGCTAAGACTTAATGGCTAAGCCCTGTGTAGTTGTCTGCTTAGTCTATATGTATACATCAATGTGATAAACGCCGCACTGTGTTAAAGTTCAAGACAAAATGCCAACTTACGCAAGCCCTCATAAAATCGTGTACACAAATATTACTGTTAACAGCTAGCACTGACGCAACTGTTATAAATAATAGTAGACAACTATTTCAGTAATTTCTCGCTGTGTAGCACAGTCGTATAAGCTGTTATTCACACTAATTACACTCCATTGCTCCTGCAACTGTTATAACTGATAGTAGACAACTATTTCACAGTAATTTCTCACAGTGCACCACAAACATATAATTATTGTTGAACCTTTGAACGCTCAAGCTCAAACCTCACTCAGTATCCGGTATTAGTCGCAATCAAAAGTCGGACTAAGGTGCCTTAGATTATTTATATACGTAATATATGTATAAATGTACATTTATATAAATATTTATGTGGTGGCTTACAACTAAAACAAATCTCGCACACGTAACTGCTACCTGGACTCGAAGTCTAATCCGTTCGCACTTTATATTTGGCACTTTTTTAATGCTTAGAGCTACTTCATAATTAACTGCTTAAGAGTAGAATAAAAAACTAAACTAAACGATAGCGAGCTCAAGTCGAACGATTCGACGACTTGCGTGTCTCCGTTCAAATGTTCAACTGGCGATAATGCGAACTCATTGTCTTTGCTCGAGCAATTAATTTCGTATTTCGATTGTGTGTCCGAAATTTAATTCCATTTCGACTTTGATTTATTTCTTTTTCTGCTTTCTATAATTTACCTAGTCAGACAGTCATTCAGTCAGTCAGCCTGTCAATCAAACCGTCAATGCTGAGAATCGAGCTACGTCAGCTTTTTAAACTTCAATGGAATTTCGCTGAGTAGCGATGCAATTTCAACAGCAGTTAACTTGAGCACAGTTTGCCATGCATTAAATAAATATTGACTATTTACAGATAGATGTGTGTGTGTGTGTGTGTTTATAAGAATAAGTAAATAATCGGTCGACAGGTTAAATGAGTTAAACCAGTTGCATGCAACTAATGCGGACAGTCGTTGAAAGAAATACTAGTTTCAGAGTTGACAAGTAGTTAATATGTATTTACAATAAATTTGACTTGATGAGTTTCTCAGTTTCAAGTGCTAAAAACTGATAAACATTTTTCTAGAGACACAAATAATATCATTACAGATCGTACTTATACATTACTTTAATCTTTAATCACAAATAATATCATTATAGATCGTACTTACAAATTACTTTAATCTCTAAGTTACCAAAAATTAGTTGGTAATTGGTAAGCGCAGCACCCAGCAATAAATTTGTATTTGGGCTTTACGCTTAACGCGGTATTGTCAAATACTAATTACAGAAGAGTACAGTTTACTAGACAAAGACATAAATGCATTGTGCTTCGTTTAGTTGTTACAATTGTTGCTATATATATTCGTAAATCTAAGAAAAGCGTTGTGTATGACTTACTATGTAAAGTATGCTAAACTAGGTGTATATATACATAGAGATAAAATCATTAATATGTCAACGATATTCAATTCTAAAGTCTTTAGTGTCTTTCACGAGTTCTTTGCTTGATTTTAAGTACAGATTATCTATATACACTATATATATAAATAAAAAATGATATACAGGGTTCTACTAGTTAAGCCTGCACTTGGGCCGCAGTTTGCCATTTCTGATTCGGTGTTTGCCTTTTGTCTTACCCTTGCTTCTCCCAAGCAATCATTTGGGCCGAACTTTCTCGTACATGAACTGTTGCAAATGCTTATTATCTGGCTGCATCAGTTTCTTTTTGGTAAACTCAAACTGTTCCAATGCAAACTCGTACAGATCGTTCTCCATTTGCCAAATCTTGGACCGCTGTATGGTCTGTTTGGTAGATTCAGTGGGCGGTAACTTTGAAGAGGTCACACGTAAATGAGATTTATTGGAATTTTGATAGTGTTCGCGAAAGCCTTGAAATATTCTGAAAATTTAAACGTCATTTACAACATGCTCATCTCAGATAGGCTTGGACGATAGAGTTGAACTCACCTGGGTAGTGATCTCTCCAGGAGGTCCACAAAGTCGTACATTTGCTCGGTGACACCGACCAGGAAGTACTCATTGACCAAATTGCGCTTGGCCTGCTTTAAGGCCCAATCGCTGCCGGGCTCCCAGCACTCGGCAGCGTGCCCACAAAAGAATGGTATTTGCAGCCACATATTTTTGGGATCACAGTCGGCTTGCTTTTGAATAACACACTCATCGAACGTCTGCATAAGTCAAACCAAACCAAATATGACATTTAGAATATATATATATATATAAGAATTTGACACTTACAATTTTATTGCCAGCTTTTTTTCGCACCAAATTGGGGCGATAGTTGTCGCCATACCGCAGAAAGTAGTAATATGAGATGAGTCTATCCAGGGGCCTACGCACCACATTTATATAGATGGGCTTGTGTGCGATTTGGAATCTGCAATATAGTGCAATAATATATAATATTATGTATATTAATTTGACACACTTACTTGGAGAAATCAAGAAATGCCATGTGTCCGTGGTAGAGAGCCGGTTTCATTTCATGCCATCTAGTCACGTTACGCACAAAAGAGATCTAACCAAAAAACGCAGCAGTTCAATAGTTGAACAGTTGTTGTGGATTCGATAGCGATGGCAACTAAGACTCACCTGATTTGGCAGCGAAAGTACGTGCATATTGGCAGTCACATTGATATGCAGAACGTGATATCTGTTTTGTTTGCACAAATCGTAGGCGATGTTAACGAAACTGGTTGAGCCCGTCTTGGGTACTCGATTGTACAGCACCACCAATTGCTCCTCATAATTGAAGTTATCCAATGTGGGTGCAATCTGGGCAAGCGACGATTGCGCCGCTTGAGTGGCTCCGTTGCCAGCTATGTTCGACAGTGGTTTCATGGCTGCAAATAGGGGAATGTAATATACGGTATTGCACAAATGGTATGGCAAATGGGTGTCTGAGTACAAACCTTGTTTCAATCGCAACTCGACCAACCAATAAAAGGTGACAAAGATGCAGAGGGCGAGTAGAAACCAGTGGACTGGACGCATCGGAGGCAACATTTTACGCAATTTCTTATACATACTGTACATACTAGATCTGATGTATTCTTTAATCTTTTGTTGGGGCTCTGCGCATTTTAATTAAATGATTTTTAGCCAAATTGTGTGCAGGTATTTCCCATTTTTGGTTCTTTTTTCTCAGTGGGCTGCTGGTTGCAATATTGACCAGCGAAAAAACATCTGTCTTTGGCAGTGTTGTGCACCGCACTCTGTACGATTACCAACTATCGAAAGTGCTATCGAGTAATGTAATGTTCACATCGGTTATATTCGTTGGATTTATTATTCAACATAGCGATTTTAATTCTGCTTATAGGCTTTGAATTATATTTTGTAGGTATTCTTTTTACAAATTATCATACTTTATTATCTGCCACGTAACTATTTAACGCAAGAGCGAGATGGCGAGAGTGTACCTTGCAACACAATCGAATGAACTATCTGTAAACATTGCTGCACACTAAACAAAACAGCTGTTTGTGAGTCGTAAATAGACGCTTGGTTTTTGTTAGTAAAGTGCAATTAAAGAAGGAAAAATAAAAACAGGTAAAAACCGCGCAACATCTATACAGAATGTCATCAGCAATATATTTAGAAAATTATCTAGACGGTATGTAAAAAATTAAAGCTAAAAACAAGCAGAGGCGGCAATTGATTTCGTATTTCTCGTTTAGGATTGGAATCACTACCAACAGAACTGGAGCGGAACTTTAAGCTGATGAGGAAACTGGATGATCGGGCACAGACTGCGATGAAAAGCATTGACAGCCATGCAAAGGATTTTATGCGCAAGCTAACCTCAGAGAGCGGGTCGATGAGCGAGGAGGAGCGCAAGGAGCGCTTGGAGGACATTAAGGCACTCTTTGGCAAGGCCAAGGAATACAGCGATGACAAAGTTCAGCTGGCTATACAAACGTACGAACTGGTCGACAAACAAATCCGAAGACTCGACAATGATTTGGCGCGCTTTGAAGGCGAGATACAAGAGAAGGCCTCATCCACGCGTGCCAAATCTGAGGAAGCGGTTGCCAAAAGTACGTCATCTACATTGTGAAAGTGGACTAAAAGTATGAAATTAATTTATGTTTATATTTTATATAGAGGGTGGCCGCAAAAAAACCAAGGATGGCAAGGCGACGGGTAAAAAGAAAAAGCCAGCTTCCTCAGATGAGGAGACTGGCCGTGGTGGCAATCATTCGAATAGTGCCAGTGGCACGAATCTCAATGCTAGCAGCAGTGCTGGCCAAGGTAGCAAAAAGAAAAAGTCTAAGGTAAATCAAGAAAAAGAAACACGCAAGGGGGGCGCCCAAAAGGTAAATCATCTTCATCAAACATTATTCATAAATATATTCGTCCTGTTGCGATTGTTGCTCCCTCCTTCTGACCACTATTTAGTTTAGTTTGTTTGCCTAGTAACCTACAAAGTAGCCAAATCGCTGAATATACTCTGCACGAAAGTTTCCCTCCATTTGCCTCTTAACGTATGTATTCAGTGTATTTGACATTAGATGTTCAATTAGCTTTGCATCTTTCATTTTTTACATTTCACCTGCCTGCATGATCCCCGATATGAGCTAAGCATTTTTAAACGCATTTGTTAACGCTCGTTTTCTTTTTGTCTCCACACACAGAAAGCGGTTGATGTTGACGATTCGGAGAAGGAATCTAGCCACACGACTGCAACGCATCCCAGCGATGTGATGGACATGCCAGTGGATCCAAACGAACCAACATATTGCTTATGCCATCAGGTCTCCTATGGCGAAATGATTGGCTGCGACAATCCAGACGTGCGTTTCTTCATAATTATATTATACTTATATTTTGTAATTAAAATGTCTTTTCTTCTATTTTGCCAGTGCCCCATTGAGTGGTTTCACTTTGCCTGTGTGGGCCTCACCACGAAGCCAAAGGGCAAATGGTTTTGTCCCAAGTGCACGCAGGACCGTAAAAAGAAGTAGAGATTAATGACCATTTCCACAAGCAGCAATTTCGAGTTGCTTCTGAAATATTGCTGCAGCCGCTGTCGGTCAATGTAAATAGCCCCTACTTAGTTCTTAGTTTCGTAGCATAAGTATAAATCACTATTAAACAGTGTCTTTTTATACATCAACCTAAATGTTTATTGGTAACCTGTGTTGTTTACAATGACATACAAGCGTTTCTTTTCTTAAAACTATTCCATGTTACATTTAATTAGTTCATTTTTCAGTTTTTGTTTGTTTTTTTTCTCCATCTTTAGGTGATATATTTTTGTCATGACCGTTGACGTCGACTTCATTTTGTACAACAGTTGTTAAAACCAAATGTGATTTTAATATCCAACATAAAACATTTTTTAAATTAGATTTTAATTATATTAATATTTATATCTGAATATATTACAGTTCGATTCAATTTTATCCATAAACTTGTGTGATGTTTTACTTAAAATTAATTAGTTTGTCAATTAAATTAAAATTATGCACTTTGCAATGCAAATCGAATCGATTTTCTTAATGTGTTTAATGTCTTTGCTAAATCAATAAGTTAACGAAGATCAGTATATGAAAATAATATATATTTTAAAAACAGTGCTGAAGATTGTTGCTATGAACCACCAAAAACCGCGGAAATTGCTCCTCTGATCAGATTTTGCTAATTAGTTGGTTGACCTACTTTTTGGTCATAATCTTCAAATACTCTAGGGCATTCTGAGCTGCATGTCGCTGTGCCTCGGCAGACGATGTCCCAGTGCCATGGCAAACGCCGACTGGCAACGTGGATAACTGAAGCAGACACTGAAATTGGTTGGTAAACGATTTCTCCTCAACGTCCACGTAGGTGACCTCGAACTGATTCTCGATAGCAATCTCTGACAGCAGCTTAATGGCATCAAGCCTCGAGCTCATCAGGCATGTCCTCTGCAAAAGATAAGTCCATATCAATCATAAAGCATGGCATGGCCTTTTTCAGTTGCCAATACAACAGACCGTCGAGACAGCTGCAACTCTAGTAGTAGCAGCTTGATTTACCTGTAATTTAATCAGTTTTTTTCCTGTAGCATTTTTCAATGTCTTGTGGAACTGCGACACCTTATTACTGTGTTGTGTGGTCAGTGTTGGCACAGTGATATCTTTCAAATCACCAAAATAATTATCGCTGTTACGGGGCTGCAAATAAGAGCACAACGATTTTTTTATATAAAACGCAAAAAACTCCTTGCCAATCAAATGGTGAGTTGAAACATATCACGAATTTCCAACATGTATTAGAAATTCACGTCAAAAATCAGGACAAAAAACAAGTAGAAGCAATTAAAAAGCATTTGAAATATCATAATCCAAAATAATATAATTATTATTTAATAAACTATAGTATTATAAATTGCACCGGTTCAACAATAAATTCAATTAAAATAACACATGCAAACATTTCTAGCTAAACAAAGAACATTTACACATGTTAGCTCTAAAGTTTAATAGTTTATATTTCTATAAGGATTCTAATGAAAACCAAAGAATTAATTAGGTGCAAAATTGAGAAAATAGCATTCTAAATTTCATATACATTATAAGTGGGTGAAATGCGCTCGTAATAACGACTTGGAGTTAGTGGTTGTGGCTCTAGCGGCAGCTTTACTGTATTTACAACCATTAAATTACTCACTTCACCCTCCAGTTCGTTGCAGATGCCGTCATTGATTTGGTTAGCATCGATGGGCGTCTCCTCCAGGCGTGTCCACATCTTATGGGCGGCCAGTCGTTTGGCAATCTTCTTGCTCTTTCCCTTGCCTACCTCGCGATAATGCAATATGGTGCACGCAATCGTAAAGAGTCGTTCATGCGGCAGTCCCACCTCTGTCTCCGTTTCATAAGATGGCGGCGGCCAACGACGTTGCATGCACTTCTCCTGCAGCAAACCAATGGGATTGCCCACAATCTTGTCGCCAGCGCTAATGAGAAGAGTTTAACACGTTAACAATTCGAATTTGAAGGGGCAATCAAAATATTTACTCGCCATTGCCGGAGGTATTGGCACTGTTGCCATTACCATCGCCACCGCTGCCCGCAGCCAGGGAGTTGCCAACAGCCGCTGCAGCGGCTGCTGCTGCTGCCGAATTTCCCTGAGATTCCAGCTGGACACCAATCAGCTTGTTAATCAGGGCATGGGCTGCCGCATGCTTAGCCTCTTTCTTGGAGCGGCCAGCACCCATAGCGGTAAATGGTGTATCTTTGTCCTTAAAGGACACACGAAACCGAAAAGTCGGCTCATGAATAGCACCCTCGATCTGCACCAGCTCGTAGCCAGGCGTAATGCCGAGTCGACTCAGCATTTCTTGAAGCATGCTGACCGGTGTCTTCATGGCCAGCCCATTGGCATCCGTTTCGTTAACAAACTTGAGCGTGTCGTCAACTGGTAAAGTGCCAGTGCTACGCACTGCACCGCTCAGCTCAGAGAGATGTTGATGAATTTGCGGCTGCTGCTGTTGTTGTTGCTGCTGCTGCTGTTGGAGCGCCTGCAGCTGTTTCTCTTTCTTCATCTTTGGTCGCTGCATCATTGTCGGTTTGCCCATCAGCGAGCTGCCGCAACCAACTGTACCGCCATTGGCCAAAGAAGCAGCCGCCAAGGCAGCTGGCGAGTTGCCCATATTGTCAAACTGACGACGCGGCGCAAATCCCGCCTGCATGGGCAGCTGTTGCTGGTGTTGCTGCTGAACATGTTGAAAATGCATTTGTTGCTGGAGCAAGTGCGATTGCTGCTGTTCGTGAGTATGGTAGTTTTTCGGTTCCATATTAACGTAATTAGTAATTATAAATAGTGGGTATCTGGAAAATGAATGCAACGTTGCTTGAAAAATCAATAAAATGCACTAGTTTATTTGTTAGATATGTACTATGTGCGGTTAGTAGTACTTACGTTTGATTGGCTGGGTTTTATACTGATTTTTATTTAATAATAATTTATTAATTCTGTATTAATAATTCATTCTTAAATAAAAACTACAGCAAAATCCATACGCACACACTATATCTGCGAATATATATGTATTTGTGATGCTGCTGTGTTGCCGTATTTAACAATAACAGACAGCTTGCCCTGTGGCAACGCTGATTTGTGCCCAAATGTCCGAATGTCAAACAGTAAGAAGAAGCAGCAGAGCGCCATTTGACAGAAACCCATTTTTAAATATAATATTTATTGCAATTCGACTTTGCTGCATAAATGTTGTACATTATAGATAGATATATATATAATAGATTTTTAATTTGTATAATTAATGCACGGGAAACACTCGGTCAATCAAATCAAAGGTGAATGTTTGTGGAATTAGCAGCTTTCAATTACGATTGTTGTTTTCGTTTTTTTTTTTTAGTGTTCTTTCACGAATCATCAAAGGAATTTACGATATTTCTATGCATATTATAGAATACAGCGTGTGCTTTGGGCAGCGAACACATCTAATCATCGCTGAGAAAGTCATCATCCAGATTAACGTCTGTCGTATCTATGTTGTCATCCAGCGTAATCCCATCAATCTCCAGATCCAAATCATCATCGTCATCATCCTCACTGACGGCAGCAGCTGCAGCTGCCGCAGTGCTGCTTGCTGTGGTCAAGATCGCTGCTGCTGGCACAAATGCCGGCTTCACTTTCTCCTCCTGCTGACCGGCACCACTCTGCTGTTCGATCGCATGCAGTTCTTCGAGCGGATTACGCTCGCTATTTAGTGGCAGCTGACCGGCGATACGGGCGGGCAACTTGCGTGTTCGCTCCTCCAGCAGATGTTGCTCAACGCGGAGGGCATCGCCTAGACCCGGAAAGAGATTTGTGTACTGTGTGGGATCGGCCAGCGACTGGCCAGCCTTCTCATTGACCTTGCCCAACTCCTCGCGCCACAGTTCTACCACACGCGACATTTGGCTGGGCAAGTAGGTGCGGGCAAAGAACGCCGCCTCGGGCAGACGATTCGTCTCGATGAGAATCTCCAGGCAACGGTCGACATCGGAACGGAGAAAGGCAGCGAGGAATGCAATATTATGGCGTCCTTGGGCGGAACTAGTCGCACCCACCTCCTCCAGCATCTGGGCATCACTCGAGGCAGTCGAGAGCAGCAGCAGGCCACTGAAATCGTTGGCCTTCTGCATGCACTCCTTGACCAGGGCCATGTTATTCTTGCGTGCCGCCACATCGGCTAGCTGTGACCATTTCTGTGAGTTCTCCGCCTCGCGTGCCAGCTTCAAAGCGATTTCCAGCTCACCAATTTGCAGTGCCAAATCAAATTTGTGATCCGCATCGGTAGACACCTGCAGCGCCTGCTCCTTGAAACCCTGCTTCTCCAGGAAGTGGGCGACACGCGTGCGATGCTCCTTCGGTATGGTGGGCAGCACAAGATCAGCGCGCTCAAAGTCGCGTCGCATCACGGCCGTTTGGTATTCCAACACGGACAACTGTAGGCAGAAGCTAATCACATTCAGCTCTTTGTCGCCCAAATACAAGCGATTGTCCTTCGGCACATAGCCCAGCAAGTACATGGTGCGATCCAGATGTGATATAGTCACAATCTCACCGCCCACGTAGTAATTGATGCGATTCACCGAATTAGTGTAAATAAAGCAATCGCCCACCCACAGTCCAGTTTTCACAGATTCGGAAACCTCGCCTGCAACAAAAATACTGCATAAGTATTGGATTCGCAGATTAAATGATTACTTCAAATAGCTATTCCTCAAAGGCACAAGGCACAATCATCAATCGATTATTATTTTATAATCAAGATAACTTTATCATTGGCAGCTTGATCGATTTTAGTTGGCTTAATAAAATAACTCACCGAGAACATTAAATGCACTTTCCACACCATCATCTTCGAGGCCCTCCTTCGTCTCCAGCGCATTGGCAATTTGTGCCGCATCCACACCCAAGATGAAGTACGAGTCATCGGTGGCAAGGCAGACGAGGCTGCCACTCTCGTTCCAGAATACATTGCGCGGCTGCACTTCGATGCGTCGCACCAGCTGCAATGTTTCCCAGTCGTAGAAGGCCAAGCCCGACGAGGTCTTTACGCCAAAGTAGTAGCCACCATAAATGCTCTCCGCGCCATATTCGGGCGTGAAGCTCTTGCGCTCCTTAAAATTGCGGAAGATGCGAACGGTGCCATTGTTCTCGCGTATGGCATACTCATTGCTCTCCAGCGCCCAGACAAACTCCTGAGCGGAACCGAAGGCCTTGTTGCGCAACGCCATGGATGTATAGATGATGTATTCACCGTCACCACAGACCACCACAAAACGGCCATTGGGATTGTGTGCAATCGTCTGCGGATAGATTTCACAGGCGCCCATATCCTTAACGGCAACGGGCAGGCGCTCGCCGTCCTTGATTTCGGTGCCATCCGCAATGGTTTTTAAATTGACCTACACAAATAATAATTAGCAATGTCTTCACTGATTGATTGATTGATATGGATTGCTTACCTGTTGCATCTCGGAATGTTTGGCCCAAATGATTTTGCTGCCAACCACATCCATGGACATAGCCGGTTCCTCTCGACCCACCTTGATGATGATCGAGCCCTCGTCGTAGCCCAAGGCAACGTTGTTGGTGCCACGCATACTGGAAATGGTCCACACACGCTCAAAGCCATAGTTGAGGCAGGTCTCCAAGCGGTATGTGCCCGAGTGCCAGATGCGAACAGTTCCATCTTCAGAGCCAGTCAGCACAATGGGCAACTCGGGATGGAAGCAAACAGAAGAAATGTTCTGTGCATGCCCTTCGAGTGTTTGTACACAGGTCTTGTTCTGATAATCCCAGATCTTAACCAAGCGATCGTCCGCACCAGAAATCAAATACGGCTTGTCACCGCCATGATAGTAATCCACACAATTGACACCCTTCTCGTGCCCCTCAAGCGTAAAGTTGGCAAACACCGAACCCAGCTGCCACACCTTCACTGTACGATCCAAGGATGCGGAGGCAAAGGTGTTATTATCCTTCGGATTAAACACAATCTGCATGACATAGTGTGTGTGGCCCTCAAAGATGCGCTGACACGCCCACATCTTCTCCCAGTTCCACAATTTGATAAGCATATCGTCTGCAGAAATATGATAAAATATTGATTACAATTATTTTGATTTATGAAATGTAATACGTGGTAAATGATAAGAACTTTTACAGTGTTCACTCATTAACTAGAACGTTTACGATTGCGAAAAATGCGAATATGTCAATTATCTTTTGTATCTAAATTCTTTTTTTAAACATCAATTTAAAAATATTTATTTGATCTTTCATAAAACACAATTGCAAGTATAGAAAAACACGGACTTGCTCAAAATATCGACAATGTTTAATTAATTTTATAAATATTCAGAGGTTGTTCGACATTTTGAGATAATGGGGATTGAAGTGCATTGTTTCATGTATTCAAATATCTTAAAAATGATTAAATAAATGTTAATAATTAAACATACCGCTGCTGGTCAGCACCAGTGGCTGTGTGGGATGCACGGCAATGCAGCGCAGGTAATCGGAGTGCGCCTCGAAGGAATGGACCTTCTCCAGTGTGTTATAGTTGAAAATACGGATGAGCATATCATCGGACCCGGTTATAATCCAATTTTTGCGGGCCACGAAGCGAGCGGAGCGCACAGGGACGTCGCATACCTCGAAATCTTTGACCAATTGCTGGTTCTCATAGTTCATGATGTGTACGTGGCCATTGTAAAGAGCGCACAACATCCACGGCTCGGCCGGATGCAGATCAACGCATTTGACACGGTCCGAGCGCGATGTGAGGCGTCGTTTGATGTCCAATTTAAGGGGCATCTTGGTGCTGTCGTTGATGGCGTTCAATAATATGCCCTACTATAGCTAATCAAAATAAAAATCCACTGCGGCGAGATTGTAAAATTACTTGCAGTTATGCTTCTTCTTCTTTTGCCTCTTATTAATGTGTCAGAGTTGTGGGTTGGTGTTGCCAGCTGCCACGTAAATTTGACAGCGGTGTATTTGTGATGCGAATCGATGCGATTTGCACATAATGAAGACATTACAAATACTGCTTGCCCAGCTGAGTAAAATTTTTAAATAAAAAAGAAAACAGTTTAAGTGGCAATAAAACCATTCTTTTAGTACTTTTAAAAATAACGGACATGTAGACTTTGGTAAACTTTTGGCGTTGGCAGTGTAAACACTTTTTCGATGTGGCAACGCTGTGGCTAAACGCTGACGTCTTCATCGGCATTTTAAGTTGCAATTGTTGATCTACAGGGAAGAAGAAAATGCGTTTATTACATTAATTTAATCCAGTTATTCATATTGTTAAATTAGTTACCTACTTTTATTAAGCATAAAGTGCAAGGCAATCAATATGTGTTTTCGTCGCCATCGATTTATGATGCACTTTGCGCTGCTGTTGTTGCTGGTGGCACTTGTTGCCGGCAAAACGAAAACATCGGCTGTGCAGGAGGACATTGGAGACTACAAGGACTTTAAGAAACTGCTACGCACCAAGAACAACGTTTTGGCCCTGTACGTATCCAGCGCTAAGGAGGCTGCCGCGGAGTTGAAGGTGTTTCGGGAAGCGGCGGAAGCGATTCGTGGCACAGGAACCATGTTGTATGTGGATTGTGCCAATCAGGAGCGTATGAAGCTCTGCAAGAAACTGAAAGTGACACCTGCACCGTATACACTGCGCCACTACAAGGATGGTGACTATCACAAGGACTACGATCGACAGATGACTGTTGGCTCCATGATCACATTTATGCGCGATCCTGCTGGCGATTTGCCCTGGGAAGAGGATCCCGCTGGTTCGGATGTGCTGCACTTCAATGATGCCGCCACATTCAGCAAACATATGCGTAAGGACATACGGCCCATGCTCGTCATGTTCCACGTGCCGTGGTGTGGCTTCTGCAAGCGCATGAAGCCGGACTACAGCAAAGCAGCAACGGAACTCAAAGCCCAAGGTGTATATCTGTTGGCCGCCATGAATGTAGAGCGCCTGGAGAATGCACCTGTTCGCAAGCTCTTTAATTTAACTGGTAACATTTGGGAATCCTTCAATCATCGAGTGATATCTTCAAATCTAAGAATCTTTTCAGGTTTTCCGACATTAATTTACTTCGAAAAAGGTAAAATGCAGTTCACCTATGAGGGCGAGAATACCAAGGACGCACTGGTTGCCTTTATGCTGAATCCGAATGTCAAGCCAACGACTAAGCCGAAGGAACCCGATTGGTCGGCTGATACAAACTCGGAAATTGTGCACCTGACCACGCAGGGATTTGAGCCGGTACTTAAGGATGAGAGCTCGGTGCTGGTCATGTTCTATGCACCCTGGTGTGGGCATTGTAAACGCATGAAACCGGAGTACGAGAAAGCCGCACTCGAAATGAAGCAGAGCAATGTGCCGGGCGTGCTCGCCGCACTGGATGCCACCAAGGAACCGTCCATAGGCAAGAAATACGAGGTTAAAGGCTACCCAACCTTAAAATACTTTGTCAATGGTGTCTACAAATTCGATGTGAGCGTACGCGAAGCGTCCAAAATCGTTGAATTTATGCTGGATCCCAAAGAGCCACCACCACCGCCGCCGCCAGAGAAGAGCTGGGAAGAGGAGTCAGAGAGCAGTGAGGTGCTGTTCCCCAATGACGAAACTTTTGCGTCGACACTCAAGCGCAAGAAGCACGCACTGGTCATGTTTTATGCACCATGTAAGCATTGAGTATTGCCTGTTGTTAAATAATCAGCTTAATCATAATAATCTTTCGTTCTTTTAAGGGTGCGGGCACTGTAAGCATACAAAGCCAGAGTTTACGGCCGCTGCGAATGCGTTGCAGGATGATCCGCGCGTTGCCTTTGTGGCCGTCGATTGCACCCAATATGCGGCACTGTGCGCCAAATACAATGTACGCGGCTATCCCACCTTAATATACTTCTCCTACCTCAAAACTAAGCTGGACTACAATGGCGGACGCACCAGCAAAGATTTCATTGCCTACATGAACGATCCGCCCAGTGCAAAGGAGCACACCGAGCTGTGATCAGCCTCAGCAAACACCGATTAAATCTCTCTCACTAAATCTCTACAATCTGTATTAATATTGTATTTACATTTTTTTTATATATATATATGTCGTATAAGCCCTTGCTAGGTATATTTTTACTCTGCTATTTTTTTGTCTGTTATACTAGTGAAAATTAATCTTAAAGAATTTGACTCAAAAGTTGATTTTTTCCATATATTTGCAGGGGTATCTAAACTTCGGCAATCCGAATGAAATCTTATATAATAACTTATGTTTATGAAGCAAACCCGATTAAAATAACTAAAACAGAACAAAATGTCGGCAAAAATTGTGATATTTCATTGAATAATTTATCTAATTTGTGAATTTTTATTCTGGTTACCTATAGTGTCTCACAGTTCAAATCGAGCATTGTCAAAGAAAAAAAGTAATTGCCTGCCATAAGCTAACCATTCATTATTTTTCAGAAATTCCAAAGACCGATGGTAGGTACATATATTAGCCACCAAATTGATATGACCCCAATACACTGGGGTTCCCCCACCTGCTAGGTAGGATTATGTAAAAAAGTACCCTATTTTTTGTTTACTGCTTTTTTCGAGCAGTCTTAAAAAAGTAATGTATTTTCCGTATAAAAGCTTAAATAAGGATGTTAATACTTAGTATTATATCCTTTAGCCTTAACAACTTCCCTTAACCTATTATTCATGGAAGATACCATCTTCCTGGTAGCTTCTGGGCTGACTTTGCTCCACTCATCCCGCAGAGCATTTTTCAGATCCTCTTTGCTGGATATGCCGTGTTTACGGACGTTATTTTCCAACAGAGCCCACAAATTCTCAATAACATTTAAATCTTGAGACTGGGCCGGTGGAATTATCATGTGGGGTCAGTTCCTGATGAGCCAGGACTGTACTATCTTGGCCTTATGCTTGGGATCGTTGTCCTGGTTGAACCGGAAAGTACGTCGGATTCCTACCTTCTCGGCACTTTGGAGTAAATTTTCCTTTAGTATGTTGAGGTACACATTCTTGTCCATTGTTGATTCAAAAATCACAAAATTCCCGAATCCGGCTGACGAGATACACACCCATGCCATGTCACTTCCTCCACCATGCTTGACTCTTGCCTTTACGTGTTTGGGATTCAGGTCAGTATTCGACTGTCGCCACACATAATTCCGCCCGTCCGAGTCAAAAATTGTGCAATTGTGCAAAAATTGGACTCATCTGCAAATATGACTATGTTCCAGAACTCCAAATCCTTGTCCAAGTTGGTTTTGACGAACGTCATCCAAGTCCCTTTATTTTTCGCGCTTATAAATGGCTTTTTTCGTGGTAATCGGGCATTGAAGTCATATTTGCGCAGAAACTTGCACACAGTTTTCACACAGCACTTTTTCCCCATTTCATCCTGCGCATGTTGAGTCAGTTTTGGAGCCGATAGCTTGGGATTTCCCCTTATTTTTCTGGTGATCCTTCGCTCCTCCTCTTCGGTGAAAATCTTGTTTGGTGCTTTTCTGCACTTGCCCTCAATCCGATTTGCGTCGACAAAGCGCCGAATGATGTTATACACAATTGAGTTGCTCAGATTGACCATTTCAGCTATTTGGTAATGCGAATATCCGTTTTTGTGGTGTTCCAGGATGAGTTTTCGTAGTTCAATGGTAGTCTGTTTGTCCATGGTCCTTGTTAGCTTATTGCACCCGAGATGCAGGATAAAACTAAACTGACTACGAAGGATTGGTCTATTTATACCAAAAATACTCAACTTTAGGTAAAAAATCCGGGTTTTATGGCACCCAGGTGTCCACAATGTACCTGATCCAAATGAAGCGAACTCCTAAAGGTAGGCAACATTTTTACATAATCCTACCTAGCAGGTGGGGAAACCCCAGTTTATTGGGGTCATATATTAATTTTGGTGATTAATATATGTACCTACCATCGGTCTCTGGAATTTCTGAAAAATAATGAATGGTTAGCTCATTGCAGGCAATTACTTTTTTTCTTTGACAATGCTCGACTTGAACTGTGAGACACTGTATATAAAAAAAAAGAAATGTAATTTGTTGTGTAATGCGAATTGAATGCAACTGTCGATTTATGTTAAAGAGGAATTTCGCTTATAATTTCCGTAATTTCTATATTGGTAGCTGAGCTGCTGAACTTAAACTGCATGTTTTGTTAGAATATGTGTTTATATTTGTGTGTTTGTGTAAATGTTTATGAGTATATTTCTTTAGTGTGGCACATAAGATTCAACATTTTAAATGCCTCCAAGTTGCGAATGATGTTTTATTGCACAATATTGCATATTTGATGAATATAATTTTTGTACAGTTCTATTAAACTTGACAATCCCTAATAATTCATTAATTAATTACCTAAAAATTGATTACAACATAAGAAGGCCGAATAGAATTTCTGTTGGTATATTTTCTTTGCTGTACTTTCTTTTCTTGATGCTGTTGTTCGTTTGCCTGGATATCTGGTCGATCGCTTAGCGCTCGGGATCTGTGTCACGGTTGAGCTTGCGTCTATGTCGACTGAAGCTACCAAGCCAGCTACCGCGTTGATCATTTGCCGTGTACTCATCGTTTATAAGGGTAAAGCTATTGAACATGTCTTTCATCTTGAGGGCACGCGAGCAGGCATAATTTTTGGTCGCCACATACATTTTGGTTAGGAATTCGGGCATTTGTTTTTGCGTTACCCATGACTTGATATTCTGCGGTATGGGTACGCCTGGATCATCGTAATATGTGAGCACAAAATGGAGACCCGGCTCGTGGAAGCCACGGAATGGCTTGATGACCATTAGGCTCCAATAGTCCGTGACGCGCACCTTGCCCGAAATGGCTGGATATGTCTTATGCTCCGCAGCCCGACTACAAACGAATATCATTTTTTTCGACTCGTCCTTGTGGTAGCGCCGGCAATAAACATAATCCCGATTGGCAAAGAGGCGCGGCCACTGCATCTCCCAATAGATGAGATGCGAATTGCTGCCGGGCGCTGGATCCTCACTAATTAGCTCGAGCCTCAGTGCCGTATCGTCCCACTGACGGCGATAGTCCAGATCCGTTTGTACATGCAGAAAATCGTCGGCAGTGATGTCATCGAATCGAGCATAGACCTTGTACGAGTAGAGCGAGGAACGCTCCTCTCGCCTCCAAATGCTAAATTCGTTTTTGCTAAAATACGGCTCCCAGTTGCGATCCTCCTGCGACTGTATAGACATCTGGCCAGCTGGTGCACTATCATTCAAATGCAAAGATCTCCGGCAATTGCTGATGCTCACCGACTGATCTTCAGTCGGTTGGGGATCGACGACGGCGCCGCTCTTCTTACAGCGCTGATTGCCCAGCAAACAGTAGCAGTATTTCATCTTTTTGAGCTTGCAGCTGTCGCAAAGCTGATTCACTGGCAGCGTATTGATGAACTCAATATCGCGCTGGCATAAATCAAAATTGGCGAGAGACAATCGCTCCTTGCTCCAGTCAAATCCATCGATGCCCCGCTGGTTCATGTTCAGACCTATAATTCCCACCGCACTGAGCATAAAACCGCGTAGCGGTGGCTGCAACTCACGGCGATAATAGGCGCGCCACAACTGCTTTAAGCCCTGGGTGCCGTAAACGGACTGATAAAAGCTAATCAGTTGCTGCAAGCGCCGAGAACGCTGCGCAACTATTGATTCGCATTGATAGCTCCAGGCGCGCAGCGTTTCCCTCGATTGATTTTTAATGGCCGACACGACTCGGTTTAGCAGCATGGCGACCGGCTTATTGATTGCTGTTGCTGCTGCTGCTGCACAATTCAGGTGGGGGTGGCGGTGGCTGCAGCACTGCTTGCATAACAATCGGACAGCGGCAGCGGCTGTAATGTGATTAATGTTGCCTGTTCCTCTGCTGCAAAATTTTGATACACACACATACACACAAGTGTCGCATTTGTCGACCTGCCTTGCCACTTATATAATTTTGTTTTTGCCGCTCTTTGGTTGTTGACAAGTTTTTTTTTACTTATATATTATGTATGAATTTACGTCGTTGTTACTTTGTTATTACATTTTCCGTCCAAAACGTGCAACCTGCTGTCGGTGTTGTTGTTGTTTCTTGGATTGGTGTTGGTAAAGTCACAAATTGTGCATTACCGGTTCTAAGCTGGATACACAGCCTAAAGATCTATTTCTACATAAAACAAGCAAACGACTGTATTTATTTATTGAGTGCAGTCTTAAAATGGATTAATGAAAGAAAGCATTCAAATATGTATTTTGGCCCAATAAAGAATGCAAAGTTGGCTAGTCGTCATATGTTTGATATAATTTAAGCTTCTGTTTCATATATAATATTTGAAGGCGCTGCAAATATTTTTATCGCACTCTGCCTGCACTTGCAAAATAGATGAAAGAGTGTTATTCCAGCATACTTGTTTTGCAGAAGCTGCATACTATCCATGCACTGTTGTTTTATGCGTTATGCAACACTGTAAGCAGAAAACTCGTGCGCTGCACTTGTGTTCCTTTGTTGTTGCGACTATTTATTTAATACGCCAAGTAAATGTGTGAAAAATAATACGAAAACTAGGCCATGTCTTCGCGACGGCAACGCATTAAGGCAACTGCCAATCTCAGCCAAATCAAACGGAAGCCACGCAAAGAAGACGCCGATGCAGAGCCAAAACCTGAACCGGAACCCGAACCAGAGCCTCTCCCCATTCCGCACGCCAAGCAGGAGCGCCCCGAGGATTATGCTGCGGAAGTTTCCTTTAAAATGCCAGCGGCCAGCAACGCCAATCAGTTGGATGATGTGTTTCATCACTCAGATCTGGAAGACAATGTCATACAAATGGATTTGCAGAAAACGGCCAGTGGATTCCCAATGTCGCCCAGCAAGGCGCAGGCACGCCAACGTGTGCGTCCCACTCCCGTATTTGGTCAGCGACGCAACAGCTTTGTGGGCTCACCGATGGCGCCCGACTACGACGGGGATTACCAGTCGCCGGGCACGCCGACGCGCCGGGAGCGCTACTTGAGCGGCTCGTCGATGAGCGGCGCGAGTGGAACGCCACAGCAGTCACTGGCGTCGCCCAAGTACTTTCCGGGTGGTGGCGTTATGAGTCCTGGCATGGGACGCATACGCACCGAGTCGAGCTGTTCCGTCTATTCGGACAGTGGCAAGCAGCGTGGCAAGGGAGAGAGCGACAAGTCCCAGTCGCTGGCCCAGCAGCGCATTAACGTGAAGCGTGACTTTGAGACGCGCTTCAACAAGGGCATTCCGGATAAGTCCACATTCAAAATGTTCGACATGATCTTCTACAATCCCGATAGCAATCCCATGGAACAGAAACCGCTGGTGACCACCATCAAGGCGGAGGCAACTGCAGCGGCGGCGTCAAACAACTCCGATGAGTTGAAGCCCACATCTTCTGAATTGCTGGAGGCTAAAGCGGAACCGTCGGCCGGTGGTGGTGGCACCGCAGCCATGCCGGTGCCACAGCTAAAACTGGACGCCAACGGAGAGATGATCATTGATGAGAAGACATTGGAGATTGAGACCACTGCCGAGGTGGAAGCGCGGAAAGTTTTGGCTAACTCATCGCTGATACTCATGGATGAAACAACGGGTGACAATGGTTTCTACAGGCGTCACAAGCGCACGCCCACCTGGTCCGCGGATGACACGGTTCGCTTCTATCGCAGCCTGCAAATAATCGGCACCGACTTCTCCCTGATGTGCCAAATGTTTCCCAAGCGCACGCGGCGCGATTTAAAGCTGAAGTACAAGCGCGAGGAGCGCATCAATGGACAGCTAATCAATAAGGCGCTGCTCTATCCGAAGGCATTCAATATTCAGGAGCTGAAGGATAAGCTCGAGCAGGAGGATCGCGAGCGTGCCGAGGAAGATCGCAAGTGGCAGGAAATCGTTGCAGCTCAGGCGGAAACCTCGAAAAAAGTAAGCAAAAAGATGAATTATTAATTCTTTATGCTTTTTTACTATAATCCAAATCCATTTTTGATTGCAGCGCACCAAATCGCAAAAGAGCAAAGCGGCGCGCAACCTCAGCGATGGTGATCTGGTGTACGAGAATGAGCACGTGACCAAGCAGAAGCTGGGCAAGCATGCGCTGGCAAAGCGTCGAGCGGAGCTGCTTGAGCAGAATGGAGCAGCAGGTGGAGCAAAGCGCAAGCGTCGCCCCTTAAACCATCAGCCGAAGAACTATGAGCAAGTGCAGCCACAAACTAGCTTGCAACAATTGAGACCAGGTATAAAACAGAAAGTGCAGCAGGAGCACGAGGAACTGCAGCAACCTGAGCCTGTCCAAATACTGCCAGCATTTCCTACGATCATAAAACGAGAGAATTGCATCAGCGAAACAACTGAACAGATGAGCAGTCAATTCTTGTGTATGGCCAAGGGTGAACAGCTACAAGAGGAGCTAAATTCGCTGCTGGGCGAATCGCCGCAGGAGATTATGGAGAAGCCGCTGCGAGATAAAGTTGTCGTCAATATGGACGATGGTTCGCTCAACTATGTCAGCGATGTGGAAACCTCAGCAGATACGGACACGGAGGCAACATACATTGTCGATTTTATTGCAGAAGAGCCACCATTGGAGAGTACCAGTTCGTTGGATGCTGTCAGTGAGAACGATATCGAACAAATACTTGCAGAGCTCTCGGAGGGCTCAATGGTCTTGGTGTCCTCATTAAATGCAGATCAAGAGGATCGAGTTGTCAATGAGATTTACATCCACGATAAGGAGACTGGAGAGTTGAGCGAACATCCGCTGAAAATACCTGAGCATATTGTTCAGTGTATACTGAATGTTATGAGTTAAGTCACAGATCAATATTTCATTAATTTCTTATAGTGGACATACTTTTTAATTTTTATTCATATACACGATACATACATATTTGTAAATACATTTAATTTATTAAATAAAGTTTAGATTGAGCGCACAGTATATATAGGGTCTGTCAACGCCGTAGGACAGTGTTGGCTAACATTTCAGAAAAGTACGTTTTGCAGCACACGCAACTTTTGACAGCACTTGTCAGTTGTTGTCGTTTTAGTTTGTGAGTAGCAAGTTACAGATTTTAGACAAATTTCACAAACGAAACATGGCTCAAGTTCCCTTGGCAATTGTGTCGCACAAGCGCCAGGTGTGCAGCCTTTACAAGCGTGCGCTGCGCAATCTGGAGGCCTGGTACGATCGTCGGTAAGCGCACGCAATACACCCATCCATAACTTCGAACCACCTGATTATATAATGAAATCTTTGTGCATCTATTTTATCCATGGTGCTAGCAATGTGTACCGTTATCGGGCGGTCCAGATGCGTGCCCGCTTCGATGAGAACCGGAACAAGGGTTTGGCCGAAGGGATACGTCTGCTAGCCTGCGGTCAACAGGAGCTCTTCGAAACGAAGCATTTCCAACCCAGAAACTGTGTGTAGAAATTGTTATCCATTGTTTTTAAATATTTTTTAACATTTTACAATTTATTTCTAGTTGCAAATAGTGCTGGTGGCTGCGCCTTCGAGCGCGAGGTCATTCCGCCCGATTGGCTGCTGGACTACTGGCATCCGCTGGAAAAGGCCCAGTTCCCCGAGTACTTTGCCAAACGGGAACAGCGCAAGAAGGAGTATGTGGTCTGGTGGGAGAAGCAGTATGGCAAACCAGATCCCAAGGATTTGGGACACCATTAAGTCTAGCTTTACGAATGAGATATTGTAGTCAAATCAAATATTTGTTTCTGAATTAAAATCAGTCGAGCGCTTATTGATTTCCATTGATGAATCGTTGTCCTCTTAATAAAATAGTGGGGAAAAACTTGTACCCAGTGTTTGAGCAACTAAGAGAAACTGTGGCAGACACAGATAGATAATATATTTCATGTTTGAATGCGAAATTTGATTTGAAAGACAAAACTTAAGAAATCTAGAATGTACGCTTTAAGTTAGTTGTAAAGTATTTTATTTTAAGCATAAATGGGAAACAAATGGTAATTTGAGGCTCTTCATAGAATTGGGTATTATGAATGTGTTGGTTGTGTGGTTGTGAGTGTGTGTGTTTATATGTGCCGTTGTTTTCACGTCTTGCGGCTGTCTTCCCTCTACTGTCCTCTGCTTCAGTTGAGCTCGTTGGCATCTAGGCGTGGGCGCTTTTTGCTACTGTTGCCATTCGAGGTGCTGTTGGCATTATTTGTGCTCGATTCGGAGCAGTGTTCTCGCTTCCGTTGTAGCGTCTTTTTGTCCCACTGCTGGGTGAGATAGCGCAACAGCACACATCGCTTATCCATAACGATCAGCTGTGCGGGCTCCGGCACATCCTCGGTGGGCAAGTAGACTGAGGCGCGCTTTTGCGACGTGCGTATTCCATGATCGTTGCTCAGATGTGTGAAATTGTTGGAGTCGTGAATGGGCAAACCTTTGATGAAGTCACTGACAGACATGCTGCTATCGATATTTCCAATTGAATTTTCTCGGCCTCCTAATGCGAAAATTCACTGGCTGATTAATTGTGCGCCGTGTTGTGGTATTACCGTTTGACGTAGATGCACTTTAAATGGCTTAAATGCGAATCAAATGCTGTATGCAATTGGCGAAGTTGAAAATTTTTGTTTCCCCTTTTTGTTGTTGTTGCTGTTGATAAATGAAGAAATACAGTGTGACCGCTAGCACATGCTAAAAAAATACTAGTATTGCATAAAGTTGACCATATTTTATTTATTAAGATATTTCTGAAGAAAGTGGTCCAAAACGAACAAATTTAATTGCACAGTTATGAATCGACGATAAGTTGTCACCAAATTAACTTTATGAAGTCAATTAATGGATAACATTCCTGTTTTAATTTGAACACTGTTAAATGCACGTAAATTTATTACAAGGTCGCAACACAGCTGATCCGGCATTTGCCAGATTCTGTTGGAATACAGTTGAATAGTCAAATAAAACTGAATATTTTAGTTTATGGCCAAGCTTGTCTAGAATATATAAGGAATTCCTTTAAAGTAATATTTGGAGGTCATTTAATATATAATGACACATATCACCTTAAAGCAAATGATTGGTTTATTGTAATATTTACAACTAGGGAGATTACGGGATACAACTTAAATACAACTCATTGTTTATTAAAATTACGAAATACTTTATTCATGATTTGTATGTGTGGAACAGTTGAGTATGTAGTTTAACTACGATTGTGCCGATTTCCATCACCACGTCGGACGACATCTTTGTATTCATCCATGCGCCTCATACGTGCCAAATACTCTGGATCGTCATCCTCCACCTGCAGCTCGACAACCGCCTTCTCCTCGTCCTCCTGCTCATTGGGATCCAGTGCGGCGGTAATTGCCTTCTCCTGATTTATCTTCGCCATTTTGTGCTCGTCGGGAAAGATGCCCTCGTCGACACGTTGCTGATAGAACTCATCGACGGACATGATCGGCAAGCTGGGATAACCCAAGCCAAAGACTGCCTTCTGGGCGGCATTTCGAGTTATGATAAATGGTTGTAGAGGTTTTGGCTTCAACTCGCCATGATGATGTGGATGATGTCCATGACTGTGGCCATGTCCCCGGCCAGAAGCTTGCGTATTTAAGACCTGCTCGTCTTCGTCCGCCTTCTTGTGGGCCAGACGCATATTGAACATGTGTTTCAACATGTGCAGACTATCCAATTCCTGCTTAGCTTCGATGATGCTCTTCTGCAAATATTTCAAAAAGAATTCGCGGCGCACCTCATCATCGGTGCTTTTGTTCTTGACGGCGTTGCGCATGTGGGACATATATTCGTCGATTTCCTTCATCTTGCGGAATTGTGCGATCTTGTCGTTGCGATTGAATGCCGCTTGCTTCAATCCTTCCAGCTCACTTTTCTGCTGTGCTGCATCCGTCTTGTTGTCCTGCTCCGCTTGGTTCATGGGCGCATCGCAGAGCTCGTATTCGTGGCAGCGCTTGAGATGATCTTTGAAATAGACCTCACCCAAGTCCAGTGCCTCTGTATTATGCTGATTGTGAATCTTGGTGGTAAGCTTCCCCAAGAAATATGGCAGCAGCATAAAGGGCAGCGAATCCGTGGAGACCTCATCAATCAGTTCGTTGGAACTGAACATGCCAACTTGATTAACGATAACCGTGGCCTGCTCAAAGTGCCCCATTGCAGTTTTCACTATGTTCTGCATTAAAGATATTTTAATCTTATTTATATTTTTTGCATGGATAAATTGTTTGCATTTCCTTACCTGAAATACGGTGCCATTGAAGGGTAGCTCGGTAATTTCTAGCTCGTCAATCAAATTCCAGCCACTTAAGAATATGTCGTATAGCTTCTTTTCCTCGCCATCATTTGTGGCAGCAGTATTGGCTTCAGCCATATTCAATTATTGTGAAATGAAAATATAATTTTCTAGCAAAAAACTTCCAAGTCGCCTTTAACAGCTGATAAATAGACACTACCAAGCAACTCTGCAACAGTGTTGTAAAATGACACACATGAATATGTGCTGCTTGCTGTGCACCTCCCTACAAAAATATTTTAACGTGCATTACAAATTTGAAGCCCGTATATGGTTTAAAATACATATATTTTAGTCTATACATTAAGGGACATACAAATTGCAATTATATCTTTTATTTTTGTCTATCAAAATCAATGGAAATTGTAAATTTGTGAGAAGCAAAGTTTGTTCCTGATTTCGTTTGTCGAAATATATTGGCTGGCATTGACAATTTAGCCCTTTAGCGATGCTTCCAGCTCGTTGTTGGCCAACAGTTCTTTTATGATGTCCAGGCCACCAATTAGTTCGCCCTTAACATATACTTGCGGATATGTCGGCCAGTCTGAAAATGTCTTCAAGCCCTGGCGCACTTCTTCATCGGAAAGAATGTCAAAAGTCTCATATGGCAAACTGTAAGAAATGCACAGTTTAGTTAAATAAAGTTGTGAAATTAATAAACATACTTTGCTTCGTTAACAATCGCAATAAGCTGCTTGGAGAAGCCACAGCGTGGAGCGTTTCTATCGCCCTTCATGAATATCATTAGCGGCGCCTTGTTGATGAGCGCCTTCAGACGATTTTCCAGCGTTTGTCCCGTTGAAGCAGCGCTGCTTGCATTTTCGCCTAGCTTTTTAGACTTGCTGCTAATAGCGGCAATATCGACACCATCCACACGATCCACAGCGGAGCCATTGGTGAAGAATATAACAGTCGGCACTGCCTCGATCTGGCAAAATTTTATGGAATTTATACATATGTATTTGCTTAATGTAATGCACTCTTTACCTGATGTTTCATTGATATTTCGGGGAATTTTTCGGCATTTAGCGTAATGAATTGCAATTTATCACCTAGTATGCTTGCCAGCTCATTGAGGACATCTTTGACCTGTGCACACTGCTCGGCCCAGTCGGCTGCGAAGAGCGCAACGGTCGTTTTATTGGCGCAAATATATTTTTGATATTCTTCGGATTTTTCTACAGTTAGCACAGACATATTTAAATTAAATTTTGTGCAATGTTAACTCTGAAGTCAATTAGGTTGAAATTGCTATTTAGAATGTCAGCTGGCGAAAAGTGCTGCCCAACGTCGTTTTATATTCAGTGTTAAGAGCCAATAACATTAACTCCACATTTGCTACAATAACAAATTAATCATTGTGTATATACGAAAAAATGCCAATAGTATATTTCTTATGCACAACCTTTTTTTTTAATTAATAAAGCTGAATGAGATAACAATCAAAAATAAAGTTCAAGCTTTTAATAATGCCCCGATGAGTATCGTTATGCGTTTTACGTCATAGATATCGAAAAGTGTTCAAATATTAAATTTCTTTTAAAAAATTGCTGAAGAAATATATTATATTGCTTAAAATATATAGGCTTTTTAGATACTTTTGCAGAGTAGAAACTGAAACACTGAATTATAACAACATATAACTATCGAATGTAAATCAAGAGTTGTGCAAGGCGTTACCTTCTAGCTTCTTGAATATTGAGAACCTGCAACTCAACTCAACAAGTGTTGTAAAACGTTGCGAGCGTACCATCAAAAATTAATCGATTTGTACGAGGCCGCACAACACGTGCGCCCTCCTCTCTCGTAGCAACTGCATTCAATACACACACCAAAGGAATTCGCAAAAAAAAAAAACGTAAAATTCTTATCCTTTAGTTAATAATCAATTATGGTTACAAGGAAAAGGTCAACTAAGCGAAGCGCCCAAGTGGCTGCCATTGACCAAGAAAACGAAAGCGAAAATGACGGCGCCTCACAGCCCAAAGTGCCGAAGGAGCTGTTGGTAATTGCACAGGAGGTGAAAATAGTTCGTGCCCTTGCCTGCAATGACTTAACAAAGCGCAATCGTCAAATCCGCAAACTGCGCAAATGGTTCCAGCTGCGTGCTGTTAGCTCTTTTCCATTTACTGAGGACGATTTCATGCGCATATGGAAGGGTCTGTACTATAATGTTTGGATGTCGGACAAGCCACTGGTGCAGGAAGATCTTGCCGAGCAGTTGGCTCAGATGGTGGACAGCTTTGGCGGCAACAACGCCTGCAGTGTGGCCTATTTCAGCGCGTTCATGCGAACCATGTGCCAGGAGTGGTTCGGCATCGATCAGTGGCGCATGGATAAATTTCTGATGCTTGTGCGTCGCATGCTGCGCCATATGCTGCGCGTGCTAAAGAAAAGCAAATGGTCACCGGATCTGATACAGACATTCAATACGAACATGCAGCAATCGGTGCTTTCGGATCAGCCTAAATCTCGTGGCCTCACAATGCATTACATGGACGTCTTCTTTGAGGAGCTGGCCAAGGCCGCCAATGAAGAGATCAGTGCCGAGCAGGTTAATCTATTTGTGCGGCCATTCGTACACTATATGGGCACGCAGCGGGATGCCAAACTGGTGGCCCAGTGTCGCACCCGTGTCCTCAACCATTTGCTCTATCAGAGCGAACTGGGTCGCGAGTACAGCGAGAAGTATAAGGCATGGAAGGAAATGGGTTTTCCCAGCGCTTCAATCGATGACATTGAGAAGCTTGACTCTGGCTTCGATGAGGAAGAGGAGGATGAGGATGAGGAGCAGCAGCAGCCGCAACAACCAGAGGCCATATCCCTCGATCCACGCGCTGGAAATGTGGATGTGCTTATGCCAGAACTGCCGTTCAATGCTGCTTGCGTGCTGGACGAGCTGCAAACACTGCTGCGCACCAATGAATACAACAGCAAGCGTCGCAAGGGACTGCGAAAAATCCAACACATATTCGAGACATTTGCGGGTGGCGAGTTTCCACTGGGTGTGCGCAACATGCCCAAGCCCGAAGGTACCACCCTGGCCGAGCTGGTGGAGCAGAAGATTGTTGCTGCAGATGAGTTTGAGGAGTCGAGCTTTGGCACTGGGCGTAACCTTAAAAAGCTTAGCAAATCCAAGCGTAAGCGTCTACTCAAGTCTATTAACTTTGATGAGGTCGATGAGGATAACTTTGATGAGATAATAAGCAAGGCAATGTCGCCCAAGCTGCAGAAGCAAGTGAAACGGAATGAGAAGATGCGTTCCAGCATAAACAATGCCTGGGTCGTCGAGGACGTGGACGAAGATCAGGAGGAGGCTGACGCAGCAAATACCGAGAAAATACCGAAACCAAACAAGATAAAGCCAGTTAAAGAGCAAGTAAAAAAGGCCAAGAAGCAGTCAAATCCAAAAGCTAAGGAGCCGAAACCCAAGAAACAGCTCTCCGAACAGAAGTCGACAGCGGAAAAAGTAGCTGAAACTGCTCCAGTGCCAGTCGAAGTTCCACTGCCAACGTCCGCGGCAGCTACACCAATTGCATCCACTGAAAAAGACACGGCCAAGCCAAGCAACGGCTGGAATGAGCCGCTCAAGCCTGGTGAAGAAGAATTCTTTGTGGCATCGCGCAAGGCGCAGCTGAAACAGGCCAATAAAAAACTGTTGCTTAATCCACTTGCTGCTTCGGCCTCGCCCAAGACGCCAGCGCAACGACACAAGTTTGCCATGCCACAGGCGCCACAGACCACCGGCAGCAAACAGGTGCGCATCGTGACGAATTGCAACAGAGCCTATCCCAAAAGCGATTACTATCGTCAGCTGAAGCTGGCGCCACAGTTGCCGTACGACGCGAATCGTCTGCCCGGCAAGAGTGCCCTAAAGCCACACGTGCTGCCCGGTCCGATTAATCCCAGCTACAAGAAGGCCAGGCGATTGTTCAACGATACGCTGTGACGTTGCGTAAACTGGCTGCGACTGGACTGGATGGAGGATTAAATGATGAACTGAGCGATTTACCGATCCGATTAGTAACCAATTTCGATAGTCTCTTAGCCCCCCTACTCGATGTGGACACAGGATAGATTTGCATGCTCCTGTTATATGTGGACAGTGCAAATCGGGCATTAGCTGGCATAGTTAAGATGATATATAATATGTACTAGATATTTTTACATACACAAATACATATATACTAGTATGCTTATTATGTTTCCATCATTTTTGCTTGTAGATTACTTTCATGTTCAATATGCAACACATTTTGAATTCATACTAAAAGTGGAATAAAAGTAAATATAAATGTGATTTCTGTCGGCTTTCAACGATTTATTTAGCTAAATATATTTGGTCAACATAAAGTAACCTAAATCTAAACCAAAACCTTATATCGGGAAAATATATCACTATATCTTCCAGATTAAAGTTCACCTATTTAAACTTTGCAAACAAAGCAAAGAGCAAAGAGACGTCTTCGGCCCCATCGAGTATATGTATTCTTGATCAGCATCACTAGCCAAGTCGATACCAAATTTATTAAAAATTTAACGTTAAAAATAAATTCATTAACATAATTTTATCAAGCAGGTTTTTATACTGGTCTGTGCCCGCAACAAAGTGCAAAAATTTGAGCGCTACGTCCACTAAGGGGCTACGAAATCGATCAAATCGATATACGCAAATTGATAAGACCATATATCTCCATCAATTTTAAGGTTACAGTCGCCAAATTTAGTTGGTAGGTTGTTGGCGATATCTTTCAAAGATCGGAATATGCCATGCCCACCTACGTCGCCTCCAATCCCTTGCGCCTAAAAATTTTAAAGGCCTATATCTCCCGCAGTTTTTGGCTTAGAGCCATCAAATTTGGTAGGAATGTTACTTGTTATTATTATTACTATTACCCATTAAAAATTAGTAAAAAGGGTATAATGGTTTTGTACAAATGTATCTAACAGGCAGAAGGAAACATATCCGATTTCACAAAGTATATATATTCTTGATCAGGATCAACAGCCGACTCTAAATAGCCGTCCGACCGTCTGTCCGTCCGTCTGTATGAACACGCAGATATCAGAGACTATGAGAGCTAGAGACTATCTTTTGGAATATAGGTTCCCGAGTAGTTCCCGGCGCAGATCAAGTTTGCTTTATTTTACCGATAAATATCGATACATTTCGATTTAAAGACAGAATCTTTTAATTAATACATAATATGCATATGCATATTATTGATCAACTGCCCAACTTTCATCAAGATAAGTAACACCGAAGTTATAGTCGAAAGTAGATTCTCATATTGATCTCATTCCTATCAGCAGCCGCAAGCATTTTCTGTATGCATAAATATGCGTGCGCATATGTGAGAAGCTCGATCTCATTCGGATACAGCATTCTTACTTGTTTTTTTTATAGATATTTTTAGCCACCCTCATAGCCAAGCCAAAGCTTTTAAAGTATGTTACTGACTTAAGAGATCGATGAAAATTTTATGACCACGTCCATTTCGCCTCAACAAACCGATACACCTGTATCGATAAGATACAGATAACGATAAGACGATATATCTCACACAATTTGAAAGCTAGAGTCCAAAATCTGAAAGAGTAGTATTGGCAACAAAAAATCAGATGCTGCAACATGAAAGCTAAAGGAGCAGACCTGTTGTGTTGCTGCTGGCGGGTACATATTTCTCAATAACAGGCGTTTGCCGTGAATGGAAACATCTACGAGACAAGTGCACTTGAAGCTCCAGTCGAGCAGGGAGCATTGCATGGTAATGAAGACCGGCCGACAAGTGTGAAATTGGCAAATGTTGGGAACAATGATTGCTATGATGGCTGATTCCGCAACAAACCAAACCAATTCATGTGCAGCGATGCATGTATATATCTATGCCAAGGACCTCAATTTTTAACTGAAAAATAAACAAATGAAACGGATATTTCTTTGCCCTAATATTGATGTTAAATTCTAATTTAAAGATATTTCTTTAAATTTGATGGCAAAGATTTATTTAACTACACATATATACAACCTTTCACAGAGTGTTATAATTATGTCATAAAATGTGTAACAGATTGAAGAAGACGTCTCCATCCCACCACAGTCGACTAACGATCGAGTTGATATAGCCATATCCGTTTATAATTTGTACACAATTTGTACATTTGTAGAAATTAGATTTTGTTTACAAAGATAAATATATTTTATTTAAAGTGTTTTTTAGCAATTATTTTTGCGCAATTAATTTGGGATTTGTTTAAGGAAAATGAAAACCCGAATCGAAAAAATGAAGCTGATTAAAATTCTTTTATTGCGAGAATCTGCGCGCTCAGGAAAACCACGATGTCGAAATGCATCAAAGAAAATCTATAGCGGATGCCGATACACGAGAGAGAAAACTTCGAATCGAATCGAAAAATCAAGCCAAGCTAAATAACTGCACAAATATTTCTGAAGCTCTTAAGTTTTTTGCTTAATTATTTGGAAAGAATCGAAAGTAGATTATTATTTTTTTGTTTGATTTAAGAAGTCCCTTTAAACTAAACTTGAAATTGATTAAAAAATGCTTTAGTGGAACTGAAAGCCAAGCTAATAATTTTTTTATAATTATTTTTATTACAATCGAAAATAGGTACTTTTTTTTTTAGATTTTTTGGAAGCTTAACATCGTCGTTTTAAAGTAAACCCAAAATTTGTAAACAATAAATTAAGCACTCCAGAATGCTGCACTCAATTAAATAAATTTGTGCTCAATGCAGTTGCAATTTGCACTCATTTCTCTTCAACATATTTGAGTGGAGCGACTTGCAGTTAAGAGCAGAGACCACTCAAAGGACATGCTACGTTTCACTCCACTCACAAAAAGGCTTAGTCTGCAAGTGCGCTCAACTGCGCCTAAGAGAGCCAAATGCACTTGAGTCGAATTATCTTGAAGAGAAAGATTTATGTGAGTGTAATTTATTCGAACTGTAAGCTCCATAAAAATGACTCAGTTTATATTCAGTCGAGTTGCACTCTAATGCAATGAGCATTATTAGCATTCGGGAAGTTATTCATTTACGTAAATAGATATATATTCTTCTAAAAATAACATTTTATAATAAATAAATAGAAAAATGATTGTCTATCTATTGACTTATTTATATTGCATTGCAGTACTGATTGGCATACAGTTTTGCACTCATTAATTGTTCTTATCGCTTCGGCCAAAAAACTTGTTTAGTAAGATTTTCGTAAAGTAATTTTGGAAGCTCTGCTCGACTATAACCTCTCTATAAAACATACATTATTCATTGTAATTTATTAAAATAGATTTGTTAAAACTTTAGAATTGATTCTTATTTTAAATTGAATACTTTTAGATTAACATTTAATGATTTCACACTTCACAGGAACTATGCCTTTCAAACAATTTAAAATATTTATTTTTATTATTGCTTTTGCATATTTAACGTTCTCAACAAAGTGCGATTACATTATTTACGTAGCCATTTGCGAAAAATTAAAATCGGCAAAAAAAGAAGAAGAACTATATATGGTTTGTGTCATGGGAATTGAACTTCCGATTCGTTCAACAAAAGCACATAATAAATTTTCATATTAATTGAAAATGTTCACCACAAAATCATTGGAAAAACATGTAGTTAAAACGAAAACACCAGTTGTTGAAGGAGTGGGCGGGGCTGGGCGTACAGCCGTGTAGCTGTAGTGCATTTGATATGAGCATATAAATCACCATTCAGTTAGATGCAATAACATTTAATTTCCTTGAGGATAACATCTGTTAAAAGTGTTTGAACATGATTTAACAAATTAAGTTTTACAGAACAACAGCAGGCGCAGCATAATAGAAAATAACACGATGACTATAAGCCTGGACAGCCAGGACAAGGTGAAGACTGCTCCTATTTCTTCTCCTTCATATAGTTCCATTCTATGCACACTTTTGGCGCGTGCCTCGCACCCAATGTCGTCCTGTTGACAATCTGTTTAAGATGCGTAAATCTCAGTCAAACAAGCTGCCGGCACTTAGAGTGCAGCAAATAAGTATAAACAAAACCAAACCACTCACTTGAGTTGTGTATCCATCAAACTATACGAGCACCATCCCTATTCATTCTCGCATTCACTTCCACATTCACATTCCCATTCACATTCGCATTCACAATTGCAATTCGGTTGCACCCGAAGGCCCCAATGTGTGTCTGTCTGTTTGTCTGGCTGGCTGTATGGGGGCTGTGCTTGTGCCCAACTGTCTGACATGTTCTATGCACATCTTGTGTATTAAAACTTGTCGAAATTTTATTCAATTTACGTGCACTTAAGCGACGATTGTGCATTAAGATATGACGCAAAAGTTGCACAGCCTTCTTCATCTAATGCCAAGTAATAGATACGGATACGTGTTGATGTCGCACAAGAATAAAAAATAAGTGTAAACATTAGAAATTGAAATGCAACTGCTTTTCCGTGTGCCGAATATTAAATACACTTGCACAAACATTTATTTAATGGTACAACCATATAAAGAAATAATATCTTAACCAAATATACTACGATAGGTTAGCTATATAAAATATGTTTTTTTTATCTAAATAAATTTTTATATTATTTTCATATATACTCTAATAATGAAGAAAATAAATAATGATATTTATATTTAGATATGCATAAATAGGTTTTAATTTTGACAACAATTTTAATTACACTTTAATTAAACTATTGTGATTAAAAATTAAAAATTTCAAAAACTGATTATGATTTTATTTTAAGTTCAGTTACAGATCTCTTCTTTACTCCTATATAGAATTTTAAGATCAACTTTCACCAGTTGCTGGCTACAAATTGATTAATAATTTGCATTAATTAAATTGATTTATTAAAATATATTTAGAATTGAATTTGTATAATGTGTGTAATTAGACAAACATATAACTATCCCAAAAGAGTATATAATATTATTTATTAAATAGTTAGCTTATTAGTCCCAAGCATTATTAACTGCTTGCTAAAGCTGAAGAACTCTCGATTTGAAGAAAAGTGAAAATCATTTTGATTCCTTAAGCATTTGCCATGATTGGGTGTCAAGTGACAGTGGGCTATTTTTAGATCCTACAGTCACACGTTAAGCTATATTTAACCCAATCAAGAAACGAGCTTGACCTTTCGTGAGTCTTGTTGGAGGCTATAAAAAGCGCGAGGCCATTTCAGATGACAGTTCAAGAGCAAGCTGCTTGTTAACATGGAGAAATCTCAAGTGGTGTTCTGGACAATATTTCTAATATCGGCGGTGGTCGGCAGTGATGAATCTGAACGCTATAAGCCCTGTTCTCCGGAGAAACACTGTGTGCCTTACGATTTGTGCTATGATGGCATCTCTGTGGATGGTTATTTTTATCCCGATCGCAGTCGGACGCTTCTCGATGAGCAGCATTGTCACTATATGGAAAAATGTTGCAATATAACCGAACCGGTAAGGAATCCAAGCTGCAAATATACTTTGGATTATTCTCTATACCAAATCGCTTAAATTTACAGCTTCCTAATACCAGCAATCATAAATACAATGACTCAATGATGACACTTCAACATTGTGGTTGCCGTCTGGATCTGTGGCTCCATTTGCGTCCGCTGGGCTACAAGAAGCAGGAGGCTAAATTTGCCGAGTTTCCCTGGCTGGTGGCCATCTATCGAGCCGATGGATACCTCTGCAGTGGTGCTCTAATCACACCACATGCAGTTCTAACCGCTGCGCACTGTGTCCAGGGCGATGCCGCATCCGATTTGCGTTTGGTGGCTGGCGAATGGGATGCGGCGGTGCAGTTAGAACCATTGACGCATCAGGAACGTGCAGTTGCCGATTTGGTGCTGCATCCAAACTACACCCAATCGCCGTCAGGTCACAATATAGCGCTGCTGCTGCTGCATCCGGAGTCGCCCTTTGAGCTGGCTCCGCACGTACAACTCATTTGCTTACCGCCACCGCACTTCATCTACAACTTCAGTCAGTGCTACGTGGCTGGTTGGCGACGCGCCGACTTCAACGGCAACGAGACGCTGCCGATGCGTTCGCCACTCTTCATCCTGCCGCGGGATCAGTGTGCATCGAAATTGCGCCTGGCCATATTGGGGCGTCGCTATGCTCTCAATGATACGCTGCTCTGCACCGGCGGCGACAAGGACGATTTCGTTTGTGGCGATATGGGCGCCATTCCACTCATGTGTCCATTGCCCGGCAGCGATGATCGATTTATGCTCGCCGGGCTGCTGGCACGTGCCACCCGCTGCGATGCTCCTCAATTGCTGGGCATCTACTCGAACATCAAGTTCTACAGGCGCTGGATAGATCACAAGCTGAGAGAACGAGATTTGGACATTAGACAATACATGTTGTAAGCCACATTAAGCGATGACTAAGCGCGTAAGCTTGGTCAAGTCGAGAGAGCTCGATATCAATTTCTTAATATATATAACTTTACAGTTGATCAATATTATCACTAAGTATATTAGATATTTGTGGAAATCGATTTCAATCGATATATGCGAGAACTTATAATCCAAATTTTAAGTACCCAAATAGACGGACATGACTAGACCGACGTTGCTGTTGATTTTTATTAAATATATATATGGAGATACGTTCCTCTGCCCATTACATACTATTGCACGGCTTCAATATACCCTTTTACCCCTTTTTTAATGCGAGCAGGGTATTATATTAACTGGAGTTTAGAGCGAAAACATATGTTTATACATGCACATAAATATTTATATATTTATGTTTGTAGTAGTAGAAACGACATTTGAGGCAGTTTTGTTTAAGATTCTAAAAAAATATATAATTACATAAGAATTTAAATTACGTTGGCCGGCCTGGAGCCGTGTCAGTTCTAGGAATGTATTCGGATCGAATACGCCGAAATACGATAATGTAAGCTGCAGTTTCGAGCTCAACTATAAAAGCACTTCATCATTAAGGGCCAATGTTCAGTGTGAAATTAATTGTTAAATTGCGCGGAAGCGAATATTGTTGAGTGCATTTATTGGAAATGCTTTGTGGTCGCCTGTTATTTCTGTTGCTTGATGTTGTTTGGTTGGTGCACGGACAGCTATCCGTTTTCGGGGCACCCTTCGAGGATGATTTTGTGGACGTGCAGTTCAAGGACTGCAAAAGCTGCGAACATAACTTTCGCAATATGGTCTTCCTGCTAAAGAGATCAGATGAAATTGAAAAGACTACCATTTCGGTTTATGCAATTGTGGTGCTGCTCATGTGGCTCTCTCTGGCCGTACTGGTTGTGCTGCAACGTTGGCGCAAACAGATAATTGGCGCATATCGTGCGCAAGATTAATTGCCTGGAGATACGTTAATATCAAATCAATAAACTGCTCTATAAGCCAAAATTATTGTCATTTATATGGTTTTAGCCATATACAGTCGAACTTCTGTAAGAAAATAAAAATGTATCAAATTTGAAATTGAGATAACTTGAAAATTTAGTTTTAAAAAAATTGAAACGAAAAAAGATAAATGCGGCAATGGCACCGGTTCTCAGACAAGCCAAAAGTCTCTTGGGTGAAAAAATGAAAGCAAAAAGGGAACTTTGTATTTTACAAAAGTATACAAGTACATGATAATAATGTTAGCATATTTAATTACTCTTTTTTTATTGGCATAACAGCATATTATTAATTTTTAATTATTATTCTCCATCATGTTTCCTTTTTGAACATATAATGAAAGGCATATCTTCAATAGATATTCAAAGTAAATTATCGATTGAGTGCTGCTGGGCTTGACGTAGATAAAGTAAAATTCTTGTGAACGTATTAAATGGAGCATAATCGTTGGCAGCAACACTTTTAGCCAAGTGCAACTGCAACGACGAGTCAGGTTTTGAGACTCTTTTCTGCTGGTTGACCACATTTAATTTGCATGAAGTGTGCGTAAATCCTGTAGATTACTTAATAATTGTGCGCATGGGCCAACTGTGTGTCAACTGGTGGAACCTTAGTGGGCACACATTTGTCTTGCAGCACCGTTTGCCGGTCAAGCCACCAACGTCGCCTGCCGGTGACGGCAAATCTGCCATTTTGGATGTGTGTCTGCCTGAATTATGACCAGTTTGCTGCTGCTGCTGCTGCTTTGCATGTCGCTGGTGTCGTCTCGATGGCGTCTAAATTGAAAATTGAAAAATTGCTTATTGCAATTTGTTGCCACAATCGGCTGACCATACACAGAAGCAGCAGCAGCAGCAGCAGAAACAGAGCATCTAGCTCAATACCCTTGCAATTGTCGTAACCGTTCACATTGGCCGTAGTCGGTATCGTTACATGCTCTTTGCGCTTTTGAACTTCCGTTCGGCATTTGGCAGTGCACGTGCCGCCAAGTCCGGACTGTGAAAAGGTCCCACTCGGTGCTGTCCACCATCCGCCGGCTGCTTTCGTATTTCTGTGTATTTCCTGTGCGAGAATTTAGCAATATATTTTTCTTATTTCGTTTGATGTCGCTCACGCCACGACTATCTCGTTGGCAAGAGGCAACTGCAATACCAGAAGGCAACTCGCAACTGGCAACTGGCAACTGGCAACTGGCAACTGGCAACTGGCAACTGGCAACTAGTGGAAGGCGTAGAGCGCAAAAATGAAAATAGTAGAAAGAAAACTTTTGCATATTTTGTACTTTATGCTTGAAATATTTATGATCTCATGCAATTTGTGGCTTACTTTTGGTCAAGCGACTGTCTGACCGTCTGTCTGTCTGTCTGTCTGTCTGTTTCTCCGGCCAGTTGTCTGCCTGGCTGCTTGCTTGTTTCGTTTGGTTCGGTTCGGTTTGGTTTGGTTTGGCTTGGTTTTGCTGGTTACCATGGAGGCCATCGAGCGACGTGTCTGCCAATCTGTGAAATATGCTGCTAATGCACTTATTGCCATGGCCATTGAATTTATATGGCAAGCGTCTCACTCTCTCACTCTCTCGCTCTCTCACTCTGTACTTGGTATACGCTATTTGGCATTTGGTAGTCGTCTGTCTCTTTGAGTTGTGGTTTCTGCATCTTGATAGTAACTCGGCAGAGCAATTTAAGACCTGTTTTGTGGATCAAGTTCGCCATATGTCCAGCACTCAGCTTAATTGTGTTTCCGTTGCAGCATTTCTATCGAATAGGAAACTTTTAACATTATTAGTATTTCAACTATATAACTTTTATTTTATTATAGAATTTTTTGATATGTAAATATATTCTGCACATAAGATTAAATATACCCAAATTGTGAAAAATATATCTCTAATATATATAAAAATAATTGTCATAAATAAACATAAGTAAAATGTGCTTATTTTATTTTAAGTTTCGATATTAAATCGTATATCCAAATTTAAATATATTATTCATCTAGATTTATTTTCTTAATAGTGTATTTTTTTTCTAGATCGGGAGCCAGGTAAAAACATATTAAGACTTAAGGAAAGAGATCACCATCCAATAAACGATCATGAAATATATCGCTGCACAATTTTAAATCAGAATTTGTTAGTTTTTAATTTTTATTTATTTGTATATGTATTTTTGTAGAGTTTTCTATTTTCGGTTGATTGTGTAAAACGCTGTGACTTTTGCATTTTTAAGTTAGCTGGCGCCGACGTGACCCGGGCAGATTAATTGCCTCGGCAGGATTTGGATTTGGTCTGTCGCTGAATGGTGGGGGGATTGCAATAAGGATGCCAGCCAAATGTCGTTTTGGCCTTTTGGCTGGGTTGTAAAAACCCGACTACCTAATTTATGGCGCACTAAATGAAAAAGCCCCCAAAGTGCATTTTAAGTTGCGATTCGAGTGTCGGTTCTGGACACAATGCCGGGCCTGGTTCGATCCTTGGTCAATGCAGTTAAAGTGTCCAGCCATGGTGTTAACACAGCCACGAGGGAACACACAGCTAGAAATGGGTTTGTTTTGCAATTCGTTGCATTTGCTTGCCAGACTCCATTCGATTTATTTGGATTCGCTTTGATTCGATTCGATTTGATTCCATGAGTTGTGTTTTTTGTTTTTGTGTGTTTTATTTTTGTGTGTGGAGCCGGTCAAACCGGGATCTAAAAGGGTTTGGTGGTGTTGGGAGTTAAGCTGAGCTCTGCTTTTGCGGTTTTGTTTGGTCAAAGTTCTTAATCAATTGGAAACCGATGGGCAGAGGCGGCCTTAAAGGCGTTAAGTTCATGGTTTATTCGCTGCGGAAATTCTGCAACAAATTTGTGAGCAATTTTCTCTGGCCAACAGATATCGGACATCAGCAGACAACCCATTGTGAATCCCCCTGGCTGCATACGCCTGCCTGTCTATTCCCGATTCTGGGCTGCAAACTGCATGCGCTTCCGCTAAGGAAATTACCAAACAACGGGCACATCCGGCTGATATGCGGCGCCGCCTGTGGAGCTCCTGTCTCCAGCTCTATTTTTTCAGCTTCTCTAGCCGCTGACTCCCGTGTCTCGCGCAGCCATTTGCAAACATGGATTACAAGAGCACAAAAATGAAGGGAAATTAATGAAATGCCTAGAAGCATGCCATTTTCCTTTTCTATTTTTCTATTTATCTTTTTTTTCTTGTTAACTCCCACTGGTGCAGATACTGCTTTTGTTGCCTTTGTTGCGTGTTCATTTGACTATGGCTGGGGATTTGCAATTAGCGTTGGCATTTTTCAAATTGCATTGCGGTGAGATGTTTACTTTAATTAGGTCTACTTCAATTATTATGCACAAGTCTGGAGCGATGCGGACACATAGCTGCGGGGAAAACCATTTGTAGATTTTCAATTGAATGTTATTTGGTTTTCTCGATTGTTACTAGTTAACTGAATTGATAAGAATAATACAAATAAAATAATTAAACACGTATTTTGAATTGATGAAAATATCATAAAACAATCGAAATTTCGTACGTTTTCATACTATGAAAAACCAATCGATTTTTAATCCAAAATCTATTTCATATATTATATCCACGATTTTTTTTTGATTTTTTGTTTAAGTATGAGTATCATTGAAACCGGGAGTTTGGCCCAAATATCGTGGTAATCGTAAAATTTGCTCATATAACAACTGGTTCTTTCGATCGATCCTTCCTTTGACAGCTATGAAATGTTGTGATCCGATACGGCCTTCTACGACATATAATACTTGCAGAAAGTGACGGAAATTTTCATTAGTTAGTTTCAAAATAGTAGTAACTATTTTTACCCTCTGTAAGGGTATACAAATTGTCGCAGCAATTAAAACTATAATGTGCTGAAAAGGCAAATAAACGTTAATTAAGAAATTTATGATATTTCAATTAACTTTTAAGTCAACACATATTCCTGCATTATAGAATCTTAAGAAATTACCCAGACAAGCAGGTTGAAGTTTAGTTTATTTAAACTGCTATAGTCAAGGGCGTACGCAGGAGGGAGCAGGGGAAGGGTCAGTTGTCCCCCTACACTCCAATTTTAAAGACACAAATGGCTTGATTACAATGAGTAAAATAGAAGAGAGATTACA
Organism: Drosophila atroscutellata; assembly: GCA_035041605.1. Classification (NCBI taxonomy): domain Eukaryota; kingdom Metazoa; phylum Arthropoda; class Insecta; order Diptera; family Drosophilidae; genus Drosophila; species Drosophila atroscutellata. Next base: position 1,396,841 of record JAWNLA010000137.1, on the reverse strand, counting down.
ATTAGTCCTGTCCCCTTTATGAAATGCTGTGTACGCCCTTAGCTATGGTACCATCTCAACCCTCTGTTGAAGCTTTACTCGTTATTCGTCTCATCATTTTTGCTATTTTAATCATAATTTGAAGAACAGTCGACTGCTCGCGAATTATGCCAAGTGGCATAGGTAAATTTTCTACTCTGGCGAATTGAGAACCAAAACTTCTTTACTTGGCAAACTCATCAAAGTTGAGCTGCCTACAAGGCAGTACCAGAGGGGAATGGCAGGGGGTATATGAGTGGACTGATACGGTGTGTATCGCTATACATATACACGAAATATATATTTTTGGCAACTTGCTACTTACTTGCTGCTTTGCCGATAGAGGAATGTGGAGCTTCAGAATGACTATAAGTTGTCTTGAATTTGTTTGCTTTGCTGAATTTTCATTTCAATTTTCTTGCTGCAGTTTTATTTAATCTTACTTCAGGTGCAATGAATGCGTTCAAGTGTTTACTTTGCCGGAGTTGGAGGTGGCCTGCCACAGAAGAGGGAGGGGGAAAACGTGGCATGTTTACACCGTCGGTTGTATTTTGTTAAATATGTATATGCGGCTTAGCTAGACTCACTCATTCGACTGTTTTTCGCTGTTGATTCTTTTTTCCATCGACTCGAGTCGAGACGCATTAGTTAATTTGTTGCATATGTTGCATATATGTAAGTATTTGTGTGCATTTGCCGCAATTTGTGTGTTGTTTACGTTTAATTAGAGATATTGCATAATGCTCGTAGTCTGACTGGAGTTATGGACTCCGATTTCTTCTAGTAACTCTGGCAAATAACTTTGGCCATTAGTTTGCCATTGTTGCCATTGCAATGACAAAAGTTTAGCTAACAAAACTGTTATTCCCAGCACCCAAGGGCCTGTGGCTCGATGACGATGACGATGTCTTTGGCTTCGTTTCCTGTTCCGCTTCCTGTTCGCCGCCTCAAACGCCACTTAGAAGGCGTTGGAGTCGTCGACTCGAGCACCTTTTTCTTTGCATATTTGTTTTGAAAACTTTTCAATTGCTTGCTGAATTTTCACACAAATAAAGACGCACACACATATACACACACATTCAATGCGACAAACCGAAAGACCGAAAGAAAGGTGGGGAGACACACCGAGAAATGGAGAAAGTTTGCTAGACACTCACAAAAACAATTGTCATCGCAAATATTTTGTCTATTTCTCTTATCCTCAGTACTCTGCAGTTTTCATTTGCTTCGTTCGTTTTTGCCTTTTGCAATTTGCTCCCAATTGATTTCAAACACTTCAAATTTATTGGTTTCCAAAAACTTTGCGAATTTTATTGTTTCCGCTAATTCTTTTGTCCAGCTCAGCAAACTACAGCCGGCCAGTGAGACAAACATCTGAACATTTAACCGACAGTCAAAAAAACCAAAAAAAAAAAAAAAAAACAAGAATATAATCCTGGCTACCACGGAGAGGCTACATATATGTACTCGTCATAGGTGGGCAGAGCTTGAAGCTCATTGTGCATCCTTTCAGCTATGAAAATGGCCAAGAGAGATATATGCACAAAAGTTGGGCCGGATATGAAAGTCATTGATATGAAGCACTTTAGGTACTTGTTTGGATTGGGTTTTGTATGTGTGTGTATCTGAGTGTGTGTGTGTGTGCTGTGTGGGTTGGCGTGCTTGAGAAATGCATATGGCGAGTGGATGAGATTCGCTTTAATAAGCTAGCAGACTGTTTGTGCCTTTGCTTGAACCAAAAACCATATCTTAAACGTATAGCAGGCTACTAGTGATGTAGCTCTAAGACTGTAACATAACATATGTAATCTAACATGCAACTGTGTACTTAACATTAATGTCGATGTCGATCGATATCAATTGTGTGATCACAAAGAAAAGAGAGTCTTTGTGAATTAAGTGAAGTGAGCAGACGTGTTTAGAGAGATCATTTAGTTTTGACTGCTACAAACTATATTTGAACAACTGGAAAAAGTTTCTTGTCAAATTTCCATTGTAAGACATACTGGAACTACATATACTTAAGTAAACAGTAAGTTTGTAGCTTGTAGGCAGCTAAGCCCTCTAGCTAATGATAATTTAATTTGTAAATTGCTCGAAAATAATGTATTTATTATATATATATATATATATATATGCATATAATGTATATATTTATCTATTAATATATTCTTAGTTTTACTGCTTTTTCTTATTAACTTTGAATTTAATTATGCACTTATAATCTTATACAGTTTAACTTATAAATCTAATTTTATGTTTAAATTTGAAGTTTAATTAGTATTTCCTAAGACATTTTAGAATTGCCATTTTGGTGGCAGTAAATAAAGAAATAAATCTAAATACGTATATACATATATATTTTTGTTGTAATTTTTACATTTTTTTTTAAATTTTCCTCAAATAACACACATTAATTAAATAAATTAATCGAAATACTTAAATAGGCGAGTATGATCAAGCTTTTTTTAAGCAAGAATGGTCTATCTTTGAAAGTAAAAGACAAATAGAAAACTTTGGTTAAAAATCGCCCTGATATCGCACTGTGTCCTAGATTTTTACATAAAGTCTTAGTATACGAAAAAATATTGTTTTTTTTTTTTAAATTAGAAATCAGACTTTATTTTTCAGAAACTTATTTCTTAATACAAAGTATTTCTCAAAAGATATGTCAACCCATTTAAAAAATTAGACTAAATTTCTTAATATTTTTGAATGATGTTTATATATAAATAAAATACATATTTGTTTGAATATACTTTCTGAAAAATAAGGTGATTAACCCTTGCCACCAAAATTGGCGAATTTCTGAAACTCATAGTGCTTTTTTTCTAAGTGTAGTCAATACAGAAGTATTCTTGATGTAAAATTAAGACATTGAATGAATCGTTCAATATTTTAAAGTATAAGTATAAAGTATATATAAGAAAATAATCTAATATTCTCCGTGTGTCTGTCCGTCGGTCTCTATGCAGACTAGAAGGTATTTCATAAATCGGTTCTTCGAGCGTTTATAATCAACATCGAGGACTATATAGAGGATGGAGACAACATTTAGTAGTTGTGATATACATATTAAAAAAAATTCTTCAATTGTTGTCAAATTTATTTTACGGCTTGGCTCGCAATTTTTAAAGTCAGCTGGTCACATTCGAACAAGGACAGCAACAGCTGCTCCTATGGCTGCCACAAACTGCGCATGTCCTTTGAGCAGGCTCAGTTGCGCTGAGTTGTTTGCAAACTGAAACAGCGTGAGCGTCAGATATATAGAGAGCAGGAGTAAGAGAGATGCAGTTGAACTTGACTGTTTTGACAGTTGGCATAACCAACCAGTCGAAACAACGCAAGTGTGAACAAGTCTAAAAATCTATTTAAAAGCCTAGAGTGAAAAGCAATTACTATATTTAAGGCTGTAGTCAAGCTTACAGCAGTGCTAACCAAAATGTATTAAAAAAGGTGAAAGAAGTGCAAAGTGTTGCAGGTTCATGAATAGCGGCCCAAACAGAATGGCACTCTCGTCTCAAAGCCAATTTGCTTTCGTCTAGCTGAAAGTTAGCAGTCACTTTTATTTTCGCTCTCCAGTTTGTTAGCTCAAAAATCATATGTTTCAAAATTGCATGTATTTTGCTAATCATAATTTGAAATCAGAAACACGGAAATGCGCTGCACTGATTTTTATTGATTTTTCCTTTTTAATTGGCCAACAAGGAAAACTCTCAGGCAGATGCGTTGACGGTCTCACTCTTTCGTGCTCTCCTCTCGCTATCACACTCACTCTCTCTCTCTCTCTCTCTCTCTGTATCTCTTGCTCTCTATGTGTATATTATTTTGTTTTCGTTTGCGGCTTATTGCGTTTTGTTTTGCTACGCGTTTTCGTTGCACAGTTTGTTTGTTAACCAGCTGATAAATTGGTTTGCTTTTGCAGTTGCCACAAAAGAAAAAGCCATGCCAAATACCTAGAATCAGGTGCAAACAGCAAATAAGCCAAGCCACCCCACAACAACATCCACAAGTGTCCAAAACTAACCACGTACCCATTCACCCACCCTTCTGCACACCGCCATGCTAGGCAGCAGGAGCCCCCCTTCGTACAAACAGCTCGCATCGGGAACGGGGGGCTCCGCCAGCGCCTCCACTCTCAGTTCCAGTTCGAGTTCCGCTTCAAAGTCGTGCAGCAACAGCTCCCAGAGCGGTCATCACTATCAACAGGCCTACGTGGGCCATTCCCACACCTGTTACCACCATCAGCAACATCAGCAGCAGCAGCAGCAACAGCATCATCATCATCATCCAAGTCACTCCCACGGCAGCCGCACCTCGCTGACGCCTACGATGAAGCGCGGCAAGAAAAACTGGGGTAGTCGGGAGAGATCAAGCATGAGTTTTCTGATTGTCATCCTCTTTTTCGCTGTCTTTGGCCTAATCATTTTAACAGAGGTAAGTTCAAGGTCCTCTTTAAAGGGAACACAAGCTGTACACTATTAGATAAAAATAAGTAAGCATGATATACCCTATGAGATACCCTGTATCCTGCTATTAAATATATGATTCAAAGTTTATTGCCAAATTTTGTATTTCCATGCTTTGCGCATTCAAACGTAAGCATGCGTGGAAGTACTTTCATTTCTTATGATCGGCGTCTGCTCATAATAAGGAGATCAATATGAGAATACGTATCGAACTATATCCGATGTTTATTATCCGATAATGTAATTCTTATGGTTAAACAATCTTATGTCAATGTATATTATGTGTCAATCGGAAGGAAAGTGCTGTGGATCGTTGCTCGCGAAATGGGGATAGTTAACGATAACAGGCAGACAGGCATGGTTCTTGATCCAGATCAAGAATATAGGGTATCTATGGGGTTCAAGTGCTACCTTTAGATTTTGCTCTGATTACCAAATTTTAATGGCTTCGGCTAACATAACATTTATCTCTACATAGACGAATAAACAGTACAATATGCTGATAATTTCTTCTTATCAAAGACTACAGAGCTATCTTATCTAATCTTAGTGTAAACTAGAGCATTTCCACTTTCAACAGTTCGAATTAAATTCAATTTTAAAGTAATACACCAGACTTTATTCATAAAGTATGCATTAATTAATTAGCATATTGCAATGGATTTGTGATTGCAATTAGCTGGCATTCAGAATTCCAGAATTCAGCGTGCAATTTTTCACAGAGCAGACGTTAATTAATATGCAAAGAGTGAAGCTAGAAATTAGCTTAAAATTCAAGCGAGGCTCCTTCTATGGCCTCGTTGTGCCAGCAACCCACTAACTAACATCCTTTCTATTCTATTCCATTGCACTGCAGGTGTTCATGATCGATGAACGCTCCCACAGCGGCTTGATGGCGATGAGGGCGGGCGGTGGGGGTGGCGCTAGCCTGGGCGGCCGCATCGGCGACTCGATGCCAGATTATGATAATGTTAAGGTAAGTTTTGTTATGCAAATGAAATGGCGGCGGTGGCAGCGTCGGCGTTGCCAACCAAATGGTCAACAAATGCTATTCGTTGTTGTTGATCCACCTGGCCAATGCACAGTTGGTTGCAACTATCAGCAGCTGCTGTGGCAGCAGTGGCAGCAGCAGCAGCACGAAAGGGGGCAGCTTACGGCTTAACTATTGCGCCCATTTTTATGGTCTTAACTCTTTGCGGGCCGTGGGAAAACAAAAGATGTTGCCGCCTGCCATATTTCGGTGCATACTTTTCGGCTTGTGGCAGAGATTTGCATATTTAAGCAAGCGCAGCACAGCGCATAATGCATATGATTTGCTTTTTCTTACTTATTTTTTGCGAAATGGCAACAACAAAAAATGCTGATTTATTTGAGCCCTGCACTGCACCATGCCATGCACTTAGTTGGCTTATGACAGTGGAAACATATATGCATATAAAATATTATTGTTGTTTTATAGTTAGGAAATTTCCAAATAATATTAAAAGCTGATTTCTTAGCGAAAGTCTCACATTCTAATAGGATTATATGCTAAACTGTATCAAATATTAGCCATAAGCTTTCTCATCTGAAAATTGCATTTTACTTTTCCACTACTGCGGCAAATGGTTGCACTAAAAAGGTTCGATTTCGCACGTGGAAACACGCTAGATTTGTAGATATTTTCAGAAGATTTTTCATCATTTGATGCTTGCCATTTATTGAATTTCGTTTCTTGATTGACAATAAAATTGTTTTCGCAGGACGACTATGATCTGGATGACAGCATTTTGGGTGATAATAAATTAGGTTTTATACAGTTTCGTGACAATAAACTTAAAATTCAAGGTAAGTGTCGAATGGCAATCAGCGCCAGACAATGGCCCATAATGCAATCAATGACAGCCATGGCTTGGATAACAAAAGCGAGCCGTTACGTATACGCCATATATCTCATGCCATCTCATATTGTCATCGAACAGAAGCTGCAGGCGTCGACGGTCAACATCCCCGCTATGCGGGCATGATGCTCAATGGCGCTGCCGGAGCAGCTGGAGTGGGTGCAGGAGCTGGAATCGGTGCTGGCGCCTTTGGTGTGGGTGTTGCTGGCGGTGGCAACGGCCTCAACATGCCATTGATACCCTGGGGCCAACTGCTGCCCGCCAAGGTGGAGGAGACGCTGCCACATTTTCCATTTGGCACCGCGCCCAGCGACGGCGCCTGGCAGGTTGTCAATGGCACCCGCTTCAAGTTCTTTGTCTACTCCGCCTACTTTGATCGACGAGATGGAGCACGCCTTGTACGCGTCGTGGGCGCAACCAAAACACGTGGACCAGAGCGCGTCTGGTGCCGATTCTGGTACGGACCCACCACACACAACAGCAGCGAGGCATCATCATCGGCAGCACGTGCCAAGTACACCTCAGCCACGGTAATGGCTCGCGTTAAGGTGAGTTCTGAGAACATTATTGCTTAAGGTTAGCTTAGGTTCAGGTTAACTGTGTACACACAAGTGTATACTATAAGCAATACTCCTTCCTATCTTGGAGAAGCATAAATTAGAATTTATATATAAATCGCTCTCACTTTATTATTCAGAAATAATACTTCTCAAACGGAAGCTTCCGATATTCTAAAAACTAGGGGTTAACATTAAAATGTTTGTTAGTTTGTAAGTCATTCGAAATTTACAATTTCAAATATATAAACAAATTTTATTACCATTTTCAGGGCGATTTGCTAAAATTCAGAGATATTTATTTCTGAGTGTAGATTAAATAATTGACAAAAAATATATAAATTGGTAGTAATTGAAAATATGATTTTGTGTGCTTTGGACGAGACACGATGAATTGAAATTATTAAAAAAAGAAAATGTTTTTGGGCTTGGCCAAATTAGTTTGGGTTTGTCGCATTTATACAGTAAGATAATCAAATATTGTCCCACAGCTATTAATGATCAAATATTGATTTATTGATGTATTTGTAGATCATTCGAGAGAACTGGAATCTTAAGTACAGCGCTTGCTTTGTTTTGTGTCCGGTGCGTGCCCCACTGTTGGATGTGCCTCAATATGTCAGCGTTGTCTCCAGACTGCGAGCACCGCCTGGCAATTTAATAAAGTTGCGCAACACGGATCAGGATGTGGACTTTGCAAAGCCCTCGAGCAACGGCAGTGCCACTGGCCCCATTCGGCGACCCCTGCCGCATGCCCCACCCAGCGGCGATCAGATACCCGATCGCGTGGCCGTTTGTGTGAAACCGTTTCATTTCAACTATGACCAGGCGCTGTATCTGATGGAGTACCTGGAGTTCTATGCACTGCTGGGCGTCTCACACTTCACCTTCTACAATCACACGCTCGGCCCGCATGCCTCCTGTGTGCTGCAGAGCTACCAACGTGGCCAGGTCCCTGGCAATCTAACGGCCTTCGACTGGGAGCCACTGCAGCCGGCCGAGGCGGCCAACAATGCAACGCCGCGTGTGCTCAAATCGTTGCACTACCAGCGACCCACGGTCAGCATTTTACCCTGGAATTTGCGCATGCGCTCTCAGAAGGAGATACGCACCGAAGGCCTATTTGCTGCTCTCAACGATTGCCTCTACAGGACAATGTATCGCTATAAGTATCTAGCGCTGGTCGATCTGGATGAGTTTATCGTGCCACGCTACGTGGACACGCTCAAAGATTTGTTAAGGTGAGTAGCAGCCAATAGATAGGGAAATATGCAATTGGCAATTGGCAACTTAGCAGGCAGGCAGAAGTCATGTCCTTAGGCATGTTTGAGACAGTTGCAACAAGAATGAGGCATCTTGTCCACTAGACAATACAATCTCAAGCATTTTTAGAATAGAAGTATACCAATATGGAATAATAAACTTATAATACTTATCAAAACTAGTTATACCTAGCAGCTGATGCTGCCTGGTAGAGTGCACCTCGATCTACAGGACAGTGAAATGCCCAACCACACTAAAAAAAGTAATGCAATAACGTTGATAAAGGAATTAGGAAATCTGAATTTATTTAGTTTTCAACACATTTTGTATTGTTCACATTTTTTCACAGCTCTCTTAATCAGCGCTTTCGTAATCGTAACACTGGCGCCTATTCGTTTCAAAATGCCTTCTACTATCTGCAGTTTGCTGATGATCCTCTGGCCAGTTCGGGCATATCGGGTGGCAGTGATCAGCTGGGCAGTGTACGTGCCTCCTTGGTTACGCAACGCAAGACCCGCAGGTGAGTTGGCCGTGAATGCGTTGAAAGATGCTGTGTGACTATGTCCAATTACCCAAACAGGCGCTACAAGTTGCATCCGCAGAAGCAGCGCTCCAAATACATTTGCAAGCCAGAAGCAGTGGTTGAGGCGGGCAATCATTTTGTTTGGGAATTCTCTCCGGGAATGGGCTCATTGAATGTGCCACCGAAGGAGGCCATCCTGCAACATTATCGGGTGAGTAGAACTCTGCCGCATAAATTCATGAACTGAGAAACAGCATTTATTTATTTTTGAGTTGAGTTTTCTATTTGATAACTTTTCTTTATTTTAAAAGTTTTCTAATAATGCAAAAAATTTATTTTTAGTTTAATTTCATTTATATTAAGTTGTCTATTGTTATTAGACTATTTAAGAAAAACAAAAGAAAAAAGAAAGAAATTGATGAACTTAATAAATGCAAAATCTGCCTATGTAGTCTAAGGGCGGTCACTGGTACACAAGGGTTAAATAACACTGAAGATTCTTAACATAATTTACAATCGAGTAATAACACTAATCCAAACATTTACCATATTCTGCGTAGGTTTGTGAATTTGGTGGCAACGATTGCATTAAGGCGCCCTCAATTTTGGATCGCACCACAACCAAGTACGTGAATCGCTTGGTGCAGCGCGTCGATGCCGTTTATCGACATTTGCGACAACGTTGCGATCTGCCCGCACTGCCAACGATACCCAGACGGGTCAATGCCAATGCCAATGCCCAAGCGGACCAGCAGCACAACGAGAAACCAAAGTTACTACAGCAAATGCGTGAATTGAATGCACTCAAAACGAACGAGCAGCTCAAGGAACAAACGAGTGCCACAACGAAGCAGCCGCAGCCGCAGCCGCAGCAGCAGCCGCAGCAGCAGCAAGAGGAGGAGCAACCAAAGGCAACGATACGAAAGATGACGACGACAACAACAACGACAAGGCAGCAAAATAACGGCATTAGCAAAGCGCAGAATCCACTTAAACCAGCAAGCACAGCGAGCGCAGTGACAAGGACGACAGCAACGGATGCCAAGCAGTTGGCGCCGCCGGCAAGTGTGCGAAAGAAACGCAAGATGATCGTCTTTGAGCTTAACGATATGGGTGCTCCCATAGCACGTGTGGAATACCAGTGAGATGAAATCGAACTGATTGGCGATATAGTGAGTGCGTGAGTCGTGTGCCAATTACGAGTAGTTGAGTTTTAGCAGCGAAGAAAGCAGAGCTTCAATATTTTGAGAATAGATTTTAGTGTTTGGGTTGTGCTTCGGAGCGGTTGTTGTATTACATTTTGCTCAATGTCATATCAAATTTGCTAAATGAGAGAGAACAATACAAAAAAGTCCATTCAACGAATACAACTCCCATTGTTTTCTAATTTTGTATGACAGTTAACTAGATGATTTTATTTATCTTTTGTATACCAAATAATGAGCATTTAAATTAACTTAGTTCATTGGTCTCTTGTTTTGGTCATCCTAAAAGTATCTTTGAATGGTATACATACAAAATTATTCCTATGCAAAATTCTGAAAATTCCTAATAATAAAGTCAAACTGTTAGCCTAAGTTTAGTGTAAGCGCCCAAAGTAAAGATACAAAAGACCCAAATACTGTTAGTGGTATGTATGTAGGCACATACATTTTTCAATTGCAAAGTGTTTGAAGTTATTTTCACAGCACCTTCGAGCTAAGCACAAAAATAATGAAATAAATAAAGTCAATAGGATCTACACTTACTGAGGCACTTAGCTAGTCCCCTAAATCAACCGAAATACTAAGTAATTAGTCAATAAAACAGAATCGAATTTTTAAATGCTTCAAAGTAACTCACATATTTCTATATTTTTTTGGCTTGGTACAGCAACATAAGAACTTAAGACGCATCTACTAAACAATTACACAAATATTTATACAAAAAAGTATTAAGTAATAGCGCTCAGTAATAAAAATTATGAAAAAACATACCCTGCCATATGGGAAATTGTTTGAAAATACATTGCTCAGACTATTTATGTGCCGGTTGGGGTAATTTTGGAGACTTGTACAATTGCCCCTTACTTTTTATAGCTCATTTTCTAACCATAATTATAGATTAAAGCTTTGCCAAACTTTAGTCAAGCTGGCTGAAAGCTCTTATAAATGCCACATATAACAATTGGAACGCAAAATATAAATCTTTTCTTAGTATAAAATGGTATACAACATTATACCAGAAGAATTTTCTTGGAAATCTTGAATAGAACAAGCTTCTTGTATTACACATTATGTACCACAATAAAAGCTTGATTGCTTTGTACAATTTCAGATATAACATATAGCACAATTGGACTGGAAAATATAACTCTTTGTTGGTAAAATGGTATTCAGCGTTATACTAGCAGAATTTTCTTGGAAATCTTGAATAGAACAAGCTTCTTGTATTACGCTTTATGTACCACAATAAAAGCTTGATTGCTTTGTACAATTTCAGATATAACATATAGCACAATTGGAATGGAAAATATAACTCTTTGTTGGTAAAATGGTATTCAGCGTTATACTAGCAGAATTTTCTTGGAAATCTTGAATAGAACAAGCTTCTTGTATTGCGCATTATGTACCACAATAAAAGCTTGATTGCTTTGTAGAATTTCAGATATAATCTGCAAGCTCAAGTTAAACAAATTATGGTTTAAGGATATATTTTATGGATAAGAGTATAAGCGTTGTATGTATAAATTACCGTGAGGGGTAATGTGTCAAGTGCCACTCAAAGGGAAAATGAGAAAATGTTGTATAGAATGAGTGGAAATTATTTGATTATTTTATTATAGCTGTCAAAATTTGTGGGATAAGCGGATATTAAGCAGAAATTTGATAACAAGAATTGTATAACTAAATGCAATTATTAGAGAATTCCTTCATTTAGTTGGTCTTACTCAGCGAACTGACTGGCAAAACGTGAAGTTCGTAAAAATTTGTGGGTATTCTATTAGTATTGTTACTTGAAATGAGTCTAACTTATACGGCTACAGCTGTATTTTTATATCTATATCGGAAATGCTAAACCTTCCACATTTCTTGAGCATTTGAAGCATTAGTATGAACGCATAGAACTTACACTCTGGCCAGTTTTACACTGGCTGATAAAGGCGGGAATGAATGGGGGCAGAAGTCAAATCACTGCAATATTAACCACAACGCAAGCTCAGCAAAAAACCCAACCCAAACTCATGCAATTTAAATCTATGATACACGAGAGATGGGAGTTATGTCGATGATACCAAAAAGAAGATACTTAAAGTGTAACAGGAAGCAAAATGACTTAATGCCCCGCGATTGCCATTGCACTGGCCAGACATCGAAAAGTGGCAATGTTTCGGTTTCGGAACGCCGATGCACTTGAGCAAGCGGTGCACGTGTCGCTTGGGTCAGCAGAAAAGGCTTAACGGTGAATGGCGTCATAATTGCATCGAAACCGAAAATGAAAATGGAAATGAAAATGGATTGCGTGCCACATGAGCAAAAAATGTTAAATAAAATTATTGATTTTTGCATTGAAATTGTGTCTTTATTGTGGGATTATTTTTGACCCACAACCAGGACTATGGTAAAATACTTCTTGTTGTTAAGGTGCTACTAACAGTATTTAAAGTTAGCTTGTTTGTTATTCAGAGATTCAATGATGTCGATTGTCGGTTGCAGTGTAGCTCCGGCTGGGCCTGTCCCCTTACTCTCAAAAGATCTTCGTTGATAAACTTAGTAAGTTTTAATGGTCTCTTATTCCATCTATTTAAAATTCAAACTTAACTTTTTTTATATCTTGTTAGATATTTGTCGCTTGATAATTAAATATATTATTTGATATTTAATTCTTTCCGTACAAGCGCTTCTAAATTGTGTTGCCGGAACTTATTTAGCATGAATAAAATGCAGACCAAAGGCAAATACAAGTTTTGCTTAGGCTTTGAAATTAATAAGCCCATAAAAAGGTGGCCATTAATGTGGAAACTTAACCTCTTTACTTAAGTTTAGATAGTGTATTAAAGGTATAAACACATATGCAAATACCAAACGGTCGTCATTTTATGTGCTCTATTAAAACTGAACTTGGCAAATGATGAGGGTAAGGCTGGAGGTTGGTTGAGGTGGATGTTGTTTTCAAGGTAGTAGGGAGATGGGAGCAGCATAAGCATTTTATTAGTCTACTATTTGTTTTGTTTAATTATGCTATCATTAAGTTTGTGACACACACACACAAACACACATAAGCACGCATGCAAGGGCAAGGACAACTGTAAAACAAACGGTTACATGTCTAAACGCAATTATTGCCGAGTGCCGAACAAAGCAACGGACATTTGACAGAGACGCCGCTCTAAATATGTTAGCATGAATGCATGCATATAGAAGTACTTGAATACACACATACATACATCTGTGTATTATATACTCCTAATGTGGTTGAATTGCTGCTGGTAACTGGGTGGACTTGATGTCCTTGTTCGGATTGTCGTTTCCACCATCCTGCGAAAGTCGCGGTCTGCTGGACACTCTCGGCTAGACATTTAATTTACATTTTCCACTAATTGGCTGGCATACGACACATTCTCGCTTCGCTTAATTAATTTAATTAGAAACATATTTCGGCACACAGAAGGTTCCAACTTCTCTCCCCTGATGTGCGTTCGTTAATTCGATGCATTCGATGCCAAACGATTTTATTATAATTATGGCAAGATTTGCTTGCTTTTAATGATTGGCATATATAATTTAACAATTTTACTTCTTTGAAAATTTGCAAACATAAATGGCTTAAAACTAAACTAAACTATATCAGAAGGTGTTTTTAATGCACGTCTTTGGAAGCGATCGAATCGATAAAAAATCAGTAAAAATTATAACCCAACTGCGAGGTACGATTTACCCAACTGTGAAATATATTATTATTTTTATTTTCCCTTAAAAATCTTTGCAAATGTAAGCAGTGGTGGAATTGCTGTCATTTCGTATGACATGCAGAGGTACTGCTGATAAAAAGAGATCCATATGAAAATACGTTCTTGGGTGTTTCTTGCAGTTTATCAATGATATGTTAGGAAAAATTATGTATTAATATGAAGGCTTAGCCTTTTAAATTTCAATTTTAAATGTCATCGATAATCGATTAATATCGATATTCGCGAAACGCAGACGGACAGACGGGCTTGGCTAGTTCGACTCGGCTGTTGAGTTAGCGTTTTTATTGGTTCAGGGTTTAAAAACTCGATGCAAACTCGATCTTGATATCTGTAGGTATAAGCCGAAGAGAACTAAAAATATCTCTCAAGTCTTTAAAGATGTATAAACTATAAAGATATCTGTAGTTATCTCTGTGCATTGACCGTATAAGGTGTTAACTAACTTTTCATCTCAATGTTAAGCAGTTCTAAGTTTTTATATTTTGATAGAGGGTTGAAAAATGCCTTCAAATTTGAAAACACCTGATCTATATTATGAATTTGAAGCTATTGCAGCTGACTGTATGGCCAAATGAAAAGATCATGCGAGTCGTGGCCTCATTTTCACTTTTGCCCATCTATGAATCCATGGCTCTTTGTAAGGTGTGCCTTACACTCGGCGCTGCTATGTCGAGTATCCTTTTATGTTTTTATGCTGACCTCAGTTTCTGCAATGAATGGCCAGGCCATGGAGTCTGGACGTGGATGCTGCCATGGCGTGGCAATCGCGGCCATTAAGTCATTTTGTTTCCTGTAACATTTCCGGTATCTTTTTAGCAACCTCATGGTTTGGATGGTGGTGGTGCTGCTGGACTGGACGAGGACTCTGGCTGGTTGGCTCCCGATGATGCCACGTTGCTGTGGAGGTCTGTAAATGCTTTTAAAGTAGGTGGCTGCTTGTTCAATTTATTGCTCACAAAATGCATTGTTTTTGTTGTTGTTTTTGTTGTTCTCAGCGCTCGTTGGCCAAATGCAACTGCCTTTCAAATAGCAGCACATAAAGTGTTGTCTGAAATTAACTTGCAGCACAGATAAAATTGTTGATAAATTTCACTCTTAATGTTATTCCTAACAGTTAAATGCTTAAAATAAATGCGCTATCAGATAGTATGTAGTAAATTTAAATAAGTTAACATTCAAAGTTGTGTGCAAGTTGTCAGTTAACTAAAAATTACATTTTGTTTATATATACATATAAGCATTACAATTTAACAGTTATTTATGTAAATTTGAATTGAGTTAAAACAACTTCATGTAACTGATTGTCTGAGCACTTATTCTTAATATTTACTGTGTCAGTTAAAACTAAATTATCTTTCTTTCTAAAACCAGTTTGTTCACTTTACCATATTCACAACGACTCTTCTCTTCTTCTTCATCAAGTTGATGATCAAAAAACTAATATCGATTTCTATATCAATGTTAAGTACACAGTTCCTGTTAGCTAACATATGTTATGTTACAGTCTCAGTTTTTCCTCACAAGTGGCCTGAGCAAAAGGTAACTTTGATTGGACATAAGAGTCAAGCATTATGCACAACTTGCTGGGGAAAAGGTAACTTTGATAAGACATAAGGGTCAAGCATTATGCACACCTTGCGCTGCTGTCAAAAATCTACTTCAAAAAATCAGTTTCAGTGGGCTAAGTAGCTGATTAAAATTGACAAGACAAATGGAGATACAAATATGTATGTGACACATGCAAGCCATTTGCTCTGATCATAAAATGAGTGGCGAGGTCGCACTGCACTATTCCCAATTGAGTGTTGCAGTTGCGCACACTCAATCACTTAAGTAGCTGTCTGTTTGCTTTTTTTTTTGCTGCTGCCATAAACACTAATTTAAAAGCCTATCATAAAAATCCGAGTAAGATGCGTGCACAGTTTGCACACACACACACACACACATTTATCTAAGTGAATGCAGCGAGCAGTGCAAATGTGTGTGTATTATTTTGCATATGTATATTCACCAAAACCAAAATCTAAAACCTGTGGCAACGCTGCTCATATGCCGCGTTGCCCGGGGCAAGTGCATTCGTTGGCCCCTTGGCGCACATGAGGCAGATTTAGAGTGCCAGGGTTTTTTTGCTCTCTTTTGTTTTTATCTTGTCGCGCTATGTGCTGCTTTGGTCGCTCTGGGAGTCAGGCAGCAGCAGCTATGAGTAGCAGCAACATTTGTTCATAATGAAAATACCTGTCGCGCATTCATGCTAGTTACAGTTGTATTGCCTGGCAATCCCAGCTACACTAGCTCTGCCTCAGCTGCAGCTTCAGCATCGCTGCGCTTCTGTTAAATGTGTAATAGCAGTCACTTAGCGCCCCCTCCTGCTTACCCCTGCCGCCCCCCCTAGCTCTATGCGGTATTTACTTCATTGGCACAATCCCCAGACTCAGGCAGCTCTTTGGCCCGTTTCATTGTCTGTGCTGTGCTTTTATGTTATTGTTATTTTTTTTTTTGCCAAGTATTTTCCTTTAATGTGCTGCGGATTTGCTGTGAAATATGCCAGCATAGAGACGCACATACACACAGGCACACACATACCCACACATACACATGCACACATACACATGTGTAGGAAAGAGTGTGCCCGTATCTGAGCGACATTCCCGGTTGGCACTGCGGCCCAGTACTTTTATGGTAATTAAGTTTATGCTAATTTAACTTATTGCCACTAAGTTGGCCCACATATGCGGCCAGCCGCAAAAGCTGGCATTGCAATCGCGTATTCTCATTTTCGTATTCGCCTATTCTATAGCCTGGCATTGAAAATCCATTAAAATGCAACACTTAATTGAATTGCCGGCCATTAAAGCCGATGTAATTAATTGAATAAAAAGCAACATACACCAAAATTAAGTTGCTAACGCCGATAACATTCGATATGATAATGTCCATGTTGTTGCACACTGCGTATGCTTGACATTTTGATTTTCCCATTTCCGGCATTCACAATTATACACAGATGTATATGTATATATGTATGAATATACATATATGTATGTAAGTTCGCATCATGTTGAATATTTACGACTTAAAAAGCAAACGCGTTATTCTTCTCGGCCTTTCTTCTTTTGGTGCGATTTTTGTGCATGTAAATTGCATTTAATGCAATAAATCAGTTTTAATCAGCACACAGTCCACACAGCTGAGCCCTGCTGAACAGCGCCTGTACTGCTCATGATAGGCCTCTTTATAAATATATACAGGCACAGGCACTCACTCACATGCACATATGTCTCTCTCTCTCTCTCTCTCTCTCTCTCTCTCTCTCTCTATATGTATATATATCTATATATATAGTGGGTGAATTCAGTGTGTTTTTGGGGCATCTGTGACTCAGGTGGCAGAAGCAAATGCAGTCCGTAAGGACATCGCTTCATTAAATATTTCGTGTGCATTGGTTATTATTAAAATCCATTCATTGCGATTGCTGCATTTTGCATTTTGCATTGCAAAGAATTGTTATTGTCCAAAAAAGTATTAAACAAAGTTGGCACTGTTTGTGATAAAGTTGTATTTATTCTTTTTTATCTTCTTATATTACGATATTTAATACTAAGTACAGTTGCTTGCCTCTCATTCATTATCATATCAACGAAATGATATTTGTGGAAAATATCAGCTATCTTGAATATATTTTTCAATCATTTATTATTATTTATTTATCTTATTTTATTTGGTTTAATTAAGCCAAGACTTTCACTGTTATTGTAATATTTGAGCTTGATTTTTACTTTGCTGCACAGATATATCAATGTAGTAACAAATAAAAAATAAAATGTGTAAAATGTTAATTTTGCAATGTGTGTTTGTGTGCTTGTGTATTCTCGCATTTCCAATTTAATTGTACGGCTTGAATGTGTTCAAACAAATACAACATGAGCGCAAAACACAGCAAAAAATCGTTGGTCAAAAAATATGTACAAGTTTCTGGCATTGCCAAATTATTTGTTGCATGTACAATTTGTTGGAGTAGACACACACATACCATGGCACGCACGCAGCTTGTTGCAGTTGATGCTGTTATTGTTTGTCATTGGAGGACGAAATATTCAACAAGATAATTCGAGGCAATTACGTTGACATGCCAAATGTTCAGATGACCTGCGTTAGGTCCTAGTCCGGATCCTGGTTCGAGTCTTGGCAATACGCCATTGCCACATGGTAGGATTTATATGAATCCTGACTACCTTTTAGCCCTCTACCTTTATCAGTTGCAATTCGACCGTTTTTGAATTATTTTCATGTTGCACCAGTGTTGTTGGCTCAAAGCGTGTTTGGCTCTCGAAAAACGCACACAAACTGTTTGAGGCTAATTTACGACTAGGTTCGAATTTGAATTTGATTTTGGGTTTTTTGGACGTTGCGCAGTTAATTTTATATAGAATACGAGAATTCGATGCTATCCTGATTTTCTAATACAGCCACTGGCAACAATCCTGCCACGCCCACTATTTTGTTGTCAGCTCGCTTGTTGGTTGCTTTGCATTTGGTGTTGTTTTTGCTGCGGTTTTTGGTTGCTTTGCTGGTTAATTTCCCCTAAAATTTGTCACTCTAACTAGGCAAATTTTATACTCATTTTACTCCATATACATGTGTGTATGTATGTGTGCCTGTTTAGCTTAAATACTTTACTATTTAAGCAACACTTTCTGCTACTGCTTATCGACAACCTTATTAGCTGATATACCAAAACTTTTTCGCCCAATGAAGTTATAGTTTTGCGGCTAGTTTTCTGGCTTAGACATTGTATATATAGCGGAATAATTATAAACACTAAAAATTTTTGTAAATTTATTGTTAACGTGTGAAACACCATTCAAAAGCTGCATTAAGATTGCCAGATTTTTTCTTTTTTTTGTATTTTGTGTTTTTTTTTGTTTGTGGCCTTGGCATAAGTTTTCGAAATTATTGTGAATTGTTTTGGCCGACTGGGGGACTTAAATGTTTGTTGGCTTTCAACAAATTGTGACGGCTTTTAATATGCAATGAGTGTTAGCCAGATAAATTTCAAATGTGCGTTCAATTTGCGCTCTACTGACATGTAGCGACATCCCAATCCGCATTTAAGGCAATGGCGACATTTTCCATTTAATGTCCATTTGTTTTGTGTTTATCTACGGAAAGATCAATCACGTAATGAATTATTTTGTCGCACGCGCATTTAAAAATTAACGAAATGATGGAGCATAACATTATCATAATTAACAGATTAATCGATATAAATGGAGTCATGCTACTTACAAAATACAAGAACATGTTTCTCAAATTTGAAGTCTTTGTAATTTTCAAGTACAAGCAATCAATTGGTTGATGTGAGTGGATACTAATTGTAATAGCGATTATCAGTAGTTTTCCAAAGTGGCAAAGGGAATAACTTTCACTTTTGTGTCCTTACGGACAAAGGGAAACCCATCACAATGCCATTTGCAGTCTATGCTGGCAGCGCGTAGCCATAGATCATTATTATGAATAATAATAAAGTCACCTGAAGAAAATTTATCAAAATCATAAATCATTGCAAATTGATACAATTTTTTGTTTATGATATTGTCTGTGTGTGTGTGTGTGTGCGTATGTTTTCAATAATTTCTCAATACATGTGGCGAAACTGGAAATATTTGCAAGCTGTCTCTGAACGCTGTGCAATGAAATACATTAGAGTGAAGTGAGGGCAGCAAAGAGTGCAAGGAGTTGCCTGTGCAACATGAGTGAGTCTGAGTTTTGAGTGCGAGTGCACATGAATGACTCTGAATTGAGTTCATTAAGTGCCACACTTTGCAAATGTTCTCTTTTAGAATTGAGTTCCTCCTCGTACTGGCTCAAGAGCTGCACTTTAATTTAGCTTGAGTATTATTCTTCGACTCTAATCGAACTGTTTCTCTTAAATTGTGTGAGACTTGTCTGAATGAGCTGTAATTGCAGTTGAATTGGATATCTGTTAAGTTGTTGATTTAAGCATTGACACTAATTGGCTCAAATTTATATTTATTTAATTTAATAAATGCTTTTCGGGTAAATTAATATATTCAGGGCTTAGAATTGCATTTCTTAATTAAATATATTCTAATCGAAAGACAAAAATAATCCGAAAATATTTAAATTTCAAAATGGCATATTAAGAATTAAAATAAATAATTATTATATCGATTCAGTGATTAGCTATTTGCCAATACAGAAATATTGAAAATGTATTTTTTTTTTCGAATGAAATGCAAAGAAATTTCAATGAGCAAAATACACTCGAGTCACAATGCTCTATTATAAATGCGTTTTCTTCTGAGTTGAGTACTTTTATGTTTACGCAAGTAAATTGAATTTTACATGCTCTGAGTGAGAAATCACTCAAATTCTCTTTACTTTGCAAAGAGTAGAGTTGGGTAACTCAATTGAAAGAGTTGTTAAATGAGTTGAATTTGCATTTGAGCTCTTGTGAGGTCCATGCTCCATTCTTGAGTTTAACAAGGAGTAGCGACTCAAATTCTGGTAAGAGATATAGATTAAAGGGCAAACGAATGCTAAACAGATGCGGCATACAATTCTTTTGAATAGATAATAAATCAATTGAATGCCCTTTAAATAAGTATTTATTTATTTATTACACCCAGCTAATATATAATTAAAATTATGAGCTAATCTAAGATTATTGCGCAATGGCTAATAAGGTTTCTTAATTCATTGTTGCCACGAAACTCATCATTATTTGTAAACCCCTTCAAATGTACGTACAAATGTATATATAGCATAGCTTACGAAGCGTAAGATGTATCAGAAGTATTTATAATCGCAAATGAAATCGATCAGCAATGAACATAAATAATCGTCAATAATAAAATTGCATTGGCAACTTTTGCGGTCGACTAACGCGTTCTCAAAGGAGAGGCAAATCCACAGAGCGACAAGCGGACAAACAACAATAAAATGAAACCATAAATTCATTTGCCACGGTTGTAGCCACTTCAAAGGCCGCCGACTTCCTCCCCGCATCATCATCATTATCCACATCCTCATCCTCATTGGATGTGCTCCACCTGCTCGTTTTGGTTCACCTTTTAATTAAAATAAAAAATGCAAGAATCACGCGCACAAAACAAAGAGTTGACGACGAAGGAGGTGTGTGGCTTTGGACTGGGATTGCGATTGGCTTTTGAAATGGGTATAATGATGATGAGTGCGCGTAAGTCACGACAACAATAAAAATTAAGTTAAAAATGTTAACACTCAGCGGACAAGGCGTAAAATCAATGCGCGTGAGTTTACTGCAATTCACAAACCAAAGCACTCAACTCAACACTTGCTGTGTATACACTGTGTGTGTACTGGCGCCGACAAAGCAACAATAAACAATTGTACACACAAGGGCTGCAAAATGAATTTTCGCTTTTAAATAATAGGCTTATAAAATAATTAAACACGCGTATGTGCTTAATGGTTCTGCTCAGATGCGGTGCATACCGTGATGGTGGCTGACATTGGTGTGTGGTTAACTTTGAAGGGTCATAAAAATATGAAAAATGCTTCGCGAATTTTGTTAAAATATTTCACAATATTTCGCAATCATTTCGAACACGCTTAAGCGGTAACAACAACCAACAACAATAGCAACGGAAAATAAATTGTTAAAAATCAATTTGCGAAACGAATGCGGTTAACTCATTTATTTGACTGCCTGTTCAACTTGTTGTCCTTCGTTTTTTTACCATACATTTATTTTGCACTCCATTTAAATTAAACGTATAACGAGCTGAAAATATGTATGAGAAACGAGTCGAATTCCAAAAGACAAGTCCAATGTCAATCTGCCACAACAATATAACATTTAATGCCCTTTGGCTTCGCTAGAATGAGACCAGATCAGATTTATTCCTCATGGCGTAAAAACTATGAGAAAACTTTCCACGTATGATTAAATTAATCAATGGATAGTTCCAAATTTAAAAATGCAAAAAATTCATAATTCGAAATAAATTTTCAGTCAGACTCGTTTATCAAAAAAATTGAATATATTTGAAAGTATTTTGGTTAGAAAGGATTGTAGTAAAATAATGTCCGTATCTCTTACCTGGCTCATCTCCAAAGGTAACGAATAAAAACTATGTTAGAATATAGAAAATAGTATCTCAGCAAACTGAATAAACCCATTAATGTGAGTGAAATGGTCAGCAACATTGATCGACACGAAGCAAAAGTTGCCTGCTGTGAAATCCGCTTAGCTGCGCCAAGGAAAATTCTCTGATGGAATGCACAATGTTGTTGCTGTTGTTGCAGTTGTTGCAGTTGTTGCAGTTGTTGCAGTTGTTGCAGTTGTTGCAGTTGTTGCAGTTGTTGCAGTTGTTGCAGTTGTGGCTGTTGTTGCTGTTGTTGCTGTTGATGCTGCTGCCCGTGTCGGTTGTTAATGATGATGGTGCGTGTTGTCTGCCTTTGTCTTTGGCACCCATCCTGGCATTGGCAGCGGCAACGTCAACGGGCTTCCGCCCACTGTCTGTCGGCTGCTGTCTGCAACATTACTCATACGCCACGTTGCTCTGGACGCAGCTTTGCCTCATTTCATTTAGTCGTCAAGTTCGAGTGCATTTGCATCGAAATTGATTGCTCTCAAAACTGCCGATACGGCAAAATTGGCAATCTGGTCTAGGTGGCACAGCAGTGCTGCTGTTGGTGCGCTGCTGGTGCGTTGCTGCCTCAACAGTTTGTTGATTAAAAGGCTGTTTAACTTAAATTGAGAGCGCGTTCGCTTATGTTTAATGCCACTTGTGCACTGCAGCGTGTTTATGTGTTCATGTTTTTTTTTTGCTGAACGAAAACGAAAACGTTTAAAACTCGTAAATGAACAGTTTTAATAGCCATAGAGCAGCAGGAGGCAACCGACAACGATCTGCAATGATTGTTTCACTTGTTGTTTTGCCTTTTCCTTTTGCGCCCTTTTTGTATGAGCGCAACTTTGCTTTTACGTTTGTTTTCAACTTTGCCTGCGCCAAAAATATTTCATAAACTGCTATAAAAAATTGCACAAAAAAGTGCCAAAAAAGTTTCGCAAATATTATGGCGAAAATGTAAATCAGAATTGAAATAATTGCTATTAACTATTTGCCATTGTTTCCAGGCAAGAAAGTTAAATAAAAGCATCGTCAATGAAAGAATGAAAGCAAAAACATCAAGGCGAACTTTGTTCGCCTTTTTTATATGGTATTTTCATTTGGATTAAGGGTTCAAACAAAAACTTTCAGGTGTAAACGAAATCAGTGCACTGATTATATATAATATTTACTGCAATGTAGGTGTAATTAAATTATATATGCTTTCGACTACTGTCGCATTATTGTAGTCAGATTTGTATATACTTTCAAGAAGCAGATATTTTTATATACATATATACCATACATATATACCACTTCCCCAAGAAGCATTGAATGGCGCGACAGCAATAAAATATTTAGCGCTCTGGAGGTGTTGGTTATTATTATTATTATTAGTAGTAGATAAGCAACATTTAGGAGCCTGGCTAGCCGCATCTAATTATGAGCTCTGACAGCAAACATCAATCAGGCGCTTCTATTGATAGCTGGCCAAAAGAGTAGGCAACAATTTGCTGTATGCTTAATATCGAGCTGCCTCAAGGAGCAATCACGATCCGAAAACATCAATCAACAGGCCAGACTGAGGCCAGCGATTGACTCACTGCGACTACAACAGACATGAACTCGAACTCAAACTCAGACCGAGAAGCTTCAATTTTTGTCTAATAAGCCAAGACATTTGTGTGTATATGTGTCAGTATGTGTGTGTGTGTGTGTGTGTGTGTGTGTGTTGGAGGCTCATACTTTTGACAGCTGCCAAACAGGCGTTGCACATTAACGGCAATTGCTTTTAAATTGATTGATTTGCTTAGCCCGAGCGCTAAGCAGTATGTGTATGTGTGTGTGTGTGTGTGTGTACTAACTGTATGTGTGTTAAAATCGGCATGATTGCATGACCATGCCTCCACGCATACGCCTACCACTGACCCACCTAACCCATTCCAGCACCCATACGCAAATCGGCTGCTCTTCGGGTAATCAAAATATGATTGCTTGCAACTAGCAGCAACTCTTTTGGGGACCCTTGGGCAACTTGCAACCGCATTAAATAAGCAATTTTCTAAAATTGCAGTGCGGCACGCTAAAAACTAATTACAACTATAAGTGGCACAAATCGTGGGTCAGCCCAGAACGACAAATTGAACAAAATACGCTTACTAAGTGTGATTATAATTGAGAAGGTCATCATCGCCACTGGCTAAGGTTAAGCAAAAAATAATTGCTGAGTTTCTTTAGCTTATTCAGTTAATGCTAATTTATTTGATTTTATTTTAATATCACTTTAAATTCCGAGTCTATTAAACTTGAGAATAAAGTTATCAAAAATATTTCGATTCTTTTTTTTGTTATACTTTTTTCAATAATGCATTTTTTAATCTATACAGATTTACCTTATAAATGTAAAAACGTGCCACATTTGTCTCTATTTGAATTTAAATAAATGCCCCATTTATGCGCCGCATTGCAAACTGTGCTTATAAAAATATTTTATTTATAATTAATATTATAAAAATATTCTATTTATAATTAAATGAGTGGAAACTATGTGTTTAGTGATACAAAAAGTGGTGGCAAAATTCGCTGCGTGAATATTATTCTGTAATGTTGCAGCTTAAATGATTTGTGGCGTTCGTTGCCACCAGTTAATATTGAAATATTATTTATAATCCTTTGTTAACCTTTAGAAGACATCTGTCAAATTTGTGGCGCAACAAATTGGCTGTAACACAATGTTGTGATATTTTGACAGTGCTTTCATTAAACTCGAGCTTTAGTTGGCAAATTGTACACATGTATTTAAGTTAAGAGGCTTTGCCAGAAGCACGAATCAAAGTAATCTGATTATGCGCTTTAGTAGCTGCTTTGTGCTTCTGTCAAATGTGCTGGCTGCAGGAAAAACTTGAAAAGGGCTGGCAACGAGTTGTTGCATATTTGAATGCGAACTTTCACACATCACAAAACTCAAATGGCCACCGCAATTCATAAACGTTAAATGAGGGCTGGTCGGCACAAAGTATGCTAATAAATTTCTAATTGAATAAGCCATAAGCACAAAACACACAACACACACACACACACACACTCACAGAGTGAGGGAGAGAGAAGAATGCCCACACATATAACTTATAATGTCATTCGAATGGCTTAAAAGCGTTATCATCTCTTTATGTTTTTCCTTATTGCTAAGCGGTAGTCGAAGCGCGAACCATGCCACAAGCAGCGTGTATAGGGATTGGAGCAAAAGAAAAATATTGTATGCATAACGAATATGGCCAACAAGCAAAATGGCAGACAGTTGGAAGGGTTTGGCACTGGACAGCTGGCAGGCGGGCAGAGGCAGGCAGGCAAAGGCAAGCAGAGTTACCGGCAGCCATGGCAGAGGACAGGCAACAGGACATGGGGACATGAGGACGAATAACCAAGCAACGAACAAGCGACGGCGCCGCATTTGCATTTGCATTTTACAAACAATTGAAAAAGTAGTTAAAGTTTTTCATGCTGGCGCTGCTTTCACTTTATCACACGCACACATACACAAAATGGCGCATAAAAGTATGCTACAAGTTTGTTTTATTTGTGGCAATCCTGCATATGCAATGATTCACAGTAGAGCTGGCACTTTTGTTTGGCTGTTTGGCATATTACCGTCACAGTCAATGCCATAGAGGTATCTACACAACCACCACTGCTTGTCAAGGTTTTTTGCTGAGGCATACACACACACAGAGAAAGAGAGAAAGAGAGAGAGAGAGAGGGAGAGAGCGTTAGAGCGAAAGAGACATTGCTGTACATCATTTTGGGCTGACGTTATGTTTTTTTTAGGAATACACTTTGCACACTTTCGCTGTTTTTCGACGTCTGTGGCTGCTTAACTTTTTATGGACATGAAGTTCATGTGCTAACCTGTGCACGTGTCCAGCTGTCAACTATGAGTTGACATATTTGCTTGCCACTCTGCGCTAACAGTTGCAGCTGTCGCATATGCTTTTGCTCATTAAACGGATTTCAAAATGAGACAAATTTTAGCTACGCCCGATTACACTAGACAGGGGTTTCTATTGTATTATGTTGGGACTGGGAGGGATCTCTGTAATAATACATTAATTCTCTCTTGATGATTAAAATCGAGTAGTTTTAGCTACAAGTACTATGTGGTAAGTCTTTTGTCTATTAAATTAAAATTGTATGGCCTTAATGAAATAGGAAATGTCAACCCGAAGTAAAAAAAAACCATTGTTTATTTTTATATTTTGTCAGTTTTATTGAGAAGGTCTTCTAAGCTTTTTCACAGTCTTATAAATTGAATCTTTTGCTTATCTAGTCTATGCATATTATCTTTTTGCTGCTGAATCTCGAGTCTTCTTTAAACAGAACAAAAATCCCACAAAATGTTGTAGTCAAGCAGTTGCTGCAAGTAATTTAGATTCAGATTGCCAGAGATCAGTGCCATTACCTAAACGGAAAGCTCCCTAGTCACTGTTTGGATATATAGGAAGGCGAATGGCATTCACTGCTCCGGGCTGATAGTCTATGCAAATTGTTCATTACTCTGACAATCAATAACTGCTTTACATTTGTGCTGAAGCTGCGCAAAGTACTCGTAAGAGCTGGCAAGAATAAAATAAACTGGCAGCTGCTGGGTCATCCCAGAGAGCGACACAGAAGAATGTAGAGTTTTGGAGCGGATGCAACAACAAACAACGCAACGCGGGCAGCAACAATGACAACAAAATATGCTGCACTCGGGGCATGCACTTAAATGAAATGCCAACAAACCAAACAGTTAAATCGGTTTGCTGGAGGGAGACTCTCTGGATCACAGCCCGGGGGGAGGGAGTTGCAACTGGATGAGCAGCTTCATTGCAGCGTATAATTGAGCGGGCGCAAAATATGCGACAAGCGACAACTGTTGGGGCGTCTGGACGAGTGGGCGTGGCACTGATATAGTGCAGCCCGACAAGCAGCCAGGCAGCCAGGCAGCCAGGCCGCCAGTCAAGCTGGGAACTTCAGTTGCGCATTGTTCGCTTCTAACAAAGATTTGCGGAAGTATGAAATATTCGTATTACTTTGTAGCTCCAAATAGAGCGGAAGTCAGTCAACAAATGCAACTCAGACAGCCACTTGATTGCGCCATGTCTGTGGGCGTTTGCCCGCAAGGCCAGCATGGGCGTGGCACCCCAGAACGTGATGCGTTCACTCACAATGACTTGTTCAATTTGTTATTGGTATTTCAAGAGCGCGAGGGCGCCAAAAAGTATGCAACATCTACAATATAAGTATACAACAGGTGCCTGTGTAGCAGGAGTATCGTGCGATTTCTATATTTATCTGATTGTGGAAAAGTAAATAGGCAGGCATAATAGATAAGCATCAATATGTCGACATTAGAATTTGTTGTTGAAGTCTTTATTCAATTAATCACAGAAAATCAATTTTTATTTAGAGAAAATTACCATTTACAGCTAAGTTAGAAATTGATAAAGAAAATAAAAGTTATATATTTTGGTTAATTCTTATGTGTCACAAATTTTGCGTTTGATTCTATTAGCAAGACACTTTCACATAATAGATAGCTGAAAACCACACAACGGCAAAATTCAATCATAAAATTTATGGATAACAATTAGTAGTTTGGATTGCACTTAAGCAGAGTTAATTTTTGATTTATTTAGTGAATGTCTGCTGTGTGTATGCTCATAAATAAAATGCCATAATTTGTGCCACATATTTGTCATCCATTAGGCGTGTGGAATGGGCAACATTTGCTATCACTTCGATGAAATGCATATTTCCCATTTAATAGTTAATTAGTGCCATTTGCTCAATTGTTAATTGTTCCTGTCATCTGGGCAAATTCACTTGACTCTCTGGCCATAATTGTTTATTGAAGCCAAATGACCGCGCAAAGGAAACGCCCCCAGTTTCTGGGAGCCGAGGCCCCAAATAGAATCGGATCTAGGCAGAGGCTGGCAATGCAGCTGTATATCGAAGGAATGCATGTTGGCTGCTGTACAATGTGCATGTGCATGAGTGTGAGTGTGTGGGGGGGGGGGGGGGGGGGGGGGGGGGGGGGCGTGTGTGTGTGTGTGTGTGTTTGTGCATGCACATAAATTGTCGCAAAGCAAACGCTTTAAGGCATTCGAGCATGGCGGGTGCTGCGGTTTGAAGCCTCAATTGCATTGCAATCTAATTTTGTGTCTGGCGTTTTGTTGATTGATGGTTAACCAGAAAATCAATATCGCAATGCTAATGAGAATGAAAACGAGAACAAGGAGAAGAACTAGAACGATAACTAAGCCTTGATTTGCCGACATGACTGGAGGAAAGATATCTGCAGACATTGGTAATGAACTGTCAGTTGGCACTTTAAATATGTCAACCTCTTTTCTGTTTGTAGTTAGGCATAAAATGCGTTTCATTGAATGAGCCTGAGCCTTTTTAGTCAATTATTAAATTGCTTATGTGGCGTCATTGACGCGTGTCGCGGTCATCGCTGCCGCCTAGTTGCATGATTGAGCGTTCATTTGTGCATTTCCCGTACCTGCCCCCACAGCAAACCGCGGCTTTCACTGTTTGTCATGCATGAGGCGGCTATTCATTAATGCACTCATTCATTTAACCATGTGTCTGTTGTGTCAATTGTCGGCCATGCAACTAATTTAATTAGATTTTAATTTATAATTGTATTTTTGTTCATATGTCTGTCATAACGTCTGTTATAAGAATCATTAGCATCTGTAAGGGTTGCTTAATTCTCAAGTTTGATTTGTCGATAAATGTTTTTAAACTGAAAATTATGATTTTCGACTGTATTTATGTAGTAATTCTGGTAATTCGAAATACTACTTCATTTAATTTGAAAAAAAAAAATTATATTAAAAAGGTAAAATAATTTTAGTTTTAAGATAATACATATACTGCACGTCAGATCCATATCAGCTGCTCGCTCAACACCCGGCACATAACTTATATATTATTTTGAATGTGTACTTGACTGGCATTCGAAGGGTATCTCATAGTCTAGCAACTGTGTGTTGCACTGCATAGTTTTCGTCATTTCGAGCGGCTAATTACAAAATGTTTTTTCAAAGGTCGCTCGCCCGCTCTGCGGCTGTCTATAAATAATAAATTGGGTTTGTATTATGTTGCATAACTTTAGGCGCTTCATTTGACATTGTAATTAGATGATTGTTTTTGTGAAAATTAAATTGCATCGCGAATGTTTAATGACCTTTGCAAATGAGTAAATGAATCGCCAATGTTGGCAAAGGAAAAAAAATATTTAAAATGTATGTAAATAAAGCGTTTAATATTGAATAGCATTTGCTGTTCGCACTTAAAGCGTATCAATGCAATGGGAAAGTCACCTTAAAGTCTCCTTATAACTACCAAATGTTTGTAGCTGCCAGCAATGGTCAGATATGTGGCCAGCTCATAGAAAATTTGTTTATATTTAATCTATAATTAAGCGGATTTATACCTTGATGGGTGCTGACAGTTGGCAACCACTCGTCAATTAATAAACTGAAAGTTACTGTTTGATTTACACATTTGCCACAACTGCGATGGATAAACTTTGAGCCGGAGCATGCATTTTAATTAATTTGACATTTTGCTGTACAATATAATTAACTGTCACAAAGAAGATATAAATGCAAATTTACAAAAGCAGAAAAATATTTAAGTAATACAAATGTACAAAAAATAATACAAGCATATAAGGAAGGATATCGCGGGTACGTCGCCCATTGCATATCCTATTATTATTAAACATTAATAATTAAAGTTGATCAAATTCATATATTTTAATTAGAAAACTCTAGTTCTCTAAACTTAACTCAATATTATTAGTCTATAGAGCAAGTTTGAGAAGAATTGTATTTCTGTATATTTAAAAATAGTTTATATTATTATGCAATATATTCGTGAAACATTAAAATGAAGCAATTCTAATTTTAATTTTATTTACTTCTAACAACGTACAAATTTGCATGGTGAATTTTTTTTTTTGAATTTTTATAATAGTCCCTGCAAGGGTATTAAAAAGCCAAACAAACATCTTCCCATAGTAGAGAGAACTTGAAAATGCGACAAGTGCAATGAAATTAATTGTGAATATTTTTTGCCGTTTGTTTTTTCACGTGTGACAAATACAAAAATTAATTGCTTTAATATAAACCGTTAGTGGCGCAGCATTAACGAGTTTGCAGAAGCAATACACAAATGTTTGGTTTGTGTGGCACCGTAAGCGTATTATGTCAGAATGTATGAAAAAAAGTGTGTGCAAATGATATAGACCAACAGAACAGAACCTGACAGATTTCGCGATTTACAGGATTAACTGATAAATCCATTTGACAGCCACAAACAAATAAACACACACACACACACACACACACACGCATTGCTTTCATTTCACATTTCAATTTGCAAATATTTATTAAATACACATAAAAATATGAAAACAACGACACGTTGAAGAGTGACAAAGGTTATCAATTAACTGTTGAGCTCAATCAAAAAAGCTGCACAAGAAATATCAGCTTTAATTTACATTCTGCATCATTATAGACAAGTGAAAAATGACATAACGTTTTTACACATGCAACTAAATGAAAATCATCTTTAGTCATAAGTTTTTTAAATATTCAATTATAAAACAGTTTAGGTCCCAAGAAAATTTCCCATGATTTCGGAATTTGACCAGTTATTTCTAAGGCAGAGAAACTTTCTAACAATTTGGGTGCTGCAACACTAAAAATCGATTGTTGACTAATTAACTGTATTTACCATTTGGCCAAAATGTGTAACTGTGTTGCTGCTGTTTGAGGATGCTTCAATGGGCACTATGAAGGACAATGTTCGTATTGCATGCCTGCAATTGAAATGTGGCACCTCCAACGCCATCGGCTCTTACAATTAACAAACAGAAGTAAACTACAAACGACTGTCAAAAGTATGTCTGTGTGTGTGTATGTGCATGCGTGTGTGTATTTGTGTGTGTGCAATATATATTTCTTTGAGTCAAAGTCGTCGGCGACGGCTCAATCTAATTTTACACTTTACTTTTGTAATTTTCTGCTTCAAAAAGCGTTGCCTGGCTGCAGGTTGTGACATACCAGTCCCGGCCCCATCCGCACACTTGCACACCCACTGGCAAATTGGCAGCCACTTGTTGCATCTTTGACTGTTTGCACAATTGCCAATGAACATTTTCGACAACTGCACCATTTGCTTTATGCATGAGCAATCATTACACTTACGTATTTATGCGTGTGTGTGCATGTGTGTGTGTGTGCGGCAATCAACGGAGTGCGAGTGTGTGTGTGTGTTTGTGTGAGTGAGCTTGCCTCCTGCTTGTATCCAATCACAACAATTGGCGATTGGCTGCCAAATATCGCAATTGCATGCCCCAAAATGGTGATAAATGAGTGCGCTTTAGTTTTATCTTCTTCATTCTGCTTGCAATTTATTTTACATACATTTTTGAGGTGTCGCCTCCCTAAATGATTGCCACACTCTCTGCGGCGTCTGTCCACCCTCTGTCTCTGCTCGTTTTGTGTACAAAGAAAACAGTTTATTCGTGCTTATTTATAATAATTTCATAATAATATACATTTTCATTGTTTTCTGCTGCTGATTTAGGATTAAAAATTGATTAACCCGATAACTCATTTTTTATTGTTATTTTTTTTTGCTTTTAGTTATTTTTAAAATGGTCGTTAGATCCGGCAGATTCTTACTTATGTACGTCTGCAACAGATAGACTATTCGCCTGCGTGTAAAACGCACATCTCTGGCAACATAGCAACGAAGAAATTTGATGCTATAAAAAATATTTGCAGTTTTAAGTTAGATTGATATAAACTGTATTAAATGTATGCATATCTAATTATATCACAGTAAAAATCCTTTCAAGAACTCATTTTAGCCGAGAATCTAACCAATGACTAATGGGATTATGTCTTAGATACATAAAAATGCGCCGCCAGAGGGCTTGAGCACTGCTTTGGTCACAGTTGTGGCACTGCTTTATTTACAGCAATGCGCACTGCTTTTTGTGTACAGATTGCTGAACTGCTTTACGCAGCAACTGTAAATTTAAAATTTAATCTAAGGAATTTATTTACATCTTTAAAAGAGTAATTTTAAATTAGTCATGAGTCATGAGTCATAACATATGAAAATGAAACAAATAAGTTCATGTTGTCGCCAGCAACCGAAACTAAACTAAAGAAATGATTAATTTCCCCATTGTCTACTCGAAAGTTTTCACTAAATTTTAATATAATTTGTGTTTTCATTAAGTTTGTTTAAGTATATACTCAAAGCATTTTAAATAATTTAAAATATTATTTATAGTTACTAAATCTTAAAGCTCAATTCAAAAGTCAATGAGAATAAATTTTAATTAAGTTACGTTTCAATTGCCAACTTTTATTAACATCCCTCATTGTAAGCTTCCCCAAATCAAAATTAAAAAGAACCCACTTCAAATTCAACCTCATATTTTTGTTTTCACTCTCCACTGCTGCTTTCACTGTTTTTGTTTTTGTTTTTATTTACCTAAGTTGAGCAAATCCGAAAACTTTCTCAATTACGCTAAAAACTCGAGAGTCTGCACATCAAGTGTCTACTTGTATACTAATCAATTATTAATGCAACTGAGCGAACTACAACTAAGACAACAATTAAAAAAACCGTTCAAGAGACAGCAATTAAGCAGCTAGGAGGACATACAGTCTAGTATGTTGATAGCGAAAGTTGCTGGGGTAAAAGGATACGTGCTTTCACGTGGACAGCGACAACGCTCTCCCAACCCCAGTCGACGCCGCGACAGGTGAGCAAATAACAACAAAAGTACGTCGACTTCATTTATGATATTTTTCTTGACTGTTGTGGCAACAATCCGCGTCGCACACTCGGCCTGGCATGCTGTCAAGGTCTGCATCGTCGCTTGGCTCACAGCGCAGCTTTTGCCTGGCACAACTTTCATAGTGTTGCAGCAGCCGCACGAAGCAGCATCGTCACCACTAACACCAGAAGCACCACCAGCATCACGCAGCAAAAACAACCACAACTAACCTTTGCTAATACAAAATTATTACAAGGGCCTTCAGCCCATCGGGTGGCAGAAATCCCCAAGCCCACTCCCAATGCCAGGCAGGAAATGCCTGCATTTTGCATAGTCAACTTTTTGGGGCTGCTCACCATGGAACAGAATATCATATTGTGATATTGTGACTTTAAAATTTTAAATAGATTAAAGATAGATTATTCTAATAAGCTGAGCTCTAGACCAAAATATCTTTAATACTTGAAAGTCAATTAATTCAAACGACTTTAATTTAAATTTTCTTTGAAAAATATATAATTTTCGAGTCTCTTTATTAATATCTTAAATTTCCTATATAATTTTGCGAAAATTCTTTTAGTTATCATAAGTATATACTTATTACACTATAACTAAATGGTAATGGCAATGGTTTAATCTAATTTTATTCAATATTTTTGATTTATACTATTTGACCATTGTATTAAAGCTTTGCCTGAAAGTTTTATAGTCTCAGCTTTAGCAGAAAGCTGTGAGCGGCAGTTTTGTAAGCTTTTCATTGAGCGTCCTTTTGTCCTGTGAGTGTGTGTGTGCTTAAGAACAGCGACGGCGTCTTTTTGGCTACCGCGATGTATACATATATCAAGAGAGAGAGAGAGAGAGAGAGTGTGAGAGAAAGAAAGAGAGCAAGTGTGAGGGTGGGATAGGTTTGACCCTCTATCTCGGAGAGCAAAGACGCCGCGGTGTCTGTTGGTTTAAGGTCTCTGGTTTCTTTAGATGCCTTTCCCAAGACAATGGAGCACCCGAAGCCAAAGCCTGGAACAACTTGGTTAATAAATAAATAACTTTTATAATTCTGGAGGAATAGTTCTAATTTCCATCTGATACAGTAATTAATATTTGTTTCAGGTGTCACCTTTTTGCCAGCATTTCATATTAGACGGCGTCACAATAATTTATGACAAGTAACAAAGTACACATTTATATTGTTGTGCATGAAAAGCATTTCCTGCTCATTTAACCCTTTGTCTTGCACCGTACCTATATATTTCTATATATTAAGCTATCATCTGTCCATCCTTCCATCCATCATTTATAAGCTCACCTGCCTAAGCGTCAATTCGTTCGATTACGAATCCTATCTCTCTCTCTATCTACTTCTCTCTCTCTTTGTGCTCTTTTCCCTTTCTTTCCTCAACATTTTTTCCTTATTAACACTCTTACTCTCGCTCTCCCTCTCACACTCTTCCTTTGGGAGCTCCTCCAAACAACAAATTGTAGTAACTTCAAACCGGCTTTTTGCAAGGCAACAACAACAGTAAAAATGCACAACAAACATAAGCGACGCCTAACGCACACAGACACACACGCACTCTCACACTCTCACACTTTTATCAGGTGATGGTGACTCACAAATTTGACAGAGAGAGCGAAAGTTTCTTGAAGCTTTGAGAGCAGCAGCGTGAGAGTCGCTCTCTCTCTCTCTCTCTCTTGCTCGTTCGCTCTCTCTGCCTGGCTCAGCTGCTGTGTATTTGTTGTCATCGTCGTTTGCTGTTCACGTGGTTTGCTTTCCATTCGTTTTTTGCTGCTATTGCTTTAGGCCATGTGCAGTCCTAGCACACACACACACACACACACAAACTGGCAGTTATTAGCGTTTGGCTTTTTTGCAATTTAGGCTTTGAGCGCTTGACAGCAGCAGCAAACGCTCAGTTGGGCGACAGTCTCTGCAAACGCTACACACGACGAGCTGAAGCGCACCGAATAGCATTCAGCTGCAACTGAAATGATGATATTGGAAATAAATTTGTGTGAAAATTAAATACAGTCTTTGCAACTGTCAGCTTCAGTTTGGCTACGACTTGGCTGATACGCATGAAAAGTAGAACACCCTGTGTGCGCAGTGTGTGTGTGTTACCAAAGAAAAGTGTGTGACAAAAATTTA
Organism: Drosophila atroscutellata; assembly: GCA_035041605.1. NCBI lineage: Eukaryota > Metazoa > Arthropoda > Insecta > Diptera > Drosophilidae > Drosophila > Drosophila atroscutellata. The sequence goes on along the minus strand of JAWNLA010000137.1, from coordinate 1,362,062 downwards.
CTTAAACTCAAATAATTTTCCATTTTGCATAGTAATACAAACTATGTGCAAATGACACAAAAACAGCAATAGCAACAACAACAACAACACCAATAAGAAATGCAAAGAAAAGTGTTTTTGTTTATGTTCAGATTAAGTTAAAGGATCTTCTTTGACAGCAGCAGAGAACAACAACTACACAAATGTAGCGTCAAAGGTGAGTGGCTTAAGGCAACAATTTTGATTCAGGTATGTCCTTTACAACAACAACAACAAAATTTCCCCTGAATCAGCAGCAGCCAATCATTGAACGGCGGTACAGCCACAGCTTTGGCATTGGGCCCCATGTTGTTGCTGCATCTATTGTCGCTAAATGTCAGGGGCATGTGCACCCAACAATGTGAGCCGACTCAGCATGTGATTTCCCCGCATCCACATTTGAGTTAACATTAACATTGTCCCGTGCCGTTTCCCGTTCCCATCGATAGATGCAGTCCAAGTCCAATTCTCAGACACAACTGCTGCAATAGCGTGTGGCACGAGAATCCTTCGCCGGCTGCTGACCACCAAATTAAGCAGACATTAAATATAATTATCTGGCAGGATAATTTGGGTTTTTTTTGTTTTGTTTAGTAGTTGATAACAGGCACGCATGAAGCAAGCAACCCTAGAGCCACTGGGCAGGATATGCAGGCACCTGCATCGCACGCTCACTCGTCCTGCGGTCCTAGCTGCTTTAATGTGTTGGGCTGATGATGTCGAATAATCGGGAGAGGCAGCCAAATTCCGGCTAAGAAATGCCTAGCGACAAAAACTTTTAATGAGATTTTTGCCTAAAGTTTCGCTTTCGTTTTCATTTTCGTTTTGTTATTTCGTTTTTTATTCGGTGTTTGAGGCAAAACAATCGAACGCATTGCTTTAAAAACTTCGCAACGAATCGGCAGCTGGAGAAAATGTAAAATAAGATTAGCCCTGCGGGACATGAGAAGAGGGATGAGGGTGGGGCAACAAAGACAAGCGTATACAATTTTACCTAGTGATAGTTTCATTCTTTTTTCCGACTGTAGGAAAGTGCTGACCAAGCGCCAGGAAATCATCCACTCACCCTGCTACCCACATCTCACGTGCATTGAAATTAAAAATTAATGTTCACTTATTAGAGAGTTCCGGCAATGGGCAGTCTCGAGCTCTGGTAGTTAAATTAAATTTCCACGCTTCCTTTGAGATTACTATATATGCCTTAATGGTCAGCCGGGGCCAGATTCGTGCCAGTGGCAAGCAGAAGATTCAATAATAAACTAAATATGTAATTTCATAAAGTTCATCGTAATCTGTAAGTTTGTTTTCAGTTGAATAAAAGTGTGGCAGATCTGTTGATATTTATATGCCCTGATATAAAATCGAAATTTAGCATTAATAAATTCAAATATAAGTACATATTAATTTATATTATATATATTTTTATATTTGTGGCAAAACTTTGTTTTGAAACCAAAGAAATTAATTTCCTTACCTTTAATTCTATTCAAATAAATTCCCTGGAAACGTAAATAAAATCTACTCACCTTGAATATCATTATGAATTTGACAGGCAGCTCTTACGCTTAATTATTAAGTTTAAGGATTATCGAAAAATTAAGTTCCTCACTTGTTTTTTGAAAAATGTTTAAGTGGAGATCTTAAGTTATTTATTTAAATTGCAAAAGTTTGACGGGTTAAGGAATTTGGCACAATAATCATTTTCGTTACCGCTTCCCAAAGTTCTAAATGGAAGCGGAATTTAGTAGAGATCAAAATGTTAAATTTTCTTTTAGTTTTCTTTTGATTGAATTTCCCAAACAGTTATTTGAAATATCTTTGGGATGCTTCTAAAATAGACCCGTTTGCAGCAATTTAAGAATTCCTTTAAATTTAATTTGGAAAGGATACTTTTGTATAACTTATGCAGCATATTTTCGCTCTGTTGCAGCTGTTGTTGCCTTTCATGCCACACTTGCCACGCCTAATGCATTTTAATGGCTGGCAGATGACGACAGCTAAAAAATAAAAATATTTTTGTGTATGCAATGGCTAAAATCTCATCCAGCAAACATTTACTCAAAATCATGCTCACACCAACGCACGGGCCGAGCCGCAGAGAGTCGCAACTGAGAATAGAAACCAACACAAATTGGTAGAATGTGGGATTGCAAAGTCATGAAATTAAAATTGCATTTAATTTTGAGACCGGTGCTTGCTGGTGGTGCGGTTGGTGTGGATGGTGCTTCTGATGCTGCGAAAAATAGTGCCCTGTTTCTTTTTGTGTTGCATACTTTAGTGCTGACATTATTTTTGACTGTGTGCATCAGCAGCTGCAGTCCGTCCACATCCCTGTCCATGTCCTTGAATCTGCCTGCGCACTCTGCGCCTGCGTTCACCTTTCACTTTTTGCACAGTGGGACACCAACTGCGTCCACACAAATTTATTGCAGCTCTCAAAGCGCCAAGTGCAGTTTAATGCTGCAGCTTTACCTAGGCCCAGACCCGCGTAGCAGATGGCTACTGACCGCTCAATTAACACAGCGCTGACCTTCTGTGGCAACACACAACACACCACAGATAACATAAAACACACAACAGACGACACACGCGACACACGCATCAATTACGCGGCACTTTCTTTGAGAGAGTCTCGTCGGAGAGACTAAGCTATTGGCTCCCACGCTGAGCAGCATCGGGTTTATTTTTATTACACTTGATTCCATATATATATTTGAACGTGTGGTCTGCTCTGGCGACGTAAGCACGGTCAATTTAATTGATCCAGCGCCACTCGAGCCAAGCGGCAAATGGCAATAATATCAGCAGCAGCAGCAGCAGCATCAACGTATATCAAGCGATCGATCAGCGGTTTGTGGCACTCACATGTGGCGTGCACCTTCAGTCTCACGGCTCGCGATCTCCGGTTCAATCATTGCTGCAATGCCAACGGCGACGTCATGCAATCGATTGCAAACGTCTTTCTTTTTAACATGAATTTCTATTACGCTCTGCATAATTGGCCCGATTTTAACTTATGACTGGGCGACCAGTGATTCAATTGACTTAATTGAATTTAACCTGCCACCAATGATGATAGCCCTTGCCGTGTAAATTGAATTATGTCGCTCTGTTGATATTGATAAATGGCACTACTGCATTTGAATGATGTGAAAGCATATTGGGAGGCCCCAAAAGTAAGTGCGTGCATGCTGCACAGCAACCACACTTCAAATTGAGATCAATAAGTGCCCATTAATACTCAATTCAATGGACAATTGCAAATTTAGATTTATGTCTGGTAGATGTGTCTGGAAATGTGCGGAAATTAGTACCATCGAGCTGAGGCAACGTCGCATTCACTTTAAGTGAGAGTTTCTTTCATCTCAAAGATTATAAATGACTCAACACGTCATCAATGCATCCACCAGCCTTGTCATATAGTAATAATTTATTTATCGTAAACAAAGCATAAAGTTTAAGTTATATCAATTCGCTAACTTCTGACAGGCACTTATTCATTCGCGCTGTTCGTATCTGTATCTAACTTGCTCAAATTTAAAAACTTTTGGTAGTGGCACACACAATTTAAAATTCAAATTAAAGCACATCTTAAGAGAAACAAATGAATATCTAATATCTATCTATTTTATTATCTTTTATTATTTACTTAACTCTCATAAAACTGATTCAGCATTACTAACTAGTGGCCTAAGTAATAAAGTTACGCTTAGAGCACTGTGAAAAATATTGGTAAATATTGTATAGATGCAGAAACTAGAAACATGAACTCTATATCCTCTATTGAAAGGTTCTAACATAGACTGCATACAAAGTGCTTTGGTAGGCTTATGCAAAACTCTTAAAATATCTTAAATTATTTCCACTTAGGCTTATCCCATCCAGGTACATATTTGCTGCTGCAAGTATCTCTCTTACTTTGAGAAGAGATGTATCTCGATAAGAGTCCTCTTCCACTATTTTATTATTGCAACAGTATGTAAATATAAAAATCGTAATAATTAGCCACTTTTTCAAATTTTCAAAATAGGTTAATAACTTTAGTGTTTATATTTTGCCAGTTGTTCACCTAAGATAAAGACTTAACTCCCATGCAACTAAATATGAATTTATTCTAGCCGTACACTTTCCCCAACAAATTAACGATAGATAATAAATACGTCACAATCTTCCACTAATTGTACCATTTTTTTATGGTAGTATAAATAAAGTATCATTAACCAATATATCTTTGAGTCGATCTTCACAACTTCCACTAATTATTGGTATAGCCAAGGTCATAAACATAACGGTAAATAGGCAAATTTGGGGTTATTATTTTTAAGCAGCAAATATTATGAAACCAATTACACGCCTCATTGCTTAGCTACCTCTCCAGTCCGCCCACAATCTGTGGGCTGTCAGAGCGCATTACGAAAACAGATGTGGTCTTGTTGTTGTTGTTGTTGTTTACACGTGTATTAATGAACTTGATTCATCGATTCGCGTGAAAAGACAACGCAGATCCACTCACCTGTGAGATCGAGCGATAAACAACAGCAATAATTGCAAGCATGGGTGAAATTATAAAATATTTACATCATTTGCTGAAAATAATAACAATAATTTTAATAAAATAAATACCCAGACCGAGTCCGTCTTAAATAAATATGATAAGTATTCACAGAATTTTACGCAGGCGTTTTGTGAAAACTAATTAACATGAAAATTGCGCATGACTTCATTAAGAGAACATCACCCATCAGCATCTGGTTTGCCATTTAGCTTGGTTCAATGAATTACGCAAAAGACCAACTACACGGAATAAAAAAGGACACTTTTAAGAGTCTCACACATTTTCAAGCCGTTGACGTTTTAAAGGTGTAGCCAAAACAAATTGGCACTCACAACTGTGACAGGTTTTAAATAGCAGATGATATTGTTCATTTGCGAATTAAGCTGGGCATGTCATAAATATTTCAATTAATGTTTCGACTGGGCCCAGAGTCAAAAGCCAGCAGCGAGTTGCTAAGAGCCCAGAAACAGCCTGAACCCTGGCAAATTGTTGTATTTATGTGCACTTATCCTTCAGACGCACTCTTTTCGTTGCTCATTTGCTTTCCGCATTTAATGGCAGGCCCTTTTGTTGTCGTCATTGTTCCCATACCTTGTATCCAAACATTAGGTAAATGGGGCATCATCGAGTTCAAAACATGTATGTAACAGCACTTGTCAAGGATTTATGTACATATATATATTAAATACCGTTTTACTTTCTCCATTTTGTTGAAGTATTTAACAGGGCATCTTGATAGAATTATCTATAAATTGGACAGGCTTATAAATTTCTCAAAATAATAAATAAATTCTCAAAGATATTGTAATCTTGGTAACAAAAATATTTGAAAAAGGCTTTAAATATAATTTTGGTAAGAATTTATTGTTAGATTTTGTTGCAAAATGTATTTACATTTATTTTTATTTATATTTTTATACTTAGAAGAGATACATATTTCATGGACAGCCTCATAAGTTTATCAAACGAAGTCCAGGGTATCTCTTAGTCGCATAGTTGTTGTGTTTATTGTAGTGTAGTTGTAGCACACGTTTTATACAAAATAAATATTGCATACTTTATGGCACGGCAAAGGCAACAACAAAGTTGACTTTTCGTCATCGCCGTTGGTCTTTGTGCGTGCCCCAAGTATTGTCGCCATTTTATGACCCAACAACCACAACAACAAACACAACAGGAGCATAAGCGGCAGAAGGCAACAACAATGTAGATTATGTATCGCGCTGTGCAAATTTGCCAGCCTCTCAGTTCCGAGTGTATATTTGTGCGTTTCGCTGCTATATTTGTATACTTGCCACGATATTTAACATGTGGCATTGATTTTATGGCCACTGGCAGTTGGCAGCCAGAAGCGGTTAGACTCTCAAGTGTTGTCCCAAATTAATTGCCGAATAGGTGTCAAAAGGCTGCCACTGAACGCATTAGCGCTGTGTAAATAATATATATGTATATATATATATACTTCACCTAAATTGCAGCTTGCTTAAGAAGTGAAGAGCTCAATTTGCTGTTCCTGTAAGCCAAAAGTTAATTAACATAGTTTTAGTTTTCTGAAGGCTTAAGCTTACATCATGTTAGCACTTAAAATATATATTAAATATTATGAATAAACAATTTCAATTTCATTATTGCATAGATATTTGTAATACGCATAAGGTAGTAATTTATAGAATTATTCAAGCTACTTAAAGTCATTAAGAATTCCATTAGCAACATTTGGATAATAGCACCTCTTCAAACGCCTCAAGCTCTGTTTCAAATGCGATGCTGTATAATTTAATAGACAGTTTTAACTAAGTCGCCCAAGCATGGCGAATGTGACATTATTCTCATATTCGGCTCATTAAATGGTGCATTCATGCGGCCAAATAACTATGGCCTATAATCTATGATATTGACTAAAATAAAAACAAATAAATAACCGCATAATACTCTCAAGAGTGGCCAATCAATCATGGTGCTCAGTTTGTTTTATTCAAAACACGAGTAATTAAAACCAAATTTGTTTCAAGTGAGCCTGTTCTCAGCTGCACAATCATTTGTGTGTGGCTATGCGAATGAGTTTGGTATTTGAACTAAAGTTGCCATGAGTGGCTGAAACGCAGAAAAGGCAGCAAACCGAAAGAAAAATACAATGAAAAGCTATTAGGTTAAATGGGCGGCCAGAAGCCGATGAAGATGAAAATGCAAAAGAGGAAGAAGAAAAATGTTGGCTCGTTGGAGCAGGCAAATGCCTGCCAATAACTTTTAAAGCTGTCTACGGCACAAAATAAAATGAATCAAACTCTTGGTCTACCTCAAAGAGCCAGAAAAAAGTTAAGAAGAAGATGTTCAAGAAAAGATAAAAATATTTGCATGGAATTTAGATAGATAGACGATTAAATACCCTGTGATGAACTGAAAACAAAAATAAAATAAAAAAAACTAACTCAAAAATTGTCTTTAAACTTTTTTTTATTTTTTTATCGATGGCTTTATATTTATTTAGCTTAACATCTGAAACATTAATATCCATGAGCGTATTCAAAGCTTGTGCATTTTGAAATCTGAAGCTGAACTCATTTGGTCTAATTTGAATAATGACATGCATTGGGTACTCGACTTTAATGGCAACACTCTGCTCATCGTCAGCATCATTAAGTGTACGCCGTGTGCGCTTCTAATTGCTATTTAGACATTTTCTGCCTGATTTGTCAATTTTAATGAGCGTTATTATGGCGTAGCAGATGCCAATAGACAAGAAGCCGCTGTCAGTCAGGACCTGTTCAGGCTACCCAAGCAGATGGCCAAAAGCCAAGGGCAAGCTACGCAATTGCCTTGCGTTGGAGAAGGGTCTGCTGCGAACCAGCTAGCCCATCAAGCCACATATAAACACGCATAAACACACACAGACACACACACTCATACACACACACACACTCAGATAAGCACACCAACCCACAAATAAACACAGACACACATACACGCAGAGAAATCCGTATACATAGCCAACTATGCAGGAAGGCCTCTGCGTTTTGTCGAAATTGAATTCGTTCATGATTGATTGCGCATACGCCATGTCCGCCCGTGAGCCCTTCTACGCCTCCACAGCCCCGGCCACTCGTCCGTTTGCCTGTGCGCCGCAATGTAGGCAACACTCTTTTGAAACACCAATGCCATCAGACTTTTGCTACCCACATTCAATTCCACACAATTCGGTTAAATTTTGTTTCAATTTCAATTTATCTGCGTTTTCTCACCGTAGCGCAACACACAACACACAACACGAAACGTTTTCAGATGCCATCCTATATTCACGGAGTGTGGAGCAAGCTAGGTGGAAAGAGGATGCCAAAAATGCTAGTGGTGTATTGAACTTTCATCGAATTATGCTTAGGTCGTGTGGCGTTGTGGATTGAATTTTGCTTAATTCTGTTTGCATTGTGTGCGTGTTGAACGCGCCGCACAGATATTGACTCCTGACTAACTACCAGACTGACAAACCGACAAACTGCCAAGCTGACTGACGACAAGCCTTAGAATTTGATGCTTGCTCTGTTTGCCAGCTGCCTGTTGCTGTTGTTAATTTTATTAATTCGTTATGTATCTGCGTGGGGGCAACGAATTTTGACTGTTTGCTGATGGATTTGAAATGTTGAAAGGAATTATTTCAATACGTATCAAATAAATGCAAGAATTTCAATTAGCTTGCAACAGAAATGTAACAAATAATTATTGGAAAATGTTACACAAAGAAATTCCAGTAAATCATTGGAGAAGAATCTTATATACTAATAGTTTGCAATTTAAGCACTCTTGCCACCATTAAAAAGACAGCTTATCTCTCATGTATTACATACATATATATAGACAAGAAATTCAAATGGTAACAGCAACTTTAAGATTCAGCAGTTAAAGTTTCATTAAAGACAATTTGAAGCTTCAGTTCTTATACGAATAGTTGCATTGGTTGGCTTATGTCTCTTAAATACAATAAAAAAAATAAATATTTGTGTATCCTTTATTACATTTTTTCATTTCATAATTTAAATATGTTTTCAAGTGTTTTTTAATTTTTTATGTACTCCAATTTGTCTTGAGGGAGAGTTTGAATTTTAAATTTCACTTCATTCACTTCAATTATTAATTGTGTTTTATTCAATTAAAATTTTAAATTGTTACTTTTTCAAAACATTTTTTCTTGAATTTCTTACTGTTTTTGGCTCTCATTTAGTAAACATGTTTTTATCTGTGACTTTTTAATCGTTTCCTTGATAAGCTGTATCAGCTGTTTAAGTTAAATCGATCTCCTACAAAATATTAAGCCAACAACTAGAGAACTGCTTTTTTTTTAAGCACATTTGAATATTTCTTTATATTTTATGCGACTGCAATATTTCTCTTCTGCATTCACTTGCAAGTTTGCTTATGCGGTTTGTGCGCATTGACTGTGCCATTTTTTTACTCTTGGCATTGAAAATGTCACAGAAGTTTTTTATGCGCTCCAGCATATAAATTTTCACGCACAATTGTTGTAAAGTATTTAATTTAATAGTTTGTGCTTGTGACCGCTGCTACTACTATTTTTTATCTTTTTTTTTTGTTTTATTTGGCTGGTAAGGGATACAAATCTTTTTAAGTGTGCAAATTTCGGTCGACATTTGTGCATGTTTTTTACGACGAGCATGAATAACAATTTGCAGCCAAATGCAATTTGTAAACAGCGTTAGCGTGACTGGGGGAATGTGGTTGTGTGACCATGCCACTCCCAGTGGCACACTAGAGGAACCAACTGGAAACCAGTGGCGTTGTCTGTCAATTTTTGTTAAATGGTTTTGCAAACATTCGACAGCATGTTCAACAGTGCCGAAGCTCTAAAGAGGCAGATCAAATATATACATGGTGGATGGAGCTCCATATCGTTGATACGAGGTATATTTATGAGCATGTGTGTGTGTGGATAGAGCTCAATAGCATTGGTGTGCAGTTTGTATATGTGAGCTTGTTTGTGTGTGAATGTGCGTAAGCAAATGGTGTTTGCGCTCTCTGACAACTGAAATGCGTGTGGGTGGATGTCTATCCATATATACATATATATACCTACATATATAGAGCATACACTGAGCACGGGTGTCTATTTGTTTCTTCGAATCGTTCCCAACCGAATCCATTACCAAAAGCCCGCAGTCCTTGTCAGCAGCGCCAGCTGCATTTAAATTGCATTTTGAATTGACTTGAAGAACGCAAAAATTGTTGAGCAATTCAACAGTCTAACTCTATGCAGCATCTACCGAAAATAGCCACTAAAATCCATTTGCCAAATTTTATTACCATCATTTCCCAGAATAAAGGAATAGTCAAAAGACTATCTGTCTGCTACAAAATCAGAGTAGTTATGTGATGACAAAGCGATAAATAAGTTGGCAAATTGATTGGAGCAGATGCGAATTAAATATATACAAACGGTAAGCAGAAAAACTTAATTGTTATTCGTATTCATTGGCAGTTTGAGTTTGTTCTGATCGATGGCCAACCAAACGCATGCTAAACCAAATAAGAGAAAAATAAATTCATTGAGATTGACGGCAAGTGTGCGCATCTGAAATGTGTGTTTGAGCCAACGAAACATTTCCCCCGCACATTTCCCCCCCATGTCACCATTTTATGTCACACATGCAAACACACACACCGGAACAGACAATCATTTGTGTTTGGTTTCTGTTGTTGCGGTGGGAAATGCTGTTTTGGCACTGTAAATAATTGTGAAAAAAAATATATAAAAAAATCAATTGTCAGCTCATAAATATAAAATGAGTTGAGTGGGAGAGATGGAGGACAAAAGCGAGATGACAACATAAATTGCGCTTATTATTCGCTATTGCTTTTGGCTGCTGTGGCAGCAGCAGCTGCCGTTATTGTTGGCATTGTTTTTGGCACAGGTAAATAGAGCTAATTCCATTTCAGCTAAATGTATACTTGACTTTATTGAATTAAAAACAATTAATACGTGGCTTGCGCCTTTAGACCGTTTACTTGATTGCAGTTGCCCGTTTTGGGCCTATTAGCAGAGTTGAGCATATTAAGTGGGAAATTGTTCTCAGTGTTGTGATTTTGCGATGCTTTTCAGCAGCATAGAAATGCCCCTGCTGCACGGTTGCACTGTTGCACAGTTGCTCTGCTGTTGCTGTTGCTGTCTGCTTATCGTGAGTGCTCTTTGGGGCCTATGGGGTCTAAGTGCAGCCTCTCGAGTAGTTCGGGCTTGAGTCCGAGCAAGAGCCTCACTTCTGAGGCCACTGAGGAGTGTTGCCTTCGCTGTTGCTTTGTCTGTGGCCTTTGACATGTGCCGCTTGTTTGAATTTAATTTATTGTTTTGCCTGAACAACTATTTGCTCTTTAGGCAGTCTCTCTGTCCCTGTCTTTACTTTGTGTTTTGTCTCACTCCACCTCTCTCTCTCCCCATTGTTGCTATGCTTATTTGGCGCAGTGCCTGTTCTGTCGGCGTAAGTGTCGCAACTATGTCGCATTCGCTGTTTTTATTGCCAAATATTTTTTGCGCACTTATTTGCGCTAATTTAATTTCTTGTGTAATTTCATTTTTATGTAGTCAACGTACAGCGACAGCAAACCCATCCGGCTGTTATTTGCCTTGAGGCGAACTTTGTCAACAATTCCGCGCACAACATTGAAAATTGCTGCTGTTTGCAAAAAAGGACACAGGACCATGGCACAAACAGCGCATCATTATGAGCACAAACCCCCCTGTTCCAGTGCTGGATGCGGGGGCGTGTCAGTGTGTGTCACTTTAACGAATTTTTGCAAAAGCAAAAATAAAAAGAAGCAGTCCTTCCCCCGTCCTGCCACCTCACAAGTATCTTGAGGCACTCGGCGCTCTTGGGCTTTAGGTCAAGCGTCTTTGTCCTCTTCCATTGCCTACTTTTAGGCGCACTTTGCGCCGCCATTTCCAGCAAATAAATAAAATTCAAACCCACACACACATACACATACATATAAACACACGTAGACACTCCCACAGAGAGACTCTATTTTGTGGCGCCTGCAGGCGACGGCTCAGCCACTTAACATAATTCACGCGACTGTTGTTAGATGGCGCCACTGCCGAAATGCACCCAAGCCAAGCTGCTTGTTTCCACAAATGTCAAAGTAGCATTTGCCCCAAATTGATGTTGATAATTTACCATTCAATGCAGCCAAATGACAAAACTTTAAGCGTCCATAACAGTTATAGTTGTGGTGATTGCAATAACATAGCAGTTAGTATTTTTTATTGGTACTTCAAATTGTATCCATTTGTAAAATTATTCCATCCTAGCTTGGCCAATGTTGAGCTATATGTTTGTAATGAGTTTCTATGAAGGGCTTAAAGACCATGCTTCAGTTAAATCTACTGCGCCATTTCCTACGATGTGCCTTGTGGAAATTACATTCCCATCTATCAGCGCTCAATCTATCTAGATAATATCTGTTATTTTTATGATGCATTAAATTAAAGATTTTTGGGAAATAAGCAATAATTGTATGGCAAACATAATTTTTCGCAATAGTAATTGAAAGCTTAAATCAAATTTCGGAAAATACTATTTTTAAAGTCAATTTTAATCCTTGGATTTATTTATACAAGATGCTGAGCAATTATCATAAAATGACTAAATTGGTTCTAATATATGTCTACTGAAATCATAATTGAGCAATAGCTGATTTTACGCATTGCTTTAATACATATAAAAGTGTGTGATAATACGAATTTTAAATATTTCCAAGTATATTTTAAATTTTGTAAATATAAGTTTTCTTATTTGTGCATCTATAAAATTGTGGTTGACAGTCATTTCATATAAATTTTGATGACTCAACTGCCTTATTATCTGCGAGAGCCATAACCCTTATTTTTCAACTAGTTAGATTCCGCATAGGTGTAAGTTGAACTATTCGTTAGTTGTGATTATATACATAAGTATTTGAGCCCATGCGCTTGGTTGGCTAGCCCGAAAAATGTTCGCTGCCCATATTCTGGACTCGCTTACGAGGCAAAGTTTAAATACAGTTCAAATGATTGGCCCAACTTTTCTGGGGGCAAAATAAAAGGCGAACTTGCATATATATGCATATATAGATAAAGATAAAACATAGAGAGAGAGAGAGAGAGAGAGAGAGAGAGAGAGAGAGACAGAGAGAGGGAGAGATGAAGACAGAGAGAAAGGTAGGGTGTCCAGAGATAGTAAACCTACACGTGAACGTTTACAGCATAGAGAAATGTTTGCATTAACATGCAAAAGTGCAGCTACCCACACATGAGACACACACACACTCACAATTCATACAAGTGACACACACACATGCACATTCAGAGCTGCACATGCGATAAAAGTTTTGCCAGCGCACATTATTTTCACATGCGATGGTCGTGATGCATTTTGGCAAGCGCTCAAAAGTATGCGATGGAAAACACGTTGCTGGCCAACAGAGCACATCAGATTATGCATACATACATATATACGCAAATGTTGTATGAGTGTGAGTGTGTTTGTGCAGTGTGTGTGTGTGCGTTCCTTGCGTGCGAATGCCAAGATTTGCGTAAGATTTTGGCTAAGTTGCGTGCCGCTTAAATAGAACTTGCAACTTTATCTTGGCAGCCAAGTCGTCGCCAGCTAAGCCGCATTGCAGCAACTTAATTAAAAAGGTTCACACTGCCAGATACAAATTGACATAGAGAGCGAAAGATAGAGATAGAGAGACTTTGTTAAGTGCTGTGTAAAACTAGGAAGTAAGTCAAAAGTCAACGCGCATAAAAATCTCTCGACACGCGCGTGTCTAAAGCACAACGCACAATTCGCGACCCAAACGTTTAATTTGTCAGGTGCGCAGAGGGGCAGGGCGGGGCTTGCCGGAGTCTGGGGCAACTTGGCGTGGACCCGTATAAATTGTCATGCTTCAAGACGCTTTGACACAAACTGGCAGGCGGCTACTGCCACTGTCACCAATTCAGATACACAACGTGGCAGCAAAAGTGTGTGGCATACTTTTCAGCGCCAAAACGGAAATGCTTTCGCAAAAACGGCAACTAACAACATGGCGACCGACAGCAACACTAACAACAGCAACAACAACAACAACAACAGCAACAACAACAACAACAACAGCATCAAAAAAGAAATCACAATAATCTGCCCAGTTTTGCTGTATTTTCTCTTTTTGTGTATTTCTAGGTCTGTCTGTCAAGCGACGAGTTGATTTTTGCTACAGTTTCCCTTTTGTATAGTATATAATTTTATTAGGACATGTGTTAAGCATTAAAGACGATTTCTTCGAGTCTCTGAGTCGATAAACATGTACGACTGGCTGCCTGTCTGTTTCAGCATTTGTTACTAGGCTCTAAATATTTGTACAGCTGCTTAGTTACAACATTTATTAAGTATAAGTCTATTTCTTGTTGACCTACAATATTGAACAGCTTGTGAGGCTACTCAGCTTCGATTGCGGCGTCAGCAATATAAATTTGTCTTTCGCTGGCTCCAGCTTGAGTGCTATTTATTTTTTTTGTTCATCGATACATTTATATTTTGAATCCCTTGCATATTTTTCTTCAGGGAGAGGCTCACAGTGTCCGTTCAGGCATCCCTAGAGTTTGAAGCAATATTTGTACAAAAGGCTCCACTTTTACTAGGTTTAAACTTTGAGGCAACAGTCTTTATTATCGTTTTAAAATGTTTCCATGCTAGATATATTTAATTTATTTTCAGAATGATTCAATGCAAATATTAACTTGTCATCAACTACTAAAATAATTCAACAAGAGGTTCAAATAACATTTTTCAATCAAATTGTCTGATAGAAAAAATAAATAAATAAATATTAAATAGTTATACATTTAAAAGAGCCAACAGCGTATTCTCTGTTCGGGTAGGCGAAAGATACTTTTCACTGGCATTTCCTTTTGCTGTTTCTTTATAATTTTGTTTTTTATCGTAATTTCTGGGCATTTGTTATTTGTGGCTGGGGTTTTGGCGCAAAATGTGCCTTTTATTTTGCAAATTATGGTCAGACAAGAGCAGCAAGAATAGCTAGCCATGGCAATAATGTTTATGGCCAACCATTTTGGCCGCTGGCCGCCATTTTATGCAATTTCTTTTGTCGCATTAAAGTCGCAGCCGCAGCAGAGTCTTCCAAGTAGCCAAGTAGTGATTTAGTGCTTATGGCAAGTTTATAAATTAAATTTAATGAAGCAGCAAGTCAAACTATTACCCAGTATTTTCCACTTTCGCTATTCTGCTCATGGTGCGCTGCATTGATTATGCGCCAGTCATTTCCCCCACACCCACGCACACACACACACACACACACACACACTTTACACACCTACACATGCCCCGACTGTGCCAAACATGATTTAGGAGCGGAAACTTTTGTTCAATACTTAAAAGCATCCAAACTGAATTGCCCTCGCAGACTGAACGACTGCACGTTACGTTGCCACCCTTGTGTGTGGATAAAGTCATTTGAAAACATATGACTGGCATTATGCAATAACAATAACAAGATAAGAGCATTGCCAACGGCATCGAAAGCCCAATTGGCAAATATAAATGTCGCACACGCATCAATTACGAGTGTCTCCCACAAAGGCCAACCAAAAAGTAATTATCGGCAACTTGTGCCAACGACGATCCAAAACAACCAAGCAACAAAATGTTTTAAAATTCAATAGACATATACACACATATACACACACACACACACCGACACATACACGCACAGACAGGCAGCAAGAAAAGCACCAACAATGAAACGCCTGAGCTTATGCAACATAATCCTAGTTTATGACAGTTGGGGGCCCCTCCTTGCAGGTTTGTGTTTGTGCGTTTATGTGCCCATTTGGAAGCAGCAGCTGCTCAACCAACTGTACAAACACACCAACAACACACACACACACAAATGCAAACACAAACAAATATACATATATACAAACGCATACTTTATAAAGAGACTGCCAACAGAAAGTGGATCGAATATGCCAGAATAAGGAAGTGTATTGAATTTGTGGCACTTCTCCTCTGGGATTCCTTGTCAAATTCAACATGTATTTAATCAATTTATGTATTATGTATGTGTTTTTATTAAATTAAAAATATTGCTAATATACTTAACAGTTGGAGTACTGGCTGCAATGCGCTACGACTAAGTACGTGCAGCAAAAATATACAATATACATATATATAGATACATAAAAAGATACAATGTATATATACATACATACATAGCTGTTGAAGTTTCTTTTAGCAAGTTGAATAGTTTACCAAAAAAAGAGACTCAATTCATCCTCCTTGGATTGCTGCTGTCAACAGTTGATTATTGCTTTTGCTATGTTAAAATGTGAAGTTGTTCATGAATGAAAAGTTTCAAAGAGATTTGAGACTGGTTAAGTTATTTAGAACCTCATTCTGCCTCAGTGTGCAACACACACTGAAAAGCCATACACATGTACACACATATGTACTACATAACAAGTGTCATCAGCACAAAAGACACGCCATGATATGGGATTGCTGTTGCTTGTCAGTTTCGACATACATATATAAATATATGGATATGACCCCGGTTCGTATCTTGGTGACGCAGCCTCCGATTTCCAATACTTCTCCTCCTCTGCAGCCCGCAGGCCAACGTTGTTTGTGTATGCCATAATTGAAGGTTTCTTTGTATTGCATCCTAAAAAGAATAAAATCATAGTAGTCAACGGCATTCTCAAAATATATTGCTATGTAGCAGGGATGCAATCTAAATTGCAGCCTCAATTAGAGTATAAATATTTGGCAATTGTGTTGTTGGTTTGGGTTGGGTTGGGTTTTTAATGGGACTAGCTGGCAAAAGTTTTGAATGCAAGGTCACTCACTCGCAGTGAGCCCTTTTCGCTCGCTCGTCCCATGTGCTGGTGCTCCTCAGAGGAAAAGGCACAAATTACGGAACAATCATGCAAATATGCGGGCGGCTCAACACTGCATACATATTTTGGGGCTGCTGAATCAGAGGCGGCAACAAGCCGTTAACAGTTGTCGTCCGATTCTGTATCCTGGCCCTGACATTTGACATGACAAGCACAGAAAAAGAAGAAGCATCGTTTCTCTTCTCTTTCTACCTTTCTCTAAGCTGAGCCTCATTTGCATGCTTTTTCGGCGCCTCTTCAATTTCGAATGGTCCCGAAAAAATGCATAAAACTTAAAGTGCGACATATGTTCTCACAGTTAGCGAATGTGTCGGTTGGGTGTGTGTCTGCAGCTCTGTACTTTTATTGCTCAACGAACTTGCGAATCTTACTTGAGCTTGGATTTTATGTATTCGTCTTATTTGCAGGACACTCAGCACAGGACAACGGGCTCATGTTTATATTTTCAACTTGTTGGTTTTGTTTTTGCTGCCAACAATTTGCAGCTTTCGAAAACTTAAATTGATGGAAGCAGAGTGTTTGGTTACGCAGGTATCCGCGCCAAACAACAATTAAAGCAGCTTCTCTCTTAATATTTTTCTCTTTGATAAGTTATGCTCTGCGCAGCATAAAGAGCAAATTAACGTAACGATCATAACTGTTGTTTTGTATATGCTCATCGTCATTTCGTTTTATTGCATTTGTTTTCGCTTTGCTTGCCCTTTGCCTTGGCTGAGCGCAAGCAGCAGCTGCAATTCGGCAGCTAATCAGTTCTATTTCGTCAATCGAGAATTCAAGTTCTATTTCGTCAATCGAGAATTCAAGTCGCGGCACTGTATTCGACAGTGTCAACAAATTAATTCGAAACAAGTGTAAAGCTCAAATCGGAGCTTCTAATAAACAATTGTAACTATTTTAATTTTGGCCACGAAGGCAAATAAACTTAATTTATAGAAAAGCAAATTTCGGTGCGTTTCTATTTATTTGTGTGACTTTGGAAAAATTCGATAGCTATTGAAAAAGCTCAATAGCTCAACACAGAGAAAGAATAAACGAATTACGGAGTGAGTGAAACAATATTCAGACTGAAGCGAAGTCTCTAGTGTGTCTGTTGGCTCTCTGCTTTTCTCTTATTTGTGTTTTGTTTTTTTTTTTTTGCAACTATTCATCCATGATTTTGAGCTTCTGTTCAGTCTTGTCGTCAGTCTGGCCGTCGATTTGTCCTGCCCGCTTGGACATGGATATGCCAAGTTACGGTTTAATAGCCACACCAAAATTGATGTTGTCCATTAAACGCAGCGCAGGCCCTTGAGCAGCACTTGAGTGTATGGCGAAGCTGAAGCACAGTCTGCCTTAAGTCCCTCAGCAAACCTTTAAGAGGGATCAATGCAATAACCCCGTTCGATAAGAACTTTTCGTTGATGTAAGACTTAATGTCGATAGCTGAATTATTAATGCCTGACTTAGGCGACGGTTAATGCAATTTTCCGGTACAATTCGCAATTTTAATTGCAACAGCAGGAAAATTGTAGTGCGCTTCCTTTCTTTTGTGGAAAAAAAAAATTATAATTTTTTTTGAGACAAGAAAATATTTACTTTTTTTTTGTGTGAATCGGCGCTATATTTATCGCTGTTATGAGAAGCGATTCCAGCCGCCATCAAATGGACCCAGTGTGCAATATTAAAAATATATATTGACATCAAATCTGGAGAAAGGACACAGTGCACAATAGTTCACTGGCTCCGTTGGCGCAGTTGTACTGTCACCGCTGGACGGCTCCACTGATTTCAACAGATAACCTGAAGATTAATTAAACCCGGCTTATGTGTCCCCAAAATAAAACAAAAAAATATAAAAAAATGTCTTAGATAAAAATCGAGTTAAAATTTTACAATTTATAATCAAACAAATTTTTGCAGTGAAGTAATTTTTTTTACTTATAATTAAATAAGAAAAAAACTCGTCGGTCTTATATTATTATAATAAAAACATTTAAATAATGTAAAGTAGTCAAAGCAAAAAACATTAAGTGGAACATGGACTCTACGTTAACACTCTAGGTTCTGTGCTCCAAAATGCTAAGTAGGCCAACAACAACTTCGCATAAACTTAAGGTATTTGCAGCACACAGATATTCAATATGGTTGTGCATATATTAAGATAGGCAAACATATTCACTAGATATTTATTATGTTCACCTTTGTCATGGTAAAATGTATCGTTGTGTCACGAACTTGTTATTCTATACGACGTATTTTAGCTTTGCCTCAGATCAGCCATTATTTATTTTATGTATCTAATGTGGCGTAAAAACTGCGCTTTATAAGTAAAATTTTAAATTAAATACAGAAACTAAGTACTACTTTTAATATGTATTATAATGTAAAATGTATTTCAGTTCTGCAACTGTTTAACTAACTTACAACATATTTTTCGAGAATAATTTTCTTGTATTATTATACTTTAATAATCAGAGTGTTCATTTAAGTAGACTTAATACCATAGCTACAAGCAAATCAAAATATTTGGGAATGTTCAGTAACTCATGGTTACGCTTTGTCTTTAGCAGCTTGTGTATGAAAATGCTTGTGTAAATGTAATCGCGGTTTTTTTTTACGCATGACATTCTTCTTTTTCCCTCTTTTTTTTTTTGTATAGAGCTGTAAGAGAGTTAGACAAATGTCATACTATGAAAACAAAAAAAAAATTACAATGCCATCGTAGTTGCTTCTCTCTCTTATTCCTTTCCCTTGGGCCTGCTTTGAATTGTTTGTTGGTTGCTGTTACGCAAAAAATGTTTCTACTTTTTTGTTGACAGTAAATTTCTTGTGCTAAATTTTCGCTGAACTGTCAGCGAGATAGAGAGAGAGAGAGAGAGAGAGAGAGAGAGAGAGAGAGAGATAGACTCGAACGGAGATGGAAAGTGTGGCGAGGCAGCAGAGGAGTAGCTCTGAAGCTTCCGTTAAAGTCGAGTGTTGTCTTTGTGGCTGCTCACCAAGGCAGCAGAAACCATTCTCAAACCAATTCTTCACTTCCGAATTTCCCCCATCTACCATTTGGCTGCACAGTACGCTTTAATTGCGGTCAGCGTGGTTATGTCTTTGTCTCCGTCCAAACGGCAAGCAGGCAAAATTTTAAAGCACCGCATGCAAATTCCGTTGCATACTCTTAGGCGGGTGCAACTCGCTCACAGGCGGATATTTGCCCGTAAATTCTATGCAGGTAGTTAGTTACCAGGCCAGTTGTGTTCAAGTATTCTTTTTATATATTTTTTTTCATTTTGTTTCATCTTGTTTTGTTTTGTGGTCTCAATTTTTATTGTGGTTGCGCTGTGGGTTGTTCTTTTTCTTGTTTTTATTACGTTTTTTTTCTGCTTCAGTTTTGCGCAATAGTTTGTTTGCATTTACAACTGGCAACGTATTGATTCGCTGTCACTGCGACGTCAACGTTAACGCTGGCAGCGACTGCAACATCAACGCATTTTTCCCATTTGTCGGCCTGTGTCCAAATGGATGTCCACCCGTTGTCCTTATGTTTTTGCCAGCTTCTGTTCTCGTTGCCTTTTTTTCCATTTGTGGCTTATGCAGCATTGATCTGAATTTCCGATGCATTGTGACGAAAGCAAATATTTTTTCTCCCAACCCAATGTTAAATGGTTCCACATCTGATTTTTAAGTAAACAGCATGTTTAATTCATTATATTTTGCCATTCAATACTTATAAATTCATTATTTGCAATTTAATTTATAATAATATGGAAATCGCGTTTCAGGATAAGAGGCTATGTTTAATATTCGTGACATACACGAAAAAGTCTCCATTATGAAATTAATTTAAAGTAAACTTCGTAATAAATTAATGATATTTTTTGGTTTCGGTTGAATTTTTGACTGATACGATAAAGTTTACTTTATTTACTATTTTATGGCTACTCCTCTTGCAGCTCCTGCACCACTGTGCACAGCAATGTGCCAAAAGCACGTTTTGACTTTCAATTAAGACCGGGTTCTTTATGCATTGATGGGCTTTAGTTTTTAATAACTGCAGACGAGCCAGTTGTGTATTGATTTTCGCATCTATTTTTGCACTATCTGGAAAATGAAACATGCCGTTGTTGCAGGTTTGGTATCTCTTTTTGAGGCTCCCATTATCCGATTATCTGAAAATAGAGCAGGAAATATGAGATGGCCACCCATGCGTATGCGCGATTTGTTGCATTTGCAGCTCATTAGGCGGGATCTACGCTGTATGAAATTGCAATTATGTATAGAATTTCAAACCGCACAAGCCATACAAACACACACATGCATGCATATATTTATATATGTACATATGCATATTACCCATAAATTGGCATATGCCCCGTGGCTTGCTGGGTAATGGGCTAACCGCTTAATTGAACTAAAAGCAACTGCTGCTGATGGTAACGACGATGCTGATAATGATGATGATGGGGACGCCGTTGCTGCTGCTGCTGCTGCTGCTGCTATTTGTGTTGCAGCAAATGCCGCAACATTTAAGTGATTTATGAGGGTCAGACACACGTACACAAACCCAATACACACAGAAAAATATACGTAAGAGAGGCAGCCACTCCTTTCATATTCAGATTCGTGTGTACATATTTCTCATGCATGTGTATGATTTTTCAAGATTGTCAACAGCTGACAACTAGTGCATGATGAAGTCCCTGAAGTTGTCGCATATAATGAAGAATTAAGTATTTACTTGAAATAAAAATGAGTTGGATCCACAGCAAGAATTAAGATGTCAAAGTGTCTGGCGTTTTCTACGCTTCTCATTAAAATTGAATGTGCATCCAGAGAAAAACTTAAGTACTTATAAATAAGAGCTGCATTTTCCACCAAAGATCGACTGTAGGATAGTGTACTCATGTTTACACAAGAGGAAGTCAGACTGCATCTCTTTGAATCGAAATACTAATTACAAACAAACTACCACATGAGAAAATATTAAGTTTCTCGGAACTGAAACTTTTGACATCGTGTTTGCCAAACGAAAGTTTTGTAGAACATCAACGAAAATAAAAAAGCGAAACAAAATTAAGGCATTCATTGAAACGCGCACACAAATTCTTTGGAAAGAAAATGTTAAATTTTGTATGGTTGAAAACGTGAACTTAATTAAATTAAAATTGAGTGAAACATATAATATATATATATATATATATATGTTTTTTTTCTAGTGAAATAGTTTTAAATTTTTTGCTTTGCAAAAGTTAATAAAAAACTTTAAGCGAAAACATCGTCATGAATTACTCTTTTTTTTTTTTGCATAATAGAACCATTTGTTCTGCTTTATGATTAAAACGTTAATTAAAAACGTATCGATTAATTAGTCAGCTAAGTGGGCGATTCATTTGTGGCCTGGTTAACTCTGTGGAAAATGTGAAATGAACCAAAGAGCAATTGTCAGTTCTAAATGAGTGCTGAATGAATGAAAAGTATATTGAAATAGCAAAGGCAACACACTTAATTAAGCCAACTCACACGACACGACACAGCCCGGACAAATGTCAGACTACCTCAACTAACCTGGCCCCATTCGATGTGATACGCAATCAACGTCGATGCAGTTCACGAAGATCAACACGCGCTGTCGCCGAGGCGCCACTTCAGCTCCTCCCACAAAGCCAACGCCAGCGGTGACATCCTTCCTTTTGTTCGGCTACTCGTCTATGCTGCTCGCTCATGCAGAGGCTTCAGAACATGGCAGAGATATACCTTATGGCGAAAGCTTATTGAATACCAAGCCTCTCATCTCGCTTCCGCTCTCGCTATCGCTTTCTCTATCCCATTCTCTCTCTATTTTCAGTCCTTGTTGTATTTACTTTGAGTGCTTATACCCTGTATCATCGATATTATGGGGTATGCTAGCAAAACACTTGTGCAGAAAATCATTTGAATTTGCCTTAATTTGGTCCACTTTCAGTTAAAGGCAATATGCAAGTTTTGGCTTATATTATAAGTAAAGTAGAGCAATAAAAATAAATATATATAGTCACTCAATATGGCTCAGTCTAGGCTAGAGTATATTATAGTTGAGCAACAGTTTATTTTGTGTTCATATTTATTTTTATTTTCCGTTGCATGCGCACAGTTAATTCCACGTTCTACGTTGCTGCCGTGTGTGGAGCTTATTTGAATTGACTTTAGTTGATGGATTTGCCGTCTGCATGTTCCGTTTGAATTGATAATGCAAATATATTGTTGGTGTTGGCCTGGGAAAACAATTCATTTTCATTGTAAATTAAATTGACAAGCCCATAGCTGGAAATTGTCTGGTTGCAGCGGCATCCTTTTCATTGCCGACGTCATCTACTCAACTATTATTGTGACAATAATAACTAGATTGCTGCGGTCTTGCTAAGTATTAAAATCTCATAAAGATATCAAAAGCTTATCACAATTCAATTTCTGCTCTCAACAGAAATGAACAAAGCATATAAAATTTATTAATGGCATTTGAATTTCGGCCTTTTCGCTAAACTGTACGCGTGTTTGGGTTTCAGGAATAGCCGTTAGGCATGGGAGCTCTCAGGAGCTGAGAGGCCAAATAGTTTGAGAAATGTGGCAAGCAGTATCGTAAATCAAATGTGCACAAGATCCGGCGCAAAATATGTCCACAGTAGCATAAATAACAAATCTCAATAAGCTGCCGCTAACGGGAAATTGTGCAGATGATGAGGGGAGATGCTCGAGATGCTGTGACGAAATGGTGTATGAAAAACACTTGACGCTGGTGGTGCAGAAAATATATTTCCGCCAAATGCAGAAAGTGTCGCGGAAGTTGTCAAAACATTCGAAACGAAGCGACAGATAACAGAAGCAGAAACAGAAACACAAACGATTGCCTGTTGGTCGAAACTGACAGATGGACAGGCTGACAGACAGCACACAGACAGCACCGGACACTGAAGCTGCCAGAGAGAAACATACACATATAGATAGAGAGAGTAAGAGAGAGTTGTAGAGAGTGAGATGGTTGCTTTCGACCTTAAATGGAGGCCATCTTTCAAGCGCACCTTGACTGGTCTTACAGTCTCTGGCCGCTCGTGGCAGCTTGGCAGCTCGGCAGCCAACCAACTGGCCAGGCAGCATTTTTGAGCCGAGGCGTAAATTAATTTTTATGTGCTTATCGGGCGGAGAATTTATAATCTCAACCACTGGCCGCAGAGTCCTCGGCGCGAGGTTTTCCTTATTTATTGTTTAACTGCGCAAACACAGATAATAAATTTTGCCTTCATTGTCGTTGTTCTTGTTGTTGTTGTTGTTGCTGCTGCTGCTGTTGTTGGCATGATGTTCCTGGCGTGAAAAATTGTTGGCGTGCATTTTACATTTATTTCATAGCATTTTTTGAGCAGCCATTAAATATGCAGCCAGGCCTTTTTTGCACACTCGTCTCGCATTACTCTTTTTACGCTCGGCCATCCTTTTCAAGGACATTTTGACACCCTTTTAATGAAATTAATCTGGCGAGCAAAGCCTACTAGCCTGAAGCGCAACTGCTGCCACCAATTCTGCATATAAATTGCAATTTAAGATGACCATTTATCAATGCTCATAACTTTCGATGAGCCTTCGAGCCCTCATCCAACCTCAAATTGCAGCTCGTGGCTTTAACCATTAAGTCCGGGAAACTATTCAGTTGCATGTAGTGTATATATATAATATATGCGATATAAATGGGTAAATTGTTAATCTAATGGATAACTTAAAGCCTTCGGCAATAATTGATCATTGAGTGCAGCTTAAATTAATCTGGTGTTAAATCAACAACAACACATTTTGTGCAGAAGCTTAGCCAACAGCTCAATAAAACTTTCCGTTAATTTATTCCCAGTAAAACATATTTTTGATGTTCTTAACTTTGACATTAAGCATTTTGCGAAATTGATTTCAAATTGTAATTAAGCTTGTCAAAGGAACTAATTGAAAGAAACCATTTTAGAGCTATTGGTCATTGAAGATGCGCTAACGGCACTTTTTTTAATTTGATTATATAATACTATCATATCGGACGAAGAGTATTTGTATAAATATAACATTACTCATTACAATGTACATCGGACCATAAAACTAGCAGATACTCCAGACTTTCCAGGGCAAATGCATTGCTTTAAGTCTTAACTATCAATTTCTACTCATTTTCTAACCCTGGTCTGAGTTTAAAGCTGTTCTAACAATGAATTCCATAAAAACTCAATTTTATTTTCTCACTTTCAACCGAAATTTCTATTAACAATGCAAAAAAAATGCAAATGTGTAAGGACAGCAAAGACCTTGATTCAGCGCAGAGCATTGCGTGATTAATGCATTTAAAACATTTGAAAAATTTCTGTATTAAATTTTGCACTTTTTTCTTCATCATTTATTTAATTGATATGTAATGCAAGGATAGCATATGTTATATGTATCGGATATGTTTTCTGGTAGACACATGCACATAGCATATGTAAATGAATTGCCTGCCATGTGGTATGAATAACATTAAATTCGAGCTCAATTAAACAGACTTTGACAGTTTGCTGTGGGCGGTGGGAAGGTGGGGCGACATTGGGCTACATTCGACACTAACTGACACGACCTCGTCCTAACTAGCTAACTGAATGCAATATGAGACAATGTGACTGACAATTCCAGACTTTGCTAAATTTGCATAATGCATATGTTATAAACAACAACACAGATTGCGGTAGTCATTGAAATTGGTGATGTGTGAATCTTCCACACAGATAAAGTGCACTTTTCAAATCATGCATTTATGCAATTGCCAGGATAACAAAAAGGAGTCAACTTTGCTTTAAGCCTTTAATGTACTAGTTAAAAATGTTCATTCATTACTATTACGCTGCTTGTAATTCAGCGCTTACAGCATTCATACACCTCTGACATGTAAATAGCTTATTAAAAGTTTTACACACCCACACACATATGCACACCCACGTATAGACACATACACCTAAACATACATGCACTCGCTAAGGCCATTTATTAAATGTTAGCTTTTCTATAATTTCATGTGGGCAAACATTTTGCCATAAAACAAACGAGCAGCGAGCAGACAAGTAGACAAAAAATGTCATAAGGCAAACAGGGAACCAGAGTGCAGCAGAGTGGAGGCATGTTAAACACACGTGTATATGTATATGATATACCTACTATGTATAACGGGCATAACATAGATGGCATAGCAAACAGGGATGTCTACTTCCGCCTCCAGTTCTTTGTCTGCCTGTGTGTGTGTGTGTGTGTGTGTATTAGTTTTTGCACTCTGCCTGCAGCGCAACACTTCCTGTTTACATAAACAAACACGTCAATGTGTCTGTCGTGCAGCTTACCCCCTTGCCCTCTCTCTCTCTTTCTATCTCTCTCTCTCTCTCTCTCTCTCTCTCTCTCCCTCTCTGTCTCTCTTGTACATCGCTTCACTCTGCGTGGGCTTCGCTGCTCTGACATGCATAAAAATGCTGCATTAGCTCAACAAGGATTTTGTTTTCAATATTACAACATCACATGGAGGACAATTTCGTTGTTCTTGCTATCGTTGTTATTGCTGTTTTTGTGGCATGCTACATGATCCATTGAAAAAGTTAACTTTGCCCGTCGGCAACTAAAAACATCCACATTGATATTTTTAATGATTCTATGTTTTTCAACTTTTTCGATTTGCAATTATATATATATATATATATTGACTATATTATCAATATAAAACTTTTCGCAGAAACGTTTGAACCTTATTTTTTCAAATCGATTGCAATTGATAAAGTGATTTTCGTAAAATATATTGAATAGAAAAATATATTATGCAAATTGTTAAATTTGCTTTGAAAATATTTATGCAGTTGGAACTTGTTAGGTTTCTTTGAAATGAATTTACTGGCAACAGCCACCATGTTTGTTGCAAACTGAGAGTTCTTAGCTTAACTAACATTGAATACTTATAAAACATTTGGAGTTGCTGCAAATGCTTATAAGAATTTCCGCATTTCGCTTGTGCCACGCCACATAGTTTCTGAACAACCCTTGGCAACATTAATGCCACAAAAATATTTTCCATTTTAATTAAATTGCATTCTCTGCCAGTCTTTGAGTCTCATTCGAGCTGAGCTCGACAACTGCCCCTGAGGCAAACAACCGACTACCTTGGATTTTCTGTTAATCAAACGCAGCGTTCTGCATGAAAATGCTGAATTGTGTTATTACATAACTTTGCTTTGCGTTGAGCAGAGAGATGAGCGCGAGCGCGAGCGCGAACACGAGTCTGATTTACACAATTTCATTAAGGCATTCGCATTTGGATTTGTACGCTGAGAGTAACATTTTTAATTTTGAGCACGAAAATGATGTTCACATCGTACGCGAACTTCGTGTCACGCGCCCACCTTTAGCGCGCAGCTGAAGTCAATGTCTGCGTCAGCGTCTGAGTCTGCAGCTGCCATAATTTATTTGGCACTCGATACAAAAGTCTTTGGCAATTAATTCACGCGCCCGTTACTGATAAATCAATGCGGGATTCCGTTCGAAAGGATAATTAATACACGGCCTGCATGTGACAGCAACAGCGGCCAAAGGATGTGCGTGTGTTTTGGTGCTGGAGTCAAGCAGTAAGCAGTCTTTTCGTGGATCTTCATGTTGTTGCAACACATAATCGTATAAAGCCAATCATAATTATACAATATTTCAAGAAGTTAATTTACAGATAAAAAGCAGATTACTGCGAAGAAAAAGTTGTATGTTAATAATGAAATTCACTATTATTGCAAAATAATTTATGCTTGAAAGGAATGTGCATTCCAGCAGCATGCAATCCCTTGCAAATATGTCATATACATATATATATTTGTCTGTTGAAGCAAAAGGTACAGTTGGGGGGTGGGGCGTCAGGCGCTAGCGGACATGTTACGACATGCTTTTGTAATTAAATTAGCATTAATGTTGTCTCTGGGCCCCTTGGACTGACAGTGCTCGTGTTGCCACTGTCGTCATCAACGTCTTTTCTCCGTGTGCGACTTCATTAAACATCGCTCATACGACATGTTTGTCGGCCTGCCTGTGTATGTGTGTGTGTCTGTGTCTGTGTTCCTTGCTTGAAACCTACTTGAGTGAATTTGTGACACACTTTCTGATTGCGCTTACTTGGACATTCCACTACTGCTCTTCACTTTGCTTTTAAGCTTTCATTTCAATTTGAATTGCAACAACTCTGCAGGATAATTATTTTTGGATTTTATGAGCTACGAAGTCAGCGTGCTTCTAATTGCTGCTGCACACAAAATTATCAGGGTTCGTGCATTTCAGCTAAGTGGCTATAAATAAACACCCGGCACAACGAAATCAGCCAACTAACTTTTGCTCAAACGCCGTGCAAAGTTATAATTTTTTAATTTTTAAGCAGAAAGAAACGAGTAAAAAGATTGAAGCAAAAAGTTGAAGCTGAAAGTTATACGAAGTATTTGAGCTCAGCGGAAGCAAAAGCTAAGCAAAAAAAAAAAAGTATTAGAAAAACTTTTGCAAGCAATTTGCATACCTACAATGTGAATTTCAAACACTCTTCCATAAATGGTTAATTTGCTGAAATTTTCAGAAGTCGAAATAAAAAACAGAAAGAAATAGAATTTATAATTTAATTAAAAAAAAGCAAAAATAGTGAGCTAAAAACTATTTTGAATCATCAGATAACTAATCCTTAACATGTTGATTACTATGGCAAATTCTTGGTAAAATGTAAATGTTGACCAAGTTTGCCTATAAATATATTCAGCCTTCATTTTAAGAAAGCAGAAAAAACTTTACGACATTGTTATTCTATGTGCCATCTGTTGGAAGGAGTTCGGAATAATGACACAAAAGCGAAAGTGTTTGGTTAGAACCAAGAACAGACTTTGCGGCCGGAAGTGTGTAAGGAAAAACCAAGCTGACAAGCTTATGTGTGTGTGTGTGTGTGTGTGTGGTGTAGTAAATACTGTTGTGTGTGCATGTGACTGTTGCTTGAAATTTCAAGCTGAAAGTGGTGTGAGCGGTATTCAAGCAAATTGCCAATGTAAATATTGCAACAACTACCAGCAGCAGCGGCAGCAGCGGCGGCAACAAGCAATAACAACAAATGCGACCCTTGTCGCAGCAGTGTAAACAGTAGCAATAACAACAACAATGCCGATGTTGCTGACGTCAAGAGACACGCACACACGCATGCAAACATTCACACACACACAGTCTCAGCGCACAAATTACACACTAATACTCGCGCAGACAACCAAAAACACACACACAAAATGCATTTAGCTCGCGTCTCTCTATATAAATCAGGAAACGTGCCTCCCTTACGTACTCTTCGGCAATGCTGCGAATGTTTATGCAGACAACACAACTCAACCAAATTATAGCGAACTCAATCCAAGTTACCGACCAACCAAAATGGCCGCAACGGAAGTAGCTGGCCGCCATTTGCCTTTCTGCCGCTGCACGCGCGCTTCAATTTGATCTGATTTTATTGCTGTTGCTGTTGCTGCGGTTGTTGCTGTTGCTGTTGCCGCAATGGCGTTGTCGGTGTCACGGATGGTTGTATCTGGTGGTATCTGGTGGTATCTGGTGGTATTTGCTGTAGTCGTTGTTTCAGCATTTAGTACAGCATTTAAGTCTGTTGGTTTGTCACTGCAAAACGATTCACACAAATCATTAGGCGCTCCATTAGTCAATCTCATCAGCAAAGGCTTTGCTCAATTCACATTCACATTCAGCTTCTGCTAGTTGCTGTTATCTTAAAGCACACATGTCTTATGTGCAGAAATTTAAATGCAAGAAATTACAGAAATTAAATTAAAACACCTAGTCAACGATATATGATATTGTGTGCCGCAAACTTGTCTTAAACACTTCTCTCGTAATATATTATATCAATAAATATATATATTTAATCGTAAGA
This sequence comes from Drosophila atroscutellata, assembly GCA_035041605.1. Lineage (NCBI taxonomy): Eukaryota > Metazoa > Arthropoda > Insecta > Diptera > Drosophilidae > Drosophila > Drosophila atroscutellata. The sequence goes on along the minus strand of JAWNLA010000137.1, from coordinate 1,332,626 downwards.
GTTGAATTTTAAGCTATATAAACATGCGATTAATTTTTCTAATAATTAAATTATAATAAGAAATGCGTAAGTTACCAATAGCATGATAACTTAATTAATTTGCTTCTGCATTTAATTATAATTGTTCAAGTTGCAGCAGTAATTAAGTTTTTCCCTTACGGATTGCATTTATATAACCTATATATATTACCATAACAGCCTGAAATATGAAATATGAAACCCAACTAAATCTGAGCTTTACAATTTTAATTGAATGCCTGCCTTCAGTTTCGGAGCGCATCTTTGTATTTCAATAAAACTTGCTTTGGCTTTCAATGATTTCTGTGGTCCTTGGATGCAGTCTGCACTTGTGAAATGCTGCTCGGCACAAACTCAATAGGAGAGGGCTGCAACACTGTCTGTTTGTTTGAGCGAAAGATGCGCGCGGATTCTTTTCGCACCCTCAAGAAGTAATTGGAAGCCACCAGGAGTATACTTAATTACCGTCTAATTAGTATCCTAATAGGCTGGCATACACATGCGAGAATTACTCGACTCAAAGCACCCTTTTTCTTGTTCTACTTTCAGCAGCAGCAGCAGCAGCAACAACAACAACAACAACAACATCAGCAGCAGCAGCAGCAACCACAATACAAGCAACAAGCAAAGCAGCAGAAACCGCAACAACACTTGTTAAGTGGTAGACGCGAGGCAAACAGTAAACAGCAACGCCTTCACATTGGATTACGCGCAGTTTTACTTTAGACCGGAGCCAATTAGTGGCCAACAGCAACAACAACAACGACAACAACAGCAAGTGGCGCGACAACAACAGGCGCAGCCGACGCAACAACAGCTGCAGCTGCAGCGACAGCAACAGCAGCAAGTGCAGCAGCAATTGCTCGCTCAACAGCAGCAGCAACTGCAGATACAACAGCTGCAACAACAACTGCTGCTGCAACGGCTCGAGCGTGAGTTGCAGCAGCAACAGCACCAACAGCAGCTAGCCCAACAGCAGCAGCAATTCCTCTACCATCAGCGACAATACTACGAGCGCCTGAGCACCCCTGCGCGCCATCGTTGGCTCACTAGCAGCAATCACTACGACTACAGGCCGCTGCATCAGACGCATCACCAGCAGCAGCAGCAACAGCAACTGCAGCAGCAGCAGCAACAGTACAGCTATTACTTCAGTCGAGGCAGCAGCAGCAGCGGCAGCGGGCTGGGTTTAGGTCTGGGTTTGGGCTTGGGTTTCGGTCTGGGCAGCAGCAATTTAGCCAGCTGGTACCATCTGCCCTCGACATCGGCGCACATTTATATTGGCAGCAGCAGCAGTGGAGGCGCCCCATATCCTTATCGGTTAGGATACAGTGGCGGGGGCTATCCTGCAGCAGCGCTGATTAACTTTGACGCGTCACCCACACCGCTGTTGGGATCGGCGGGCAGTTCGCCGGGTTATCTGCCACCACTGCTGGCACCGGAACAGCCACCGCCGCCACCGGCACCAAGCGTAGCAACCGACTATTATTTTAGCAGCAGCCGGAGCAGCAGCAGCAATCGTGCGCCAGCAATAGTTGCTGCCGATCAGCCATTTCAGGAGTACGCAGCGGCAGCAGCAGCATCAGCAGCAGAGGCAGCCGAAGCAGCGGCAGCAGCTGCAGCACCAACAGTTGCCTCAGCGGCGGCGGAAGAGGAGCTACAAGCTGGCGCCTATCGCTTCAAGACAACGCCACGCCGGCGCTACGACGCGTACGACAACTACGGTTATCTGCCGGGCCTTGCCAGCACCACCGAGGACGAGGACGATCTGCTTGAAGAGTGCTTGCCAGCGGCGTTGCTATCCACGGACTGTGAGAGTCTCGAGGACGTACGTTTCCTCCAATACAATAGCAACCATCATCCGGAGTTCAACGACTACGACGACGACGAGGAGGCGCAGCTGGCGCACATACTCGACATTGATCTGCCCGACTTTCTACGACCTTACAGCAGCAGCAGCGGCGGCGGCGGAAGCAGACACAGCCACAAAACGCCGCCGCAAAACGAATATCAAACGGAGCACGGCGCCTCAGCCGGAGCAGGAGAAGGAGGCGGAGGCGGAGGAGCAGGCAGAGCAGGCAGCACCAGTGGTGATCCTGGCAATCAGTTACACCGTGAAACGGAACAACATCGCTATCACCATTACCAGCAACACCAGCAGCAGCAGCAGCAACAACATCAACCACAACAACAACAGCAACACCAACACCACCAGCACCACCATCAGCACCACCAGCAGCAGCAACTTCTGCCAGGGCAGCAATCGCAACAGCAACAGGCCTACCAGTCCTACCAATACCCTTCGCACGACAGCTGCGAGGGCTTCAATCAATTTGCCAACGACGCCAGCAGCTGTCTGGGCAACCAGAGAATGATGGTTAGCAAATTGTGGAACAGCTGCTTTCCGGAGTTCACGCCGGATCATGTTCATCGGCACAACTTCTATCTGTGCCAGGTAAGATAACTAACAGATAGGAATTAAATAAGAATAAAGATTTAAATATTAAAATCAAGTATGATACCCAAAATATATGAGAATCATGAACTAATCCCTGAGCCCATTATGAGTCTTCCAATAATATAATAAAAGGGAACAAAGGTTTTTTACAAATGTATGTAACAGGCAGAAGGAAGCATCTCCGAGCCCATAAGGTGTATACATATATTCTTGATCAGGATCAACAGCTGAATCGATATAGCCATGTCCGTCTGTCCGCCCGTCGGTATGAACACTCGAATCTCAGAGACTATTAGAGCCAGAGACTTCAAATTTAGAAGATAAGTTCTCGAATGCCAGGCGCAGATCAAGTTTGCTTTATTTTTTATCGATAAATGCCACCGGAATATCAGGAATATCGATACATTTCGAATTCGGATACCGATTAATGCCACAATTTTAAAGACAGAATTTTCTAATTAATATATAATATGCATATGAATATTATTGATCAACTGCCCAAAATCGCAGGGTATATCGTAGTCGAGCTCACTCGACTACTCCATTCTTACCTGTTTTTATAGAAACTCCCATTTTATTTATATTGTTTTTGTTTTTTAGCAGAAAATTGAAAAGGATTTGATGTGTGTCTGTCATTTAATTAATCATATAATTAATCAATTAACCATATATTTGAAAATATCATGCTCAGTGGCAACGGAATACGCAGGTGCGTATTGTGTACTTGTTCTATCGCTGGATAACGGCGATAACCTGCTTGGCGGCATTGGTCTGCTCGCTGCTGGACATTGGACGCACTGAGGAGCATTTTGAGCATCACTATGCCAAGTGGTGGATTTATCTGACCCACTGGGGACTGCTCTTCTGCACGGTGCAGGCATGGCTGGCCGCCTGGATAGTCACCCAGGGCATGATGGTGGAGCGCGAGGACTTTGAGATTGTGCGCCAGGCGAAGAAGAGTCGTCTGCACCACCTCTACTGGGTGCTATACACCTGTGCCACAGTTTACGCCTTTATTGTCACAATGTGCTACTGGCTGCTGGTCCACAATCCGGGTAAGTAAATTAAATAATACAAAATAGAATTAGTTGTTATTTAACATTTGTGGATGGATGACATGGATTGCAGCAGTATAAGTTCAATTGATTGCTTCAAATTGACCGTTTTTGACAAAACACAACACCTTGACAGTCTTCCGATTCAATGGCTGTGTTGGCAACTCGGTATACGATTACCGAGGCACCCACAGTGCAGCCATATGCGATATACATTTTGGCCGCCAGATGCAGGTAGCTGTACCTAGAGATGTATCTGCGCGAAATCTCATGCAGCTTATGCGTATTGTACATCGTCCAGGGCCCAAAGAACATGAGGTTAACACAAAGCGGCACATAGCAGTGCATTGCTAAGCCGCTAATCAGGGCCAGAGCCGAGATGAGCAATACGGTGACGCTTGAGAATATCAATATCCATAGATTTGCCGGTAACTGCGGCGGCATCCAGAGCCCAAGGGGCGTATAGATAACCAGCACAGCCATACCAATGACTATGAAGTACCAGGTGAGATCCAGTTCACGCATGCATAGACACATGATGAGCAGCGTGAGGCTCTCGAACATGCAGGCAAACACGATCCAGTTCAATGGGTAGCTGTTCTGCAATCGTCGAAAGCCGATAAAACCCAACGACAGATTCAACCAGGCCAGCAACAGAAGCAGCACGAAGAAGTTGCGCTCGTTTGCACTGATTGCTGGCCGCCAGCGATATGTGGCGCCCAGCCATTGGAGCGTGGATAGAAGCACCAGCGAGCCCAGCAGCACGTAGACGTTGGCCAGGAAGGCCAATCGCGAATAGTCTGGGCCAAGAATACTGCGGCTCGGTTGCTCCTCCTCCGACTGTGTAATTTCGGCTGAATCTACGGTCGTGTGGCCCGATGGGGTATAGTACTCAATGGCTGCAGTGTTGGTGTTCTTCTTTTGCGTCTGCGTTTCCACTGACCGTGCGTAGAGTTCAGGCGCTGAGGCAGATTTGTTAAAAAAACTGCTTGTCAAATTCATCGTTCAGTTCAGTTGAATTCAGTTTGCTTTTCCGATCGAATATTAAAGTGACAAAAAAACACACACACAGAGCGACACACCAGCAGACATAAAAAAAACAAAATTCAAATTGATGAGCGAAACGTTTCGGGGATTGCCGCAGAGCGTGCGCAGTTACCATTTACAGTTATTTGGAGGCGCCCTTGTTGCCATTCTAATCTCTGTGCTGTTGCTGCATCTCATTGGCCAGCTGCATGATGATGTCGAAAGTGGCAAGGATAGCTGCATTGCCGCCATGGTATTGTTTGTGCTCGGTCTAACCACATTGTGCATCTATGTCAATGTTATTCAATTGCGACGCAAGTTTCCAGTGAACTGGATTATTTGCTGTTCGATTGCCCTGCTGCTTGCTTTGGGCAATTCGTTTCTTCTCGCCAAGCAAGACGCGGAAAACCTTTTACTGGCTCTGGAGGTCCTCTCGCTGATGTGCCTCTTCCTGCTGCTAGGCTACTGGCTGCCGTTTTATTGTCCGCCCTTACTCTATATCGGCTTGACGTCCCTAATTGTCCTGGCACTCGTGTGCATCATATTGTTCATAATATCACAGCTTTCCGAAGATGACAATGCTGTGGCCGTTCATATGGTTCACGGCGTAATGTGGGTCTGTGTGTGTCCAATGATCGTGTTCCAGTCCCAAGTTATCAATGGCTATCTGCAGAGTGTGCTACCAGTTCTGGACATTCCACTCTGCTCGCTACTCCTGCTGATTGACTTTATGGCCTGCTACGCATTCGTTGAAGCAGCCGATGACATTGTAATGGCTGTTCAACTGGTCTCTCCGGATTACAGGAGAATCATTTACCGTGGAATGGCCAATATGCTGGAAGAGAAGGTGTAGTTCTCTAAAAATTTGTTTGCTACACATAGAACAGAGTTCTATGATCTTTATATATATATATATATATATATTGTATTATGAGTCTTGTTTTATATTCAAATTTTAATGGTACAAGGGCTTAGTCAACTTTTCGCAAAGGGGGGAAATAATAATCTTCAGCGTTCGATATTCATGCAAAGTGTTTAGTTAAAAATTAGACTATTGAAAACTATTTCTTTCAGTTCAGGAGACCATAAAGATTATTTTTTAATGGGAAAGGAACAAAAGACATTGAATTGAAAAAGTAGAAACAAAAGCTAAAGCTATCTAGCAAGGCTAGTCTCCATCCCCTCTCTCTCTCTCTCGCTCTCTCCGAATTTATCTCGCTGCAATTCTCACATTTTTGATTGCCTCTCTCCGCCGCAGACATCCACAAGATTGACACACTGAACATAATGGTGCACGTGCTGAATACGATTATAATGCTCATCGACCTGGCCATTGTGGGGCATCCGATTAAGATGAGCCACGCCTACTTTACCACAGGCATTGGACTGGCGTATGCTATTTTTACGGGTATTTATTTCTTGGCCGGCGGCACAGACAGGTAAGCATTAAGCTTAATATTATTCAAAACAAATTTGGAATAATGAGTTTTTGTGTTGCTGGTGAAAATTAGAAAAGATCAAACTGCCATCTATCCGATGATGGACTGGACCAAGCCAGGCAAGGCCATCATTGTGACAGCGTGTGCCATCATCTTCACGTTCTTTGTGCACTTCTGCTGTTATCTACTCTATCGTGGACGCGTCTGGCTCTTCACCAAGCTCTGCATACGCGGACGCCACAATCGGGATGGTGAAATGGGCGAGGGACTCAACGATGATTCTGGCTCGCGCATGGGTGCTGGCGGTGGCGGTGGTGGTGGTGGTATCAGTGTTGGAGGTGGTGGTGGTGGAGGCAGCATTGGTATTGGTGGCGCAGCTACTATAGTTGGCGGCGGCGGCAGCAGCCAGGACTATGCTCATCAGCAGCAGTATCCCATTGCCCATACGGAGCAACCGCGCCCAATTTCACAGCAGCCGCCATCCAGCTACCAGCTGCCTCCACAGTATTCGGGCTATCTGCAGCAGCCGGTGGTCGCCGGCGTCAATGTGGGCGTGGTCAGTGCGGATGGTGTCTATCAGCCGATTGGCACAGATTCGGGACGCACAAGCGGAGGCGGTGCTGGAGTCGGCAGCGGCAGCGGTGTAGATGGCACTGGCAAGCACAAGGTCATCGGTTCCGGTTCAGGTGCCGGCTCTGGCAGCGGTTCGGCACTGACACGCACTGTTGCCCATTTGGATGCTGCACAGCGGGAGCAGTTCCTCAATCCCAACAAGATCGTCGAGTATAAGATGTAAAGGCGTTGTACCCGGCACCGGTATACGTTCCGCTTGTCCATGAAGTTTCTGGAGAAGCACTGTGCGCAATGCGAGGCGGCGCGTCTCGCAGTCAGCGAGGAGCAGCGCCATCTGGCGGCGGCAGAATCGCACGCGCACAGTGGTTAGTTTAAGATTTGCTTTCGCTATTTGATTTCCAATCCATCTGCCAGCCACTTACGATAGATTTAGTATGTATGCTAGCCTAGCAATAGTGCTTAGTACTCGGTAATTGGAATTTAGTAATTGGCATTTGGGCATTTGGTATTGTAGCCTGTGTATTTGGTATTCGTAGCTGTAAAGTAGTTTCGTAATTTTGTAAAAGCTTTGCCAATGTATCTTTTTTGTTTTTGATTTTTTGTAAGTGTAGCCGCATTGCCAGCTACAGAAGTAATTCGTTTTGTGTGACAGCGCGCCCACCACGAGCGTCAGCCTAAGCACAATATTTATCTTTAAACTATTGATGTATGTAGTTGTCGTATCCTGTATAGAGTATAGACAGACTCATCGATTTTGAGCAATTTCAAACATTTTCTATGGACTAAGTTGAACATTCTTATGTTGCAACTACACACACTCACAGACACGTCCCTTCCCTCTAATTTAATTAACAGCAATTGTGTTCAAGAATATATATGTATATGTAGACAACAATATAAACACACAGCGTCCATTAATGAATAATTTATTTTACCAAACTATTCAAAAGGAACACATACTGCCTCAAGTTGTGGCACTTTCAGCACATCACAATTCACGCTTATCCCCAATTGCAATTGTTTAGTTGAATGCCTGATTTATACACAATTTTATATATACATTTTTATCGGTGCAGGTGTACAACAAAAATGCGTGCAAAATGCGTTCTGAATGCAGAAAGTAATGAATTTGAATTTTCTGTTGGCATTTGCTTGCACTCAGGACACTGTGCGCACGCTTAAAAACCACAATTACATAATTGGCAATATTTTGTGAGGCGAAACTCACCATAAAATAATTTTTAAACAAATATATAAATAAATGTTAAGTTTAAGACATGCTTGGCATTGCTTAGAGTTTACACAATACATAAAATCAATGAAGCAAAATACAAAAAATCACAATTTAAATTAGCTAACAAGTAATTGAGTATTTTGAAGCAAGCACAAATGCTGCAAAAACAAAAAACAAACACAAAAAGAAAAAAAAAATAATAAATAATGAATCAAATTTACAAACAAATACCTAAATCAAATATTTAAACACTCAAAATTAACATACCTGTACGTATATGATGTTAAACCTATTGAAAACAGTATTAAACTATGTTATGAACAATACATTTTGCTCAGAACACACAAAATAGTTGTATGATGTAGTTGATGTTGAATCATGGGCTCAAAGATTTGTGAATCGCATACCTTGTACCACAATTCAATGACCTGAACACCTTGACAACATAATATACCTAACAAAATAAAAAACCAAAAAAAACTCAAATAAAATAAATGAAATGTAGCAAATTATTAGAGTTAATGCAAATACCTAAGTATATGTATTTTAAATACTTATGTGTATGTAAATAGTTGTTTTTCATATGCGTTCTATATGTATATATATAAACGCAAATGTATATACATGTTACATATGTTCAAATACATACGAAAATGTTGCAAAAAGTAATTAATGATCTTACTACAAGAAATACTATGTGAAATGTTGTAATAGAGAAATTGAACAAAAATAAAAAGCTAAAAAACAAAAACAACAACAAAAACAAAACCAAAATGCAATGAATATAACTCGTCAAGAGGAATGTGTTAACAAACAAATAGATACAAAATGATATTTAACTGCATACATACTACACTCATCTACAGTAAATGAAATGCAAGAATCCAGCATCATATCCATCAATAAACAAGTTCACATACAAACACACACACACACACATACACAGACCGCACATACACACATACACTATACATACAACATGTATGTGTAAGAAATATGTGTAAATTACACTTAATTTTCGATAGATTTACATAAACACAATATTAATAATAAACAGGCACAAACATTTAAACCCAAAGAATATAACAAAGAAAAAATAAAAATATACATATATCTTTAAAACATATAGTATGTATGTATGTACATATTAACAGTTTTAAACAAGCATTATCCATTTAGTATTTCCGTTTTATATACCTTAGCAGAGGTCAATTCAAAACAAGGGTGCAGGTTTCTCAGGCCTAAATTGGTCTCCAAATTCTTCATCACAAATGCTCTGCAATTCGCTTATCCGTTCTGTCACAAGATAATTAGGCTTGTTGCATATCTCTTTTTTAGATTCACAGGTCGATTAATCAAAGTTCAACTTTATAATCTTCAGATTTGTTGAAAAAGAAGCATTTTATTTGTGTCAGTCTGCATGGGTATTGAATCATCGGCTTGCCGAAGATTATTATTTTTTTTTATATTGTATTAATAATCGTGTTTTTTTAATATACATAATATAATGTGTGTATGTTTTGGTACTTTCGATATTATTTTATGTGACCAGTTTTGATTGGGGTTTTAGCAGAACTGAAATTATGCTTCATATTTTTGCTTTTCTGTTCAAGCCTTTAGCATAAATGTATAAATGTATGTTTATATAGACTGAATATTATTAAATAAAGACCTAACGAAAAAAAAAACAAGTAAAACAAGTTATTCATATACACAAAGAATATAAAAACAGTTTTGAATTGTGTAACATATAAATGAAAACTTCGTATTAGCCACAAAATAAAACAGTAAGCACATATCAATAATTAAAGAATTAAAGCCCAAATTTAATAAATAAATAAAAACAAAAATGAACAGAAATATTCTTGAAAACAAAACATAAAGTTGCATATTCTAAAAAAACCAAATCAAAATTGACCTCATCGAGAACCGAAAACCAAAAACCGAAAACCGAAAGAAAAAAACAATTAATATTCATGCATAAATGTTAAACAATCATAAAATGTATACATTCAAATATAATAAGCAAAAGAGAAGAAAATTAAATATTATATTTTGTAGATTTTTAGTAAATTAATTGAAATGTCAAGATACATACTATATATATATATATATATATATATATATATATATATATACTATATACTAACTATAATCATCAATACAAACACACAAACACACACACACACATACGTATTTAAACGAATGGTTAGCGATATGTACTCGAGACGAGAATCCGTATTTGTATTCAAATGTTCAAGCAACAAACGAGAAATGGCAAAGCTTTAAGATACTAGAACTGTTGGACGGAAACTTTTTACTGCAGCTTAGATCGGTAACAAATGTTTCAGTTCTTAGCAAGATGTTGGCTCACTATACAGATTATACATAGAGTACATAAATATTTACGTAATGTCGGATCCCAAGAATTGCTCAACGGGCACTAGCAGTTAGTGAGAAAACTATACTATAGATAAACGACAAAACAAAAAACCAAAATCAAAAACTTATTAATGAATTGCACATCAATGAAAATGAAATGAAAATTTAAAAAAAAAAAAAAACAATTTTAATGCCCCCAAATTTAAATACATGCGTTGAAAATAAAAAGCATTCGCGTATACAGAGATATACATTTCAATATACTTAATTGTGAAATTTAATAAAAGCTACACACAAACGAAATAAATTAGACCTTAAACCAATTGTTTACCTTTAAAGTATTTCTGCGCATTTAAGCAAAATGATAACAAAATAAAAACTGTTCAAAAATTATTTAATGCAAAGAGCCGAAATTGTGTTTATAGCCTGCAACTAAACAAACAAAATTGGACAGAACATTTATAAAGCATATTTAAACCAAGGTTTTTATTAACAACAACTATACAAGAAGAACAAGAAGAACTTTTAAAAGTGAAAAATGTAGATGAACGACAAACATCTTAAGATAAGCTTAGCAAATGGAAAACTACATGTATTATTACCAAAAAAAAAAAAACAAAAAAAAAAAAAAATACAAAACCAAAAAAATAAACCCATAAATACGCATATGTACTTTCATAATATGAAGTATAATTAACTATTATTATGTATTTGAAAGCAAAGCATTGTGAATTAGTATTAAAGCAACCAAACAACAAACAAAAAGGTGGTAAATAAAGATTGTAAACGAAATCAATAAAAAATTTAAATCATATTGGGGGATTGGGGTTTGCATTGCTCGATTAATTCCATGTAGTCCCTTCTAAAGTGATTTTCTGGCTGATTATTATTATTTTTATTATCATTATTAATATTATTCTTATTTTTATTGTATTATTTTTAATTTTTTTATATTATGATTATTATTATTAATGGGCTTAATGCACTGCGACCTCTCAGATCAATTGTGCCCCCTTCTGAGCCTATAGCTCTTCTATGAACCCCTGCACGAATGCAAGAATCTTTATCGGCTTGAAGGTTTCTTTGTATTCTGCATCCCCAGGATACTACATCTCTTCCAAGCTAAGGCGACACAATCTGCTGGGATGTGTTTTGACGTGTCTTCCTTGTTCCCACAAAAGCGGCATGGTTCGCTAGGTTCGATAGGTATCGACTTCATCGATAAAGAAATATCCGATTTATAGGTTTCATACATTTATTAATATATGTTGTGATTTCTAATACTTAATACAAAATCTATTTGTCATTTTCTTTTAGTTTCATACATTTATAATTGATTTTCAGTTTATAGTCATAGATATATTTAGTTTTACGTTTATTATTACATTTTTATTAAATAATTAGTAACATAATTTGGTTTACTGCCACTTAAACATTAAACATCCTTTAAATGTATACATAATCACTTTCCCTTTCTTTCATTTCATATCCTTTCCTTTCCTTTCCGCTTCACTTCACTTCACGTTTCGAGTAATTCAACAAATGATACAAGCAAAACCATAAAGGGAGTCTGCGAAAGTTAAGTAATTACACTTTATATCACGTATGCGGTTTGTGTGGTTGGCAGAACTTGGACAAAAAAAACAACAACAGAATCGTACGCAAAAACAAAATCAATCGTACAAAAAAATGTTGTAATATAATTTAACAAAAATAGAGATACTTAAAATTTGTCGCCTGCTCGGTTTGCCTCGGTTCTACCATGTCTAAGACAGTTTCAAATACGATGGTGGCGAGCACTTTTTGCGCAAGAACTTTATTATGTACAGGGGCAAGCAGGACACGAGCGTGATGAGTGATACCTTCCACAAAAAGTCGTACGACCAGATGAACTCCCAGTCTACAAGAAAAAACAACAAAGTCAAGTAATATTAGATAAATATCGCAATTGGGGGACTCTTGAATATAACACGCACCGAAATACTCGTGCAGCACAGCCAACGAGATGAGATAAAGTGCCAAGCTGAATAGCTCCGCCAAGACCATTAGCCTGTTGAATAAATAAAAGCAATTAGATTATATTTAAACTGCAAGACTGTAAATCATTTGAGTTACCTGTGCCAGGTGCGCACCGTCAATGCCACCATAATTAGTTCCGTCATAATCAGCGCCGAGAAACTGATGGCAACAATGTGTATAAACTCATCCACAAATAATATGAGTGCACCGTACATAATGACGCCACCCTGATATATGCTGATCAGTACCCAGATGAAAAAGGTCTTATAGCTGAGACTGCGTCCCTTGGACAGATCCTTATACAGTTCCGGATACGTGACAGCCGTCTCTGAGGTAATGTCCTGATCCAGCACCAGAGAGAACACCGGAAACATCGTATACAACGTGGAATAACCGACCATCAAGAAGCCCTGATACAGAGCCACCGAACTCAGATAAAACACCGCCGAGAATACTGCCTGCAGTGTGGTAATTATCAGTCCGCGATGTATGACAAACTGGGAGAGAGCCGCCGAGCGTTTGTAGCTGCGCCGGCCATGAATCAGCAGCAGCTTGGCAATGTGAGAGAACTGCGGAATGCTAAAGTCACCGGCCAGCGATGCCTGACGGCCCTCGCGTCCCTCGATGCCAACGCCCGCATCCGCCTGCTGAATCATGCTCACATCGTTGCCGCCATCGCCGACGGCACAGGTGCGCTTGCGCGTATGCTTCTGGATGAGCGCGACCACCTGTGCCTTTTGGGTGGGCGAGCAGCGGCAGCAGACGACCGCCGGTGAGGCAGTGGCCAGCTCCAGAAACTCCAATCGATAATACTGCAGACACACCTCCAGCGACTCGCCGGATATGACCAGGGCGTGACCCTGCTTACGTCGGAATTGATTAAGCTCTTGATGCGCCTCCGTGCGCGTCTTCACCGAGCGCAGCACATGCAGCCCCTGGTTGCGACCAATGAGCTGCGACGATTTGGCAATGCAGCAAGCGGTCTCCAGCTTGTCACCCGTCAGCATCCAGACACGCACGCCGGCATTGCGCAGCAGCTCCAGCGTGGGACGCACATTCTCTTGCAGCCGATCCTCGACACCAGTGAGGCACAGCAGCTCCATTTCCCGTTCCAGCGATTCGACAACGGCAGCCACTTTGGCCACACGATCCGTAATGCTAAGACGGGCCGCATTGTAGCGCATCTCGAAGTCGTTGTACTGCTCCTCGGTGAGCATCTTCTTGGCAACAACAAGGGTGCGCAGACCCTCGCGCGCCATGTTATCCGACTCCTCGCTCAGCCAGTCGTTGTACTGCACAATGCTGGACATGACCACATCGGCGCCCTTTAAATAAAACGTTATCTGACCCGTCTTGCTCTCCCGCACAATGATGCCCATGCGTTTGGTCTCGCTCGTAAAGGGAAACAGCTGCAGGATCTGATAGTGCATCAGTATGTCATCTGTGCACAAATTAGTGGGATTAATTAAAAGATTGATTCCATATAGATGTAAGATGTACTTACTCTCCTCGGTGGCCGTCTTCACTTGCAGCGTCATTGTGTTCAGGTCTCGGGCTATGAGTGTTAGGCCAACCTGTTCGGTCCACTTGACCAGGGCAATTTCGTCGGGCGAGGCGGCCTGATACTGATGCTCCGTATCGGTGCTGCCAGGTGCCTCGATGTTTATCACAGATTTGGTGGGTGAATTATTGCCACCAGTCACCGTCGAAGCGGTTGACACCGAACGATTGTCCTCCTCATCGCTTACCGGCGTCACATTGTGGCACAGGGCCAGAGCACGAACCGCCTCCCACTCCCGCCAGCCCTCGGGTCGGCGCATACGATTGCCAGCAAACATGACGGGCTTAATCGATTCGCCAGCGCTGCTGGAACTGGAGAGACTGCCCTGCTGTTGCTGCTGTTGCATCAAATTGCTCGAGAGCTTCTGTATGATCTGGCCAATGTGATGAAATGTGTCCGAATCGTGGGACACAATGCCCAGATGGATCTTCTTGAAGACCATCTCGTTTTGGGTGAGTGTGCCCGTTTTGTCAGTCAGCACGTAAGAGATGCGCCCCAACTCCTCGGGTATTGTTGTGGAGCGCACCACGGTGCCTTTAATATTGTCATCGTTTTGCATTTGCCACGAGTAGAAGGCCTTGCCCATGTCGAGATTCACTCGCAGACTAATCGGTATGATATACGAGAAGAGGAGCACAAAGCGGAACATATAACGATACCATGGACCACCGAATCCCTTCAGCATCATCATCACCAGCGATAGTCCCAGTACGGCACAAAATAGGACCTATGAGTATGAATATGCGAATATGAGTTAAATTCAATCTCAAATCATTGACTTGCCCATATCTGGAATATATATGTCCACTAGAAGTTCTTACGCACCTTGGTCAGTCCGTTGATTTCGGTGTCCAGCAGACCCACCTTGGAACGGGGCTGAGAGTTATTCATTACGCTGCGCGTCTCGCAGCCCGTGTAAATCACAATTCCAGTGGCAGTGCCGGCAGCAACCACAGTGTTGGCCCACAGGGTGTTCTCCACGCTGAGACCGGTGTCCTCGCTACCACCGCTATTGCTGAATGTAGCTATAAAGCTGTGTATATCATTTTGTGGCTTCTCCACATAGAAGCTCGCATCGATGTTATGCAAATCCGCATCCCGGTTGAGTTTCTGGGTGTAGGGCACCGCCAGTCGTGGCTTCCAGTCTGTCTCGCCATCCAGTTGATCGGTGCGAACAAAAACTGAGCCGCTGCGATCGCTGGTGCGCAGCAGTATAAGATCGGCGGGTACTCGCTCATTCTTCTCCACAATGATGACGTCGCCCACTTTCAACTTGGAGCTGGGCACCATCTCGTAGCCGCTGCCATGTGTAGCCGAGAGACGTTTGTACTTCTGCGAGTTGACTTCATGATCCCGCTGATGGCGTCGCAGATCGTCGACTGCCTCACGGCAAATGGTCACCATCAGCACAAAGCCAAGTGGACCCCAATACGTGTAGGGATAACCAATGCGTATATCTGGTATGAACTGCGAGAGTGCCATCAGCAGAAAGTACAGATTGAGAAAGAAGCGAAACTGCTCGAAGAGAACCAGCGGCAGGAACGTGATGAAATTATACTTCTGGTTTCGAATCTCGTTTGGCGGAAACTTCTCCGTATTCGATTTGCCCAAGTTGACGGACCGATCTCGCAGCTCGCGTGGCCTAAACCATTTCTTCCAGCAACTGCAAAATAAAAAAAAACTATTAGTATAAACTTAGCTGACATAAAAATATGTTAAATATCTTTGAAAAGTAGTACAACAATTAAATTTGAAATTTAGGTTTTGCTGCAAGCAGTTAGTAACAAATAGTTTATAAATGAAAGAAAACAAGTTATAGATCGAGCTTGCAAATTTTTGATAAATTTCAGGTCAGCTTTAGTTTCTATACAATTATATTTACTTTAAGTTTAAATAATTATTTAATTTAATTTTCAGAGCACTAATGCATTCTTATCTAGCTGTTGAAAAATTTTTCAATAACACTAATAATTAATTGCTAATTATTCCTTGCATGCGTTTCGCGTACTCCATAATGAATATTTCTTTCATTAACAAATCAATTTCAAACGTTGTTTCTCGGTAATAACATTTTCACAAGCATTTGTTCTGGGGCTCAACTAATTCAAATTAAATTTAATTTTATTTTATTATTAATTTGATTTTATTATTAATTTAATTTAATACGTTTTTTTATTTATTGTATTCTTTTGTGTCGACTTGTTTTAGTTGACATTAAATAAATACTTTAAGCAAACAAATTGTATTTCATGTTCTCTCCGAAGTAAATAAAATAGTATTTAAGTGAGTGAGTGACCTTGGCGTAAATGAATCAATAATAAAAACCCCATTGCACACAGCAGTGAAATATGTGTGATGCACCCACATCAAAATACACACACACGCAAATACCCATGCGTGGAGAGTAAATTGAAAGGTTGTTGAAAAAGGAGCGAGGGAGCGAAAATAACAATTCAAATTAACTGCAACAGAGCTCTCGCTCTTTTTCCCGCTCTCATTCTCGCTTATCTCGACTGTCGCCTCTGCGAAAATGATAAACTAGAATTTTTGTTAGACTGGTGATGATGGGGGATGGGGGTCAGAAATGTTGAGATGGATGATTCACCTGAATGAGTACCAACGATTGCGCTGGCGATTCAGCAGCGGAATATTCTCTCTGGTCATTGGGGCTGCTGCGGAGGTTTGCGAAGTGCCGTCATCCATTTTTACCGTTTTGCTCTAATTTCACAAATTTACTGCTTAGTTTTGCTACTTTTTTATTACGCTTTATTCTAGCAGCGCAGCAGCAGCTGTGGCTTTGTTCGTTGTTGTTGTTGCAATGTTTTTACACAGTAATGCACAAGGTGCATGGTACGCGCATTATTTGACGCATTAGCATGCCAAATTTAATTAACTGAATTGCACACTTGTAATTATCAAATTCTTATGCACAAAATCAACGCAAATGAAAATTCCGTGTCAAAACTACTTTGCCTAGCATTTGTGGAACAGCCCTGTCTGTTTGCAAAGAGAAATCAATAACACAGCCTGTGCGTGTGAGTGAATAAGAACGTGCTCATGCTGAGTGTCGGCAGAGTGCAGCTTGTTTAACATTCATGGCTGTCAACGGTCTGGCAACACTATGACGGCGAGTTTGCGCGCGCTCTGTCGCATCGCTTTAAAAAGGCGAAAGTTTTTCAAAATAAATGTTAACTGTTGCGGATTGCGCATTTTGCTGCGCTCGCAGAGTCGTGTTAATTAAATAAGCAGCGCGTCTGTCAAGATGTTTCCGTCAGTCGCTTCTTAGATCATAACTATGACCAGCACCCGCTAGCCATAATTGTATTTGGCTTTATTTGCTTTAGCTCTCTGGGTAAACTTGTTTTAGCTTTTATGGGCTTTTGTCTGTTGCTGTTGTTATTGCGGGCGTTAGCGTATTTGTGTTGGTATATTATTCATTCAAATGGAGTGCGCCTTTATAAAGTTTTGTCAATATTGTTTTGAAAGCATGCTTGCTGAGTTTTCGTGCTATGATCTCATAAGAAAAAGTTGCCAACCGAAAAGAAGCAACTGCCATAAAAGTGAAGAGCAACCACCTCAAGAATGCCAACAACAACAACTGGAATAAAGAATGGCAAAGCGAAAAAAAATAAGTAAAAAACGGTTCAATGACATCAGCGTGCTTAATTTCTTGTAAAAAGCTCAAAAATTGAGGAATGGCCAAAGACAAAGATCTCTACTCGACACCAATACAAAGGGTCGTCAGTCGTCGGCTCGCAGCCCTATGAGATGAGCAAAGGTTTCCATGGATCTGGAACTCGATTTGAATTTTACTGGGCTCTGACTCAGACCAGGCAGAGTCAAGGCAAATTGCACTTCAAAAGGCTGTGCCGCAATGTGTTTGTCACCGTTCCATTTTCATAGCGCGTGCTGCATGCACTTTTTTTTGTCGTTTTATATTTTTTGTTGTTGTTCCTCACAATTGCTTAGCTTAGCTGAAAACGTAAACAGTGCTAACTCGTTTCATTGGCAATTTCGTTTCCCCGCCACTAATTACAGCACACGAAATGCACTCGCTGCATTTCGCTATAATTTAATTACAGCATGTCTCGGAATTATGAAACATTTCAAGAACTGACAGTAGGTATCATTATCGTTATTGGATGACAAACCCGATATTTCTCGCTTGATAAATATTTGAACAGCTGTATGTCTCTCATTACACTTATAACGAAAAGCGATTGTTGAAATCGTTTCATTTGATTTTTGCACTTTAACCACTATTTGCTACAGCCTTTTCTCGAGCTTATATAGAATAACTTTCTTAGGTATGCCGACTATTAGATACCCTTGCGAAAAAACTCTACTCTCTAATTGATCTTATGAAAGCTATAGAATATATTAAGCCAATATTGCTGATTTTATCCAAAGTTGATGAGAAAAAAGAAATGTTTTCCATATAGGAGCCAGATAATCTGGTGATACGATCCATACGACTTCGATGTGTGGAGCAGATCCATCAAGACAGTCTTAAAACTGAGGATCATGGGTGTATTAACTAGGCTAGGAATGCTGATCAGGAATATATAAACCTAATGGAGTAGGATACGTCTCCTTCAATGAGTTACGAACTTCACGACAAAATAATAAACCTCTGTGTATCAAAAAGATTAGTTTATAAAATAAATTCTGGGCTTAGTAACCAGACAATAGTTTATTGACTTTATAGATTTTGTTGTCTCTGTTGTAACATAAATTCCCCATACATTATTCACTGCGTGGTATGGAGAGACAGTCACTTTTGTAAATTCTTAAGCGGTATATAGAAAGCTGCTACATAATAACAAATTGGCAACATTCACGTTGTCTTACAAACCGGATCTTTTCTGCGTTTTATTTGCGAGAATGTCGTAAGATTTGAATACGGATCTCAACAGAAAAGCTTGACAAAGAAACAGCATGCAAATTTCGAATATCTGTCAAATCGAGAATAACATTTTTATAACGCTATATTAAGCAAATTACAGGTCATTCATGAGCTACACTCAATTTTCTAGACTTTGTATTTGGCTTGTGCAAATAGCGCTTTTAAGCTTAAAATGAGTGTATGGACTTAATTGGCAACCACCGGTAAGTACACTCACAAAAAAAACTCACTGAATTTTAGAAACTGCCATACTTTTGGCGTTACTGCAACTCACTTTACTATTCCTAAAACGGTATTCAGTTTCTTTTTAAAATCCAGTTTTTTTCTATTCTTATTTCCAAGCTGCATTTTTCTAGTAATGATTTTTTTTTCATGTGTACACAGAACTCTAGCAAAAACTTATATTATTAATAATTTACAAAAATATAAAATAAATTTCTCTTTTTTTCTGCTTTTATCGAAAAACAAATCTCAGATAAATAGAAAAGTGTTCATAATTTGAACGAATTTAATATTCGTATATTTAGAAATTATTTCTAAAAACTAGAAAATGTATCTCGTTTTTAGGGCGATTTTCTTCCAAGTGTGCAAATTATGTACACATGTGTAATGAGTACAACTACTTGCCAGAAAGTGTATTCAATATGGCAATTGTACACGGTCAAACTTGTAACATACTTTTTCTCATGCTTTTCACTGCGCGTTTCTGTTTCTGTTTCCATTTAACTGGCGCTCTGGACACGACTGTTGTAGTCGTGCCGCATGCAAAACAGCCCCCATCATGCCCCAGAGTTCCAAATATATTTGTAGGGCCCGTCAATGACAACGCCTAATGTTATTATTTCAATTGTGGTTTCTGTTGTGTTTTTTCTTCATTTTTTTTGCTTTCTTGCGGAGAGTTGGCTAAAAAAAGAAAACGGTAGATTGTTTCACTCACAGCTGGCTGGCAATGCGGGTTAGTATGCAAAATGAACGCTAGTCAACCCGATTGAAACACTTCGCCGACTGGGGCCGAGCCCTGGCTATGTATAATGTATGCTCCGTGGAGCCGCTTATCATTGTCGCCGAGCCGAGCCTATTTACACAGAAGTCAGCCGAGCGGCGATTCGATTCGGGGCGCGTCTGCCAAGTCAGGGGTAAGGTGTATTGGGGGCATTGCAGTGGGGCAGCCAGCTTGTTGACACAGTAATTGAAAATTAGCCGGTATGAGTCGATTGTTGTTGCTGCCACCTCCAGCTGCCGCTGGCCCCCGGTTAGCGGTTACTGACAGGTGCCAAGTGCCGCATAAATTATGCTCCACAGTCAGTCAGAAGCAGTCCGTCAGTCCATCTGTCAGCCAATAGCTCATTGTCTGCTCTGAAATTAATTCTTTTGAGGCGAGTGAAAATTCTGCATTGCCCCAGACACTTTTGCGGTATTTACGGTTTCCCGACAACAATTCTATTCTCTCTTTGCTGTTGCACATTGTTTGTGCCACTATTTTTAGCTCAAGGCAAAGATAAACGGCTTACATAAAATTTAACTATTTTAGAACTTGAATAACTAGCGCAACACAATTTTCAGTGTTAATTTTGATGAATTCATAAATAGACAAAATTAGGGAATTGAAATTAAAAAATAACTTGAGATCACATCCGAATATATTTTTATATTTGTACATAAAATAAGCTGCGCATGCATTTGAGATATATATAAACATTATATACTCAACATACTTAAGATTTCAGTTTCTGCTTTTAATGCGTTATTTTTCAGTTTATTATCACACAAGCTCAAAATCACAATTAAGTCAAGGTTATTTCGAATTTCAGAGCGTTATCGCCAACATGGCGCCCGTCATTATTTACCAAGTTAATGGAAATCGTTTTTGTTAATGTTCACAACTAGGCCATCAACAATAATAGGTTAAGAAGCGGTCGAAGGTGTGCAAGGTGAAGGTAGTTAAACGACACTTTTTTTTGGTATACCCATAAATATCGCCGCAATGCAATTTTTATTGACGGAAATAATTGAGCCACATAAAACAGGCAACGCTTTGGGCCAAACTAGAGCTTGAGCAAGGCAAATGCGTATTTGTGAATAAGTAATAGTAAGAAATAAGACCTTCCAAAGTCGAGCAGCACAAACAAAAAGAAAGAAATTTCAACACTTCACAAATAATCAGGGTTAGTGCTTCAAGGGTTTTGTTTAGTTCAAACTCGAGCGACGAAGGCAAAAAGTTCAAGTGTTTCGATAGTTTTCACTGGCTTTGAAATTCAAAAAGCGTTTAAATATATTAAATAATAAATGTTTTATAAATAAACTTGACTTTTGCCACATAAATTGCGAATTAAAAAAGATTTAAGTGCAGCAATAAATAATTAAAAAAAAAAACCAATTATATTAATTTAAGGACAATTTTTAGTTTTTGAGAAACTGAATGTAAACATAATTGTTTTTTATTATTTTGTTATTAATCATATGTATACACATATCATTATTACAATATTACTTTATGTATTAAATAATTGCAAATCACAAGCTGAATATCAATGAAAATGTTTGCCTACACACATCGGATTATGATTAAGGATCGAAACGATCTGTAAGCATCCCTTGTGTGGGGTTTGTGTGTGTATTTTTTTATGTGTTCGATAAACGTTTTTACTGTATTTTTATTGAGTAAACAAAAAAGCGTGTAAAGCCAACAGCAATCAAAGTACTACAAAAATTAAATTCTTTAAACAATTTGTTTGCCTTAAATAGTTTCCTTAAATAACATCTCTATAAACGCTATTCATATAAATATGCGGAGAAAACCGCAAACAACGGCGGTCAATAGACTATAATATGTAATATTTACTTATGTGTGAGTGTATGTATGGTGTATGTGTGTGTGTGTGTGTGTGTGTGTGTGTGATGATGTAGTGGACACAGCAAACAACGCCATTAATGATCTTTGGTTTCCTGCTCGAACCAATAACAAATCGTAAAAACTTTAAGTTACAACCAAAAAATAAAGAAGAAGAGAAAAAAAAAATAATCTTTCTACTTATCGAGTTGAATGAAGAAATAACTAATAAAATTCCAAAAACTAATAAAATTCAAAGAACGATCCAGGCTGGCCCCCAAATCGCGTCCACACTGTCTGTTAGAGTTGCCACCAAAGGCCTTGACAATGAGATCGGTGGTCATTACAAGTGCCAAATCAGCGCCGCAATCCACATACATGGGCCTCTCAATGCTGTCGATAGGTGATGGCTTGAGAACGACACGCCGATCCTCGTCTTCTGTTCCCAGCTGATGCTCGAGATTCTTGCCCCAAGTATACAATGTGCACGTCGACGATATCAATGCGAAATGAAACAGTCCGCTGGAGATCTGAATTATTCGTCCAGCTACCTCGCTGGTGTCTACAAGATGTGGCTGCATATGTTCGGCGGGATCTGGCTCGCTGGAAAGCGGTGCAGCTGAGGCTGAGGCTGATGCTGCTGTTGCTGTCGGCAGTGATTCTGTGTTTGTACTCATTGTAATATTTTCGGTAGCATCCGATTGCACAGCTTCATCTTGTGTGGACTCTTTGGTTGTTGTGCATGGGTTATAAGGCCATTTGCACGTGTTTTCCAACTCCTAGCTGACAAAGACTGTTGTTGCCCATCGCATACAGGCCATTATTGGTCAGGATGAGCGTATGCTGACGTCCACACTTGAGCGCATGCACTACCAAATTAAGTTGTGCAAGCAGGTCCAATAATTTCACATCGTATGCAGGCTCCGGTGGTTCTGTTGACTTCTGGGCACACCGCTGGAGCCCCAGAAATAGGAGACACCATCGACCACACAGGCACAATAAGCGCAACCAGATGAGATAGGCTTAAAGCGTGATGATTCAATGGCAAACTGATTGTCCTCGTAGTTGATGCGAAAATTCGACAGAGCATTTACAATGGAATCGTGATTGACGCGCTGAGATTCCATATGCATAAGCACGGCCAAATAGGTTTCGGCACTTGCAGAACTCAAATATATGTTCATTATTGTCATCATTGGTTGAGCTGCCGCTGCTGTGCGACATAATTGGACGAAATGCAGGTGCAAACAGATTAAGCTGCATTGAAAGACGCTGCAGCACACAGGGCCTGATATGCTCCAGCTTATCCTGTATGAACGTAAAGTAGTCCATGGGCACAAGAGGCAAGTATGTGATGGTCTTCATAAATAAATGTATATGTAATGCATATATAATAATTCTGTTTCATTTTTAAAGAACTTAACATAAATAAATGTTTCGTTATTTAACTTGATTTTGGCTAGATATTAAATTTTAAGTAGTCGCAAGTTAAAGCTAAAGCTCAAGCCTAGAACAGGCTTAAAAAAACCAAGTCATTTGTACGTTAATTATAGCTCATTGAATACAACGGTAAAATCACGTATACAGCTAACTTGATAACCTAGTTCAGATGAGAATTCAATTAGTTGGAAGCTTGACAGATGCTATTGACTTAATTTCTGATAAGAATTCAATTATACTAAACGATGGGCTTTATATATTATATATGTATGCTGATTACAAAATATACAAGTGCTCGTATATAATATAATTATTTTACCACAATTTACCCAATTCCAGGGCGCACATTTTGAGACTGTTAAGGTAAGTTTTCAATATATATATTCTACGTTCGGCAGAAATTATTCAACATAAATCTCTCAGTAGCTAAGCAAAGGTTGCGGTTTTTATTTTTTGTTTTCAATCATGGCGAAGACTGGTCACTGAGCTTCGACCTCTTTCTGATAAGCCACGAGGGCACATAACTTTCAGTTTTTGACACACACAAAAAGAACAACAACAAATGAAAAGTCACACAAAATACAACTAATGGAAAGAAGAAACATGCTGGATGCGACTTTTGCTGCCGAACTTGTTTTTGTATTTAAAAACCTTGAAAACCAAACAAAAAAAAAACAACAACAAGTAAAATGCTCTTGTCGAGTGAGCTCGACCGGCAGATACCCTGCATCCAGCACATAAATATAGATTACTAAAGTGAAATTTCTCTTTTAAAATAAATATATAAATTTGTGCAATTGATCAACGTGTTTCAATCATAAATTGGAGGGCTATCCAAAATAGATATGTATCTATATTATTGCCACGGCGGTAGTTATGGATAAAAGAGAAGATATATTCTAAATTTTAAGTCTCTGAGACGGGCATGGCTAAATTACTCGACTTTTGATGTTGATCATGCATATAGCTTATAGTTTTTTATTGAAATCATTTTGCCCAACTCCAATATGCCCAATTAAATAAATTTAAATGGGTTAAGGGTATATAAAGTGTCTAAGCAAACTGGTTGCTGTGTTTCAGTGTTTGCTTCCTCCAAGTTGAGCCACAAGACGACAACGAAATCAAGTCGCGTTAGTTTCGCTGAAGGAGTTGCACGCCAAAATTCGATTACATATGCAAATATAACAAAGCCCCGCCAACTTTCGTGATGGGGAGCATAACAATTAGAGCTCTACGAGAATGGCTTAGCGTGAGAAATGTGTCGCTTGCAGTGCGTTCTCACTTGACAGATATCGCAACATTTATAAGTAGGTGGTTCAGTTTGTTTGAAATTTCCAGTTTCACTTTTAGCCGGAATACATATGTATGTAAATAGGCTTGTTTGTATATAGAAGCGACGTTTCGGTTATTTGTGGATCACATTTATCGATTTCGATTTGGTCGCAAATGGCAAAATTTTGTTGTTCCTTATTTATTTTACCGGCGGCATTTGCTGTCTTTTGCACTCTTTCTCCATTTGCCTGTTCTTGTTTTCATCTAATTAAGCAAATTAAAAATATATATTTATACAGCTAGACTACATATACTTATGTCTGTGGAAATAATGTGGGCCACAAGTATATATATTCATATAAATCTCGTACAATTTTACTCTCGTTTTGAAAACACATTTTTTTTCTTGGAAACGTTTCAACTACAATTTGTCTGCATTCGCAATTTGCTTATTTTTGTTTTGTTTTGGTTTCTTGAGTATTTCGAAATGTTTTTATTTGATAGTTTGAATTTCAACGAATTGTTGTTGCTGTTGCCTGTGGCTGTGGCAGCCTCATTAAACAGCAGGCGTAACATCAAAACGATAATAAACGGAGCCACTGGAGCAGAACTTGCTACCCAGAAAGGTTTTAAGATGCGATTATTGCGGTTTATTGAGGTTTGGGTTTACACCTCAACCATATGCCAAGTTACAAAAAAAAAAACAACAACGAAATCGTAACTCCCCATGTGGCAAGCAGGAAGTTGCATCAAAGGAAGACCTTGTTATTTTTTAGGTCAAACCGAATCTAATAAAATGTTGTCTAGGTAGTTAATACTGTCCAAATACAGTGATCACTCGAACAACGTAACTTTGGCACATATGTATATGTTATATGTATTTGCTATACACTATTTTTAATCCAATGGCAGGAAATTAATAGCAGAGCCAAAACTTTTTGGTATTCCATTGTGTTTATAGTTATTGTTAAAATAAATAAAGTTTAGTGTTCATGCCATTAAATAACATCTACATCACTGTCAGCGTCTTGCCACGACTATCAAAACCAACAAATTAAATTGTTTTTATTTAGAAAAATAATACAAAAATACAAAAATGTGGCCAGCGTTAATAATTTCAGTACAAATACAAAATTAAAGCAAAGGAAAATCGAGTTGCATTGACAACTCACTTCTTATTAAAAGTGTTTCAATGTTAATTTCGATCACTCAACGCAAAGCACGCAATTAAATGCAATTGTGTAAGAACAACTGTTGCCAGCTGTGTGGAAACAATAGGCTTTTGGGTTGCACATACCTGCACAGACACATTTTGCACACATTGCCGATGCTGCGCCCTTTGCTGCGCCTGCGATTGTTCTGGTAGAAGACCGTTGAGGAACCGTTCTCGGGATCGATTTCAGTGTGGCCGCCAATGCCGTTGGGTGCACCAATTTCAGTGGGATGCGGCGCAGTGCCATCGACGCCGCCGCTGCTGGCGTCCGTTTGTGTTAGTTGCGCCAGTTTCGTTTGAACGGACGCTGTCTCCGACGTAATGTGTCGCGTTGCAGTGGTGTTGCTATTCGAATATTTGGCGCGCTCGCGACTCCGCTCATTTCTATAACGTATCTGGCCGGCGGCTGAGCCAAGACTGAATAGATTACCTAAAAAGCTGGCGCTGCCGCCGATGCCGCTGCCGGTAGTGGGGCTACCAATGGCCCCAATGCCGCTGTAACCAGTTGAGCTTTTGCGTCGTCTTTGCCCATGGCTGTTGTTGTGGTTGTTGTTGCTTTTGCTGTTGTTGTTGCTATTGGCAATGACAGCGTCAGTGTGTGTGTGTCGTATGAGCAATTCTGTTTCCGAATCAGTCTCTTCGCTCTCTTCGTCAAAGTCACGTAGCGGCAGCCCGTTATCAGTCATGGCGTAAGAGAGCGCTCGCTAAATGCAAAATGCGTTGGAAGAGAGCCCAAGAAATGCGAGCAGCTTCTAAGCAGGTGTGTTTCTCTCGATTGCCTCAAATCTTTCTTATTTAATTATTATTTTTTAGCTTTTGTCGGCAATTTAATTAATTCTTTTAGTGCTGTTGTTGTGTTTGTTGTTTCCTTCCGTTTATTTGCTAACAGAAATGTAGCGCAATGCTTTGCTGACTGTTGAAGCCAGCTTTAAATGTGAGCTGGCCACGTTTTCAGTGACTAATTCGACTAGTTCGAATGCACTGCAATTTGTATGCCCTACAAGCAAAACGTATAAATTTTATTTGGGCGGGTAAACATTAATAAAACACTTGGCATATCGTAGTTTGGATAAGCCAGGTAAATAATTGTTAACGGCCTCAAAATAACATAAATCTTGCAGGGTTTGCTACGAGTAGTAATTAAGTATGTGCCGCAATTGATATCAATTGATTGCCAATTGAAACTGTTCGATATCACAATCGCAACTGTTGAACAACAATAAAAAATTTTGTTTTATTAGCAGTAGCCAATCCTAAACACACACACACACACACACACCAACACACATGTAATTTAATATTTTCAGCTACTTCGTTTATATTCACATGTGTTGAAAAGCTCGCGTCTTGTATTTATATAAATAAAATGTTCGTATATAAAGCTAACTAATATTTAAATTCAATTTTTAGCACATGTTTGAGAACGTTTCTGTCTATATTTGTTAAATATGCTGCTATTGGCCGCTGGCCAATTGTCACAGTTTTTGGTCAAACTGTTGAACAGCTGTACATGCAGTGTTGGTCAACGCCGGCAGTGCTTGCATGTTGGGAAGTGTTGAGCGCAAATTTGAATTTTAATTGGTAAAAACACGAAATTGTTTAACGAATTTTATACACGCTAACTTAAAAATTGCTATGATTTAGAAGCCATGGTTATATTTTATAAAATTGTATATTTTTTTTATTATAATTATGTGTATATCTTAATAATTTAGCATATAAACAAAGAACGGGAATTTACAACGAGATCTTAACCGAAGAAACAAGTAAATATGCACAAATTATTCAATAAATTTAGTGTTTTGCTCATCGAAGCAGTCTATAATTAAAATACACAAGTGTTTCAAGTACAATTTACGTTCAAAGCGCTCTAAACAAAGTTAATTCTTGCTAAAACGTCACGCAACAACTAAATTCGTTGCTGTTAATTTTCATTTCTTTTTTTTTTGGGACTTTGCGATATTGTTTTATATATATAAATATAGATACTTGTATAATGTATACATAGGTAAATATGTGGATATATTGCAACGCTGCATGCAGCGCTCGTCCTATCTGCGCTCTACTTGCAGATTAATGTTTGAGTCCGAATTGGAATAGCTCTGCTCCAATCTGGTCCGAAAGTCATCCTCGCCATCTGAATAGGAACCCACCGAGCGACAGATTCTGCAAGAGATTGGCCAAATTAGTTTCAGTTGGAAATGGGAAATGTAACTGATTAAAACTCAAAATTCAAATTAATAAATTATAAATCATACCGCTGTGTTGACGCATAGCCCTCGATGGCCAGTGCCTGACTCACGCCCGCTGGCTTCAGATGTTGCAGCAAAGCATCTTTGGCCACATTTGCCGTTGTGGGCAGCGGCACATGATTCATGTCTACCGAGGAGTGCGATTGCGATAGCTGAGGATTGCCGGCCAGAGTTGCGGTCAAGCCGTTCGCATGCCTCGCACTTGCCGCCCACTTTTCGCCGGCATCGAGCTCGTCGCTCTGGTTGCGCTCAATGGTGCGCAGCCTCTCGAATAGCTCCAGCAGATTGCCAAACGAGTTCCGCATATCACAGCGGCCTGTGATGTCATAGCACAGCTGCGACACATTCTGGCGCAGCAAATAAATGGCGTACTTCGTTTGTTGAGATGGCAGAATGGAGCGTGTATACAAAGGGAAACTACAAAAGCGAGCAGAGATAGAAAAATATGAAAATTTAATGGAGATAATCTTCATTTGGTCGCTCACTCTCTTGTGTTGTAGGTCAGCTCTTTGACATTGTCGGTGATGCGAGCACGCGACGGTTCGTAGCAGATGGGATTGCGCAGCGGCAGATCCATGATGAAGGCCAGCATCTGCACCAGATGCGCCACATACCCCAGTGCCGCGCTCACCGCCAACGGCGATGCATTGCCCAGCATCTGTGCGTTGGCCGCCTGCCTCGACTCGCACGTGTAATGCTCCATGTGGGGAAAGGCAATGTCACAAATGCTAAACTGTTGCGAGCCCTGACTCTTGATGTTGTAGATCTCCTGCAGCTCCAGCACCAGCGTGAATCTGCGCCGCTTCACCTGCAATATTAAGCGATATGATTGATCTCTTCGAGATTCGATTTATTTTCCTGCTTACCTGCAGATTAATTTCACACTTCTTCTGCTCTCGCTGCGTTTGGCGCTGCGGCGACTGTGTGCGCCACTCCAGATGCTGTTGCTCCAGCTGCAGCCGCTGGTTGTGCAGCTTAAATTGCAGATCTTCGCGCTGCTCGCGCAGCATCTGTAGACGCTCCTTCTGGCGCGCATTGCGTTCCGAGAAGGTGGCGCGTTCGGTTTGCAGCAAGCGCTGCTTGCAGCGCAGCGCCTCGATTTGCATCGTCAGCTGCTGGGCACTGTATAGGGTGAGGGGCGCTATCTCTTGCTGCTCGGCCAGCAGCTCGGTGAGCATGCGGCCCATGGAATGACGATAATGCTGCGACGTCTGACTGCCATACGGCGAGCCCGAGCTCGAAGTGGAACGCGGCTTCAGTCTCAACTCGTTGCGTGTAATGCAGCGAACGCTGAGCCGAGCAATCTCCGCGCTCAACGCCCGCACGTCACGCTGATGCTTGAGCTGATTCCGCTGGCGACGCTGCAGCAGCAGCAGACTCTCCAAATTGTAACTGCGTCGCAACTTGGTCAGCTCGCAGCCAAG
This sequence comes from Drosophila atroscutellata, assembly GCA_035041605.1. Taxonomy (NCBI): domain Eukaryota; kingdom Metazoa; phylum Arthropoda; class Insecta; order Diptera; family Drosophilidae; genus Drosophila; species Drosophila atroscutellata. Next base: position 1,303,524 of record JAWNLA010000137.1, on the reverse strand, counting down.
CTGGTTGTAGCGCGTGGTGCTCATTCGCAGCATAGGGCTGCTGCTGCGACTGACTGGCGGCGAATTGATGCCACCATCGCCCCTCTCCCCATGCTGTTCCTTATTGTCGTACTCGGAATAGCGTTGGTACTGCAAATGCAGCTGGGCGTGCAGGCCCTGCTCACTGATCAGCGCCGGCGAGGTGAAGTGCTCACCATTCAGATGGAAAATCAAACAGTTGGCCCGACAATTGGCCAGTGACAGCGTCGCCAGCGGTATAAGGCCGGAGAAGTAAACGCCCCAGCTGAACACAAGCTCCGGGGGCCGTGGCAGCTTATGGGGCGTTAACTGCACATTGGCCAGACGTTGCGTCAGCTGCGCACTGTAACAAACAAAACACTACTAATTAGATTTATATCACGACTCATATTACAAACATATCATATTGATACGATAAACTGTTCTTTATATATATTGGAGAGATGGAAAACTTTTGGCATATTTTGGAATCAAACTAAAAACACATTTTAAAATGCTCATCCACTTTGAGGGACCTACAGAAACCCACCTTTGCGCTGACTCCGCTGTTGGCTCAGTCTCGTTTGGGCCACTTTTTGTTGTTGTTTCTCTTTGCTGGGCGGCTGTTGGCTGATAATGGGCCCAGACCTTGACACAGACGCATTGCGCATTTGATTTGCGCCAGACGTCGTCGCCCGCAGAAATCTCCGCCCACTTCTGGTGCTGATGACGCTGAGGCAGCGGTTCGCTGGTGTAGAACGCCTCACTGCCCTTATCAGCATGCAGCGTGTAATAGATAAGCAACTCTTGCTCCTCCTCCTCCTCCTCCTGCTCCGCTACGAGATCCTCGCTACCGGCGCTGGCGACCAAACTGCACTCGATGTTAAGTCCTTGGATGCGTGCCAGGTTGCGAAGACGCAATTGCTGCGTTGCTAGCGGCAGCCATTCGCTGCAGCGCGGTCGCAAATGCATTGCGGATTTAGTTTAGCTGGCGGTGCACATGGTGCACATCTGCACTATAAATTTAGTTTACGGGAAAAATTTACTTTGAACAACACCACTTTGGCTACAACAGCTGTTTTTTTGGCTGAACAACGGCGAGCGCTGTGTGACCGTTCTTAAGCAAATTTAAGCTAACTGGCAACGCCAATCTATTGCATATTAGTGCTGCGCACAAATCTGTGCCAGAAATACAACTGATCAAAACTAAATTTTAAATGACCTGAAGGCCAGTTGAAAGTGCGAGAAATGATTTCGCCAGCGTACAAATGCTTATTTAAGGGAAATTAAACGAGCAAATAGTAGCTACAAGCCATTTGTTCAGTCTAGCTATTTTTTTTATTTCGAAATTGAGCATCACTGCAGTTTGCTGATAAGCGTAAGCCATACTGGCAACGCTCGCAAAGTAGTTTACATTGGTGCGCTTAAAAGGCAGAATGTTGCAAGGTTTGCTGAACAAAAAATAACATTAAATACGCAATTACAAATTACGAATTTAATTGTAGATGCTCAACTACATTAAGGAAACAATAATGGCGCCGTCCACACGCAGCAAATGCAACCAAAACTTAAACTCAAATTCCAAGGAACTGGACAAGGATCGAGATAAGGATAACAGCCCTGAACAATCTGCTCCTGCTCAGATGAAGGGCTACAAAATAACAGACAATGAACGCTCGCGAAAATATGGCATAGGCGCCAACTCATTGGCAATGCTTGTGCAGAAGGCGCAGCTCAAGTTTCCGGTAAGTGTTTCGAATATTTTGGAAATTGCGTTTCTGCACAGAAAAAAAGACCAACAAAAAAAAGGGCCTCAACCCACAATTGGCCCTGTCCCTGTCCACGTCCCTGGAGATTCAAGGCCAATGTTCTCAGGCTGGCTTCCGCATTGTTTGTCGCTTTGCACGATTCAATGTCAGCAATACTCCCTTCCACTGCAACCAATGCGCATGCCCCAAAAAAGCAAAAGTAATCACAAAATACAAAAACAAAACCAAACCAGAGCACCTGTTGATATCCTCCTGTTGTTGTTTTGCTTAGGTCAGGGTCCATTTTAGTACAAGTCAAGGGCAATCTACTCATGTCTCTCCCTTACAGCTGCAGGAGCTGCACATATATCTGGCCCTGGACGGTTTTGAAGTATCCGACGATGAGTATTTCAACACTTTGCCAGCCCAGACGCTTTTAATCGTTGCTGGACCCGAGGCTGTCATCACCACAGGTGAACTGTCTTATCACAAAATAAATAGGCTAATAATAAATATATGTTAAACAGATGCGGACTTTGAATTTGAAAAAATGCGTCAACAGTCGCCGCTGCTGAAGGTAGCCGACATTTTTTACGACTTCATTGAGCAGCATCCTGACAAGTTTCGACGCATGATTACGGAATATGAGCAGCAGAAGCAGAGGCGTGCCTTGGACAACACCAAGGCACACTTGAGCCTGAAGGCCGAGCATGTGGAATGGTTCGAGGGCACCGAGGAGCGCTTCCAATCTAAGGAAGAGGCCATGGCCATGCGGGCGCAGACACGTGTGCGCGGCTACTATTACAAGACCAAGGACGAGCTGACGCGCACACCACTGTACAGGCAGAATTCGAAGGCGCGCCAGGTGATCAATTCGGTACTGGAGCAGTTTCGCTATCTGCTCATCGGCTGCGATTATTTCTCCATGATGTTCAATCGCAAGTGCCAGCAGAAGCACGAAATATTGATGCAGCAAATTGGCCAGGAGCAGCCGGATGCGGTTAGTGTGCCCAATAAACGGTTGCGGCAAGTGATTAAGGATTACACTGCGCGAAATGAAATACTGGACGAATGGTCCGTTTCGTTGTGCACGGATCTGGGCGACTTCTACTGCCAGGGCGCCTACTCGGACAATGGCAATTTCTGCTCCATGCAGCACACCATAAATCCGTATGCCTCGCGTGAGAATCTCATATTGTTTCAAGTCTGGAATCTTGACCATCAAATCGAGCTGTGCCGCTCAATTTTGCCGGCTTTAGTGGACAATGTCCTGGAGCTGGTAACACAGCCGCAGCGCAAGTGTGCGTTGCACAAGAAACGCGTTGTGGACATCTCTGTGCTGGAATACTTTCTGGAGATATTCTCGCTAAAGAACCTCAAGTTGGTTCACATTGTGTGCCACGAAAAGGTGCAGCGTACCAATCGCTCCAATGGTCGTCTGCTATGCGCCGATTGCCACGAGTACCGCATTGTGCAGGAGCTGATGGATCTGCAGACGGCAACTTCCTAGGGAATTAAGGCTTAGGAAACTCCACTAAAGCAATATATTATACAATAATTATATCTACTATTGTCTGGCATGCATGTATGCAAGCTGCTTTAACAAGGCATAGTCCTTAAAATGTGTGCTATGTTAAGCTATGGACATATATATATATATATATATACATATATATATATATATATATTATACAGTATATATATAAATATGTGCACTGTATAAAAAAGTTAACTGAAAGTTTAAATTGTACAAATCTGAAGTATCTCAAAGTTAACTATCAGCGTTTAGTGTTGAAGTATTTATTATCAAATGACATATTTATGCATTTAATATACTATCTATGGTAAAAGTTGATCTGCATACCATTTACTTAAATATATACCTATATACATATATATAAATATACAAAATACATTTATGAAATTAGCTTTAAATGTTGCTAACTGTAGAGCGCGTAGCTGAGTTTTGAACAGGTATTTTGGCAGTTGCTTTGTTCAACAAGTCCATTTTAAGATATTATATACTCGAAATATTTAACTCCAATAATGATGAAGCTAAAGTTACAGTTAACCAGTAGATGAATATAAACACACACACATATATATATAAATATATATATATATATATATATATATATATATTTATATATAATAACCCGATTACTGAATTTAAATTGTATCTGGCTTCACTGCGGTGCAACATGAAATCTACTTGAAGCTCTTTAGAATTACTTCATATTGATGTGTGCATATAAGTAAAAGCATATACATGCAACATCTTTTTGCTACTCTCGGCTTCTCTGTACCTCTGACTATATATATATATATATATATATATATATATATATATTATATATATAATAATAATAAAAGAAATATGAGTTTCGAATGTTTTATGGTGTTTTCTCTTCGTTAAAAACTTGTTTGTATTTGTTTTGATTTATTTCTTTATTTACTAAAAATGTCACTGCATAAAAAATTACACAACACAAAATATGTGATTATAAAATAATAATAGTAGTCAAATAAATTTGATAACACATTCGTATGCATACGAATACCATATGTATATGTATATGTTTTGTTTTGTATAAATAACTATGACATAAACAAAAAGAATCATGTTAAAAATTATAAAAGTTTTTTTTTTTCTTTTTTTGAAAATCTGTTTGCTGTTTGATGAAGACAACACACAGAGATTTCTTAAACCAATTTTATTTAATTTATGTTATTAATCGTTTCAATATGCGCTTTCGTATTATCCGGATACATTTTATGATTGGGTCGATTCTGCTGTCATTGCGTTGTTTTCGTTTCGTTGTTACCTCAATGCGTCTAAAAGTTAATTCTCTCGTGTAAACTTTTTACAGCTTAAGAGTTAAGGTTAGTAATGATTCGCTTCGCTAGTGGCTTTCGTAAGTTGTGTTAGTTGTTGTTTTAGTGCTGCTACCAAATCGCATTAAACAATTGAAAAAATAAACGTACATTTCCATCTCAACTGCAATGCCAATAGTGTTAGTTTTAAGAAATTAGCTAAAAAACTGTTACTGCAGGCAGGGCCCGTTCCCAAGCAATTTGACTGTGGTGATCCTAAGTGTGCTGGTACTTAAACTAAAAGAAAACGTGTGCATTTAATTGCATCGCTGTATTTGTTGTAGTCTGTTGTCAGCTATAATTGATTTCTATGGCTTTAAGAAATAATTATAGATCCGATTGTCCAGGTCCTGAAATAAAGTAAACAAGATCAGAATTAAAAACAAAATCGCAAGCATAACTGTGCACACAAATAAAGCTAACAATAAGAAGTTTGTGGAAAGTTGTTTGTCTTCTTTTTGCATAGTTTTGCTTAGCTTATATTCAAATCCGAAGACCAGACATACATACAAAGGTAAATATATATACACATAAAACGAAACGGACACAAATGAAGCGGCAAATAATAATTGAAAATTGCAGCGATGCAAAGCAGCCAACAGAACTTCGAGAGGAAACTTCACCTTTATTGTTTAAATTTTCTTTTTTCTTTTTTTTCGTTTTTGTAATGCAAATTTTGTCAATATTCTTTAATTTGTAGGGAAAAAGCCATTCATATTCATTATCAGAATCATTCCAATTAACGATTAATTTTTGTTAAGAATATATATTTTAATTGTGTGTAAAAAAAACAAGTTAATCAAATAAAAGAAAAGAAACATTCAATTATGTATTGGAACTCATGAATGGTTAATGTTACGAACGACTTTTCATTTTATATTGTACAATTTTCTTTGGTTTATGTTTTTTTTTTATGTTTTATTTATTTCACTAAATGCAAAAAATCTTCATTCGTTGTTCAGCATTTTGTTCAAGGTGGAGTTTGCTCTCCAAAATTCGCTTTTAAGTTTTCCAATTTTTTTTTGTTTGTAAATAAAGCATTGTGGAAAGGTATAATAATTGATTAAAATATTTGCGATGAGACATTTTTGACTATATGTGTCAGTTATTTCAGTTATTTCAGTTTGTTTATCCAAATATTGTTTTTAATTAAGTCAAGTTTGAACTAGGTACTACGTGACGTCTAAGTTCTGTTAATATCTTGGGCAGCTACAGGAAAATTAGGTGTTAATTGTGTAACATTATCTAGATACAAACCTGGGTAATTTGGATTTCATATTTCAAAGTAATTAATAAAATGTTTGGCCTAAAAATGTGACTATCGCAAATATTTGTCGCAACAAATTAATAATTAGGAAATACGGCACATATAATTATAAATCAAATAGCGGCAAAAATAAAAGAAATACATAGAATAGATAGAGAGCAAATTTGAAATATAATGAAAACATTAAAAAAAATTAGTTCAAATTTGGGTTTGAAATAAATTTTAATTTAATTTAGGTACCTTAGGATTTTGAACGAGTTTTACAAAATCATTGAGTTGATGAAATTGTTTTTTATTGTGGCGATTTGATAGATTTTTGTGGTTTTGCTTTTTGATATGTTTTCTTTTTTTCGTTTTGTTGTGGATTTTTGTTTTGGTTTTTTCTTTTTTGGTTTTTTTTTTTCGGTAAGTGTTAATTGATTCGATTTGAAAGTACATATGAATGTATATGTAGTTGAATTTAGAAATGACTGGCGAAGATTTGACTTTTACGCTTTTACTGAGATAACAAACGAACGAGCCAACGAACGAATGAACGATTTTTCTTTGGTTTCAGTTGGTTTATATACATTATACATTATTCATTAGATAAAGTAGAGTATTTAGTTAATTAATAGTCTGAGTGTTGTCGTATTGTATAATGTGATGTGATGAGAAATGCATTGACTGACCCAGCACTTGGCCAGGGCAGTGACTGTTGCTAGTCGGAGACACAAAATGCAAAATGCCTAAGTTGCTACACTACTAAAAAAACCTATTTACTCTTTTTTTTTATGACCCCGCCCCGCCCCTAGTTATACACAATGAGCTAATTCCTTAATAGACCTCTTTCTAAACCTTACGCCAGCTGCTAGCGGAGCGTTCCCTGGACAGTTGCCGGAAGCACTCGGGACTTTTGCTGCCACGACTGTTGAGTATTTCGGGTGACTCTGTGACCCGCGCCAGATCCCGATTGATTGTCTTGGAGCTGAGGACGCGAGGACACCGCACCGTCCATGGACTGCGTCTCGGATCCTGCAATGCTCGAAATGCCTTCGATGGGACAATGTCCTCGCCGCCACTGGCATCGGTCCAGCTGCTATAATAGTCAGCGTATTCCTTGTCCTGCTTGGGAGTTATGGCCGGCGTGCTGTCCAGCGAGCTATTCTCCACCGAGTCCATTTCCTCAACGAGGGCACGCTTTGCCGCTGCCTGGAGTCGCTCCATGGGCAGATTGCGCAGATGAGTGCTGTCGCTCTTGAGCAGCAGACTCTGCACCAGCTCGTTCACCAGCTTATCGCTGACCACACGTTGCTTGCTGGGCGATGGGCCCACAATCGGTGAGGCGGGGCTATTGGGCGTGGACGGCTTGTCCGCATCGATGCTGGTGTTCTTGCGCAGCGGCAGCGAGAGGCGTTCCCGTCGCTGTGTCATCGATTCAGCTTCGGTCAATGCATTGGGATTCTGGCGACGTGTGATGGACACATTGTGCACAATCTTGCGTCTGCTGGGCTTGAGCTGGAACTCGTCCGCCTGGCCAGCTTCAGTACCCTCGGGCACATCGTTCTCGTCCTGCAGCATTTTGAAGAGTCTGGAATGTGTGGCGGCACGCTGATAGCTCGTCATCTTGCGCAGCTCCGGGAAGCTCTCCGATTCGGTATCGGTCTCAGACAGCTGCCTGTTCATATCTGTCACTCCGGAGTCATCCTCCTCGATCTCTGACTCTGAGCGCTGTGTGCTGCTGTTGCGGGAAAGCTGCCCCTTGCCACTACCACTGTCAACGGACAATGCTTGAAGGGTCAAAGCCTTGTTGGCTGTGGTTGCAACTGTACGCGGTGGACTAGACTCGAATACGTTAATCCGATCCCGCACTGATATTTTGCTTGTTTCATCAAACTTATCCACACCGAGATCGGGTAGACCGTTCGATAGAAGTTTTCTTTGCTGCTCCGGCTCTGGTTCGACGTACACCTCAGGCAGTTGTGCCGCAGCATTGGTTGGCGTTGCATCACCAGCTCTCTGCTCTTCCTCGTTAGTATGTTCCTCCATTACGATGCCATCCTCGCCAACAAGCTCATATTCGCCTGGGGAGCCAAGTTCGATTTCGTTGGGCTCCACGGATTCCATGATGACGCTGTTTCGATTGGATTGCGTCTTTTGCAGCACTTTCTGCTCATCGATGGAGGTATTAAAGAATGCCATCGCCTGGCGATAATTTTGACGTTTCTGTTCTGCTTCCTCGACCTGATCTTTCTCGGTGCGTTTCACCTCGATGTCGGCCCAGAAGTCCGGCTCATCGCTGTTCTCCAGATCCCTGTTGGTCTGTTTGTATGGCATCCAGGTGTGCACTGTGGCTGGATCATGCATGGAGGCCAGCGACATGGTATCCACCTGATTGAGATTGCTTTCTGGTGCCTCGCTTGGGCATGGCTCCTCTTTGGGAGGCTCCTCAACGCTTTCATGCTCTAACCCTTCATATTGTACGGCCAGCATTTGCTCCTCTTCGACAACTGGATCGACTAGTTCTGGCTCCTCTCCACGAGCAGCCTCCAATGTAGACCACATATCGATATCCACTGATGACTCATCGGGTAGCTTGGCCCGGAATGCTCTCGTCTCCATCGGCTTGAAGGGCGTCTCTTCAATGGATTGTTGACGTTCTTGGCATGCCCAGAAGGTCGCCGATTTTTGGAAGGTGACGTCATCATCATCAGGATTGCGATTTGCTTCGAGCTCTGCCCAGAAATCGATTTCTTCATCGGTATCCACCTCGCGAGGCTCTGCTGGATATTTTGTGGGATCAAATTGAAAGTCGTTTGCTCTGTTTCCAGCAATATTTTCATTGGATTTTGTATCAGCCCAGAAATCGGTCTCTTCCTCCTCGGTCATTTTCTCAACTGGATGTGCGTCTGCTGGCTGCTCTGCCCAGAAGTCTACCTCCTCTTCATCGATTGGCTCATTTGGTTGGGTTTCTTCCTTTGCAGTCTTCTCGGAATTCGTTTTCTCTACTGCCGCCCAAAAGTCCTCCTCTTCCTCTTCGTCCTCCTCATCCTCTGGCGTTTCCTCGGCCTGTGTTTTTTCTTCCATGACAAAATTAACTTCTGCACGCTGAGTTTGTGGCAAGTATTTGATTATAGATTTTATGCTTTTTGACCAGTTTTCGACTTGGCGAACCGTTTCTTTTTTCAGTGGAGTATACGTAACGGTTTTCTTTTTCTTTGTCCTCTGACTGTCCTGTGTGTTTTTACCATCAGTATCTTCTTGCTGTTGTGGCTCAGTCTCCTTACCCGCAGTGGCAAATGTGGACCAAAAGCTATTCTTGGCCGCCTCCAATGAGGCCTGGGTCTTGGTCAGGTCACATGATTTTGGTCTAGGTGGTTTCGGTTGTGCATCGTTTTCCTTAGCTCGCAACTGGGCCGTTTCTTTTGGAGCACATTCCTTTGGCTGTTCCTCAACTGGTTTCGATTCGGGCGTTTTCCAAAAGTTCTTTGACTGTTCCATCATTTTTTGTGCTTGCATTTTGGTGGCCAAAAGTGTGGCAAAGAAATCGAATTCCTCTTTTGGTGCTGCAGCATTATCCTCAACTTCTTTGGTCCCCTCCAATCTTGCAATATTGTTGGTAAGTCCACCTTCGAAGACATCCGCCGAGAACCGGTTGCGCATTCCCAACGAGAGGGAGGTGGAAACATCCTCATGGCTGGTTTTTCGGCCACTAGTGAGAACCTTTTCGGCATCGCAGAAGTTTTGGGGCAGCGAAGATTTGTCCACTGAATTGGATCGTGATGAATTGGACAAACTGATTGTGACGCTAACCTCACAGTCATTATCGTCTTCATCGTCGCTCTCTACCTTGGCTATGCTAAAGGAGTTGCGCTTGTAGTCCAAGCTCGGACGTCTCTCCTCAATCTGTGTGGTGCTGCCCACCTCAACGGTAGCGATGTTCTCATCATTTGAGCTACGACTAAAGGAGAAGCGCAGTGGCAAACGCACCGTGACCGAGTTGGACTCATCGTCATCATCATCCACGTTGGCCTCATTATGATCATTGTCCTCAATTTGCTGATCCAACCCATCGTCTTCTTCGACTTGGCGATCTCCCAGTGTAGCACTGGAGCCATTGCAGTTTATAATTGTCTTGGCATAGTTGCTGCTGCGTTCCAGCTCGCTTTCCTCCTCGTAGATGGTGCTCAGATCCTCTTCAACAATATAGTCCTCATCTAGTTCCTCATCCACCTGATCTTCCTCCTCGTCTAGCATTTCATCAGCTGTGGTGCCATCGTCATCCTCACTTTCGGAGTCTAGCTGCGCAGCTGGAACTTTTCCTTTGTAAACCTGCACATTGGTCACCGACTTAATGGCCTGTAAGGGAGATGGGCGACTGGCGTGCTTGGGTGTATCTGAGTCCTCCTCATCCTCGTCGCTGCTATCGTCCGAGTCGCTATCGTTGTCGTCTAGCACAGCACTGATCTGCACTGGCGAAGCATTCTCGCTGGGTGAACGTGCTCCCAGCTCCTTCAGCTGTTCCCCTACATAGCTTTTCTGCAGTTGCTTTGATAAATTCTCTTGGGTGTTGCCACCAGCGATTTTATTGATGTTCGCTAGCCGCTGGCTGAGCATATCGATGACCTGCTCCTTGTTGTTGCAAATATTTCGCGATTTGGGGCGACTGACAAGCTCCTCAATCTCAACAGAATGCGCCCGCTTTGGAGGTTCCCGAGGCTCCACCTTGACATGGTGTTTCATAATGACCTGAGAGGGCACATCATCGGTGCTGGGCGTTATAATAATATCGGGCAATACACTGCTAGCGCGACTCTCGGTCGACGTTTGACTGAAGCTGGGTGCTACCGGATAAGCATAGGGCCCGTAGGGCGGCACAAACTGTGGATAGTTGTGCATTGCCTGTTGGGGATCATTGGGATTATGCGGCTGACCATAGGCTGGTGGTGGGGGTAGGTAATAGGGGTAGTAATAGGGATAAGGTGGATAAGCATCGGACTGCTTGCCATCCACCGTTGCAGGCATTGGTGGGGGATAGGGATAGGGGTATTGCCAGTTCACCATTTGGGGTGGCTCCCCATTCGCCTGCGGAGGTGGCATATACCAGGGATAGGGATAGCCATAAGCATAGGCAAGGTGCGGTGGCACTGATTGCGAGCGCTCGGGTTGTGTCCGAGGTGAACAAGAACTTTCTGAACTAAGCGATGATGTGGATGAGTATGTGGCGTGGGGTGTGCTTGTATGTGAGTCTGTGCCTGTACTTGGTGGTGGTGGTGGTGTGGGTGTGTGTGTGGGTGTGGCACATGTGTAACTATGCCGTTTATTGATTTTATTGTTAATTTCTCGGTTATGGTTACTATTACTGTTATTTTCATTACTCTCATTACCATTATTATTATTATTTTTATTATTATTATTATTGTAATTATTATTAAAGTGATTGTTATTATTATTATTATTGGTTTCGTTTAATTCAATATTTTCCAAATCCGAGTCCAGCTCGGGGTGAATTTTATGTTCTGAGGTCGGTTTGGTGCACGGTTATCAAAAATAAGAAAGAAAGAAGAAGAGATATAGACACGGTGAGAGTGCATATTATGTTCAATACACCAATAATTTGGAAAGTGATGGTTTTTTTTACATTTTTTATAGCAGATTAAAAGATCAAGCAAAATTTACTATTTACAAGACTATGATTATATGTGAGGTGATGTGATAATAGTCAAGCCCTTAGGGGGGTTGCTTTATAACGATAAGCGATAGATAAATACGTATATGTTAAGCCGATCAGTTGTCGATTCCAACATGTATCATACTCAATACCTTTTCAAACAGAAGGGTTTCTTAACTCTAATGGGTCTTCCAACTTTAACAATAAGGTACAGTTTCAATGCAACAAAATATTAAAAAGTGATATTTTTATTTTTAATAAGGTGAAATCTCTCCAAGAACATAATGCAGTTGTTCGTATAAATGTGTATATTCGTGTTTGTGTGGATGCGTTGGAGTGTTGTGTGTGTGTGTGTGGGTGTTAGTGATGGTTTATGGCATATATATACAAGTGATGTTAGCCTCGGGACTAACGTTGGTATATTGCATTTGGTGAACACAAAATAAATAAAACCCAATTCTCGCAGTGTTTTTCGTATATGGTTACCCTAATTGACTTACCGGCATTCTCTGGTGTTGTCATTGCCTGTAAAATCTTAAATGATCGACTTGGTATTGCGCTACCAGTATATTTTTTGGGTTCCAATGCCTGTTGTTCACTAGCCGGTATATATTGTTGCTGGGGTGTATCTGCAGCGAGAGAGAGAAGCCGACGCTCAAACGAAGTCAACTTAAACAAAGTCTTTCGCTTACCGAACGCTGCTGAACGCTGTGGTGTAAAGCGGTTCTGCGCCGATACGCCGTTACCTGCAAGAACAATCGATTTCACAGCGTTCTATTAACTGATTCTATTTGATTTCAAATGTCCAAACGAGTTTATTCTGCTTAGTAGCTGGCAATTTTGATTTAAATTCTATTGCGGTACCGTTTTTTATGGTGGACGAACACACAAGAAGCGTATTAGTTTTAAAATGTTCCAAAATGTATTGTTGTGGCAGCTTAAAGCGTTGTGGTATTAGTAAAGGGTAAGGTACCCATTTCAGAATTAGACTTAAGACTAGAGACCAAAAAACCCAGACGACAATCAAGAAGAAGGGGATCCGAATTGAAACCTTGAGACACTCTCCAAAGACAAAACCTTACCAGTCCACTCTTGCTATTGAGTTGGGGAAAGGGCACCGTTCAGAGCTCACCTTGCGGGGACCAAGCTGGAAGCGTACCCGACTGCGACTGCGACTGATCCTGAGCGATTTGCAGCCGCCTCATTTGCTCAATGGTCGGACTATTGCGCGCCTGCTGAGCGCTCATCTGGCGAGCGAACTGTGGACGCTGCAGCTGCGGCGTCTCCAATTCCAAATGAGGATGCTGCTGATGCTGTTGCTGTTGCTGTTGGGGCGACTGTAGCCGTGCATCGGAGCTGCCATCGTCCACTGTGTCGGTTATCTTTTGCAATATTCTAAACGATTTCGATTGTATGGGCGGTGAGCGTGGATCGCTGCAAGTAGATATAGGCGTATGTTAGGTTAGGTTGTTGGTTAGCATGCACTCGAAATAATGGCTGAAAACCAAATTACAAATTTTGCTGTTGCTGCTAGATGGTTTTGGGGTTAACGTGTGGTATTTGTGAGTGCTTTGACACCGAAAATCATTTTTCATTTGAGAAATTATGTTGTTGAGAAATGAGCTGATGATCAAATTACCAATGAAATAATAAGTACACAATACACACAACATTGAAAAAGAGTTTCACAGAATCTTGGAGCAGATTGACTAGTATTTAAATTGTTATTGCGATTGATCCACGCACTAGTTTTACAACACTGACAAGTACAGATTTGTGTTTTGGCGACGGCGACTTTGACTTTGACTTTGACTTTACTACCTTAGTCGATTCTTTCTGTGGCGCATCTCAGCCTCGAGCGGACATTGATGATGTTGTAAGTCGTTAGGTATTCTTTTATTAATTTATTGTTGTTGTAAGAAAGCACAAAATTTAATACGCATTAGTGCTGGGCAATTGTTGTTCAAAACTATTAGTTGTTTAGTGTTGGTAAAGCACAAAAAGTGTTGTATTCACAGCCTTGGCTTCAAATAGACAAGCTGCACTTACTTTTGGAGCACTACTGGCGATTGGGAAATGTGTCCGCCTCGTCCTCCTTCGATTGCAATTGGTATAATGCGTGTCGAGTTGTTGTTATTCACATTAATATTGTTGTTGCTGGTGTAAAATTGTTGCTGCTGATGCTGCTGTTGGTTGGGCGACATGGCTGCTGCTGATGTTGCTGCTGGATAGTTGTTGTAACCTTGATCGACAAATTGATTAGCTGAGCGTATTATGTGGCCAGCAGGCGCTTTCGTAGGAAAAAGAGAGTATACATAGACACATATTGATATCGAGATGGAAAGTTACACAATGGACGGTAATACATTCGGGGGGATAGTCGTAGGATTGTGGAGAGTGCATGGGTTCGCATTCGGGGTATACGCAAAAGGAGGTCAACAACTACAGATTGGGGGCTCGTTTTAGTGACAAACATTTAGGGTTTAGGAAAGCGCCAGATTGAGTATTTAGGAAACATAAACAAAACACTTAGCACAAGCTGGAGAGCTGCAAGACAAACTTACCACCAAAATTGGGCTGTGCAGCGGCATAAGTTGGAGTTTGTTCCAGAGTAATGGGTATGATGCGCTCCTGCAAAGATTCCAATTAGCAATAGTGCGACGATTAAGTAGTCCGGTATTCTAATTTTACCCTGGGTCCACTTTGATTTGCATTGCTGCTGTTCGAATTGATGTTGATCTGCAGGCGTAGTCCGGTCTGCGGAGCATTTGAGCCAAAGTTTTGCTGTCGATCTTCAGCTGGAGCTGGAGACGAAGCTGTGGCATAACCATTACCCTGCCCCATCATCTGTGGCTGATAGAAAGCTGTCTGAGTGTTCTGCACTGGCGCTGGCGCCGAAGGCGTTGCCTGTCGCAAACTGGATGGCACTACATTGCCATTCTCCTCGGGACGTGCCCAGGGCGCCTGCTCCTTGCTCGCCGGCTGCGAACTGAGCCAGCGCAGTGGCTGACCACCAGCCTGCTGCTGTTGTTGCTGTGGCATTTGTCTCATGGGTGAGTCACGGGCACCAGTCTGTTGCTGCTGCTGGAGCAGAAGACGCTGAGCCTGAGGCTCCGTGGGTTGTGCCAGCGGAGCAATGTAAAGTGAGCCAACGTTGGTCTGCTTTGGAAAGGGAATATAAATATTTATTATAATACTAACATAACCGACTCGCTTCAAGTTCAAAATTCGTGTCTGGCCTTTGGCAGTCTCTAATTTTAGCTGCTGCATACGCGAAATGCGTTCAATGTTCAATTTGTAGTAAGATTCTTTTGCTGGTCTAAAAATAAAATGGAATGCTTCCGCTAATGTTGCAGCAGCACACAATGAAACGCAGATGTGAGATGCACAAGATTGTTTCTCTTGGCAGCAAAATGAAAATTCAATTTGTTTCTATCTTCTATTTACAGTTCATTCAAAATACTGATGATGCTGATCATATGTTACACATACGCCATGAGTGTGGGAATTTTAAGATTAAAATATTGCTTAGAAACGAAGAAGAATAGAGACGACAACGGAGATGGGCAGAGACACCGGCACTCCGACAAGCCAGATGTCTTTTGGGTGGCTATGACCATGGAGAAGAACAGGCTTAGGATACTCACCGGTCTACTGACAGGTCATTGTAGACTACGAGGTCAACTAAACTATATATATATAGCAACAAGGAGGAATGTGTCGCCTTAACCAGTAACAGATGCGACATCCTTGACATGCATGTTATGAGATTCAAGGTCACAAAATCACTCAACCCAACACAGACAGAGATAGTACAATAGATATAATAGGTCGCAGTGCAGGCACCCCAATTTATAATATAAGAAGGTAAAAATATGATGGGTATTATTAAAGCGTTACTCACCGGCTTAGCTCCTTGATATTGCGAGTTTTGTTGCTGCTGTGAATTGAAAACTGCTGCTGCTGGCTCAGTTCGGCCTGGGCTGAAGACATCGCGAGATCGTTGTTGCTGTTGCAGCTGCTGCTGTTGCTGCTGTTGCTGCTGTTGCACATTGTTGTAAATGGGCTGCGGATGAGTTGGCTGCTGCTGCTGCTGTGCAGCGGGCTGTGCGCGTTGCGTACGCCAGGGCACAGTTTGTGCTGCTTGTTGTTGCTGCTGTTGTTGCTGAGCCAGCGGCGAAATTGCTGTGGGCGGACGCGGCTCTTGTTGCTGAGCCAGCGGCGAAATTGCTGTGGGCGGACGCGGCTGCTGCTGCTGTTGCTGCTGTGCAAAACGGAAGGGACTCTCAGTAGCACGCTGCTGCTGCTGCTGCTGCAACTCGAAGGGCGAACGTGGACTCTCCGTTTGACGCGTATAAACATTAACAGCCGGCGATTGGGGCATGGGCACACTGCGAAATTGCTGTTGTGGCTGCTGCTGTTGCGGTGGTGTTGCCGGTGGTGTTGGCTGCTGCAGCTGCTGCTGCTGCTGCAGTGGCGGAGTTTTGGGTGAGGGCGCTTGTGGCTGCTGCTGCTGCAACTGTTGTGTTGCTGGTGTGTAGGGGCTGTAGCTGTTGTTGCCGTTGCCGTTGCCATTGCTGTAGTTGTTATAGCCGCCATTGTTGTAGCTGCTGGCATTGTCAGATGGCCTATAGGCTGCAGTAACAAAGAATCAAAGATGCCATTAGACTCCTTGTAAGAAGAAACTGAAAATTGTGATTCTGATTTTAGTGGCGTTAGTGGGGAAATGCCAACAGATAATGACGCTTGATGTCTGCTGTTAGTCAAATGTCGTTTTAAAGCACCAGAAACCGCTTAGTACATTAGCCGGCGATCAACATGAGGCAAGAGGAGGGCCAAGAACTGTACCAAAAGAACTTCGGCCCACTTTTGTGACGTTGGGATTAGAGAGTGAACCCAAAACCAAACCAAAAAGCCAGCGATTATGATGCGATATCCAAAGTCAATGCTCTGGAGAGCTCACCATCAACGGCATCTTGGCTGATGTTGCTGCTGTTGTTGTTGCTGTTGCTGTTGCTGTAGTCACCATTGGCATTGTGGGCTGGCTCCGGCAGGGGACTCTTGGAGCGATCCTTAACATACTCATCCTTCCAGAAGGTGTTCTTCTCGACGGGCGGCGGCACCTTGCGCAACGCCGCCATTGGATTGGCTGGTATTTTGATCTCCGGCCGAAAGCCGAGCGGCGGCGGCTCAAAACTCTGCGGTGTCGGCGATTTGCGTGCCGATGCCGGCGACCCGGGTGCACTGCCTCGGCCCGCTGGTGGTGCTAATGTGCTTTGTTGTGGGGGTGGTGGTGGGGGCGCTGCGGCATGGATACCATTCTTACCCTGTGTCTGTGACTGCGGCTGCGGCGGCGGCGGTGGCGGCAGCACCTGAAACGGCATCCCCATTGCAGCTGCACCCATGGCACTGGCAGCGCTGCCACCAGTGCTCGAGCCTGGCGACTGCGGCGATGGTCTGTTCTGTTGGGAGGCGCCAGTAGCGCCCTCGGCTTGCGCATTGCGCGCCAGCCGCTTGGCCATGCGCTCCGAACGGATTTGGGAGAGATCTATACCGCCGGGCGTGTAGGTGAAGGGTTTCTTGTCTTTGGTCATCATGGCGTTCTGCACACAAGCAGGTGCCTCGAAGCCACCGCCTCCAGCGGCGCCTCCGCCTTGTTGTCCATACCTAAACCAGACAATGGGCGAAAGAGAGAGAGAGAGAGAGAGAGAGAGAGAGAGAGAGAGGGGAGAGAAATATTTATAATTAGCATATACGAATTTAATATTGTTGTTTTATTTTCATGCAAATCTTGTGTGATTCCTATTTCTGTTTTCATTTTATTTCGCTTTTTGTACGCCTCTTCGTTTTGCTGGTTATTTATCGATCTGTTTGTCATAAATTGTTGGCTAAATCTATTATTATTAACTGTTTAATTGTGACGCTTCATGTCAAGAGCCCTCAATTGTCTGACCACATTTCAAGACCTTTCTTCCATACTGCTTGACTAATCGACAGTTCAATGAGCCAATTTTTTCTATTGGCAAACTTATGTGTTTTTCTTTTTTCTTTTTTGTTTGAGGGAAAGTGAACTGAAGATGGTGCCATAGGCATTTATACCCTCTTGCAATGCTGAGGGCCCTAACGGCTGCCAGTCGAAAGTGAGAGTTGGACCGATGAATGGATCTCAGCGAAAAATTGCAATTAAAAAATGATTGTAAAAACCTGGTTCATTAAACTTGACTGTGACTCTGACACAGAAGGAAAAACCTAATAGTTAAAATTATTTGTATAATTATAATATTCTAAAGCGATTGGAAGAGAAAGCATGTGCACAAAATCATAAGATATGAAATGAATGATAAAATGAAGACAAATTTCTTTTTATAAATATAGTTTATTATATATTATTAAATTGGTTACTTATTCTCTATGCCTATTCCATATAAAATCACATTTTTATTGACTAAATTAACTTTAATTTAAATTTTCGTTTAAATAGTCTGTAAATTGTAAAATCATACATCAAATGTTACTTATCACAACTGCCAGCTGGTTCATATATTAAATTAAGCTATTGCAGTTGATTTTGCACCCGTGTGTATACATATGTGTATGTGGATTATTTATATATACACTCGACAAATATTGAGCAAGTAGGAAATGCGCATTGCATTTCCAACAATTAAAATCTGGCAGTTTTCTAGGCTTGTCATGCGTGAATAATGCTCATAACTGCGCCTCCTTAAATGGCCAGCGACTATTAACAAACAAATGAAATGTACAAAAAGCAGTTAACGAACAACCCAACTTGCCATAAATGCAAGGTGCAACTTTAAGGCGCCATACACAGATGCCTGGCCGATGTCAATGGACGTGAGATAGAAAGGGAGAGAGAGAGAGAGAGAGAGAGAGAGAGACAGAGCAGGAGAGAAAGAGGAAGGAGTGAACAGAAACTAACTGAACGACCTTACAATTTTGGTTAAATGTGGAAATCGATGGAGCGATAAACTTTAGCTAATAACAAAACGCGACTAATCAATGACAAGTTCAAGTCTTCGCATTGCAGGCCATAATTTGAGATGATTTAATATGGTCAAGCAGCATATCATAGTTGGCATATCTTCAGTTAACAATATGTAAAAAGAGGCATATACACATAAATATATATATATATATATATATTTATGTTTGTATGCTCAATTAGTGCCGCCTTTGTCATCGACCGCAGGCAGTTACGTCACGGCTCGACTTGGATTTGGATTTGCATTTGACATTGATGCACTCGCTCCAATTTGCATGTAAAGCGGATTGTGGGATTGCCGCACACATGAGTTGTGGGTGCTTTTGCAATAGTGTCTGCGGTTTACCTTCGCACTTGCGGTTAACCCGAACGAGCCATGGCAACACTCTTGCTATGACAATCACTTGGCATGGACACACACACACACACATACTGGGCCATCGCATCACCTGTTCCTGTTCGCCTGACCCACTTGGCCAAGTTATTAAAAGCGAATCAGTCACGCACCGTTCATGCGTATGTATGTTCTATGTATGTGCACATAAAAACTAACGAAGTTGACAGGCGACAGGCGACAGGCCAACAGACCATCAGGCAATCAACTGGCCAACAGGCCCGACAACTTTTCAGAACCGGAGAGAGAGAGAGAGAGAGACCATTCATGGCCAAGAGAGACACCTGCCCATCACTTTCTTTTGGCATAACTGGCTGGCCATTTAATGATGCTTAACGGGCCTATGTTTCAACAGGTCTCCACAATAACATCTTCAGCACTCTTCAGCAGTTTTAATTAGCAAAATGTCCACGCTTAATGCAACTAAAGTAAGTAAATTACGAAGAGAAAGACGCACAGCAAACATTTTGCTGATTACTGATTAAAGAGTAAAGAAGTTAAATTATGTTGTGGCCCCCTTAAATATTTCATATAACTTTTGATAACATAGTGTTTTATTATGGTCCATTGTGTATTGTAAACATCCGTTGTACTTCTCCAAAAGAAAATAAGACGAAACATTAATGGTTAATGGCTAATAGCTTTCTTCGCGATCACATCTAACTGTCGTCATAGACCATTTTATATTTTATATTTTTTGACTCACACGTGCCTAAAATAAATCAGTTTCTTACAAAAAAAATGTATATGTATATATAAATATGGAAACTTTTTAGGCACACACGTTATATATGATTAGTAAAACAGCAAAATTGACCACAAAGATCAGGCGTCACTGCCGTCTGGTGACGTCAATCTGCCAAAAAATTGGCAGCAGATCCCGCAATTGAAGATTGCGCTGCTTTGGGGAAGTAAGTAGAGCATCAACTGATCTTGACAGTGTCGGCAATTAAAGTGTCAATTTGCTGCAGGAGGAAGTGCAGAGTTAGTCAAAACAATTTAGGAATAGCTGGCTCTCAGTTAGCCAGCACATTTGACACAGTTCACTTATTATTTGCATATGAATCATGCTGACATTTGCAATTTGCATTCTCAGCTAAATATAACAGCTGTAATTTATAAATAACAAAATGCATAATAGATACATGTATATAGTATATAGTATGCGACGTGAACAGATGAGAAACATGCCAAAAATAATATTGAAATTGTGTTTGGCTCCCCAAAGCATTAGCAGCTGGCATGCGTGAGGTGAAAACAGCAGAGAAGCAAAAACATATGCAGAAACATAAATAAACGATGAAGAAATTGTGGAAAACATGTGCACAATTCACAGTTTCACTTTTTGCCTGCATGCAAATGGGCATGCAAAAATGTGAAATGCACAACGGCCGAACGATACTTGGGAATCGAGGAGAAGAAACTGGATCTAGTGGATCAGCTTCTCGAGAAGTTGCCAGTTTGCGCATATTTCAAGATCAAGGGCACCCAGCAAACACATACACACACACACACGCAGACTACCTTAAAGCTGCCACATGCAACATGACATAATGATAGTCATTGTCCGCCTGTTCAGCGAGAGTCTGTATGCGAGTCTATAAATAGAGATAGAGCGCTACAGGGTGCTCCATTTGAGTGGCACATTCCACAAAGCCTAATCTGCCGTCAGTAATAAAAATATTTACATAGAAATTGTTGCAGTTTTTTTTGCGCACCCAATCCTTATCGCGCATTTCTGTCATTTATTCTAGATACCTGCTCCAGATACACCCACAGCCCACTTACGTATCCACACAGCTTTTCACATGACTGTTCTCCGTGCCATTCAGAGGCAGCTCCAGCTGAAATCCACGATCCTCTCGCACCATATAGGCGGGCAGTGTCTCAATGATGGCATTGGCCTTGTCGTTGTAGGAGCCCAATAATTCCCGATACTTGGAGTATACAACGCGTTTCAGCTGCGGATTCTTGATCGCAGCTGCACTCGGCGCAGCTGTGGCACTCAACGTGGAAGTGGCCATTATCTTGTTTTATTTATAAGTATTATTTTTATTATTATTCGTCAGTCTCAGACACTTTGCATAGCTCGCTGGCTCTGTCAGAATGAATCACACATGAATGTCAATCAATACGTCGCCGGAAAACTAACGATAACAATCCATCAAGTTCGAGGCATGAATATGTTGCACAAGCAAATAATTCATATGATAATGAGCTGCTATTCCCATAAATGTCTACTAAGAGTTAACTAAATTTAATTTCTCTATTTTATTAATATGTGTTTAATATTTTAAATAAATTAAAGGTAATTTCATGAGCTGACTGTTTCACTTATGTGTGTGCTATCCACTGGGAGTGAACAGCTCCAGCTCGCTTGCCTACAGATAAGCTTAATGTGACAAACGTTGAGCTAAAATAATACATTGTTTGATTGTGCAACCCATTTCCATGTCCGATACCCGTACGATTATTGACATTGCCGAACAAAGGGCACAGAAGTCGAGCAATAATAATAATAAAAAAAACCCAAAAGGCCCAAGTCACTGACTCAGTCCATCGCCTGACCAATTGACTGGTGGCAACGATCTAAGCAATACCAAGTCTTTTAGTTGTCTGATGAGTCATAATCATAACACAAACACAGCATCAATTTGGGCATCTTTATCGTAAACTACGCCAGGTCGGCTGTGCTGAATGTGTGGCAGCTGTTCTGTGTCCAAAAGATACGTTTTAATTTTCGCTCACTCGTTTTTTTTTTCAGTATTTTTAGACATGAGCTAAAGCTTGACGGAATAAACAAAATTCAACAAAATTGCGACATTGGCTACGGTTGTTCGGCATTAATTGGACAGCAGTGGGAAAGCACAGTTAGTTAGAGCTTACAGCGGCCGTTGTTAATTAACACTCAAATGCGTAGAAAACACAACACACAGTTCAATCTCTTAAATGGAGGCGCGTCGCGAACGTATCTCGAAGTACGATAGCTTTAGTATTCGTATCTGTAGCTGAAGCGCTCGATGCGACTGCATACGGCAAAGTCTCGAAGTGCTTTGAAGCCAAGTTCGTTTGAGTCGCGACTTCGATGCCAATATCAGCGTCAACGTCGGCGTCAGCGTCAACGTTGGCGTCTACATCGACGTTAGCAACTTGTTGCAGATACATTTGCGGCAGTCGCCGTTGCTACAACTGCCGCAAAAGGAAAACCGAGTGCATGACAAACGTTCAGCCAGCACGCGGCAATGGCGACCACTGCATCGCCATGCGCCAGTTGTAGCTGCAAGATACAAGATACACGGCCTGCCTGCCACAATGTGAAGCAATTTATATGTCTGTCAATTCGATGGCAAGTTGTTGCACGGCCGCCGCGACTGGCATTTCAAACGCGGCGACAAATTTAAAGCTTAACGCCAAACGCTTTCGACTTTTGGCTCGCTGACTATCTTGCAGTTTGTTTTGTATCTCGTATCTTGCATCTCGTATCTGTGCCGTAATTGTTTTCGTGTGGTAGTCATGTCGTCTGCTTATTACTTTTGTATCTTTTCATAATTAAAGCGACATTTATCGCTGCTACCGACGTTTATTTTTCACATTTCGTTATCTACTACGCTTTCGGCTTGATTTTACGCACTGTTTTTTTTCTTGCAAAAATATTTTTCAGGTGCGGAAATATGACATGGCAGTCTGGAGATACAAATGTATTTGCCAACTTATGATAATAACTATTATCATTTGGCTCTTAACCCAAAAACACAGCTCCTACTACTAGCCCCATGAAAAGATTAAACCAAACTTTAAATATGCAATTATTACATGCAAAAATTAGATTAGATTCGTGTTCGCAATAAAGATACACTAGACAACAACAACAACAACAACAACAACATATTGTTAAGCGAACAAACACAGAATCATTTGTTTAGATAGAAAATTCTTTAGCACTTTATTTAGTTTCGTAATACGCTGAATTAATTTTAATCTGTGTACAATATATTTGTGCATATTAATGTCACAAAGGTCCTGGAGAATGTCATTTGAAACACTCCTTTGTAATTTGTGCTGTTAATTAAACAAATAAATAAAGTCAAGTTCACTTTGACTTAGCTGTCAATTGAAGCAAAAGATGCTTGCATGTTTTTTCGGATGTTATTTTTTCTGCCTGAAATTTCGAGGAAGGAAAATTTTTACAAACTTGGCATTAAACATAAAAATATTATTAAACTATGGTAAGTCGTATTGCCTAATGCAATCCATACAGAATCGTTCACTGGGAGTCTTCACACAGAACGCCTATTATCAAGTTGATTACTTTGAGGCCACTGCCGCCAAATGTCCTGTGAGTGGTTGCAGCGCCCAACTGCCACCGCAGCAGTTGCTTGCACATCTGCTAATGCTCCATCGCCCCGAGGAGTGGATGCAAGAGTTGGGCGACGAACGGGCGAAAGTTTACAAACTGGACTTGTTCGAGCTAATCCGTGGTTGCAATCATGTCGTGGGCGTGATTGCGTATGCCGGCTCAGGCAAGGCGACTCGCAGCCGTCCCATTGGACAGCAGCTGCAGCTGGTGCATCATCTGCCCATACTAGTCATGATATATGTCAGACCGCCTTTAGGTAATTTGGAGCAGCAGTACATAGTGTATCTAGTCAGTCCGGTTGCCTCCAAACGAGTGAGGGCTCATGTCAGTCTGCTGAGTGAGCTGCGGGGCGGTGAGTTGCGTGGATTGCGTTGCCTACGCAACTATTTGGATGCACCTCTCAACGATAGCGAGGAGCTGCTGCACTGCAACATGGACTATCTGATGTACGCCGCAACGGACGTTTGGAAGCACAGCACAATCATGGGCACAATTAAGCTTAATGTGGTGCTGCTCGGCGAGCCAAACTTGTTCGAGGTGGCGGATGGCCAGCAGAAGCAGTCAGACTAACAACAAGAGTCACTCAGTGATTCAGCGAGTCATCTGGTGACTGAAAACCAACAGCTGGGCCCAACCAATAAAACTATGCGATTCCATTGACGCACACTTGTGATCTGAGTGCCTGTCAATATTACTTTGTTGTTTGTTGGTGTTGCTATTGAATGAAACGCTGCTCAACTGTCAGAAAATGGCTTCGACTTATTATTCATTCAATAATTTCTTGGCGAGCCCAAAAGTGGGTCAGACGCAGAGCTACATACCAACCAAATAGATGCCCCACACACACACTTACCACACGCACGTTAATACACATGGGCAGTAATCAATCAACAAGGGGTGCCTAATTAGATGGCCATAGTTATTGACTGCATTGTGGTAAATCGTTAAATGACTGGGAAAATCTTCTAATTATGTCTAGACGATTATTCTTCTGTTTCAACACCATCTTTAGATTTGTTCTTTTTATTTCCTAAAACACTTTGTTGGCCTAATTTGTCTGTTTGGAACGTTCTTGAGTGATTTGCCTGTTCATTTTATGATGAGTTGTGCTGCAATAATTGATAGTTTGCAGACATACGTCAGGGTTTTTGTTTTTTTTTTTAATTTCCAGATACAAGTCATTTTGGAAATATGGGTTTCCAAATTTAAGAATGAAGAATCATGAAATTTGCTGTCTACCGCCATTCAGTCTGTTTAGGGTAATCATAAATTAAACACACAAGCAACGTTAATTTCACATAAAATATTGTGTATAAGGAACACATTATAAACAAAAAAAAATCGATTCGCAAAAAAGCGTCTCTGAAAATTCACAAATAAAATTGTCAAAATTTATGCGCCATTAGCAATGATACAAAAGAAAAACAAACTGCTAAGCCAAATAGAAAATGCGGAAAAAACTGAGGTGGGCACTAAAAAACTATTCCAATTAACGCCCACATCAGTAAAAAATAAAAAAATAATGAAAAAACAAAGCAGCACGAGCATATATTAAAATACGATTTTATTCTGTATTCTTAGTGGGTTTATTATTATTGTAATTTATTTTGAATGTGAATCATGTGCGACCTTGGAATTAACAGTTAAGGGAAATTAATGTAAAAAACAAGCAAAACGAAAATAATTCGCGCAACACGAAATTGACAGTCAACAATTGAGTCCGCTAAGCAGAGCTCATTCATCATTAAGTGGCGCTTTCTACGGTTAGTCTCTGGTCTCCGGTTTGTGGTATGCAATTGGAACCCGTTTTCCATTTGTCATTGGACCTGGACTGGAGCGCATTGATTGCATGACATGAGCACATCAGACAGCCTGGCTGCTTGTTGGCCGTTTGTCTGGTTGGCCGGAATCATAATTATTTATATTAATCTGGCGGGTCACCAGCGGCGCGACTTAAGTGAAAGTAAAGTCTGCGCCCAAAATCCAAACTAAAGCTGCAAGTCCGATGCCACGTCGAGACGAAGTGGCAGCTAGCGCCTGTTGCACAATATAATGCGGCTATATTTCTTCTTCAGCTGAGATACGAGTACATTTTATTTATCTTTTTTATATATTTTTTTTTTTATCAATTTTCCGACCATGGCCACATGTGGCTTGACAATCAGCCAGTTGGTTGGCCCCGCCAGCAGTTTTTAACTCTTTTTTCGAATTTGAGTAGTTAACAGATTGTTTTGTGTGTGCTGTGAAAAATTTCCACAATATGGATTTGAACAAATGAAAAATTATGCCAGCAAGTTGTGGTGGAAATTTGAATAATAAATGGTTACTAGGTTTTTTTAGGTTTCATAGAGCAACTCTGATATTTTTTAATTATTCGCAAAGTACATTAAGTCCTTAAATTTTGATTATCACTTAAAATTTTGTTCGTTTCTCTTTATTTGCCCTGTGGTGATTTATTCCTCTTGTGCTTTTAAAGGTATGTACATTTCACGGCCATTTCTCATGCACTTGAACCCAAGCGCAAATACAAAACAACCACGGCGACAGCAACAACAACAACAACGACTGCTGCAAAAATACCACTTAAAATGTTGAATGCAAAAATGCGTAAAGTAAATAAATTCACACCTGATTTACGTAACTCACACAAACAGCCAGCAGAGAAGTGTCAAAATAATTGTCGGTGACACAAATCAACAAAAACATCAGCGTAAAATACACCTTCGAACATGAGAGACACACAAATTAAGTGCATCAAATCAAGTTCGCAACCAACTAATGGATTTTTGTGCATTTCATATTTTGTTTCGACGATGTTCACAAATTAAGATTTATGAATGTCATGGCTGACATGAAAGGGGCGAATTTGTATTTTGCTACTAAAGATGCAGCGTGAGGTTGATGATAGACGCTGAGTGGTCACATACAGATGTTGGAATTATGAGAAGTATACATTCACAAGCAGACTTTGCACCGATCAGAATATTAAATTAAATTCAAATTACATCTCATTAATAATCAGGAGTTCATTATTTTATAAGCTAATATATATAAACTAAATATGATATTATTATCTGCAAGTGGACTTATTGGAGGTTTTCAATTGCACCTCTTTTAAATTTGTATTTTGGTTTCTGTTTGTCTTTCTGCGAAACTGTTTTTCTAGTACATGAATTTGACCCAATTTTCACAATATATTTTCGGATTTCGCAAAATATTTTGTTGACGGCCGTTGAGAATTTATGCGAGACACATCAACGTCAACAAAGAAATGCAAAAAAATATATCGGCTCTTTCACAAAAAGCTCAAAAAATGAAATGCATTTCTATGTCAAATTCTTGACTATTTCAAAATTCAGATTTTTTTTTTTTTTTATTTTTTAATGTGCGTACAATATGTAAAGCGCGTGGCTCAAAGCTTCCGGTGCTATCGTCAGCTAAATTTTCAACACGTGTGCTCCATTTTTATAAGTCGCATAGTATTCGAAATTTGAAGGTGGCATAAAAGGAGGGGTTATATGAATATGCCGCACAAATGTATAGCCAAGAGATGTTCAAAATTGAAAAAATTACTAAATTAATTCGCGTGATTCTGAGAAAGTAAAGGAAAAGTGGTCAAGTGTCGCCTGCCAAGTAGCGCGTGCAGTCGTGAGGGCTGCCAAAGAAGCGACGAGGGCGGGGGCTACAAATAAAGTGGCAGTGTCGTCTCCTCCGCCCCCGTCCCCGCGCTCTGGGCATGGGCGTGAACGTGGGCGTTTTGGTGGCCTTCAAATCTGATATGAACCTTAATTGTGTGTCTCTTGTTTATGTGTATTTGAAATGCGTATATATGTATGTATTTATGGGCGTACATACATATATAAATGCGTTCACATATGTTTTATTTATTTCAGCGAAAACACAAGATTTCTTGTACAAATTTGCCGGGCATGAGGTTTTCATTATTTCATAGCTTTGGCCAGAATAGCAGCTGCTTCGAATTTTAGAAATTTTCCCACTGAACTGGTCTGACACTAACAAGAAGTTGCGAAATCAAAAAAAAAAGAACTTAAAATGAATAGAAAAATTAAATTTAAATTTGTCTCCCAAATTATGAAATGACCATAACCATGTCATACATAAATAATAAAATTTAACTATAAAATAATGTTTCTAATAACATTTTTCATTTCAGTATTTCCATTTCCAGAGACGTCTTTTCATTGCTTTCAGAAATTATTGCATTAACTGCTTAAAATGATTTATGGCGAACAGGCATATTTAATGTCATGTTTTAAATATCATTTAATTATGAATTAGTGTCTCTATTCTCTATTTGGAATATTGTTGTAATTACTGTGGAACTTACCCAGAACTCATTGACTTTTGGATTTGTTTCCTGCTTGGTTGGACTTAAATTTTGTTCTCACTTCGCACAGAAAGCAATTACTCGTAGTGGTACTTGTGGTTGTTATTTGCACTCAATTTCTACGAAAATATTTCCAATCTATGCACATAGAAACACTGAAAATTTATAGAAAATTTGAAGAGTTGTTATAAATCAAGGGTCTTTTGTTTCTGTTTAAGTTTCGTATTTTCGCACAAAGATCACGCCTTCTTATATAACATGAAATTCAGCAACGCGAGCGCGCAATCAGACACACATACACACACACACTCTCACACACACATACACATACACACCCACACACGCATAGCATATAGTTTTATAGCATATTCAGTTAGGTCAATCAATGTACGTTTGTCGAACCGTTTCCAAAAAACACGGTTATTCTTTTTTGGTTTACAAGAGTCAGAATGAAAAACAATTTTCACAATTTTCGCGCAAGAATTTTGTAATTTTCTATTTTTAAAACGCGACACGACGCATTGCTCACTTTTGCCAGTGCTGCAGACTCAGCGAATAGATCTATATATACCGCACTCGGCTATATAGACAGCTAAATAGATAGATAGATAGATATATGTTAGTTTATAGTTGAAGATTTCTATTTCGGATGGTTTTCTCGTTTGCAACGCGTTCAAGTTAGCAGCCCAAGTCGCACTGAATTCGCACACGAAATTTTCTTGGCCGAAAAGCCGAAAAATTCACATTTCGAAATGAATTTCCTCTATATCTTTCGGTTGCTGTGCGTGTGTAAGTGTGTGTGTGTGTGTGTGTGTGTGTGTAAAGTGCGTCTGTTTGGAAAATTCTATGAATTTTGAGTTTATTTAAAAGAAGAATTGAGCAAGCGGCAACCAGTGGGCGATCACTGTCGGCTGTTTGTACTTTTTATTTATTTGTTTGTACTTATAAGCATTCAGCAGCAGCCAGAGGAGCTGCAAATGTTTGCCAGGGGCATTATGGCAGGTTTAGGTATATGATCTTCTTAAGTATACAATACAATAAATTAACGATGCTCTGGGCTCTTAAAAGCACCGAAGAATCATTTTCGATAGTTCTCTCAGTTTCGAAAACCTCAGGAGGAAAAATATAGAAATGTTTTTAATGAAAATAACGCGAACATTTTATACGACACTAGAAAAAATAAACATCCTTTGGAGCTATATCTCAGTATTATTAGTAGAAGAATTTACGAGACTCGTTCTTCAAAGTGTATCTATTTACGTGGGGGTGATTGTATCTACTGGTACTTAAAGTGTACATAGCACTGGCAATATGTTTTAGCTTTTTGTCAAATTGATCTGGTGCCAAAAAAGCGAAACGCCAAAAAGAAAAAATATATACAAATAGGCGCATGCAGCTCGTGCCTGTTTGGGAAGTTGTATATGGCAACAGCGTCGGATCAGTGTGTATATAAATATATATATATTTATATTTATTGCATATACATATATACGTATATAGTATATCTATGAAAAAGTTGGACCAACAGCCGATAAATATCATGCACACAATGCTGACAATCTAGTATCATAAAGAAGTGAATGATGCCAAATGCTTTGGTCAGTCAGAAAGCCCTGCATCGCGGCCACATGCTGGGATAAATCATAATTAATCACATTCTACACTATGCTTGACAGGAAAATAAAACGAAAGCTAGGCGATTTTTAAGCATCGGGTCTATACTATATGGAAAACAAAACATAAGATCTGCCAGACAAACCAATACAATATATTGCTTAAAGAACATGCATTGTCTGCGGCATTAGAGATTCATTCATCTTAATACAGGAAAACATATATTTAGTTGGCTATATGCACATAATATATATAGATATATAAATGGATCGAATTTGATTTGATTATGTGCAGGCATGAGTCTGGACCACCTGCCTGAAATTCTAATTGGATTTTTATTTTGCGCACTTTTCGTAGCTGTGATCATTAATTAGGCTGATGCTTTCATTCATTGTACATGTATTTAATAATATATATGCTGCATATATGTACATATTGGTTAGTACTTACTTTATTTTTGTGCATAAATGCGCCATTAAATCTTATAAATAGATTGGCGAAAAGCGCAAATCGGCTGGGTCTGACTCAACGTGCCTCGAACATTAACCTCATTAGAGTAGAGCGTCAAACATTTTGTATAAATTTCTATATGGTATATTTGACTATATATATAATGCTTTCAAGTGGCCGATAAATTGTCTATAATACGGGTGCGGTCGACCAAAAATTAAACAACAAACCATTGAAATGCCGATGAGTGACTTGAAATGACAGCTACTTAAGTCTGATCATAATAGTCCAATCAACTGTATCGTTGAGTTTCTACTTTTACTTGTAATCCTATTTATAGGATAAACATAATACAAGTGAAATACCGAGTGCGAAAATCTTTAACTGAACAGTGGGTTAAAGTGTGACTCATCGGAACAATGGGTGTCAGTTGATCTGACAATATATTTATTAAGTGTTTAATCTGCAAATAAAACTTGTAAAAGTTCTTCACTTTTTCTATTAGCAACATAAGGCTGCAGAGTGCATAAACAGGAAACTATAAGACAGCATCACATGTGTTCTATGAATATGCATCCATATTCCAGAAACACATTAAGAATTAGAAACCAGGAAAATCCAATTAAAAGTTCAACGCACCCGTCGCTTAGTTATTCAACGAAATGTTTAAGCAAATAGCTCAAAGAAAAACTACAAAATACATGTCATGAGCATGGGCATAACGAAACAGACACAAAGACACTGAGAGAAATTTGCCATCACTCATTGAGGGATGGTTTTATGCGTTTCAAGTTGCGTGAATTATAAACATCACAGCGCGTGTTTTGGACATGCAAATTGGCTAAGATCACCTCCCCCCATCCACACACAGTTGTGTATCGCAAAAAAGTACTTTAAATTTGTGCTGATAAATGTCGCTAATAAAAAACCGCAGCATGAGCCTTGACCATAGAAATAAACCGACGCGTCGCAAGTATTTCAATGTTTTGTGTTTTATTTTTTGTTTTGTATTTGCAATTTAATTTGTTTGGCATAAAAAACTGCGTTAAGGCGTAAGTCGTATCTCTGTATCTACATAAATACATTTATCTTACGACTTGCTGTTTAGGTTTGTGCGTCAGCGGATATTTGGCTGCCGTTTAAATTTAGCGCAATTGAATTTTTTACTTAATTAGTTGAACGAAATGAAATGAATGCCAATAAGAAAGGAAACCAACAACAAATCAAATGCCGCCCTCGGCAAACCCTAATATTCATCTTCGCTATCCTGATCCGGGGGCAGGCGCATCGGCTCCCTACTGGCCTGGGACAAGGATATTCCTTCTACATCAATAGATAGCGGCATCCTCATGTCGTATGCATCCTCTTCCGGATAGCCGGATCTATTATCTTCCGGATAATATTCGAGAAGCACACGTCGTAGTGTGTAGCCCAGTGCACAGTAGAGCTTAAAGGCAGTCTGATTGCTGCAGCGCAAGTAGAGATCCACATACCAAGCACTCTTCAGGTCCAACATATGCGCAAAGTGCTTCATGAGGAGCGATGCAATGCTCAAGCGACGATAATCTCCGGATACTGTTAAGGAGCAAACGTGCCCATGCAACTGTGTATTGTCCGTGAATCTATTGATGCACTTGCCAAAAATGAAGCCCACCAACTTGCCATTAGGTGCTGTGGAAGCCACCGCCAATTCAGGCCATTGTGCGAGATGGCTCAAAAAGAAGCCGAGGTGATACACCTCCGTCAATGGATCAAAGACCAATACATTGAATTTGAACAGATCATCCAGATGAAGAGCGCGTAGTGAAGTCATGCTAAAAGCTGCGCTATTATATAATAAGAAAATGAATTTTGACTACGACCACAAGTTGTTATATATTTTTAACTATTTCAAATTAAATTGTTATTTATTATTTTAAATGGACTACTACAGTTCACAATCATATTCAAACTACAAACTGTCAAACATAAAGGCATTTCGTAAGACCGACTGATGAAACCTATAAATAATCAGTTGTCCTTAATTCTAGCGGTGAGCAAACGGATTTCGGTCTGCAAGGGTATGCAATATTCGGCCAGCCTGGATATCTTGCACATTTGGTACGATTTCATTCCGCAATACAAAAAATGTTGCGTACTTTCGGGCGGATGATGAAACTATCTTAGCAGAAATCACAACCATTTTAAGCCATTCCTACGCAAAAGATTTTTCATGTTTTTTTTTTTGGCGTATATACCCTGTTTTACATTATAATTTAATATATTTAATATTATATGAGCAGAACATCCCATGGTTGAAACATGGCATGTAAATGTGAAATATAAATGTTAAATATTCAATGTAATGCCAGCCGTGAAACTGAAAACATACAAATAACATTTTATTTAAATGTGCAAAAAAAAGTCAACTGCTTAATTCATACACATAGTAACTAATTTTGTGTTATATTGTTTATTACACTTGTCTCAATATCACGACTTAAACTATATACACTTCGAAGTTCATTTAATGTTCTTATAGATCCATGGCAGCAGCGCAGTGACACGCGTGTAGACGCCCGGATACTGCCCCTTGCCACAGCCAATGCCCCAAGAGACAATGCCCACCTGCGTGTAGCGGCTACCCTCCTTGACGATCATAGGACCACCCGAATCGCCCTGTCAAAAAACGCAACAATTTAATGTAGTTAAATACATATGTAAGACAAAAGGTTATGAGATGGGCACTTACGCTGCACGAATCCTTGGCAGCTTGTCCAGCACAGATCATGGACGCGATGATGCCAGCAGGCGCAGCACTTCCATATTTCCGAGCACACTCTGAATTTGCCCAGATCGGTATATCCACCTTCTGCAGAATCGATGGCTGTGGTCCATTCTCGCGCAGACTACCCCAGCCGGCAACAGTTGCCACCTGGCCGCTGTATGAGCGTGCCTGCTGTGCCGCCGATGTTGGCAGGCAAATCGGTTGAATCTCCGTGGAAAACGGCACAGGCTCACTCAGCGTCAAAATGGCAATATCATTGTGCTACAAATAAAAGTCAAATATGTTTTAAGTGGCTGCACTCTGCAAATATGTATGCTTAACCCACCAGTGTGCTAAATTCGAAGCCCTTGTGCCTCACCAGGCGTTTGATGCGACGCGAAACATGTTGCACCTCAAAGTCGGTGCGTATATTGTAGTCTCCCAAATGAGCAGTTAATGCTGCCACATCCCATGATGTCATGCTAGGACATAGAGAAGAAGATTGATATATCCTTACTAGACTCTAATGAATAATTAATTCTATTTGTTTTGAAAATAACAATTAATTTGTACTTGAAATCTATTCGCTGCAGTTTTTTAATCCTTTTCATGTTAACTCAATTCACACATGTTAAGATTAAGATATTAATATAATATAATTATTTTGCGTAACTTACCGTGCCACACAATGAGCCGCAGTTAGGATGTGGTTGCTGGTAATCAGACTGCCGCCGCAGAACTGCTTGCCGGACTTGAAGAGCACTGCAATCCATGGGAACTCGTGCGGACTGGCATTGGTGCCGCCCACAATGCGCTCCTGATCTGGTGACACCGGATTCTTGTTGCCGCACTGCAGTGGCAAACCCTCCGGACTGGATCCACTCGCCGGACGACGAGTTGTGGTGGGTGTCGATGTCACCGGATAGCTGGGTCGCCTGGTGGTGGTGGGTATGCTGCTAGGCGGCTTGCCAAATGGGCGTGGTGTGGTGCGTCGAGTGGTCAGTACCGAGCTTGGTGTGCTGTGGATGGGTCGAGAGGTCGGATGCGTGGGATATTGATGACTCGGCGGATGGGTCGGAATTGGTGGTGGCCAACCGCCAACGGTCGGTGGATGAGTAGGCAGCGGTGGCGGCCACTGCGGCAGGCCACCAGCAAAGGTGCCAAAAGGCCACTGATAGGGATTAACAGCTGTCGTGGGTGGCGTATGCGATGCTGGTTGTGCAGCTGCCGGCTGCACCTCGGGAGCATGTGCCTCAATTGTGTTCATGTCCTGAAAGTCGGGTGTGTCCTCCACGCTATTGGCATTATCTACGGGATCAGTACCATGCTCTGCCGGCTCTGCATTATTTATTGGCAACACATTTGTGGGGTCCTCCTCTTCTCCGACTTCATCCACCCTATCCACGTCATCGACAGCTGTTGAGGGCTTATCTGTTGTTGTAGTCGGTATTGGAAATACGCCAAAGGTGTTACCATTCATGTTTGTGCAGCATATGCCATTATTGACGCGTCCCAGCTGATCATAAAAGTTGCATATATTAGCACCCAAGCCCATAGATCCTGTAGGCTGCCACTGACGCACTGCTATGAAGGACAATTGCCTCACTGCGCGATAATACTGCTGGCAACTTTGGATGCGGACACAAGCGCCTAGCTGACCATTCGAGGTCAGGCATCTGGAACCCTCCCAGGCGCCGCCGCCAGTCAGACCACTCTGTAGCAGAAACAGACTGGGATCAAAGAAGAATTGTCGCTGCTGCCGGGCATTACCTTTCAATTGGAAAAAGTCTATTAATAAACAATAAGTGACTTAAACGCTTTGAAGTTTTATTTGCAAAATTAAAGATCTGACAAGATCTGATTTGAGTACCAATTGTTATTGCCACGGTGCTCGACAGCTGTCGCAACAATTTAAAATCCATCAAATGCGATTTGTGTAACATTAACAAGAATAATAAAAATGTTCGCATGATTTGGGCCACATGAGTAATAACTGATTTGACTTTCTACAGGGATTTGTTTTGCACCCGAATTCAACTCCAATGACTCACAATATGCCAAAAACAAATCATGTATATGCCTCTTACCCTCCCCACTAATATTATGGTTTTGCTGTTTACCGTGCATGCAAAAGTTGGCTTTGTAATATGCAAATCTTATTCACAAAGTGCTTATTCAATATGCGTAACAAGTCTGCAACATTGTCTCCATTAGGCCTTGTCCACGGCCAGGGCAAAACACGTGTGTATATTTATTTTTAACCCGAGCGAAATAAATGCACTTTTAAGTGTCAACTAATTTTACATCTTACTGGCGTAAATCTTTGACAATGCCCCCACAAAAGAGCTTGTTAAGCAACTAAGCCGAAAAGATAAATGAGAATTTGCTGTTAATCGATTATAATCGACTCTGTTCAAAAATACTTCTTCAGCAATAAACGGATGTGTTGAATTTAATTATGAAAAAATTTAATGAATACTCTTAAACACACTAAAAGGGCATTCAGCTTTTAAAATCTATACTTATAAAGCACTTAACACACAAAGACCACCACACGACTCATTTACCTGATTGTTTTGTGGTAGACGCATAAATCAAGTCCAGCCTTAATTATATGGGCCATACTCGAAATGCTAAATGAATTAAACAAATGGCAGATTTATGTTAACTTGAATGAACAACAAGCCCAGCATGGACAAAGCAAACGCACAAAGCAGCCCAGATCACTTTTAAGAAGCTGTCATTTAGCATTTGAGACATTCGAACACACACACACATATATGTATTCAAGCGTATACGAGTCATACACTTGCATAAACATGACAAGTGACAGTAGAAAGTTGCTTAGGGGGAGCGATTCGGCGGCTTACAAAGAAATGTGGTCAATTGTGCGTTGAAAGGCGCACATTACACACAAAACCAAAAATATAAAAATAAAAAAGACATGAAAAAAAATGGCACAGCAATTGTCATTCAGCTTAAAAAACGCTTAAGTTTATTGTCAATATTCTGGCTTTTGTTTTTTGTCATATTTTTTTCGTACAGAAATGTCAAAATATTGAGTAATCACTCGAAGCGTGGACCCCAGCTTCGAATTGGAACTCGTATCGTGAACGAATGTTAAGTAAATATTGGTTAGTCTTCTTTTGTGGTTTTTGTTTTTTTTTTTAACTTTTCTACTTTGTCAACAGCACGACATATTGGCTTAAAAATTATGGGTGGCTGGAATAGTTTCTAGTATGCGACTTTTGTCTTTGCAAAGGCTAATGAACTCTAGCTCTGCACCAACTTGCTGTAAGTATTTAAGTTCCTCGTCCATGCAGTCTAATGATAGTTTACTATATATTAGTTTTGAGATTTCTTTCAGATTTCAGTCAGTTGAGTGTCCTAAGGCTGTAAAGATACACAACAAGTCGGGAATGGGGCAAGCATCAAGCTCAAGGTCTAGACATGGCCCTCTTCAGTCTAGTCATTTCCATTCGATGCACAAATTAAATTGGACTGCAGCAAAACGTGAATTAAGCTGCAGAGCCTGTAAGCTAAACCGGGCTACCTTAACGGGGTGTGAGGCCTTAATCTGGATAGGCAAGCGTATCCATGTAACTTTTATTTATGGCCATATTTGCCAGCACAGGCTCCTGCAGGTTTAAACTCAATTTAAACTCAATTACACAATTAATCTGCTTAAGTAAACAGTTTATTTTCGCTGTCAAAATCAATTAATAGGTTTATATTGTACCTATGTTTTCACAGCCAAACATTCGAGAAGATCACGCCTAAGTTCAATTGTTCAATTCTTCAATTGTGGGCAATAAATAAATGGGAAGCGAGCAATCATGTTGCGGCCATTGACAGATTACAACCACACAGTTTCAGTTATAGGCCAGTTACCTGTGTGGTAGTAAGTCAAATTGAAAGCTCTATAAGATACGCCTCCACGGCGACATTTGTTGTCTATTTTGGAGGTGAGCATATACACAGAGTAGAAAGTAAACAACGCAATTACAATGTGGAACAAAGGGACACAGCTCCGAGCCGTAGACGAGAAAGAGTAATTCCCCAATAATTCTTATTCTCTATATTGTCACTATGCGACTTATGGGATTCTGAAGGTCACAATTCTGCTTCGTGCCAAGCATAAATTTGTTCGATACGATAACATAGCACAAAGTCATTGAACTCATGCGTGATGTAAGAATAGACATGTGTAAAATGTTGGCAAAAAACGAGCACTAAGATGGTACCAAAGTAAATATAAGTAATTAGTTTATGAGCAATAGCAAACATTATTATATCAAGAGTAAACACAAGAGGTTCAAATGAGAAACTCGAATAATCGCTTGCATTATTATTATTCTTAAATATAGGAAAAATCTTTTATACATTTGCTCGTATTTTGAAAAATTCGTAGCATAACAAAAAATTGCTCTCAATACGCAATTTTTATTATGCTTCAAAATTTATAGCTCAATAAAAAATACCAAGCATAATCGCCACTTAAGCAGCCAGTTCGTTGCCTAAGTCTTTTGTTCTTCTCTAGCAATTTCACTTTTCATTACGGCTTTCTCAAGCTTCCGCATTACTCACCGTCCACAGGGGCAGCGAAATCTTGCTCAACCGTGGCATTGATAGCTGCCTGGGACCTGGGAACCGCACTGGTTTGCGCAATTTGATCCGATAGGGTTGTTGCTGATGATCTTATCGATGGCACATTCTCGGCTAATGTCGCTTTAAAATGCAGCAAATGCACACTAAGTAATAAAATCTGCAAAAATGCAAACATTTTGCCAGCAAAATACTTTTTTTTTTATTTTATTTTCTTTACTATTTTGTTTTCGTTTCAACTCAGCGGGAATTGCAGACCCATATATAAATGCTAGAATATAGCATAAAACCGCAAATCGAAACGCGTCTCGTGGTTTTTAGAATGCGACGCACGTTGCCCGATGGCATTCACCTGGGCGGACAGACGACTCTTAAGAACTTCTCGTCGGACACTTGGCTCGCAATCGGCTATGCGCGCTTATTAGAAACAGGACCGTGGGCAAGCGAGATCCGCGAGCTTCTGAGCCAAGTACTGACAACGTAGTTTGGTTAACAGCTATGCTGCCAACGACAGTGACAGCGACAGCGACGTTGACTGAGACTTGGGCGCAGACGCAGAGGCAGACGCTGCCGAAACGTCAATTACTCTCGCCTGGTAGGCGTTGTATTGGCCGCCGTTTGGCCACCAGATTTTGCTTACTTCATTCACTTGTGCCGTTTGCATTTGTAAACTAGTTCTATTATGGCTAGTGGCATTCATTTGCTCATGCTCCTTCGCTTCCTTGGCCCGTTGGCAAGACATATCACAAACACTCACGTTGCTCCAGTTGCAGACAAACTGAGACTTAGACCGGGACTTGAAAGCTGCACGGCTCTTGCAGCGCACTGTTAAAAGACGAAGAAGGCTGAGATGTCTTTCTTGCCGTTTGTTTATTTTGCTCTGAACTAATTAAATTGTTAGTTGAGTAATAGCATATATTTGTTATTGTTCACCACTTCTTATACTTACTTTTCTTAAATTAAATTTTAACAATGTCATTGTTCTTATGAGTTAAACATTAATACAGATATTATAGAATGCTCACTTAACTTTTTCCGTGCATCAACTTTAAAATTGGTTAAGATTTGCATAATTCATTTAGTCTTATAAGGCGCATCTAAAGTGTGGCAAGGGTATATTTTGCTCCAGCAGATATTTTGCATATGTTTAAAAAGAAAACGGGTCAAGCGAGGCTCTTGAAACTTTAAGCAACACATAAGGAATGTTTCAAGCTTCTAATGAAGTAGCTAACGGATATATCGAACTCGCTCATACCAATAAATTATAGCTTTCATTTCCTCTCTTAATCAAAGTATACCTCTGAGTCTGATAAATTAGCTTTCATTGGGTCCCGATGTTAGCAAAATGCTGACAGTGCCAAATAAAATGCGCAGGCTTGCGATAATTCCGAGCGTTTTTGTTTGAACTGTTGGCGAAATGAGATGCAGGATTCAATTAAAACACAAATAAATCGCAATCCAGTCAAAGCACATTGTCACGCTTTAGGTGTTAAAAATATCACAAATTAAGTCAATTGTTGGCGAGAATTGGCCAGCTCATTGTTAGCCCACTTGATCTCCGCGCTGAATGAATTAATGCTCGCCCACCTTTAATGAATGTGTGACGTTCTCGAGTGTAGCCGGCATGGTGGCCTCAGCCTTTTGGCGACATGGCAAAATCGATCAATATTTTGCCGACTAATTGTCTATAATTGGATGCCAAAGGGGCATTTGCCTTTTGATTGATCGCCAAGTGTTCTCGATTCGATTTTAGATGTTGTATTTTTTAAACATTTCGCTGAACAGGCACAAGATCAAGAGGCAGCTGGTGAAAGACGAATTGCCAAGTCTGATCTAAGATGATTCTACGAAAATGACTTTAAATTTCAAATATTCAAATATTTCATATTGACTTTCAATTAGACGGCGCACAAAGTGTAATGCTAAAATCAATTTACTTAAGCGAAAGTTCAAATTATAACGGTCAAATTAATTCTTAACTCATCCACTTATTTACACTTCAATTTTCATACATATATAAACGTTCGCCATTGGCCCTGAATATATGTATATATAATTTATATATGCTTATGAAATTTCGCCAATAATTTTTTCCTCTCATCTTAAATGTAGAAAAGTATGCTACATATTTTGAACTAGTATTTAGTTGTATTTTATTTTGTTGCCTTATTTTAGGCGCGACGAAATTAAACCAATGGCTGCAAAACTTCTCCCTTCTTGTACTCATTAAATACATATATGTAATAAGTCGATTTAAATGAATCAATTAATTTATGATTTAATCATTCGAATTTAATAATTTGGAAATGCATTAACATTTTTGTATGGATTGTAACATGTTTTTTTTTTTTGCTTAAATGACATAAATAAATATACATTTTGTGCTGTTCAAGAAACAATTCTTGTCGTTAAATCGCTGACAATTCAAAAAGCTGAGTAATTATTTGGAGGCAGCATTAAAAATTATTGATATTTTGTAAATAATAACTAAGAACTAACTAGCTATAATATACGAAAATTTTGAGCATCGAACACTTTACTGAACCAACAATTTCTCTATAGGAACCGGAGCGAAGAACTCATTGATATGCGTAACCAAAATGGGAGCCCATTGCTCACGGGTGGCGGGGATTCCGACACGCGTAATCTCCGGCAAGTTCTCATTGACCAGATTCAAAATCATAGCATCTGCAAAAAACAAATATGGTTTAATAAATGACGGATTATGCTAGCGCATGCTACTCACTCAGATTGCGATCCGAGAAGATGCCATTGGCCAAGACTTGAGCGTTGCCAACGTTGACATTCGCATTCAGTCGATGTAAGCTCAAAGTTTGCTTGCCGCTGAGATGCTTCTCAATGTGACCATCGGTCAGAACGGTGGCCTTAACGTTGTCTAATTGAAATTGAAATTGAAATGATAATTTAGCCAGCAATAGATTGCCTGCAGAGCCACTCACCAATGGTGATGTTGAATGGTCCCTTGGGCACGAGACGCAGACCGCCGAACTTGACATCCGCCTTAAAGTAGCCGCCAGCCTTCAGCTGTGGCAGCTCCACGCCCAATTTGATGACAAACCCGCTGTCCGTGAAATTGGATGACACGCTGTTGACTTTCAAACCGCTGATGCCAGTAATTTCCATGTTCTTGATGAGCAGGCCACCCTGTATGCCATCGTTCGTGTAGCGAAATATACCTCGCTTGTACAAGTACGGATCAACGGAGCCCATGTTCAACTCTGGCAAGCCCTGATTCTTCAGTGTCGGCACAATCACTTGGAATAATCCACGTATGCATTCATCCAGATCCGACGAGCTGAGGCTGCAAGTGCCGAAGCCATTACCAAACGTTTGTGGTGCAGTAACTGTGGCGAAAGTGACAGAGATTAGTAAATAGCAGTTGGTGTTGGTCAAAAGCCAAAAAATAGTCAGTTAAGTCATGGTTTGGCTGAGAGTGTGGGTATTAAGCTTAGTCAGGCACTCATCATTGCGCATAGCGCCTTTCGAGTCATCCAACCAAGCGTGGCACAGTTCACAGTTTGACATGGACCGCACAGGTTTTTCTCCAGTTTTGACATTCAAATTGTTGTTGTTGCGTGCCTTGTATCAGGGTGACAGGTGACAACGACGCGTCGCAGTCAAGGTCTCCCATCTTGGCCGCGCACAAGTCGAGGTAATTGTATTTGAAGTCAGTTGGTTGGCTTGTACGAATTTTAGAGTCAACTTGTACTTATCAATAGCTCTAGTTCATAAAATTGCTCAAACTATCAGCAATTTGCATGGTTACATTGAAATTGAAAATTGATGTCAAAGGTTACAAGTTTATTAAATGAATCGCATGTTCTTTTAAATCGAATATATGAGATATAACTATACAAAATATTATTTTTTGTGGGTCAGTAAAAATATATCAAATGTTGATATTTATTTTCTGGATATATTTAAAACAATCATTAATCACTTTTTACACAAAAACAATTTTTTATATTGTAACGAAGCAAAAAATATATCTAACATAAACTCATTTATTTTGCACACAAATTTTCAAAACAAATAAATCAAATTTGTTCAATGATGATATTTAAATACAATATATTGAGCTTAATCACAATTTTTGTAAATTATCTTAACTTAATATTGATTGTTATTTTTTCCATTTTATTTAAAATGTTGGTCCTGTTTGGCTATGTAATTAGCAGTTAATCAATATAATTTTGGCGATGAACTCAAGCACAGCATTAGTCAGACAGACAGACAAACGGTCAAAATATTTGCAATACGTTATTGCGTCATTGGTTAGCCAGCCAGCTGGCTGTAAAAACAAGTGCAAATAACATTTGATTTCACTTGGTTTAATCTTCACATGAAAATTAAGTGTTTAAGTCTTCAGAGCGGAAATTGAAAGTAAAGATTGCAATTAAATTTAGTATTCCCTGCGATTATGTCAGCAGATTACCCAAGTATTTAAAATAGCTTATTTGGCATGAACAAGCAGACAATGCGTAGTTTACCCTTCATATATAATCAGCTAACTCTTAATACGGATTAGGCTGACGATTTGCCCAGCAATTTTGTAGCCTGTAATTTGGTTTGCCAAATTTTGAGCGCTTGCGTGCTCGCTGACTTTGTCTTTTCGTTGTTGGCTGACAAGTTCAATGTCAAAGGTGAACCAGCCGAAAAAAAAATGTAGATGAAAATATGCAAAATATACCCAGTCAACAGGTTGACATTAATTACAGCTTTAAGAGGCATCAGAAATGTTTGTTTTTTTTCCAGGGCGCGTTTGGGCAAATGTCATGAAGTTCGTTGCCTAAGTCTTTCGTTTGCTTACGCTCCCAGTGCAAATGTCAATAATAAATAAATTTATTGGGCTTGGTGTAGTTATTATTTTGACTGCTATTGCTGCTCGACATTTTACGCAATTAGTTACAAGTTACAACTGCAACTGCCAGCGCACACTCAAAATCAAAGGCCCAGCGACGCTGACGCCGCTTTTCGCATTGATGTAGGTCAGTTTTCAGCTTTGTGCGTTTAAGAAATGCGCGCATAAGCAGCCGGTTTTTTATTTGTTGTTGTTATTGTTGTTTTCATGTTGGTATAATGTAAACCTCTTTGTTGACGCTGGTGCTTTTGACGCGAACACTTTTCGCAAGCGCCGCACACCAAATACATACATACATACAAATCATTTATTTCTCTGTGGTTGATTAAATTAATTCAATTGGAGATACATTTTTCAGACTGGCCTGTTCGACTTGCTTTCGACTTTACGTATTCGGTCTGTTTATTCTGCCATTTATTTTGCATAATCAATCAATACATTTTTTTGTATTTTCAACACTTAATGATCATTACGGTTTGACAGTCACTGCATATCAGCATTCACATTCAGTGCATTTTCTGTTAATGCTCTCTTGCGGTTTTATAACTTTTACCAACCACACGAACCAAAAAAATGAAAACGAAAAAATATGTCAAGTTCAAGCTGTTCAAAATTTTGTAGTGTTGTCTCAGGTGTTAAAAGTCAAGCAAATAAAAAGTTTTTTTACTTTGAGCAGGCTGACTTGCTAATTTCCACAGCAATGGCATTATTTTTAAAGAAATCTCATTAAAATCACACTTTATGATTCAAATCGCTTCAGTTGTTGTTAGCTGTTTTTATTGGGGCTTGAAGGTTGTAGGCGTAAATAGCTCGCGTAATCTTTTCAATAACAATACAATGGGTTAGTCACCGAATTACACTCGGCAATCCTATAAATGACCTATTTTGAGATTTATACTGAGCTTACTTCTCTATCTTGATATAATTGTTGATGATATAATTTGATATGTATTTGGGATAGACGTTTTCGTTGTTTCATACCTTTTACTATTAATTGCTTTGTGATAATATATCTGAGAGTGCTTAGTTTCCTAAGTGAAACTAACTGAACATAATCATGATCGACTGAAGTTCAATTTATTACATTCGAATCATAATATTTCCTGCTTACAATTTCCGTCAAACCACAATTGCGCAATTCGCGTTAGTCTTCGAATACTTCAGATTTTGATTATCATATATTTGTCACACAAGCCGACTACAATATTATTCATTTCAATTACCATTTCCAATTGTCACTTTGGCAAATGAATGACTCTGGCAACAAACTTGTTTAACTGCTCCGATTTTTCGTTTCGCTTGTCATTTAAATATCAAGTTCTTGCAGTCTGGTTGCATAAGAGTAACCCAAACATATATCTACCTGAATCAAATTGGGAGTCTGATGAGAAGGCGGTCTGCTGGGGGTCGGCACTAAGTTCATCTGGGGCGGATGTTGGCAGTGTGGCGGACGCGACACTTCCGAGTGCCACAGCCGCTATGGTTAGCAAAATATAAAACGGCATATCGATTTTTTTGTTTT
The DNA here is from genome assembly GCA_035041605.1 of Drosophila atroscutellata. NCBI lineage: Eukaryota > Metazoa > Arthropoda > Insecta > Diptera > Drosophilidae > Drosophila > Drosophila atroscutellata. The sequence continues at coordinate 1,260,067 of JAWNLA010000137.1, read as the reverse complement.
ATTTATTTTTTTATTTTATGTAGACGCTGTTTTTGTCAATTTGGACAACGCTCTTTTCACAATTGGCAATGTAAACTTGTTTTAATTGAATTTTTGTAGTGCTTTGACGATTTTGTGGCTTGATTCAACACAAACAAACACACTCTCACATACACATACAAACGGACAATGTATGCAATTTTCGCTTGCCTTTTTTTTGCGTAATTTTAAAACCGGCTTCACTTTTATTTCTACACGAATTTTTACAGTTTGTTGTTGCTGTTGTTTGCTCGGTTAACTGCAATTGTTGCTGCAATCGCGAACACTGACAGAAAAGCATACACACACTCCTACACCACACTCTACCTAGCCAGCCAATTGCCAAAGACACAAAATAATGCTTCTGCAAACTTTAAAAATCAGCGAACGATTTCGTTGGCGGCCCGCCGCTTGCAAATCTTTAAATGAGCGCTGCATAAAACTCACGTTTATTTATAGTTTTCAGCTCGAGTTTTTTGAGTTTTCCCATGCGCACGCTGCCAAAAACAAATCAACAACCACAACAACAAATAACCAATTTGAAGGCTTTTGGAGAGCGCCGATTGAGCTTTCGGAGCTTTTGGCTTGTTGAGTCGCTGAGTTCATTTGAGAACTTGTGCAGTACAGTTTGAGCAGCGCTGTACTTGAAATGCTCAGCATGAGTTGGCTTAACTGAGACCCACACTTGAATGTTAAGTGCGGTAAATTTAAATCACGTCTCAGATGTTGGTATAATTTAAATTAAATAATAAAATAATACTTATTAAATTACCAGTCTCTCATCTTGCTTTGCTATATACATACATAAATAAATATAGCATTTATCTTAACTTGAAAGAGGATAGATAGACTTTTATGTGATATTGAAATTCTGAATAAATATTATTTAAGCTACATAAAATCCCCAACTTTTGGCAATGAAAATGTTAATTTTCATGAAAAAACTTTGTATATATAATGGGTAAACATTTTTGTATCTCTCATTTCATATATTAAATATTACTGTTTATGTAGAATTACCTCATAATTGTTTTTGTTATTATATATAATTACAACATTTATACAACTTTAACCACTTATTTGTATTTTTTTGATTCATTGTTGGTAGAATATACTATAAAATAATCAAAAGAATTAATTATTGTAATTAATATTTAGTTGGAAAAGAACTAATTTTGCTTTCCCCTAACAAAATATTTTTTTCTTTTATTGGGACTGAAAAGAAGGTTGCCAAGCAATTTGCGCTTAGAAGTTCGCACGAGGGTAAATGTTCAGTGTTAGTATAAGAAATATGTATATAGTAAGTTTAAGGCAGAACTGCGCATTCGAGGGTTAAATCTGCTGATATTTAGAAGTACGAAGACAAATAAAAAGAAAATAAATTTATAATTATGCAATGTCAATTAAAGGTCTTGAATTATTTTTATAATTACTAAGATGTTCAGATAATTGGGGGACTAATAACTGTGCAGCGAAGTTGAAAATTATTACTTACTTTATTTGTCAGATTTAAACTTTGGCACTAACAATTCTTAAAGTAAAAATAATAATTTGTACAGGGCATACAAAACGGTATCAGATTCTTAGGCTGCTTTAAAAATATGTAATTGTAAACATATCTCAGTTGAGTCAATGTCAATCAATAAATTCCACCCACAAATCAATCAATCTTAGAACAATGAGGAAACTGTCAGCAGCTCCCATGAACTACACACCCACAATCCCAATCGCAATTCGAATTCCAATTCCAGTTACAGTTTGAATCCCATTGTAGTTGAACAAGCACAGGGCTTAGACGAAGCATTAGTTTCGCCCTCGACTATGGGCTAAGTAAAATGTAGGCCAGTTGTTAATCTCTTGCCACAAACTTGCGCACTATATTTATGAAGTTTTGAGGCGTTTACTTCCAAGGTGATCGACGTGACTTGTTTGTCATGTTGAAGTGCATACCTCAGATGTAGATTGTTGCACTCTAGGTGCTTCACTTTTGAACTTCCGATTAGCCAAACAAGTTGCTTTGGCGGTTCCAATGCACAGGTGCGTCACAATATGTTTTGGCAAATCTAATACCCGAATGCTTATTATGCCCGGCCAGTCTTATAGCAGACGACACTCGATCGTGTGCCTGGCATATTCATTTAGCAATTAAAATTTTATTAGTATGCATATATGTTGTGAACATATCCACAACATGTGTTCAAATATGCGAGGCACATTTCTCTTGATCGACGTTTTTAAGCCATATATGCAAAAACGTGTGCGGCACACACTCTCATAATAATGAGCTGCTGATTTATCGCAGAGTTAACGCCGCGACCTGGGCGTAAACATTGTCCTATGGAATATAACCAAATTACAACCTGCATTGTTTATGTCAGCCTTAAGAGCTTGTTTATGCCCCATAAACCAATTTCGACGGCCAACAGTCGTTGCTCTGGTTGACGCAACCAGACAGCTGAAAAAGTACTCCACTTGGTAATTCTGAAACCACAAAACATATATTTTACTAGTTCAATGATGAAATGTTGCATACTAAACGAGCTTGCCCGACATTTAAGACTCTCGGGAGTGCTCCTGTCCATAATTTGTATTTTATGCTTAGTCACCTTGAACATCTAGAAAGAAGAACTAAATTCAGCCTGCCATCGGAGCATGTTTCTACTCATTGGGAATTAAGCCCAGCACCCTGAAGTAGGCAATGCTATTTCCTTAGCTTACTTAGGATATTCTTACATATTTTGCGGAAATACATATATACACATATTTTAAATACTTATATAAATAATAATAAATATACTTATGAAAGATACCCCGAAATTATGTTATTTACTGCTAGGAATTAAATATTCAATACTAAAATAATTCCGGCAAACCTCTGAGCACGCTTAACGTGAATATACATATATTTTCTTCTCTCTCTATTTTCACTCTCTCACGCCTTATATCGCTCTTCTCTCTGCTTTCTTGACTTTTCACTTTCCTTGTGACTATTTATTTGCCACAAATCATGGACAGTTTCACATGTTAATACACACAGATTTGTGTATCCACCATTTTATTTCATTTTTTATTTATTTTTTCTTATTTAAAATATTTAATTCAGCTTATTCCATTTATATTTTTAATAATTTAATTTGTAACATTAATTATTAATTTAAATTCCTAAAATTTTAGACGTCCTTCAGTCTACATTAAATAAATACAAATTAAATTTCTCCTCTTTTGTATATGCAAAAATACTAAATTGGTAAGAAAACGTTCATTTCTAATGCGAATGATTTTTATTATGAATACAAATGTATCTTTGTTTAATCACTTCAAAGTGTCTATTTGAGTGTCAGTTGTTCTCAAACCGTTGGTTCAACTTCAGTGTTTCGAATCGTCGTCGACTCATTGCTGAATTTTACACTAAATGTGTGCACTTGACCACATTCGAATATGAATGGATTGATAGATATGTGTGTAGATAGATACCAGTTATCAAGGTCAACGTGCTGTGCACTTAACCCCATTAACTGGGTGCATAAGATTAGTTAATTTTCGTAGGCATATAATTTGATGCTAAATGAATCTGGGGCATGACCGAATCAATTAAAACCTGTTTTAATCTGCCCGTTAATTGTGCATAAATAGAGTGCGCCTGAATTTAATAATGGTAGTTTAATCGCCAGTTAGAATTTTATTAGAGGTAACCCGGTTTAATTAAGAAATTTCCATACAATTACAATTAATAACTAAAGTAAATCACAAATACAACCGCTATCTTATTCGCTTGACTGGATAATATCATCGATTGGCACTCTTATCAGAGCCTCGTTAATAATGCGCAACAGGAGAGGAAGCCACGACTTTCTCGTTTCCGGCAAAATAATGCCATAGACATCTCGCCAGTAGTTGTTGGCCAAGTTTAGTGCTATCTCATCTGCCAAGCATATGAATTAAGCGTTGAGGAAATTGCGATTCAGCTAACACACACACACACACACACTTACCTAATTCAGGATCCGGAAATATGCCATTGGCCTTAATGGTCAAATCACGAATCTTTGGGTCCGCTTCGATATCGGTGAAACGAAAGTATTTGTGTCCATCCTTGCTAATGATTTCGCCATCCGTAACCACACGGTTCTCCACATCAACTGCAACAACAGACATATAACGACGCATATAGAAACATGTATGTAGGCAGTTAAAGTTCTTATATATTTCACTACTCACACAACGTTATGTTGAAATTGCCTTTGGGTTTCAAATGTAGCGAGTTCACCTGCATCTCCGCCTTGTAAATGCCATTCATATTCACTTTGGGTATCGTCGAGACCATTTGGAATTTTACCTTGTCACCATTGACTTTCATACGCAGTTTCTCGATTTTGTGATCTGCTAAGCCGAATAGTTTCACATTACGCACCGAAATTCGACCTTTAACCACTGGAGTTGAGTAATCAAAACTCGATCGATTTATGATCAGAGGATCATACGGCTCTATATTTAATTCGGGTACTCCAAGTCTAGAACGTTGCAAAAGCGTATTAAATATGATCTTAATACATTCCACAGCGTTGTCAGCACCCTCAGGGCACTTTGGAAAATCGAGGGCTAAAAATCATAGAATTAAATATGTTACACACTGCGTATGCGCAATGTTCCCTAGCTTCATACACACAATCAATATTGTTTGTTTTATTTGTTGCTTCCGCAGGCGCCGCCTGAGATCCACTTGCCAGAAGGCACAGTGTTGCCACCACAATGTGCAGCATTATGCTAAAACTGATTTTAGTATCCTTTTCGATTGAATAGTCCTCACGATTCTGCGGTTGAGTCAACATTAACCTGTCGCTTGTATGATCACCCTCCAACTGAGCTGACAAGGCACTGGGTGCGGCTATTTTATTCTATGAAATATTTTAAGTTAGTCACATCCACTTAGCTAGGAAAAATAGTACTTATAAATAAATAATGTAACCAGTAAATGGACTTCGACAGATTGAAAACCGGTTTAGCCACTGTTTTAATGTCAAATGATTAAATGGAAAACAGTTCAAACAAAATTAACCCCGAACCCCGCAAAATACTTTCTGGATTTTGTATTACAATTATTTACAATAATAACCTGTTGACTATAAGCCCAAGCTGTGCGTTTGCGGTTAAATAATTATACCCTACCCTACACAAACTGATCAAAAGATTATCAAAGGGAAATGCACATTAGTAAAATTGTATTATTACTTAAGCTTAAAACTGCGAGAGTCTGCGAAGTTTGGCCAGTATAAGAAGAGGTTAAGTACAGGGTAACCTTAAGTCGAACACTCTTTGAAACAAGTTTAGTTTTAATTGACTCTTGATTGCCAACGCATTTTAAAATAATTCAGTTATTCACAAATAAATTCTTTATATTTGACAAGCTAGCATTTACAATATCACATTGAAAATGTTTCATTTCAGAATCAATATTACCATAAATGTATAATGAATACTCAAGTGTTAATCAATTTTGTTTCCCACTGTTTAACTTATTAACTTAATCGTATTAAGAATCTGTAATATGCCACCCTCTCCATTTTAGCTTGAACAATGTATAAACATTTTTTCTTAATTGTAATTGATCATTTTATTTGTTTACTAACTAATTTAACATATTGAATAACGCACACCAGGGATTACAACGAACTTAATCCTTTGTGAGAATCAAATCGAATGGCAGGGCAGCCAGGAAATCATTGCCAGCTTTGAGCATTACAGGCTCCCAAATGGCCATAGTTTCTGGTAGCATAGCCTGATATAGCTGGCGCCAGTACTGATTGATAAAGTCCAGAATGACATCATCTATAAATTCGATTGAAATTTGTGAATATATGTATATATCATGCAATCGATAGGATTATGCTGTGTGGGTACTCACTCAACGCTGGATCGGGCACCAGGCCATTGGCATAGATGCGCATGTCGCCCACTTTCGGCTCCGACTCGAGCTTGGTCAGGCGCAAATAACTGTGACCGTCTCGCTCGTATAGTTCGCCGGTGGCGCGCGATTTCATGCTGACGTTGGCTGAAATTTCAAATTTGATTAGTTGAGACTGTAATTACATGCCCAGCCTGTAGTTGCAAGTCAATATTATTATTTTGCTTACCCAACGTAATGTTGAAGGTGCCTTTTGGAGTTATCTTCATGTCGTTCAGCTTGATGTCCGCCTTGTAGTCACCCTCAGCCAGCATCTGCGGGACATGGCTGATCATCTCCAGGCGTACGCGATTGTTCTTCTGGCGATAGTCCACTTTGTCGACAATGCCCTCGCTGAGGCCATGCACCGCCACATTCCGCATGGCAATGCGACCCTGCAGCACGCCCGAGTTGTAATTGTAGGAGCTCTTGCCCAGCAGGTAGGGATCCATTGGGGGTATATTCAGATCACTGATGCCATTTTTCAGCCGTGGCATCAGCTGCTGGAATCCCTGTTTAATGCACTCATTTATATTTGCATCTGATTGGCTGCAGGTCGGTATATCGGCGGCTGTGTCAAATCGAAATCAAATGCAATCAATCTATGAACTCAATCAAATCACACATAAATACAACATTCATGAACATTGCCCTGACATACATTTCATAGTCATCTCATATCATCTGTGATCTATGCGCTTTATGACCAGAACGTGACATTTTAGACGAGAATTCCGCATTTTGTTAATTGTTGTCGCACATAATTGCGAGTCTCCCCTGCATTCCCCCCTCCACCAACCCCTTTCGCTATTTATTTGTTGCTGTTTAGATTTTAACTTGAATACTTGGAGCATTTTGTATGACAAAAATGACAACATTTAATTGCTAATGTTGTGACGGAGCATTGACTAAGCGTTTCATTGTAGCGCATATCGCACTGCCGTATCAAGTTTGTCGCTTGAATCTTTCGTACTGAAGGCTATTTGCAACGGTCGCTGCGGCAGGGGAAGGCCATTTAGCGGAAGTGGCAATTGACTGCGACCTGCTCCATTCGACTCAGAGCCGGAAGGCTTCTGGCCTTTGTTGGGCAAATATCTGTCAAGGCTTCTCAGTATTCTAGTTTAAAGCCAAAACCGGGTAAAAAACTGCTGCTAAAGCTTTTTACTTTATTTTGATTAGCAAATATTCACCATATAAAAAAGGAGAACCGAAAATAATATGCAAAGTCCACAAATTAATTTTCAAACAATTTGATTACGTTTGTTTTGATTGCTTTTACTGTGTTGAGTCCTCTGAAATCGTTATCCATACTAGGAAAACTTGGCTATCAACATCAGTACTTGTATATATTCATAAGATGGGCTTGTTCCCCCCTGGAATATTAATTGCTTATTTACTATCTTGACCACACTTCAGTAAGCTATTTCGTCCATTAAAATGTCGTCACGTATTCTCAATCTACAAATTTACCATTTAAACAACTATTATACACTTAATAAATAATAGTTAAAAAAAAAAAACAATTTTACCTAATTTGGGCAACAAATTTATTGTCGTGCATTTTTACGCTAACCTTTTTATGTATATAAATATATTGTATAATGTTCTGTAGCTCAGTCTGTAGTTCAGTCAACAGTTGGTAAATTCTAATAGAAATTGCACTATAGCACACGTAACGGCTTTGATATACAATTTGCACAGCTTTTGCGTGTTTCCCATGATTATTGCTACACGATTTGCATTTTAGTGTAATTATTGATATTTATCCACCAATTTAACAATTTTGTTGTTATTAATGCCTAAAAACGCAATTGACTTCGCAGCTGATAGTAGTATAGGAATCCAAATCCGATCATACAAATGAATATAGACAAAACTTCGTACCATTTATGCAAATGGCATGCAAACAGGTTTAAATACGTTAGGTATATGCATATAAGTATATATATATAGTTAGACACTTTAAGATCACCCTTTCTATCCTCACATTCGCATATACGTTTCAAAAGTCAAACCAATTTTTTTTATTTTTAAGTATTATGCTACATTAAAAGACGAACTTTGAACTTGGGTTCACAACAAATCAAGTATGATTTAGTATCCAATACTCACCCAATTTGGTGATGGGCTTATATTCAACTGGTGGCAGCGCAAATTCTTCTTCAGCAGCAAAACTCATGCCCATCAGCGTGACAACAACAATACATGCACTCAAAACACTTGCCATTTTCTTAGAATATTTTTTTTGACTATTTTTGAAGTTTCTTTTGCAATGCAAATCTCACTTTCGTTGCGGATATTGTAATGTGAAGAAGAAATTATACAACGACGCCCCCGGCTCAACCAAATGCGAAGCGACATCTGATTCGACGACTTGTCGTCCGTTGTATTTATGGCGAAAATAGAGAGTCAACCCAGTGCTTTGGCCCGAGCGAGCTAGCATTAGCAAATAATGGGCACTCAGACAGCCGGGAACTGAGCTCAGGGATTGGGGGGTGGTCAGTGGAACGAAAATAGCTTGGAATTAATAATAACAACGACGACGCTGAGCAAAAAGCAAGACCAAAGCAAAATCAGTAGCGAAATACAAACGACATTATTAAATACCCTAGACTAGAGTCGTGAAGTTTGATCATTCCCCCCATCTGTTCGTGCACAACCAAATCCCTAACAATCAACTACCGGCAGCTGTCCGCTTTCGATGCGCTCCAAGCCATTTAATGCTTCCTCGTCTCGCTGGTTGTTGGCTTTGCTAATGCGAATCTGTTTTCCAGGCTGCCTCTTGAGCAGCAGCACTAGTCAGGGGTGAAACAGCTTCTGCCTCATCGGCGCTAGCAAGTCTAATACTAATACTTAGCTATATGTTGTAACATCTCAAATGCTATTGCATAGAAATTTTCACCTCTAATTATACTCCGAGTGCGCTTAGCTAAAGTGTCTCATCCCAACGGGTTCGTGTCAGATTGAACTTTTAGTTTTACATTCTCTGAAAAATAAAAGCCTGTTGAAAAAAACTTGCTTAACATTTTGTGATCTTAATTTAGAACTAAATTGAAAATCATTTACTTTCTACAAAGCCTATTGAATATGATCATTCACATGATTTATGTATATTAATAGAATAAAGAACCATTTATATATGACATAATTCTAAATTTAAAATATTTATTTTTGGGGACAGAACTACGACAAATTGTGCAAATCATTGTGATGCCAAGTAATTAGTAGCAGTAGTAGCTCGTGTGTAGAGAATCTAATTAAATGACTCTGCAATTTATTTAAACTTATATTTTTATTAGACTTCAACAAAGTAACAAAGCAACACCATTAAGACTGGATTTGATAAGTTTCATGGCGGCTAAACTTTTGTTTGAGTGGGTCTAAAGAGCACTCAGTAAATAATATTAATTTTGACATACATACTCAAGCTCAGATAGATCTCTGGCCATTTTATTATAGCCATTTAATAAACAACTTTAATTAAGTGTGTAACTCGTGGGACTTCCCATATCCATCTTGATGTCTATATCTAATTATAATACTTTTTATACACTGCGTAAAACGAACATATCTGATTGCCTTTCATATTAGTATTCTGCCTACAGATAAAGCCATTGGTGGTGCGAGAGGGAACATTTAAGATTTCTCAATAAGTGGCTTATAGCCACTAACATTTGATTATTTGTTTATCTACACAGTATTAACCCCTTTCTCCACGCTGCTTGTTCGTCTTTTGAAATCTAAGTAATAGATTCTTAATTTGGCTTTTTTTTTTGTAGATAACTAATAACATTTCTCATTTTTCGTGCCTTATCTTGGTCTTAGTTTTTTACCCCGCAGCTCTCTTCAGATGTCTGCACCATTCACTTATCTACGGCTGAGTTATATTAATCTCAGCTCTGTACAAAACCTAAACATCTTATCAGCTGGCGTAATGCCAGTATCTGTCTGCCTTTTGCAACCCGAGCTGAAGTCACTGAGAGACGACATCACAAAACAAACTGCACTTCGCATCTTATCAAAATCAACAGCATGATGCACCAGGAATGCCAATTCCAAGAAGAAACGATCAACAATAACAAGGGAAAGACAAGTAGGCAGAAACACAAACCAGTTCGGCAATATCTTATCAATTGAGAGGCACACAAAACGAATTTAACCCACACAGATTTCACTGTCGGACAAATGAGCCGCAAATACAAAAAAATTGAACAATTCAAATGGAATTGAAAAGGAAACACATGGCAACGCCTTAACTGTTGACCAAAGCTGCGACAATGTAAATAACAACAAAAGAAAAATGAAAATTATCTGCAAATTGAATGAAAATCAAGCAAAAAGCGTGCATTCTGCCACCTAGGGAGTTGGCCAAATACAAGACACAAATGTCTACGTCTGCATACACAAATCCGGAGACGATAGCCAGCGGCAGAGGCAGCTCATTAACCAGGCCTGGTCATACTCATGCACGCAAGTACAAGCACTTACGCACAAAAGGCTTATCAGCGGGTGGCTGCAACGGACTTATGTAGGTAACGATTTGTTGCAGCGTCGGCGCATGCGCGAAACTCCGTGGTCGGAGGCAAGGTCGTGCGCAGGCCATCAGCCGATTTTATGATCTTGTTTTTGTTTTGCAAAAAAAGAAATACTCTTCGATTTTGTGTAAACAACGTCATAAACGATAGCGGATCAAACTAAACCACACGATAACAGCAATCGCTATATAAAGTTGACTAGCAACGGCACAGGACATCAGTCAACCCACAGACGACAATCCAAGCGAACGCACTTGATAGCTACAACATGGCTCTGAAATTGGAATCCAACAATGCAATCGGCTATCGCCACAAGAAGTTTGACATGCGGCGACCACGCACCGACGAAGAGGAGCTGCAGATCAAGGAGGAGTTGATCTCACGCATCGGTACCCCGGCCAGCAGCAGCTGCAATGAGGAGGACACCAGCAGCCAGTGCTCCAGCGAATTCATGTTGTCGTTACCGAAGCGACGTCGCCTCAATAGCATCATATGCGACGGGTCGAATGGTTCGGAATCCGCATCATCTTCGCAGTCATTGCCACCATCCATTAGCCCCGAAGCCCTGAGAGATATCTGCAAATACCATGGTAACATGGTGCGAAAATTTCCGAGAAAGGAACGCACGCCCAAGGATCAGGATCGACGCAATAAGAACACAATCGCGTGTCGCATGAGCCGACGTGTCAAGAAACTCGAGCATCTGGCCATTGAGGAGCAGTACAAGGAGTTCACCAACCAGCATCTCAAGATTGTCGAGGAGAGCATGCGGGCGAATGCGTATTTCAATCATCTCAACCAGCTGGTGAAGCACGAACAAGTCAAGAGTCCAGCTCCAGTGCCAATTCCAATGCCCTCGAAAAACTTTAGCATTGACTATTTGATCAATGGCATCAAGAGGAAGCAATGTTAGAGAAGGTTCCTTCAATCACCGTGTGATTATCTATAAGTTAAAAATTAAGTTTGCTTTACTAGCTATAAATTAGTAATTAATTATTAGCCCTTATGTTATGTCGTATTTAAGGATTTCTTTAAGAAATAAAGGGCAATAGCTTATATAAATATAGATAAACTTCATCAATTGTCTTTACCATATTAGTCGCTATTAAGCTCTGTTCAAATCTGAAATCCAACTAGAGCCAATGTGGTCAAACACCTAAAAGTGTTTGGGGGAAAACTGGGAGAAATAGCAAATTAATCGCTATGAAAAATTATATGCACTTAAATAATAGATATTTGTTTTTTTTTTGGCTTTGAATTATCTCTTTTAAATAGTGTTTTGTAGTTGTAAATATTTAACTGAAGATTAAACTAGTGGTCCAAAAGAGAGAAATGCCAGAAATGCCACTGTGAAAAATGATTTGTGGTTGAATATTAGTAATTTTTAAATGGTTTTTCTCTTTCTTAAAAGTTAAACATATAGTTGCACTTCTTCAACTAATCAAATATTAGATTGTTTCCGCAAAATTGAAATTGTGAAATTAGCCAAAACTCCGCTCAATATGTGATACATCAGTTTCAACTTTCCCTGTGCTAAGCCAAGCAGAAAATAATGGATCATATGCAATAGGCGTTTCAAACTAAGTGTGTACTCATGGTAATGTTGGTTCATAAGGAAGTTCCTCTTGAAAATCCAACTTCAACTTTAAGACACAAGAAAATCTGACTCAAGTAAGCCAAGTCCAATCAACTGGGTTGCGCACAATAACAACAACAACAACAACAACAACAGTAACAACGATAACTGCAGATAATTAATTTGTTAATTTAACTGGAGTTTTCATGTTGAGTAGTCGAAACGCCACGCCATCTGGCAATTAACTGTTTAGCTTTTATATTTTGGGATTGCGCAAGAGCCGAACAGCTAATTACCATTCATTTTCATTATAGGCCATTTGATAAAGCGCCAAAGCGACTTCCTTTGCTGCACTGCCCTCTGGCAAAAGCTGGAATTCATGCTGAAATTTTCCACGTTACGACCACATTGATACCATTTTGCCAGCACTTGGCAAATGCCAACTATTTTCATTGTTGCTCCTATTGTAGCTCTCTCGTTGCTGACTTAACATTGAAAACAGCATTTGCAACAGCGAGCAGCAACGTTTAGTTACCACACTTTGTGGTTGCAACACTTTGCCACACAAGCGCCTGAACTTGAGCTCTTTGCACTCTGAGCCAACTGCATTCGCACCCTCGGCTCCACTCGTCTCAGCCAATATTAATATTTGACGGTGTTTCGCAAGTTTTACTGCAGCTCGTTTTCTATTTGACGTAGTCTTATTGCGCTTGCGTTGGATCGACCTTAAGAAGTGAAAAAGAAAAACAACAAAATGAGAACACCAACGGAGCTGTGACTGACCACATTAAAACTAATCTAAGAAAAAACAAAATAAAAAAACTTTATTGCATAAGCTACTTTAACAACTTTACTAATAAACTGGAAACAAAAAAATCTATTATGTCATTAATTGTTTAGCTGGTCTTAATTATAATTAACTTAATATTAACAAGAAAGAACCTGCTTCTGATTATCACATCGGAGATTTTGGTACGCAAATAAGTTTTGCACATACGAATTCATCATTGACAAATATTTCCAATGGCTGCTATTAGATATAGTAAACAAGCTAGCCAGTTGAAACATACATATGAAGCTGAAATAAGGATAATTATTCCAAGTATCATCAAGATAGCTGGGGGACTAGTTCGTATAGAAACTGATAGACAGACCAACTACGCGATTAGTGATGCTAATCACGAATGCATATTCAATCAATCAATTTCTCTAATGCGTTACAGACCTGATGACAAACCTGTATACGCAACTTATATTTTTTCATACAAAGTTGATTTTCATATAATACATTTTTTATTTCAAGATCAACAATAACAAAAGATAAAATTTAATCAACTAATCACATACAATGGCTGTTACATCACTAAATCGTCTAATAATAATCTAAATTGAATAGGTTTAATCACTGCTGGGATCCAAAGATCAGTAACTGCTGCGAAAGGGCCATTTGCTGTAGAAACTGTTGCTGCTGCTGGGGCAGCAGAGTGCTGGGAGCTGGGACACCTCGCTGGAAGACCGCCTGCTGCAGCAGCTGGCGATAGTATAAACTGAAGCGAACCTGTTGCTCCAGGATGGCTGCCTGCTGAGCGCGGTATTGCTCATATTGCTGAGCCAAGTGAGCATCATGCAGCTGCTTGGCCCTCCGGTTGAGTAGACAGGATAAGGTGTTGCGATCCCGACGATGCTGCTCCTTTAAACTGCGCTGTTGTCGAGGTGTCTGCCATTGGCGCACCATATTGGCATGGTAGATGCTGACCGTTGGGATTGGCGTTGAGCAACGCTTCTGAGTCTCATTGCTGGAGATGGCGGCTTCAATATTCTGTTCATTGTCCAGCCAGGGGCGAAAGAACCCATTCGACTGACGACGCTTGCTGGGCGGTGCTCCCTGCTCAGTGATGTTCTCCTTATTCTGCTCCACATCACGTTTGCGCTTCTGTGATGCAAACTTCTTGTGTTCATAACTGTTCGAGTTATTTATCGGGCTGGGATCCATGGTTGTATTGTCGTTGTTGCTGCCTCGATGTTTGCTCTCGGAATGCTGCTGATATGCTGTTAATATCCTGTTTATATGCGTGGGATGACAATGAGCTCCTGTTCAGGCCTCCCTACGCAGGTAACTGCCCTTGTTTTTGGGAATCGCATTGGGTCGGTAAACAGACGGATTAGCGCAATTTTATTACCCACTTAATAGTTGTTTGGCTAACCGTTTTAGATATTTTTATGACCTGTTTCGGCTAATTACCGACCATTTGGTTGCAGCTACCTCTTCTACCTGGCCCACGGTGTCCAAAAATCAAATATTGACGCTGTTACCGGAACTGGAAAATACTCGCTGCAGTACTCGAATATACAGCTATTTTATTGACCTACTTGACGCCAAGCATTGCGTGTGGTCCTTCGGTGTGCCTTTTTAAGACACTGCCTTGTTCTTTGGTCACTATTCCTTGGAAATTTTTGCGGTTCAAGGCCAACAATACTTGGATTGGAAAAACAAAAGGAGTTTTTCCTTGAATTTGTTGTTTTTTTTATTTGCGCTTGTAAGGATGAGCAAGTATGCTTTGTGGTTAAGAGTGTTTTAAGAGTTGGCTTCTGTTGATGATGGAATTATATCATACATATCTGTAGCGAATAATTATTAATGTTTCTAGTCTAATAGAGTATTTTAAATAAACACGTTTGCTTAATAGAAAACACTATATCATTTTTAAAAATTTGAAACTAATAATTAAAGTAATTTAATTTTATTTTATTTGCTTTTATCACGTTTTTCCAATATGCTTATTCCATAACAATCAGAACCAGAAATAAAGATACAAATGATTATGATGACTACAATATCAGTTAAGAAAAATTGAACTAAGCCACATTAAATCGACACTTAAATAAATCTCCATTTTCCATTACTAGATGTAGACAGAGGTTTAGCATTAAGTCATGCAATTACACCTGTTATCTGGCCAAGCGTTCAACAATCTACAAAACAGAAAAGTTACACTTGAGGATTGATTAGCCTAATTAATCGGGATGAACGGCTATTATAACCGGTCGAGCCGGTTTTTTGTATAGATAAAAGACATCAAAATGCGTTAACAGCAGCTGTAAATAAGTTCCCTTAATACTATTAAGCAAAAAGTGTGTTTTGTATACCTTCGACGAAAGGTTGACAGACAATCTACTAAATCTCTAAATACTCTGTATACCATTTTATAATCTTCATATGTAGTTTGGGCATCTCAACTAAAATATACACTAACTATATTTTATTTTTGGTCTGATTGAGTTTTTCTGGACCAGTTTATCAGCCTAACAAATGAAAACCCCCAAAAACCTTTTAAACAAATTCTTAATTTTTGTAAATTGAAATACTGAATTTTGTATTTAATTTCATTAAATATAGACATTAGCAAATTAAAATTTATTTTAGGGTGGCTTCATGTCAAGTGTTGTTATTTTTATATGTATGTATGTATATATTTGGAATCCCTCCGTTCCTTCATACATAAGATTAAATAATATTTATTTAATAATAATAATCACATTTTGTTGGTAATTGCAAATTGCTACATAATTATAAATAGGTCAAGAATTTAAACAACCAAAAATGGCAAGTAACTAAATAAGTACAATTCGTTCAAGAATTCAATTAATGAAAATCTGCATTTGAATTGGTTTCTATTTTTATGTTATGAGGAATCTGATTCAAATATTTAATGCACTATTAATCTATTTTTTTAACAATTTTGTTTATTGATAGTCAACAATAATAAATAGTAATAAGACTTTAAAAGTCATCACAAGGTCAATAAAATAAAAACTTAAATCACATATAAAGTAGTTAATAACATTCCTTCCGTTCTTGAAAGTATTGTCCATAATGGGATGCTTAGCGCTTCATGGCAGTTGCCTGTTGGGGCCAACACTTCTGGATCTGCTGCAGCGTGGGTGGTGAATCAGGCAGTGGAGTTCGTGTCGTGGCCATTGTCTGTTGCAGGAATCGCACATAGTAGAGGCTGAGACGGATCTGCTGCTCCAAGTTGGCATCGTGCTGCAAGCGATATTGCTCGCATTGCTCCTCCATGACCACTTGCTTCGCTTGTCTGGCCCGGCGGCTCAGGAGGCAGGCCAAAGTGTTGCGATCTCGTCGAAGTTGCGCCTTCGGACTGCGCAGACGTGGCGCATGGGAGCGCACCATGTTGGCGTGGTACGTGGTGGCCACGGTAATTTGGCTGGGCTTCCGTGGCGGCTGTTGATTTATCGTAGACATCGCTGTTGCAGTTGCTGCTGAATTTGTTGCTGATTTGGGCTCATCCAGCCAGGGCCGGAAGAATTGACGTTTGGGGGGCAGCTCCATGACGAAGACCACATCGTCGGACTCCTCATCTTGACTGCGTTTGCGCTTCAGTGCCGAAAACTTCTTATGTGTATAGCCTGGGGCAGTTCCAAGGCCGAGTTTATGTTCCATTGCTTTTGATAGATCCATCTAATGAGAAATTCAATTTGATGTGGATGTTGTTCGTGTGCGCTGTCTCGATGCCGACTGTGCTGCCATTGTCCTGGGCGTTGTCTTTTATGCAACATTACCTAATGGGTATCAGAGCGCTTGACAATCCCAGCAGTTTTCCCACCAATCCCTTGCAGGTATTTCCCAATCAACTTCATTCATTCAATCGTGTGCCTGCACTTCGAACTAATCACCCAGCACGCCGCACCCCTCATTCCGTATCCTCGGGTCACGCTACCTGTGGCAGCTTGTTGTTGTTTTGTTTGTGGCCGTCAGGGGGTCAGGTATGTCGTTGGCATTGGCATGGCTAATCGGCCGGCTGCTGGCATTGCTAGGGCGTCATAAACCAGTTGCCCTTTTTCCTCTTCATGTTTGCTGTGCGCATCTCCAGCGATTTTCACTGGAAATACCTGTTGTGTGTGCTTGTCTGTTCTGGTCTGGTCTCGTATTTTGTAATCCTGGCGCTGATATGGCCACGCTGTCTACAGCCGCATTGTTCGGTTTCCTTTGTGGCACCTGAAAAGTTTTATTGTTCCCGCCGATCCGCAAAGCATTTATGACTCCAGCTTGTGAGATATGTTCTCCAGCTGTAAATTCTACTCATCCCAAGGTGTTGGACATCATTATAGAATCCCAATATATATATTCAACGTATACACAAGTAGTCTTCTGCTACTCTGCTCACCTTCCCATTTCCTAAGTGCGTTTAGAATCATGTCGGATTTTTCATTCAATGCCTCTTTGTGCCGAGTGTGCGTCCATTGATTTATGTAGTCAATGCTGTTCGACAGCTAAGCGGATTTATTTTAGGTGGGCTTGAGTCCTGTCCTGAGTCAAGAAGCAGGATATCAATGGTTATTGCTGCACCTAAGTATTAAAGTGAAAGATTGCCATATTGTTTGATTACAATTCTCATTTTTTGTTAACCGGAAACAATCGATAAAGGTCATCTAGTGCATTTCTTACGCAACTGCCCTATATCCTATATAATGAATCATACTATTGGAGGTCTACCGGGAAACGGGTTCTCTGCCTGCACTATAGTAGCTGAAGATAATTTCTTGGAATATAATACTTTAAAAGAAAGTTTTAGCTTAGAGATGTCGTGAATGAAATGCGTTTTATGTAAACTCGCTGATCTTTGCCACATATTATAAATCTTATAAGTATCAATCAAGAGCTTTGATTTCATGAATTTGCTATGAACCTGTTTCCTATATAATAAATTAAATATCCGTTGACGCTTTGACCAAAGACGCCGTAAAAAAGAAAAATTAATAATACCTGTCGAATAGAATTGTAATAGTATAGTAATAGAATAGTAATTGAGCTGAACAAGTTGTGCACAGTAACTTGCTAAATGAAAACAATCTGTGCTATAATTTCAAAATCAACAGATTTTCTTTAGTATGCTTCTTATAACTGTATTTATAGTTATAATTGTTTGTTAGCTAAAGTTCTTTGATGGTTCGAATGATGCAATACGATCTTAAATGTGACTTAATCAATTTACTTTATAAGTTCGACTTTCAAACTCCACAGCTGACTGAACGAGCGCTATAAATCTCTACTTAAAAACGAATCCCGAAGGTCATCAAAATGTTTCAGAGTATTTAAAAATTAAAAATACACATTTAAAATGTGACTTAACTTAAATTAGTTTGCCAACATCTTGTAATAATATAATAATAATATATAATAATAAATTTCATAATATATATAAATTGTATGAAATAGAACATTTATAAAAAATATGAAAGAGAAAATATAATTCAGTCAAATTCCAATTGCTATCTTTTAGCTGTAGAAAAAATATGAAAATTGAAAACGATTAATAAAATTGTATAGTATACGATATATATGGTTGCAATACAGTTTCGTCATATGAGCAACCTAATTGTTGTTCTAATTCTAACGGCCTCCCTCGGCCAAATTTGTCATTATAGCTTTATAGCTTTTTATGCAAGTTTATCTGTATATATAAATACTCAAAACGCAACAAATCAATGGAAACTCCAACATCTAAACAAATCTTAAGTTCGGAACACGCAACATATTTCGGGAAAATCCCAATAAATTTCCATTCAATTGGCCATTGTCACAATGCCGGCGAACTGCTGCTCGCCGTAATCTTGTTGAACTTAATGAGCCAGATTAGCGGTAAGCGCGATAAGAATCTCAAAGCATTCGACCTAAAACCAAAAATGTCAAAGGCAACGGGAATGAAACTCATCAAAGAACATTCCGGGCGCAGGCGCTGCTCGAATGCTCGTGTGTTCTGGTGAAATGTTATCGTCGAATACCAAGAAAACTGCGATGAGAGCAGGCAGGAGCCGGAGAAGGTGCGAGCCCACCACCGCTGGGTAAATGAAAAATTAATTACAAAAAGGACCCGGGCAGGTATACAAAAATTGAATTGTGGAACAAATCCTTTTCTCTTTACGACAATGCTGACCTTTTGTCAACGAAGTTTTTCCCACAAACAAGACATACATTAATGATTATTTGCTTGCAGGTAGCAAACTGTGCATGATCCCTATATAAGCAGCCGTTGCGCAGCAATAGGAGCACAGTCACCCGACAACCGGCAACATAACAGCAACCAGCATTCACGAAAAAATATGGCACCCTCGCAAATGGATTATCCACACAAAGATCACGAGACTTATACGCATAAGAAATTCAACACGGGTTTTTACAAGCACAAGAAATTTGGCAAGCGCAGCAACAGCGCCAAGGATGAGACACCCACATCTGTCACAACCTTGTTCCGGCCATATGCTCTCAACGAGAACACACCACGGAAGCGGCGACAGGAGTCCGAGCAGCGACAGCAACAGCATCAATTGCCGCCTACGCCACCCACAACGCCTCCCCAACAACAACATCAGCAGCAATTATATACGCCCACTGCTACGCCCGCGCCAATTATCAATCATCAGGCATTCGCATATGTGCTGCAAAAGCAGCGCGCCGTGCTCCAAATGCGCCAGTTGCTCAGCATCAATCCGGATGCCAACACCTGGCCAGTGGAATTGCGCAATGCGCTCTACTCCATGCTGCATCAATGAGTGGAAAGCGATCCTCAGCCGACATGGTGATTTGCCTAGCAACCAGTGATATAGAAACTTAAGTAGCAGATTGTATATGATATGATAACTGATTTACCTTTAATTAATAATTGTCCATAAAATTTGTAAAGATTTCGCATTTAAGCAAGAATCAAATTAAATAATTGTATATTGTATATAACGCAACAGAACAAGGCTAATATTTCGGGATTCGGGAATTGACTGAAGATCGATACGAAATTTGAAATTTTCCTATCTTGTCCAGAACAAAAAAGAAATTAGTTTCACGGTACAAGCCTGGAAAAATATGTGAAATGTTTCATTTGGGCTAAGCTATCTTGATTATCAGAATAATATCCATTTTGAATTTAAAAAAATTTTAATCGCGGACATTTATTTATATAGCTTCGGTGGTTTCGATAGTCATTTGGGGACAAAAAATATTAATATTAATATAAAATTAATATAGACGCTGATTCTGACTCTGAACTTGAATCGGTTGCGATTTCAATTCCGGTATGGTAATCTGAAATTAATAATTTTCTATGGATCAGGTTGTTCATTATTTAAATTCCAACATTACGGAGACACATATGGATAGATATTTCTCTATAATCACGATTGACCAGGTTAAAGTTAAAACTTGTTTTCTCATTTGATAGCTTCAACTCTTGAATATATTAGATGATTTCTCAATTCTTCCATTATCTATATAGCGTTTTATTCTCTATCATTGCGAAGGTCATGAATATGGCCTAGACGCCAAGCAGCCAAATTTTTCGGACTCTGTTAAATGACAAGAGTCTATCAATGAATTCTGTGCTGATCGAAGAAACAGAAACTACAAGGAGTTGATATTTATATAGCTTTAGATAAATCTGATTGATTTGACAATTCATAAAAATTGTTTTAATTTTTTATTTTTATCAACATAGATTTCAATTTGTTTTTCTTTTTTTGGGACAAAGGCTACAACTTTTAATGCTTATTATGCATGATTGCAAAAATGTACTTGTTAACTGAACTAAATCGAACTCTTAAAAATCTGATAGGGTTACCTTCTTAAAATCTACATTGAATTGTTGAATCCCAGACGATCGAAAACCGAGTTCGGTTGAACCCGTGGCCGATTCCCAGCATTCATGCTCGAGTGTCGACGTGAACCAAAATGCTGCGGATTCTGATCCTGTTTCTGGTTGCGCTTAGGCGGCATCTTCGCTGCTGAGGCTGCTGTTGCTGCGGCTGTGGCTCCCAGACGCTTGTGCACCGGCAGCGTATCCTGGCGTGTAAGCAGCTCATCGCTGCGCATGCGAATTGCTTTGCCCTTGACGGGACTCAGATGCGCGGTTGGCTTCTTTGGTACAGAGGCTTTGAGATTGTACGTTTTGCGTGTGGCATGCAGCTTGGAAACTGTTGATTGAGTAAGATTGAATTAATAAACTCTCCGGTGATAGCTATCCACATAGTAAGCTTACCCAGGCCCAGACGAGACTTGATGTTGCGCGCAAAGTTGCTATTGCCACGCGCCTTGTACGGCGTATGTGGAGCAATTTCTCGCACCTCTGCCGTCGATGCAAACTTGACGATTTTCTCCGCGGGCCCAGCCATATCCGCATCGAGATGCTCATCATCACTGGCCTCGCTGTCCATGTCACTGTCCGACTCCTTATAGTCTTCATCGTCCATGCTCTCGTCTTCGCTGTCGTCGCCACGCTTCAATGGCACCTTGTGCACCAGCAGCACCTTCTGCTGTGGCCGACGCGACCCGCCCGCAGCTGCCGTTGCTGCGGCTGTGTGTTTGGCCTTGACTATGGGCGTGTTGTGTTTAACACCACCTTCAATACGGCCGCCTCTGTTGCTTTGAGTATTTTTCAAAATGGATTTAATTGCCAGACCAGTTGAGTGATCGACTGCATCCATCGGGTGCTTGCCGCCCAGACGGGCAAAGACAGAGTTACTGCTTGAGCTGGCCGCCACCATGACGCTGGGCGTCTTATGGACGCCAGTGATTTGCACCCGCACATTGCTCTCGCCGCTGCTGGAAACGATGCCCTCCTGAGCATCATCTTCGCTCTTGCTCTTGTGCAATCGCTTAAAGACGTCCGACTTCTTGGTGCTGCTCACACGATCTGCATACACTGCAGCAACAGCAGGATTAAGAATAAACTATAATAAATACCAAATACACTAATCAGAAAAGACTTTCAACATACATTGCTCCCGCTTGGCAAGAATTTGCTTGCTTCGCTCTGTGGTGCCCGAAGGGAGTGTCACTTTGTATTTGCCCTCATGCTCGGGGAGCACGCGGCGTGCTGGCTTTGTGGGTGGCGAGGCTTTAACAACCGGTGATGATGCCATCGCAGGTGGTGCCACAGAAACGATTGTTTTTGCTTTCGGTTTGGGCAGCGGCGTCTCCGTAATGAGAACCTTGTCGAGGGCATTTTGGTCGCTTACTTGCTTGGCGTGACGTAGTATTGCTATTATGTCGCCCATTGGGGTGATGCCCATTTCGCGCAGATACTCCTTGTTCAAGTCCAGCAGCATGTCGTCCTGGATGCGATTCTCGACAAAGATGTGCGCATAGCTGGCCGCAGCCGGAGATGGAATTCCTCCGGCATTGAAGAACTTAACCCAGCGGGCTGCATTTGCTTGTGTTTTAGTAGTTGCCTGAGTGCTTGCACTCCTATACTCACCTGCACTTGACTTTGACATGACTTTGTGTGGTTAACACACTATTTTAATTCTTATTTTGAGACTATTTTTGTATTTTTTCACATATATGCAGCGCTTTACATGTTGTATTCAGTAGTTTGGAATTAGTTCAATCGAACGTAATAATGAACTGAACGTACGAAAAATGAAGCTAACTGGCGTTCATTTCGTTCAGTTGTGAACTAACACTGAATTTAGGTTCATGCGCAAACTAGCAGCTCGATACACCAATGAATGAACTTATCGGCCAGGGCTGAGTATGCAAGTGCTAGCCTAAATACTTTTATTTTGTCAGGTCAACATGAATTAGTTTATATAGTAAATACTACATAAATTTTAAATACTTTATTAATAAAATCAAACTCAATAAACTGTTATTCCAGTTCATATCGATAAGTCTAACTTGTGCGATATATATTAGACCCGTATCGATATCTCGTGTGAGTTATCGCACGTCCATCACAATACGCAGTGTGATACACAAATTTTGCAACTTTTGCGAGCATTGTTTTGGTTAAACATTTGTTGCACTTAATTAAGCTGCACAATGTCTGATAACGATGATGATTTCATGTGCGACGACGATGAAGACTACGGTCTGGTAAGCAAAATAATTGAGACAATGATACATTGTGCTCTTTTCTAATGGCCGGCATTCGCTTGGTTTGCTGCTTCAATTGTAGGAATATTCGGAGGATAGCAACTCGGAGCCGGACGTAGATCTAGAGAACCAATACTACAACAGCAAGGCACTCAAGGAGGAAGAACCAAAGGCAGCGCTCGCTAGTTTTCAGAAGGTGCTCGATTTGGAGAATGGCGAAAAGGGCGAATGGGGCTTCAAGGCGCTCAAGCAGATGATAAAAATCAACTTTAGATTGGTGAGTAGAGCTTCAACAAAATCATGCAAGAACAAAACGAAGAAAACAATGCATATTTCTAGTGTAATTACGAGGAAATGATGGTGCGCTACAAGCAGCTGCTAACCTACATAAAAAGTGCTGTCACACGCAATCACTCGGAGAAGAGCATCAATTCCATACTGGATTACATTTCAACATCGAAGAATGTAAGTCAGAGTCGATCATAAATATAAAATGTAAATGAGAATCCACTGAATTTTTAGCTTATTTTCTTGCGCATAGTCTTAATACGATTGCAGAAGCTGGTGTCTTCCACACCATACAGTGCATATATAGATTATCGACCAGAACGAGTTCAAAATATCTATAATTTCAGATGGCATTGTTGCAAAATTTCTATGAGACCACATTGGATGCTCTGCGCGATGCGAAAAACGATCGCTTGTGGTTCAAGACGAACACGAAGCTGGGCAAGTTGTACTTTGACCGTAGTGACTTTACCAAACTGCAAAAGATACTCAAACAGTTGCATTCGAGCTGCCAGACTGACGATGGCGAAGATGATCTGAAGAAGGGCACACAATTGTTGGAGATTTATGCGCTCGAGATTCAAATGTACACCGTGCAGAAGAACAATAAGAAACTGAAGGCTCTGTACGAACAGTCTCTGCACATTAAGTCCGCAATTCCACATCCCTTGATTATGGGCGTCATTCGCGAATGTGGTGGCAAAATGCATCTGCGCGAAGGTGAATTCGAGAAGGCGCACACGGACTTCTTTGAGGCGTTCAAGAACTACGATGAGAGCGGTTCACCCAGACGCACCACCTGCCTCAAGTACTTGGTGCTGGCCAATATGTAGGTGACATTTCAATTATTAATTTACAAAATATATAATTATTATGGTGCTTATCATTCGGCAGGCTGATGAAGTCTGGCATTAATCCGTTCGACTCGCAGGAGGCCAAGCCGTATAAGAACGACCCAGAAATTTTGGCCATGACAAATTTGGTTAATTCCTATCAAAACAATGACATAAACGAGTTCGAGACTATATTGCGCCAGCATCGTAGCAACATTATGGCCGATCCGTTCATACGTGAGCATATTGAGGATTTGCTGCGTAACATACGCACACAGGTCCTCATCAAGCTGATCAGACCGTATAAGAACATAGCCATACCGTTCATTGCCAATGCCCTGAACATTTGGCCCATTGAGGTGGAGAGTCTGCTAGTTTCCTGCATATTGGATGAGTGAGCGGCTACCAAATAAATGATTTAGACTTAGCTTAACCATTACTTTTTCTACTTTGCAGCACCATCAAAGGGCGCATTGATCAGGTGAATCAAGTGCTCCAGCTGGACAAGATTAATAGTAGTGCTGCGCGCTACAATGCCCTGGAGAAATGGTCCAACCAAATCCAATCGCTTCAGTTTGCTGTCGTTCAGAAAATGGCCTAAGCATGCGCCCATAATTAAAGCAAAACTGTAATTGGTAAAATACTTCAAATCACTGACTTTTATGTAAAGGGTTCCAGCGAATTTCCAATCACTGCAAGATAAGTCAAAATAATAATATATAGGTGTAAAGGGCTTAATGTTCAGATAAGACCTAAAGCATTAATTATGCTTGAGACACGTATAGGGTGAAATCAAAGTCGCGTTGAGTCGACGATTAGTTTCGAACTATCTGCTCTGACGAGCAGGCCTTTTATCTTTAGTTTTTTCATTGAATTTCAAAAAGAAGAGTTTTACTCGATATGTAACCATTAACTTTTGCTTATTAAATACTATTAATAAAGCAGCAAATGCAAAGAACTATATAAATAGTTAAAGCCCAGTTGCCTGGAAATCAGTTGTGGAAATCAGTTAAGCAGATTGACAAGTAGATTTTATACTGTATTTACTCAATTTTTTAGATATATATAAATAATTATATATCAGCAGTAAGGGATAAAGGGAATGTGCCTAAGGCTTCTTGACGCCACTGCAGAGCAACTGCAGACGCATATTGAGCTTGACACGCTTCAATATCTCATCTGCCTTGCGCTTTTGCTCGCCATTCATAGGTGGACTAAAGGCCTCCAGCGCCTTAATAAAGTAGTTTTTGGCCGTCTCAATAGCAAGGTTCTCGAGTGCATTGCGGGGCAGTCGTATATCGACATGGGTCTGAATTGCGCTGAATTGGGCCTGAATAGCTCCTCGGATATGGTCTGGGCAATGGACTCCAGAATGGGACGCAGCAGCGCTGGCGATTTGCTATAGATTTCGGAATAAAAACCCCCAAAAGATTATCGCAGCATTCGTGGGCATATGTACGCAGCTGACCCAAACCGATTTCCATCTCGTGACCGACCAGAGGACCACCCTTGTGCTCCACATACTCCTCCAGCAGATTGGTTAACAACTGGTTGACATTTTAGCGAGCAGTTTCAATGGCCAGCGTCGGCAGCGGATAACCATAGCGAACAAAACAATGTGTGGAAAGAACCGCATGCGCTGCTCCCAGCTGACGGAAGCGCTGCTCGACAAGACGTCCGACACCGACTGCTGCGGCGTGGGCGTCGTCTCATCATCGTGGGCGGGATAAGCGAGCTCTGCAATGACACCACTAAAGGTGGACAGCAGCTCCTGCAACCGTTGCGTTACCTCACGTTGCCCATCCGAATGAGGTTCCAGGAGAATACCCTCACGCACCTCCGGCTGCATGCATACCGACTGCACCTCATCCAACGTTTCCACAAGCAGCGTTTCCAGCGTCGCACCCGGATAATCCTCCATGGTCATTTCCCAAGTCTCATGCACGCCTAGCTTCTTGCTACGATCCGTGGCGCATTTGAAGATGATGGAGAAACAAAAGAGACGCACCTCATCAATCAACTTCTGCATAATGTCCAATGCCTCCGATGGCAAATCGAGTCCAATCAGCGTGGCATAAATGATGCGCGTGTAGCACAAGCACTGCGGTTTCCAAGCCAAAAAATGGTGCGTTGCCGACGCAGAGCCAATGGGCCAGGCCAATCCGATGGACTGCCTCAAGGCACGCTGATCGCCAGCGATCACAATTATACACAATTCTTAAATCTAAATACATTATTCGGCCGTTTGTAGGACGACCGCTGTTCTAATTCCATCGAGTGCAGCGATTGAAGCGATCAGCTGGTATTCCAAATATTAATTAATGCTATAAAATCAAAAGTCAGTTTTCGATATCGGTAAATGTGTTTTTCTCTTAACAATTTCTCTCTGCTTGTGCTGTTTATGTTTTGATAACGTTTCTGTTTATTGTCAATTATCGCTGAAACTATGTTCATTTTTATGACCTTCTTTATAAAAACGTCAAACTTTTATAACAAGCGTTTCAATGTGCCTACTTTGGAAAATACCCTTTGACAAGTGAAAAATATATTGCAGTAAATTCTTTGAAAAGTATGCAGAAGTTATAATTTATTTTGAATTTGGAAAGTTGGCTCATTTTATTACTTAAGCGTCTTGAACTGTATCCTTGGAGTTTGTCGCACTGGTTGGCTTAATTTCCATAGCTTCCTGCTTCACGCAGTGCTCATACATCCATATCCTTAATCTATAGATCCAGAAGAGCACTATGCAGACGATCAGAGCCAACACAATGCAACCAAACACGCTGCCAATGGCTAAACCCGGTTGCTCCCAGTCCAGAATGTTGTAAATAGCGCGATTGCCAAAGCTGCCAGTTGAAAAGAAAATTGTTAAGTTGAATAACAACTCAAAATTACTCACAAATCTGTGCCGCCTGCCCAAAAGTAGATGAGTGAGAATATGCCGTAGATCAGGCCCGCAACTAGTGGAAAGATGAAGTGCATCAGCCGCGTGGGAAAGGCCACCATGAAGCAATCGAACACCATGCATACCGAATTGAATGCGTGAGCCCACAGATTGTATACGCCAATGGGTCCATCAGCCATGGCTAAAGGTGATCAAAGAAGATCAGTTAAGGATGAAACAAGCTGGACATAGATCCAAACTTACAGGGATAGAGTGCTGTCCAAAACACAATTGTTATCATTATGGCCAACACCGTGGTCGTTAAGTGGGAGGCCCAATATATTTTAAGAGCCCAACTGCTGGATGCTGAAATATATTAATAGATATTTATAAAAATCAGAAAAGATCATAATAATGATAATTATTAATTTTAGTTAAAGGAAATGGATCGTGTGCGACTTACCAAAATAGCTGGGCCTTATAAAATATATGGTGGCTACCACAGCGCTGTAGGCGCAGGCATAAAAACACAAGCAGAAACCCCAGTCTGTGAGATAGATGAACCACGTGCCCTCGTTAAATGAATCCACAAGGCTACTAATGACGCCGCCGGCAAAGAAGGCAGCCAAAAGCCAACGATAGATCAGCCAGATGAAGGAGCGATCGCCATGCTGCCACTGCGAGCGACAGAAGTCAGAGGGCTGAGCGTGTTCCAGTGAGAACTTGGACCACCGCAACTCATCCAGCAGTGGTTGGCAGCAGCATTTGGAGCTGGTGTCGCGCATGCCGGCGGGATGGATGCGATGTCGACGACGCTTGAGGAACGCTGTTAGGGCTGCCCAGAGCAGCTGGCTGGAACGTTGGTAGAATGCGAACTGACGCAGCCATGGCCAGAGTTTGACATTATTTCCGCAAATAGCTGAGCCTGAGTAGTTATTAATTATATACTGGACTTATCTGGCGCCGATCCTTATCGCCAGATATGTATATAATTGGAAAACGCTTCCAATATATTGTTGCTTTTTTTTAGTTTCGATAAGCGCTAACACAACTGACTGCCCGATTAGCCGCTGCAAGGCGCACTGATTTGGCCAACACAACGTGGCTAACGGCAGTTGCCGACCTCTGTTAAATTTCCCACACTGTCAAAAGCATTGCAAACACCCGCCTAAAGTGGATTTAAATGTTTAATCACATTTTATTCCATTTTTTTTTACACATTCACTGCCAGAGTGAAACTATTGGCAATAAACATTTGCTGACATCACGCTAACTGATTTGATAAGAATTTTGATAGCAACAAAAAATAATAAATAAACAAAAGCACTCATTTCATTGAAACTGCAGAGGCGCCTATTGGCAATTTGTCATTTATAATAAACAATTTAATCAAAACGGTAATTGAGTAATGGGGCATGTTGTGAAGTGGATTTTTGCGTGGGTGCTTCAGCTGGGAACTTGAGCTTAGGTGTTAAATGAATTGGTTACGGAACGCAAATCGTAAAAAAATCAGATGAGTTAAACATACTGCGGTAGCGTAAAATGATAAAGCATTTCAGTGCGGCTCCAGTTGCAGATACAGTACTCCTTACGGAATACTCATAATGATAATATGATAATAATTTGCTGGTCACTCAACGTAAGATGAGTGGAGAATGCAGTATCTTAACAATCTTAAACTAAATATTATTAAGATAACGTAAATAAATAATATAACTAAGCTCTGAAAGCAAGGCTAAGGCTCGTGCTATTTCCGTCTTTCTGTTTTTTATAAATATAAAATCAACGATCTCAGGGTCTTAAGAGCTAGAGACTTCAAAAGTGTAATCAATTCGCAATTATCGATATAAATCTATTTTCGACACATTAAAGAAGGGTGCTCAAGTGATAAGCATAATCAGTAGACTTTCCCACGCTGCAAAAGGCTTTCAATTTGTAACGCTAAACTGAAATTGAAATTAAATATTGATCTCAAATCTATTGCAGCTGACATGCAATATCATTATTATATATACATACATATATCTAACAGACATGCATATTGTATCCACACACGAGTTGCAGTTGGAAGTCGGTTTTGTGGCAACTGTTTGTGGCATCAGTTGGCAACGGTTGACACTCTGAGTGGGGGCCTGTTCTCAAAGATCGTGTAAATTGGAACTCAATTAGACTTGTAAATTGAATTTCAAGCTATAAAGAATGAATAAAAATCAGATATCTTTTGTATTTACAGCGATTGCCGACACTTTCGATTAATTCGAGTCAATGGCAAGGTCGCAACAAGAGGACAAAGCACCAATTGGGAAATTGAGGGGCACGTTGGTGTGTGCACATATGTATTATTATATGTATAACTAATTTAGAAGGAATTTCAAATACATAGCAAAAATGTGTAATCGATGCTTTGTTTATTAAAGTGACCCTCAAACGATCAAGTTGCCACGTTAAATTGGAAAGCATCACTAATCATGTGCGGGTGGGGCGCAATCCATATTCGCAACTAAAAATATACGAACATATTTCACAAATTCTTCTCAAATTAAAAAAAAAAAACTGCTTTCTCTTTGACATACTTTTGCACAGAACTTATCGCCCGTTTGATAAGGAAAATGTAGGTCAGACCTGTGAAATTATTATGTTTCTATTGCAGTGGATTCCGCTTGGAATTGCGAGTCCCACTCGCACATCGCTTTGATAGATGTCCAATTGGAGGAACGCACAGTTTTAATTGAGCGACCCCCGTGGCTTCAGGTTCAACAAAGTCAGCGGAGAGCGACCCACGATGGCGAACGATGCTGTTGTCAATATATATCATTGATATCAGATCACCCAAAATGCTTCCCACAGCATCAAGTTTGGGAGGCGGCAGCCGTTAACGAAATGACAGCGACTCTGCTATTTGACACTCTCTGCATATATGTTCGAATTCGAATATTTCGCATGCACGATGTGCCTTTAATTAAATTACTTAGTTTAGTTTATTGGTATACGCTGCAAGAGGTGCGTAAAGTGGGTATGCTTGGCTAATTCATATATTGATAATTTATTTTATTATTAAGTAAGACTTGCAATCACTTAAATTAACATATTCCTGAGCAGCAATGAGTATGTATTAGATTTAGGTTTCAAATAAAATCAAATATTAATTCATTTATATAATTTATATAGTAATTTTATTTGCAAAATTATTGTTGTTACCTTTGCTTGAATTTTAATTTCGATCCATAACATATTAATAAAAAGTATTTTACAATTATTGATATTGAATATGACAATTTATAACTATAAATATGTTTTTTATATTGTGCAATTCTCAAGATTTGAGTATGTAAAAATAAAAAAAAACACTCTACCTGGAGCCAGCAAAACACATAAAATAATAATAATAATAATGAAATAATAATAATAGTAATTTAACCCCTTTAAGCAGTGATAGTCATTACAATTGTGCATGCTGCAAACGCGTATACAACGTGGCAAATGAATGCGCTAGGCTTGAAAGGGTATGTTCGCAGCGAGCAACCCTTTTATTTTGTTGTTGTTGTAACTGTGTGTCTGTTATGATATTAATTTTCGGCATTTGTGTCGATCGATTGTATACGGCTTCGTATATAAAGCGAACGAAGCCTGCGCCTAGCGCTTGTCGTTTATTTGCAGTGAGCGCGCGTTTCTAATCGGTTCGCAGTCAGCTCGGGGCAGTCAGTAGGTCTTCTAAAGGGTAAAAGCACTTCATTGCTTTCAGTTGGCTCTGTCTCGTGCACGAGTGCGCGTCCCACCTTCCAAGTGAAGCCACCTGCCAAAACGAGCACATCACAATCTGATTCCGCCCAAGCGTGTTAGCTCAGTGCTTTTTTCAAGATCACTGACTGAGTACACTGCAAGTTTTCCCCTACTTTCATGTGTTTCTGTGTGCCGCCTGAGTGTTATGTGCTTGCCGCGTAAACATAAATCACAGCGTTGATTTAGCTGTGAAGTTTTTTTTTGCAATTGGCGAATTCGCCAAGCTGACGTTCACATACGTACGTGGAAGTACCACGTCAGACAGAGTCATTCCGAACAACTCACACTTCGCTCGATTCGCGTTTAAAATGCAATTGCTTGAAAAGTTTCGGAAAGGTCTCAAAAATGAATTCCAGAAGCAACATTTCGGCTTCGAGTACAGTCACGTACACCTATTCTACAAATCCCTGGTGAGTGAACCCCAAATCAAAAATGTTGCGATAAATGACATAAGCGGAAGTGTGAAGTAGCACCATGTCTGAGTTGAAAGCCCATTCCAGTGTGTCACTTTACTACTATTCATTTGTGAGACCATTATTAGTGTGGAGTTTAAGTGTGCACGCGTCATAAAAACATTAGCCAGAATTAACACTGTGCAATACTGGTAGAAACCAGTGTGCCAAAAGCTACATTTATTCTCAAAAGAAAATTTAAATATCTTTTAAAGAAAGTAATTACTCAAAAGTTGAATTATTTACATTTGTAGCTACTTAAATATTTATAATTTATATTTTGCTTTATTTTTATAAATATATTTGTTCATTTATGTGTGTTATACATAGCCCAAAATATTTAAAAAAAAGTTAAAAAAATACAATTTTTAAATAAAGTAAATCAAAGCTGCAAAATAAATGTTTTAAATAAAATAAATAAGATTAAAGACACAAATTAATTATGTGAAATGAAAAGTTAAAATTCAAGCTTAAAAAAAAACAACAAATAATGAAATATAAAGTAATTAATTTTATGGAGCTATTTAAATGTAGTAAGTATAATTAATGAGTGCTAATGTGTATGGCCCTTAGAATTTTCCGAATAGAGTAGAACACTATTAATAACTATGCCTGCCCGCATATTTACGTAAAATTAGGAATTTATCGCACATTAATTTGCCACACGCATGATTTCGTTGGAAAGTGTTTATCACATTTGCATTCAATTTTCGATCCAATTTGGGTATACAGTGGCACAAAGCTTATTCTGATCAGGGTCAAAGAAAAAAAGGAATTGCCTGCCATAAAGTAACCATTCATTATTCCTCAGAAATTCCAAAGACCGATGGTAGGTATATATATTGACCACCAAAATTAATATTTGACCCCAATACACTGGGGTTTCCCTACCTGCTAGGTAGGATTATGGCAGGCAATTACTTCTTTTCTTTGACCCTGATCAGAATAAGCTTTGTGCCACTGTATGTATGTACACATGTATGAAAGTCATATAGCACGCGAAACCGAATCAAATCTCGTTACGTAATTTCAGAGGTTTGCCTATGCAAAAGAAACAAAAACACAATCACTAACAAGGAATGCACGAGCCGAGCTAATACGTCACGACTTGACAGCATCACTCGACACACACATATATAATTTATATATATATATATTTATATATATATTTATATATATATATTTATATATATATTTATATATATATATTTATATATATATTAGATAACAGAGTGATAAGCACTGTCATGGTGCAAACAGTTCTATTCTGTTCAAGGTGTGTTGTGATTGCATCCAGCGGAATATTTTCTAAAATAACAACCGTAATTTGCGGGGATAATTCAATAAGCAAACAATGTAAACAAAGTTCAGCTTAGGTGGTTTACCCAACTCGATGATTATCGGAGTTCAATCGCCACAAACATGTAATAATAATAATGTGCAAAAATATTAGTTCCTCGATTGGTGAATCATAATTCGAACTACATTTTTTATCTTTATATATTTATAACGATTTTGTTTATAAGGTAATTTGAGCTCTGCTTTTTGTTACTGCAAGTCATTGCTTATAGTATTTTAAAGCATTATAGATAAGAATTTGCAGCTAACATATTATGAATGTTAATTGGAATAATAACAATATCATTAAGCTGCCAATAGGCGGCAAATAACCGCCCGTATGCTTATCAATGTTCAGCTTTATTTTTGATTGTGCATTTAAAATTGTGTTGTTAGACTAATTTCATAAGCGTATATACAATGTCAGCTAGACTATTTGACTGCCACTATAATCTATCACCTTACTTATTCATACTTTTTTTTTCTTGCAGTGCCAAAAGAATGAAGTTAGCACAGCTTACTTGCTATATCGTTGGATAGTGGCATTCTTGTTTCTGGGCGTATACATTACCTGTATGATATTGCAATTCTGTGACGGCATATTCTTCATCTATATGACCAACTGGGGCTTTGGTCTCATCACCATCACCATGCTTATCGGCGCGGTGCACGTCACATGCTGGCACTACGATATACGGAACGTTCGGAGTCTGG
Source organism: Drosophila atroscutellata (assembly GCA_035041605.1). Lineage (NCBI taxonomy): Eukaryota > Metazoa > Arthropoda > Insecta > Diptera > Drosophilidae > Drosophila > Drosophila atroscutellata. The sequence continues at coordinate 1,226,823 of JAWNLA010000137.1, read as the reverse complement.
TGCAAGAGTCGGGACAGAAGGGGCGCACCACGTGCGGCGTTAAGATCTATTGGTGGCTATACAATATGTCACTGCTGATGGCCCTGATCATATCCACTGTGTACTGGGTATTTCTCAACGGTCGCATGAGTGAGTACAAGCACCCAATTTACAGCTAGCTGACCAACTGACTAATTATATGTTATCAACAGACAAACCGACGCGATTCCCGGTAATTAGCATCATAACACATGCTCTGAATTCCGTCTGCATGCTGATCGATTTTATGATCGTCGCATTTCCGCTGCGACTGCTGCACATGGTGCAGACGATGTGCTTGGCCATTTTCTTCTTCCTCTTTACATACATTTATCACTTAAGCGGCGGAACCGATGAGTGAGTAAATTGGCCCGCACTTGGATTGACGCCATTGATTGTTTTCTCTTCGTTCATCTTTTGTGTACAGATTTGGGAATCCCTATGTTTATCCCATACTAGACTGGCAGAATCCCATTCGTTGTCTGGTGACATTCGTGGGCATTTTCCTGATGATCATCTGCTATTGGACGCTGCTCTTTAGCGCCCATAAGCTGAAGCAGGTCTTCAATCGGGCCTTCAGCATCGTCTGGACACCCCATACCGTGGGTCTAATATAATACTAGACCCACAAAATCTAATATCACAAAACTGCACACAATTAGCGATAAGTAGTCCAGCCCGCATTCTATTGTAATTTTCATTTATTTACATCTTTACATCCATATTCATCTTTACTTGCATTTACTATTTATATCACACTGTAGCTGTACACACTAAGTTATTATTTGCTTTAGTAAGTGCTGTTTAAGCATTGTAAGGTTTTTCTGGTTCCTTAATGCCGAAGCAACATCCGATTGCTTTGGCTATTAATTTTAAACTGTATAAACAAATGAATAAAGCTGTTTACTATGGAATCCATAGTAAAATGATATTATGAAGAAAAGAAAAGAACGTTTTCAAAATGTTTAATTGAAAAATCGAAATCAACTATTTAACTTCAGTAGTTAAAGCTGAATAAATAAGCAATGTATTCAAATTTTACTAAATAATTAAACAAATTTAGAGAAATACAAAGAAAACATAATTTATCAATAATTTATAATTATATTGCTCTCTATATAAAAACAAAAACCAAAACTGAAACTCAAGCGAGTCTACCAAAAAAGTTACACAAATAGAATAAACTTCTTAATGCACTGAATATGCTCTGTAGAAGCGTAAGGGTAAAGAGTTCAATGACATACATACAAGTACATACATACATAAGCACGTAAGCATACATATACGCACTTATAAGTATATGCAGGTACATATTTTTCAACTTTCATTACACGCTACTCTCCACACTCTCAAGGGCTACGAATTCTTTTCAATTGTGTTGCTAAATCTTGTTAAACTAGTATCAAGTGTTTTTCTTTGGAATTGAAGTCAACATCAAGAAATAAATGTGCTTTGTGTTTGGATTCTTTTTGGCACAAATTTTGACAAGTCACTGAGCAATATGTACTTTTGCTGTAAAACTCTTATTCAGCTTATTTCGCGTCATCTCACAAAATGGATGGAGTACTTCAAATTCAAATAATTTCGCTCTGAGAATACAGCCGTCGTGCTGTAGCTGTAAACGAAACGACGAGCAAGACGAGAAATGCAAGATAAAATGCGCAATATAAGAGAGATGGAATGAAGAAACAGAAAAACAACTGTACAAAGTAAGTTAGCAAGAGACTTAGTCTTAGTGTGCAATGGGAACTGTCTTTATTCTGTTTACGGTGATTGCCAAAACGCAAAACCAACGATAAAAGCGACGATAAAAGCAACGATAAAAGCCTAATTAGGTCTGTCTGCCTGTCTCATGAGGAAACTCAAAGAGCGGGAGCGAACAACGATGAGGAGAAGAGTTGAAAACCGTCGTCATCTTTAATTGCTCTGCAAGAGCTGACGCGCGAAATAAAACGACTACACTCAGCAAAAAGAATTCATTTCATTCATTCATTCGAAGTGACAAATAACATTATCCAATTAATTCAAAAACCAATTAGCCATTACTTTAATTAATTGGATTTCTATCTATTAAATGAACAATATATCGGGCCAGTTAGCGCCTTAATCTCGTTTGCGATGTACATAAATAAATAAGCGATGATGATTGTTCGAGTGAACAACGTATCCAAAGTCCGTTTAATCTAAAACAAACATCATTGAATCAAGTTTGTTTTTATCTCATTTTGCGGAACACGTTATAGATCAGAGTTTGAGACTCTTCACTTAAGCTTTGTAGAATAAATTGCTCAATCAAGTACGTTTTTACAAAGCAATTTTTCTTGCTGTGTAGCTCTTAACTTTAAGATTCTGGAGTAGACTTTAACCATATGACCTACGTTGTTGTGCACATTTCGTGCTTAGGTAAATCAAATGTTTTATCTAATTTCAGTTTTATGATTTTATTGTCGTGTATACGAGACTCAACAAAACGATAATGCTCGCTCACCTGTGCTTTGTCGGCGCCAACCGCTACACACAATTGTACGATATTGCGACACACAACTTACGATATTCAGTGACAGTAGTTTGAGGCAAATTAAATTTTACATTTATTAGGAGAGTTGCAAGTTTTGAATACAATCGATAACCTTCTTTAAAATCATACGAAATATGACTACCTACAATATATATATGGCAGAGGCACATTAAATTAAATTTTTTTCTGAATACAATGTATATATATAATATCTTGTAAATTATAACATTATAAAACTTCTAATCAATCAATAACTAAATTGTAACTAAATTAGATATTTTTAAATAAATAGATTCTTTTCGTACTGATTTATTTAATATAAATATATGCAAAATTCTTAGACGGTATTGTTTGCTTAGTGCTATTTATCTATATAATATACGAACAAACAAAAATATATTTATAATAATATATATTTTTTTTAATATTATTTAGTTATTATTACAGATACAAAGATAATTAATGAATATAATTTCAATTTCAGAAGGTTGTCGATGTTATATTGAAGTATATTAAATTTATATATAATTAGTTTATGATTTAATACGAAACGCAATTAAATTGTGCTTCAACATTTGCGTTCATGATTACGTGGATCTGTTATTCACAAAGCGATCATTGATGACCACTGTGCGGCGCGCCGCAGAGTTTGCAAGCGCCGACGTTGGCCTAAACACGTTGCGATCAGTTGTGGAACGCGCGTCGCGTCAATAAGTCGTGATTTGCTCGGTCGATCTGTCGAGTCGCGAGCTTCGAGTCTCGAGTCTTTGTGTGAGTGCCGCAGATTGCCATTGGGATGGCTTCTAGGATAGATATCAGAGATCTGAGATCAGAGTGTTGCGTGCCGTTGGTTCTCTGTGCTGGCTGTGTGGCCTTGGCATGTGAATAAGAATGTGAATGTGTTATTGTTGTTGTTGGTGTAATTATCTGTTATACAAAGCAGACACAATAAGGTCCAGAGCCAGGCGCAGTTATGCAAAATGTTTGACCCAAAAAATAGTTACTACAGAGACAATAACAGAGACCAGGGCAACTATTAGGGTGCCAAGCCACGCGTATAAAACAAGCAAAACGCGCTACAAACTCGTTAAAAACAGCAACAACTAAAAGCACAACAAGTTAAAACAATAATAATAATAATAACATACTGGCAAAATAGCACAAAATTCGCAAGACTCTAAAAAAGTCATGATTGTTGTTACAAAGAGCTGAGCCCATTTAAAATGAAGATCGCTTCATTCTTTTTGGAATCGTGTGTGGAATTTTAATTGCCTATTTTCTTTTTTTCTTTTTTTTTGCAAATGGGGTTTTTTGTGTTGCCAAATTTGGACAGCTTTCAGCTCGTACAAACAATATTGCGCATTGAGCAAAAGATAAATAGAATTGCATTGCCTGAAGTTATGAGGGGGTTATGCAATTTTCCCCCTTATGCAAATTGTCGATTGACAAGTTGAAATATTTCCCTTGTACGGCAAAGAAAACGAAAATAAAATTTAAAGATCAAATCCATATCCATTTGAACTCGACCCAACAGATATCCGAGTATTGAATTTTAATTGCCTCATTTAGTGGCACGTACTCAGAGCTAATGCACGTTTTCTCCTTATCGTAAATGAGTGACATTATTTTTGTTTTTGGCCTTGCGTTTGCCATATCTAATTTATAGAGAATTGGGTGAATAATAATAGAAAGAAAAACAAATTTAATTTCCTGTACTTTTAAGGATTGGCAATCCAAAATATTCTATAGTCAAAAACTAGAGAGTTGCGAACAAATTCTAATCCTAAACAGAATTACGTCTTATGCATATAGAAACTTCTAGTTAGTCAAATCATACAGCTAATAATGGCCACAGTCAAGGTCTTTTTATAATAATGCCAATTAGCGTCTCTAATAAAGCTTAGGGATGCTAACGATTATTTTCGTAATTTGAGCAAAACGTATATATATAATAATGAAGGTGCGCAGACAATTTTTTGATTGTTGATATTTGCATATGAAATAGCGTTGAACTCTTTTGATTTCCCTTTCTTTCTACGCGATGAATTTGAACCGCAACTTATTAAGCTAGATGCCTAGCGAAAGAAGATGATGATGATGATGATGGTGATCGGTATGAAGAGCTACAGTATCTAATTCATCATTATCAAAGCGTTAAACGTCGCCCTGGGCTACTTTTGGTAATATGCAACGTTACTTTGCAATTCGGCTGCCATTCACAAAGTGTGATTATTTACATAGTTGGCTCAGATGTAAAGGTCAACATGTTTTCATAAACATATTTTTTGTGTGTATTATGCCGCCTGTATTCAAGTTTTCAGTTTCAAACGAAGGCAAAATGCGAGGTTCAATGTAGTACAAATGCAAAAGCCATAAACCTACATATCAAATACATATACATATATACATACATATACACACTTCTCGGCTGCTCTTTGTTGACGAATATGCAGCGCAAAAGGCGTAAGCGTAAATTAAACGAAAAACACACGAAATAACAGATGTGGGTATTAGTATTTTGTTTTGAGTACACATTTCTGCTCATGGCAACCGTGTCTAGCTGGGCTGTTAAATACTTGGTTCGACTATTGCTCTCTTGCCTCTCGTCTCTCGTCTCTCGTCTCTTTCAGACTTGTCATCCAAATTGCTTTTTCGATGTCTGGCAAGTTCAGGGACGCTTTTGTCGCACCCCATTAAATGTAGTTGCTGAAAACAGACTTGAAATTTAATATGAACAACCATGGTGACTAAATAACAGCTGATTTTTTGGTGTTTTCTTTCGCTTGGCACAACAAAATATAAATTAAACGGAAAATAAGCAACAGCTGCAATATATATGAGAAAAATGTTGTTACAAAATCCAATTAAGTTTAATACTGTTTCTAGCCGTTAAGGCTTCTTTATGGTGCTCAAAAGGTGTAAGGGCCAACTAAAAATTCAGCTGTAAATCTGGAAAATTATCCGTTTCCGTTGTGACCAATTACTTTTCGAACGAATTTTCCAAACCTTTTTATGGTATTGGTTTAGTGCGAATGTTCCAGTCTGGTGTACCTGACTCCGTCTTCATAAGGTATATGTGTATATCCTTGTTCAAAATCGAGAGCCGAGTCGATCTAGCCATGACCGTTTGTCTATTTCGTCTGCGTCGGATTTCAGAGGCTATAAGAGATTTAAATTTGGAAATGATGTTCTTTTTCACATACATGCACTTAAGTAACGGGATCTACTATTACGATGTTCCACTACGATGATTTGGTTTCGACAAAGATAATCAGTTCCAGTTTTTGGGTTTTAAGCCAATTTTGAATATAGGTCCTAACTCCGCTTCTGATTCTTTTAATCGCTGGACGTGCAGCTGCGATTCAAATTCCGGTTTGACGCCCTGAATTGTATATACAAAGCCCAATAAAACTCTTATAAAAAAGTGTATTTTGCTGTATGAAACTCGCAACTGACCACTTTTTGTACATTTCTTTAAGATTATTAAAACCAGATGGACAAAATGAAGAGATCAAGTGTGTTTCACATCTGGGATAATTGTATTTAGTGTACAAATTTACTTTTATTTATTAAATAAATAGTAGTAGTCTAGTATCTCTTTGATTAGAGCACTCTTGCTTGACTACTTTGACTACGTAAAAATGGTATAAAATAATGCCTTGACTGACCTGCGGTTCATAGTGGTTGCTTTAATAGTCATTAAACATTTTATATTTGTTCACCTTGTTATTTTTTATGGGGCAGCTTTTAGTTCACCTAGTGATGACCCTATTATGAATTTATCTCTTAGATTACCATGTGGCTAAACAATAATATAATTAAAGTTGCACAAAGACCTAATTATACGCTGAACTCTCGCTCATCTAACTATTAAATACTGTAACGAATCGTATCATGATATAATGTATATATAATTTATTTGATTTATAATTCAATTATAGAGCGCAGTAAAGCAAATTGAGTGTGATCAAACGATTCGCTCAATAGGTGACTACCTCAGAAGTCCGTTGCACTTCATTTGCAAACTGCAGTTAGTAGATCAATTAATAATCATATCATATATCATTAACTCGATCAATCGAATACATTGTTAACAAAGCTGACGCAGAAGTTATCTATTAAAACGTCCATCAAGGTATACCGCAAATAATGCTATATTCAAATTCAGGTAGAGTATTGACAATCTAGTTACTATTTTTATTTTATAATTGTCAATTGATTTTCAAAATCAATGACGGATAATCAATTTAGAATATTGTGCTTAAATTCGTGCTAGACATGAGGCGATTACTGCGCTTAAGAAATATCACTTTATATATCCATTCCGATTGACTCGGCATCAATATAATAAGCATCATATTGACTATTTGCACGTAGAATTTCTCTGGTCTCCCGATGATCAGCTTTACCCAATTTTTGAAATCGGCCATAGATCTTGATATATTTCTTGTCATTATCGTGCACCATTTGGCCACCACCTAAACACTCTGTGCAGAGATCCTGCGCATTGGCCTCCTTCTGCAATTGATCATAAACATCAACTGTGGACAGACAACACATCGAGATACAAATCGATCATCAACAATCCAGGCTCAACTTACAATGGTATTTGACACGGGGTACACCACGTATAACTATTTTGGATTGTCCCGATTCGTCATTTACGAAAACCTTGGCAATAATATATTTGAGCTTGCCCTGACCAATGCTTACCTCTGGGAAGGTCACAAGATTCTTCAATTTTTGATCGTTGCAATATTTGCGGGTCGCTTCCAAAGGCAGTTGATAAAATAGTTGTCATTATAGAAGACAAGATTACTTACTACGCATTATTGGACGCCAAAATGGCAACATTAACGTTCGTAGTTTATCCATATCGAAATAATTTGGAATGGAATTTAATTTTTAAAATCTATTTTTCGTTGTTTATCATGCAGTACAATAGTTTGGACTGAGAACATAAAATGACGGCAATAACAACAACAAACGGGCTACTAAGTTTAAGAAATTAAAAAAAAAAAACTGTACTTACTGAGTCGGAAAAGTATTAAACTTGAATAATACTTAAACTGAATGTTATATATTCCAAAAACAATTCACAACCTGAATTTAACCCATAGCGTTGACCTTTGTCTTTTTCATAATTATATTAGAAACGGCTACAAAAAAAAATGGACTTTCCACGATTTTCTTGTGTTGTGTAATAACAAGCGTGTCAGAACAAGTTGCACGATCTGGCTCTTATAAATAAAATAAAAAGATTTAAAAGGAACTTTGAGTTGTATGCCAATAAGATGGCAAAACTGGAAGTGATTGTGCATCCAGTGAGAAAAGAATTTAGACGCAAGCGATGCGGCTTCGATCATGATACGCCCGATGATTTTGTCAAATCACAGGTAAGACATAAACCAAAAAAAAAAAAAAAAATGACAACTAATGTGTGACCGATAAGTCTCCAACAGTTGACATGCACCATTTGCGTATTATGTGTATTATTTTGATTTTAATGTGCGTCACTGTTTATATTTAACTGGTTACGCAAAGAATGCAGCTCGAGGTCAGATTGTTACGGAGCCTTATGACTTACAGTTTAGCAAGGACATTGTAGATTAGATGTGAGGCTTAGAAATAAGTTTAGATTAATTCGATTATCCACAAGACCCTGAAAACCCCTCATCCCATCCTGGAAAGCTCTACTATTGATCGTCTTAGTCACCGGGACACCAGGTCGCTGCCTTTATATAATCAAATGACCAAAACTGTTAGAAATGGGCGTTGTCCAGTTGCGGGGTTTTAACCATTTCATTGCTTCACCTTGAGCATATTTGATGAATCTATTTCATGCACAGTATCAATAGAATGAGTGGGCAACTTGGCTGGTTCGGTGGGTTGTGTGGTTTAGCTATCAACTCGATTGTTCTAGCATTGTAAATTAAACTTTTAAAATATTAATAAGCCATGCACCGCTTGTGGCGCCAGGTACAACAAAATTACTTACAGCCCCTAGACTCAATTCTTGCCACTATTGTGGCTCTATTATACCAATCCAATTCACTCCACACACACATACATGCACGCACACACATGGATGTGCATACTAATTCAATCATATATAGTCAGAGTCGTACGACTTAATATTCATACTCAGTTATTCAAAATTGCAGTGGCAAACCTGTACAAAGAGCATTGCATATTTGTTCTATCGCTGGCTGATGGCCATCTTCTTCATTGGGGTTGTCATTGAGTCCATGTGGCCGACGGCGGGTCATGAGTACAGCTACTGGATCTACTTCATCTATATGACCAATTGGGGCATTTGGATGTGCATGCTGACTAATTTACTCGGCGCCATACTGGTTACAATATGGCATTATCATCCGGAATATGCGGGTAAGTCATTATGTTAGCATCTCATGGCGATAACTGTGTTATTCTGATTGCAACGATTAGCTCAAATCACGCGGCCATTATAAAACACTTATGGGTAATTTAGTTAACATCGCCTTCCTCGTAAACTCTGATAATTTCTTATTATTATTCTTATTATCGTATTCGCTTAGAGTTGATCGCGATATATCATATTTTACAATTTTTGGGATATTGGGATATGGATTTACCTTTTATAAAAGTGCCATTATTCTGTAGTCTAACCCGATTTGCCCCCATACTTCAGGTTTTAGATTTATTCTCCTTCACTCCTTCAACTGAGATTTAAAAGCCTATTAATATGATAAGGCATATTTTAGCTGATCTTAACTTTACTCTTCACATTTACTTATGATGCAGGCCGACATTTGTAGAATTTTAGTAAAGTAAATATGTCTTCCTCTGAAGCTCAGATAATTTATTGTTGTAAAAGTGGCATTATCTTGTAATCTAACCATATTTGAATAAGGCTTCGATTTTTCTCCTCTTCTGCAACTGAGGTCTATATACCTATTGATAAGATAAGGCAAGTATTGAAATATTTTATTGGTCAAAATGAGCTTACGCTCAGATAATTTCTTTTTCTAAGAGCGGCATTATTTTATAGTGTAATTATATTTGCTTAAGGCTTAACCCATTAGCTCAGTTTTATAATTATTTCCTTCAACCGAGATCAAATGCATGTCAATAAAATAAAGGAAAGTTGAACTGATCCTAACTATCCTATCCTCCACAGATAAACTGCTTAATATGCGAGCGTGGACGAGTCCCTTTCGCATTTACTGGAGCATGCATATTATAACGCTGGTTTTATCGATAGTCATCACCATTATCTACTGGAGCATACTTTACAATGGTAAGTTTCGTTTGTGCTTGAATAATTCCCCCAAATATTTGGCTTACCTAGGTTGCCTCTGTTGCCTTTGCAGCGAATGAGAGCACTTTGGATGCAACAAATGTGCTCACCCATGCATTCAACTCCATTTGCATGTTCATTGACCTGTGGATTGTGGCGCATCCGTTGCGATTGCTGCACGTATTTCTGCCAGTATTATTCGGTATTACCTATGCGATATTCTCCTACATTTACCATCTGTGCGGCGGGATTAACAAGTGAGTAAGCCAGGTCTACTTTTGCACCCATAACAATTGTATTCTTTCCCCCTTTATCTCCGATAGGAAAGGCAAGCCGTATATTTATCATGTTATAGACTGGAATCAGCCAAGTAATACATTGATTACCGTATTGGGCGTCTTGGTGCTCTCTTGTTGCGTCTATGCACTGCTCTTTGCATTCTTCAAGCTGCGTCTCTTTCTCTCGCGCAGTTGTCGCCAGGGCAGCTTTGTGCTGCCCACCACAATCGGCAAACAGTCTGGCAAGGCGGCGAATGACAAGCTGGCAGCGCCCAACGGCATTCAGCACTCCCCCTCCCGCATCTCTATGGTGCTGGGCCACCATGCGGGCTACGATAACCAGGCTTACGCTCCCAGCACTGGAGAGCAGAAGCCAAAGAGCTAAGCTCAGCTCACACCTGACTGACAGCTGGATGGACTATGATGTATGTGGGATTATGATGTCATCATGATTATCTCAGCTAGCTGGCAAGCGTGCGGTTAGTCTTGATCTGAATGTTGTCTTAGCTTTAGTCAAATTGTATAGGGGAATTTTAGCCCAGTGATATTGAATTATATTGTAGTTTATTCTAAGCAAATAAATGTTGTGTATGTATATCAATATTGTATATATATATATATTATTATATATATATTATATTATATTGTATATTATAAATGTGCATTTTTAAATCACAAACATTTTTTAAAAATTATTTAGAAGCAGTTGTAGCAATTGCAAAAAATAACACTGATTTTATCCCATTCAAGCTTTATTGCCTAGACAACTCGTAGCATTTTCTTATCTTATTTTGCTTATAGAATTTTCTCAATTCCTTTGGTATAAAATGCGACAATTAAACTGCGAAAATTATAATAATATTACTAGTATTTTAAGTGAAACCGAAATTTGTTAGGACTCTTCCATTATAAATGATGGTTTTCAATTTCCATTCACACCTGCGTCGATTTAAGCTCAATAATTTCTCTTTGATAACTTTGGCTTTGTGCTAATACAATATGCACATTTTGTATAATCTCTGTATAACCTCATTCTGAAGTTCTCATCTATATTTAAAAATGTATCCTTGATAACATGGTCTATGTCCTCATTTTTGTATCAACATTTGCGTTCAAGTAAAAAACCCAAATATGAATTAAAAATTGCATTAAATATTCAAAGCGCGTTGAACTCTAGCTAAGCGCTGTCATTGTTGTTCCCCGCTTGGGAACTTTACAGTTGATAAATCAAAAATTAATATCCAGGTACATTTTGTTCTATGGCTGAATGATGGGCGGGAATCGTTTGCATGTACCTAAAAATGGTATATAAGCAAGGATGACAGCAGCAAAAAGAAATAACTGATATCGCCGATTTTTAGATACTCCACCTAGCCGCAGAATTAATTTCTTATCATGAAAGATTTCAACTTTTGAAAGATATTACTAAGCTATATGTTACACCCGAATGGATAATAAGAATATATGCACATTTGCCAAAGTCTCTTCTTCAAGGCGTTACACATTTCTGACAATATTGTAAGGCTTATAATCTTTTAGGGTATACGAATACTGTAACAATTGATTAATTGACTGAAGGACTTCGATGTCGCCAAACAAAACTATGGAAAGTTGTCCAACAAACTTGCTTCGGCCTTGAGAAATGGGTGAGAGCCAATGTGCCATAAGTAAATATTTTACACAATGTCCTAATCACATTGAAATGGTTGTATTGGCCAGTTGTCTAAATAGAGTAATCAATCACAAGGACTGTTATTTTAGAAATGTAGGTATATGAATAAAGCACAGTTTGCCTAATAATCAAATTACCTATTTTAGCTATAATACATAATATAGCTGATTAAATCTCGGCCAATAACTTTTAGTTAAAATTTATGGTCATTTTTTTAATTATCATTTCTGTCCTGCGAATTTTAATGTTAAGCAAGGCAACTGATCCAAATTTATGTTTTAAAACAATTAAAAATTGCATTCCACTTTCTATTATTAAAATATTAATAAAGAATTTCACATTCAGCTAAGCCAGCATTTGGCATGATACAAACAACAAATTATTGCAAATACATTGCTTGAGCAAAGTCAAAAGCACCAAAAAAATTGATTTTTATTTGAGTCATGTAGCTTTGGGAATACCTTTAATGTGACCTTTTCAACACATTAACACACACGCAGTGTCCTTAATCACAGCTGCCCGATTGTCCACCAGTCGCCGCCCAAGTCCCACAATTTGCAGATAGCTGGGGAATCAATTGACCCAGCTAGACGAAATCATTAAACTGGCGTTGTGGCTGTTAATATGTTTCTTACCGGCTATAACCTTAATTAGTTTCCAAAGCATTTAATAACCAAACCCCAAACAGCTGTGGCTCAGTAACAGCTCAAGGACGAGGAAGACACGTGCTGTTCGAACACCTCCCCTGATGACGATGACACTGTGCTGAGGGTACCTCCCTCTAATTACGCTTATGCTATAAATTTGAGGACCTCTTAATCAAAATCAGAGCAGACAGCTACAATTGGCCTGCCTGCCTGCCTGGTTTGTGTGTGTGCCAATCATGTTTGTCGTTACTGTCCTTGAGTGACATGGCATGTCACAATATCCACCGCAAATTAACGTCGCATATGTTTAGGGCCCGGATCGATATGTGAGCATTTTTGATCGATATGTGTTTTCCTTGAGCTCTGAACTTCTTTTAATGTCCTTGTCGAGCCTATTGACCTGCTCTCTGTGCAACCATGCTGGCCATCATCGTCGTTAGGACAACAGACCGAAAACAGTAGAACGTTCATTGAATACTTTTGGAAATTTCGGCAGCTGTCAATGTCAAGTCAATGATTACATTACACTGCACCTCAAACTAGCACTATTATTAAACTCAATCAATAGTGTGAAATATTAATTGAATAACTCTGGCACCCACCACGAAGCCATCACAGCTTTTGTATTCCATTGTGGGGCACCCAGACTTCAAGTCACAAGCCCACCACCCTTCGAATTAAACAATTTAGATTTATGGCTCTGTCATTATTGTGCAATTTTCTACCAATAAACAACGCATCCAAGTAATTCTGAATTGAGCACTATATGCATAATTGCCTACGTACATTGAAGTGAACTGTTGAACCGTTTCACCTACGGTATAGAAAATTGAAATAGGTTCTGCAGCAAAGCAATAAAAAGAGCTCAACAATGGAAAAATAAATAGATTTTGTAGAAATGCATTTCACAAATTTGTGAATAGTTGATTAACGTAATGATATTCCTTCTATAATGATCAAATCAGACAACTTCAATAATCAAAGAATAGTTGGCAGATCAATAATCTAAGCTCTTCATAACCATATATGAAATTGAATTTTAATAGTACATAACATATATTAGAAAATTAGATAATATTATATTAAAACCGAGCATATCTTAGTGAACCAAAAAGTTGCTCATACAATAACTCATAGTTAAACAAAGTTCGTTGTACGATCTAATATAATTTATTTTTGTGTGGCTTCAGTAGTAATATAACATTTAAACTACAATTTGATTGGTATACGATCTGAATTAAGCGGACACGTATTGAAAACAATACAAATTAATTAAAATAAAAATCATTTTTCAATCATTCATTTATTTGCATAGCTTAAATTGTAGTCAGAAGAGCGGCACGTTAGAGAATTTATTTATACCCGAAAACAAAAATAACAACAATCATCTCAAACAACGGGATGGCAGTAACACAATAATATGAAATGACAGTGACAACAAGAGAAGAAGCGGAAACATTTGAAGGAGTAGTGAGAACGCACCAGGCTGGCCAGGACATTGTTTGGGTTGTATAAACAAACTTCGGCAAAGGCACACACGAAGTTTGGTAGAGCAATAACTAACTGATATGTGGGTGTTGTGCATAGTTTTCCAGTGCTGGTCGAGAAGTTGCCCGGTTTGGGACACCCATACGAATGCATTGTAAATCATGTGAACTGGACTGGAATTCATAAAGTATTCATTAATTGGAAAAGCGCGCTTGCCTGGCTGCTTGCCTGGCTGACCAACAGGCGAGGCAAGGCTTGCAGGTAAAAACCGAAACATTTGTCATGTTTGAAATTCAGTCTCGCTTCGGACGTTCGGGCAGCAGAACCTGTTTCATTGGTACTACAGAAATAAATCAGAGGCACACGACGCGTTTAGGGCTATGGTAACGGAACTGCTTGAAAAAACCGGCGCTATGTAGTAAATAATTTCCCTGTGCGTGTCGTCGACGATAAATATTTACGTGTCTCCCAGAGATACCGACAAAAAAAAAACCAAAAAAAAAGAAAAATAAATTAGCGAAAGCACATACAATAGCAAATAAAATCTGAAAACAAGTATTCGGCATATGAGAAAATTGTACGAGTGCATGTATCCGAAACGCAAGTGGAAAGTTCCATTTGATTGTGTTGCCAACAACTAACTGAACTCCCTTACTCTATGCGTTAAGTGTGTGGAAAAGAGAGGTAAAGCAGCCAAACAGTATTGCGAAAATTCTGCTATACTGGCCACCGAATGGATAATGGGTATTTGTTTAGACACAGGTAAGCAACTCAGCATTTGACCAACCTGCCACAATAAAACAACTGGCTCAACGCAACAGTCAAAGCAACCAGCTTGGAGTTCGAGTTCATTAGGGTTCCATACTAATACAAATATGATGTCCAACTGCTTTCTGAAAAATTTCACTTGTTCTTCTTTAATGAGTGTCCAAGAATATATAAAGAAAGAATATATAGATACGGCATTTTGACTGAAGTATGGTGTAAATATGTAAAGTAGGATTAAAATATCTCCTTTAAAAAAGCAGTAATAAACTGAAAAAAAAACATTTTCTCTGCTTTACTGGTATTTAACTTATACATTTAAATGTATAAATATACCAAAATCATAGGATTGCGAGTAGCTTGGCTATCGATTCCAACTGCTTTTTGAACAATTTCAGTTGCAATATTCTATTAATATGCACAGCTGGCTTTAAATTGGTATTAAAAACATTGTTTATTGAACTAGCGAATAAAATATTTAAACCTAAATACACGTAATCCGATTTCATTGGTCAGATCCAGTTCTCTGAAGTCCTGTTAAAGTTAAACAGGTTTTAAATTTAAGCATACATTTAAAAAATCGACTTATGTACATATGTGTGATTTTCAGAGTGTTCGGTTATCATTTGCTCAACAAGCATTTTATACTTTGTTGAATATCGTTTTCGGTGTTTTTTTATGGTATTTTATATTATATTCTTAGGCTGTGATACTTTGCAAGGATTAACTAATCATAAAAAATTAATTTCCATTAAATATTATGACATATTCGGATTTAGATATGTATTTCATTATATTTACATATTTGAATTTAGAAATGCCTATCAAAAGATGTGTCAATAATTTTATTTCTTTATTTGTTTGAATTTGATACTTTCCTAAAAGTATGCAATGAAAACTCTTTCAAAATTAGTGAAAATAATTGCAAAATTAAAAAAAAATAAATTTTGAGTCACAAGCAGCAATCTGGCCTCTTACACACTCGTTTGGAGAGGAGGTTTAAGTACAAAACGATTTGACAAATTATTTCTAATTCGATAGGACCTTGCGCAAACAGTGTAATTTCCGGGCGCTTGAGCACGGCGCGGCCTCGCTTATTATACAAGCAACAAACGCATATGAAAAAAATCTGGAAAAGTCCAAGAACAATAAAGAAATAAAATCTATGTGTGTTTGGGCTGAAAAGGGACAGCAACAATAACAAAACAACATGTCAATTAAATAAAACTGCAGGAAAATCAATAGAAGTGTCACAGGTACGCAGGAGAGTGGTGTGGTGAGGAGTGTAGAGGAGGGGAGAGCTGAGAGCCAGTACTAATCGCATGGGGCAGCCACTGGAAATACGCAAAAATGTCGGCATGGCTGCCGAGGAGTAGGCAACGCTTTTGCGCAGCTGATTTTCCATGAATGAACATTTTGTGTCCCCATAAGTCTGCTTGTATTGGTGACGCAATGCCCGCAACCCCGCAATTAAATAGTTGTAAAACATGTTTTAATGATGTGTTTGTGGGTTGTTGGTCAGTTAATTTCCTACCCGCAGCAAATTGCTTCCGCTCGGTGTGCTAATGCCATTTGGCACGTAAGTGGGCGGATCACCAAGTTGCCAGCACATCCGGTTTCCGGTTCTGCTAATGCGCTGCTCTCAACTGTTGCTTTGTGGCGCTTTAGACTTTAGGAATTGAGACGAGGTGCTGTAAATTCGAATGTGTATTTTTAGATGCCAGCGCGGCACAAGATACCGGCGAACCAGGCAACGATTGGAATCATACACGGAATCAAAATGGCCCAAATGCCATCCCTGGCAGCGTTATGGCACTGAACGGGAATGGAAGACTTGGCTCGGCCAATATCGGCGCTATCGATATGCAAAACGCTGGAAAAATCAAATTCGATCCGCCCAAGGTGCCAGTGATATTTGTTTTAGGCGGCCCAGGTAGTGGCAAGGTCACCCATTGCGATACCTTCATGCAGGATCGACGAGGCGTCACGCACATCAATATGATGGATCTGCTGCAGCAATATGCAATGGGGAATGGTAAGTTTTGCAGTTAACAAATTTGGCACGATCAACTTACCAAATATATATATATTACCGGTAAAGGTAATAGTAAGTTGGCAATGATTTACTCATTTACCCATAAGCTCCATATATTTTAATTTTAACATTTTGAGCCACAAAAACAACATGCAAGAGTTTAAGATTATCCTTATACTTTTGGCGCCAAGGGTAACTCACCTTATTATTCAGAAAGCATACTCCTTCAAGAGAATATTGTATCTTTCTAAAACTCAATGTTTTGCATTTCTTAATTCAAGGCTACATTTTAAAACAATTTCCAGAGTATTTTTTATATTATTTAAGGTTAGTAAGTTTTAATTTCTTTTAAAAAAGAAAAACATTTCTAATTTGAAGAAACTTTCTTTGGCTAGTATCACTAAAACCAAAAAACCCTCTTTTCTTTCATTTTAGTGCGATTTGATTAAAAGCAGTGCGATTTTTTTTCTGATTTCGCAAGTCTTTCTTTAATCAGTTGAATATTTATTTTGTGCATCTGCTTTAATCATATTTGGTTTATTTTGAATAACATCGAGCTTTTGCTTCAACATTTCAGATATGCAAGACTTTTCGCAACTATCGTCGAAAACAGTCACCGAGGTGTTGATGTTGGAAATGAAAATGGCTCCAGCTGCCAAAGCATACCTTATATCAGGATATCCACGCTCCATGCGCGACGTTGTCGAGTATTCGGAGAAGGTAATTCATAATTTGATACAATCACTTTTAGAAATAACATCAAACATGCATTCATATTATTTATGTTGAAACAATTCGTTAGTTTCATTCATTTGTCTTATTTGTCTTATTTGTCCAGCAAACTACTGTTTAACCATTTTCACTAATTAGCTGTCAAATGGGTCAGCATTTATTTATTTAAGCCTAATTCCTTTGAATTTCCAGTCGAGTACATAAGAATGATCTATACTTGTGCACATACAACTGTTTGTATGTCTATGTGCTAATTGACTGAAGTGGCCTCCAGGGGCACGTTGGGCCTTATATAATGCAGAAGGAGAGCTTAGCTACTGCCTAGCGTCAGTAAAAAAGGGACAGATATAGTTGAAAAAGCTGCACGCTGTTAGGAAAAATAAATATATATTTAAGTATGGTTGTAGTATTTGCTAATCTGCCTCTACATCTGTGTACTAATTGTTTTAATAGCTAGCAATTAAATGTAGCTTTGGCTGGTTGCCTGAATATGTTTTGCATTTTAAACTTTTATCGATTAGCTTTTAAAGTTTGTTGTATTTTTATTTTTCATTTGGTTAGAAATATAGAAGAAAAAAAATTCGTTTCTATGTAAACTAAGTGTTATAGAAGTGAGATCTGTATAGTATTGCTTATTAAATGTAGCTTTTTTTTCTTGCTTAGGCGAAATCGATTTTTTTCCAAAATTTAGTATATATTTGTTTTTATCAATGACTCGCCGAAGATAACATATGCTTGCACACATCAACAATTACAAATTAAAAATGAATTGAAATTGGAAAAATCCAAGAACATATTTTTTTGATGATATAGTTGAACTCAGCTCCGCATTGATGCGCCGCATTTTGTTGTGGGAGCAGTTTTCGCATGTAATCCAAATAGTTAAACAACTGCTGGTTTTAGTCCGTGTCGGACAATGCCTAGCAAATAAGCGTGAAGTGAAGTCAAGTGGGTCAGCTGCTTCAATATTTGAGATTCAATTGAAAACAAATAATGTTGCAACATTGTTATGCACTGCTGTCCGCTGCTCCATATAAAAGCCACTGAAATTGCAGAGCCAAAGGCATCTTGGCAACTCAGCTAAAACGATGCAGTCGATCAAGGGAGTTTTACTTTTGCTAACACTGAGTTTGTGTGCGAGTGGTATTTGGAGCAAGTCAAGCGCCAAAATCTTTGACAAAGTATGGGAAGATCTGGGAGATAAAGGCAATGATATCCTCGATGGCCTGAGAGCTGCTGGAGAGGACGGCGCGAAGACAGGAAGCGAATTACTTAGCAATTTGCAGGACATCAAAGGCAATTTTTTGGATGATTTGACCCAATTGGGGCAGGACATGTCCATTGCCATTACGAAGGCCGTAGTTGCAGGACTCGCTGACTTGTCGCAAACCCTTTCGGATAATATTTCAGCTCTTAAGGCTAAGGTGGAAGCAGAACGGAGCATCATTAGGAGAAGGGCCCTTAAAAGAGGGTTAGCAGCACTTGTGAAACTTGTCTCAGTGACCAATGAACTGCAATCCATATACGCCGATATACACGAGAAGCTGGCAGAGAAGATTAACAGCCAACTAAATGATTTTCTTCAAGATTTTCAGAACTGGACTGAGGAGCAACTGAACCGTGTGGATAACGAAACCAACGGAGTTGGCCTCCCGGAGGCGACGAATTTGGTTGAGGCACTAATCAAACAATTCATGGAGAATTTGGCACAAACCCTCGAGGAGCTCGAGTTCAAAAAGAGCCTGGTTGAGCAGGAGTTAAACGATAAAATCGATGAATATACAGGTTATGTCAAGGCTCTAATTGACACCGTGAACTCTTCCAAAATCTTGGACAACATTGAGTGGGAAAATCGTATTGATGAATTGGTGGAGAATTTACGCGATGCTCAAGATGAACTACAGAGTCTGATTGAGAAGGGCCAAAAGCTGCTCACCGAAGGTATTTTTGCCTGCGATTCGTTGGACGCCCTTGTAAGTCAGCTGGGCAACGATGTTCTCGAACTCGAAAAGTCTCTGAACGAAATCATTGATAAAGCTGTGCAATCGACAAAGGAGGGAGGATGTTAGCCATCCATCAGTCGCGGTAGGCGACTTAATTAGATTCATGATATTATTATGATAACATAATAACTATCTTGATAAATAACAAAAAGGATTTCATACAATAAATCATCTATCAACTGATTGTTTCCGGCCGATTCTAATTTATTTACTGCTGCAACAAAAAGGTGCATAAGTTCCAAGTTTCAGCAGAGATAGGTTTTCACAATTGATACACTAGCCTAAATAGATTATTAAAAGGCAAAGTCGCAAATGTTGGCTGCATATATGTTTAGTCATGTTTTGTTCTAGATATTAAGAGCATCGTCAGTCAGTCGCAATGTACACAAGGCAGTGTTCAGCTGTTTAGTAAATTTCCATTGTTTTTATTATTGCAGTTCTAGCAACTGACTAAATGTTTATTGTCCGTTGGTATTTGAATACAAATATTGCCTGTTGCACTTATAGTTATTGTTAAATAACTACAACTTCTCATATCTATCTATTGGTTCTTGCCTCATAACTCTGCCTGACAATTCTTATACGCTAGCTTTAAAACTCATCCATATAAAGATTGTGTCATAATTTCATATATGTTTGTATTATTCGAGATAACTTCAAAACTGGAGCACTTTACTTAGAAGAAAAATCGCTCTGAATTTTACACAAGTTTTACTCACATTAATATTTAGAATTTTTTTTTTCTTATTTATTATATCTTTTTAAAAATCAGGGATTTGTTTTTCTTGATTCAAACTTAGAAAAATATATCTAATTTTCGGGAAGTTTCTGTTTTCATATAAGTATAAAGATAGTTTTTTTTTATAGTTTTTTTGTATATCTAAAAATTATTTCTAAAGAAAAATGAATAACTTTCTAGTATTCAGGTTGACTTTACGTAAGGTCGATTTTTTCGGTGTACCCTTTGCATATAAGCTAACAAAAATACGGCCAGACAGACACGCAAATTTTTTATACTCTTGCTGATAAATCAAACACCGCAATTATTAAACTTCATTTTTAAAACTTGGTCGTATTTTCCAGATTCAAGTCGTTAATGGTGTTATCTTAATATCCTGGCGTCAATCGGTGCTACAGAAACAAATTGACTATGGCGCTAAATTAGGTCATGTTGTACTCTCCTTAGCCAAAATGGAATTAGAAAATTTCTTCAAAAATGTGATGCCGGTCGCTGATTATTTTGATCAAAGCGACATGCTGTTGGCCGTAAGTAACTCCAAACGTTAATTAAAAGATATAAAATCAATTTCATTATCGTGATTTTGTGTTTTAGTTGAAGTGCTACAACTATTTTTAGCTTTTCTATTTAAAATGATAAAGAGTTGTGCATGAGCGGAAGGAAGCATTTCTGATAACATAAAGTATAATTTTTCTTAATACGAAAATGCTCATATAATTAAGTAAAAAAGTTTAATAACAAATGTTTTTTATTTACTCAATTTTTGAATATATATTGCAGGTGAATGGTGAGCGTGCTCCCACAGAGGTGTATAAAGACTTTCGCACCGCTGTGCTAGACATATTGAGCACGCTCGAGAATCAAGAAGCCATTCTGAATGGAGTAACAGGTATGGGCAGAGGGATACATGATATACCCGGCAGTATAGTTAGCGTTGACACCGCACCTAGTCAAGCCCAAGCGCCTCACATTACAGACCAAGTCGCCGCACCTGCGGCAAGTGGGCCCAATTTCACAAGCGCTGTGATAACTCATGTGACCGCCAACGCAGCTGCCACAGCTACAGGAGTGCTGAGAACCGGCCGCTCAAGTGCGGACGATGACAGCGGTGTGGTTGTCACACAGCAGCCCAAGTTCACCAATGCCAGCCAGAGCACGGACGGCAACGACGAACCGCAGCAGAGTATTCCGCCCATCATTTGGGTGATTGGCGGACCGGGCAGCAACAAGGCCACCCTCTGCTTGAAGGCGGTTGGCCTCAATCCCGGCTGGTCACACATCAGGTAGGCATTAACTGAACCTGGTTGATCCCTGTTGCTAAAGTGTCTTTTATGCAGCGTTGGGCGTCTGTTGCGCAATATTACGGACGCGGCGCCACGTGCGAATACCGAGAGCTATGCCGTCAAGGAAGCTCTTGCTGCCGGCGATATGGCACCAGAGAAGTCGCTGAATCAACTGCTGGACAACAACATTCGTCAACTGCGCGACAAGACTGGCATCATCATCGATGGCTATCCACGTAATTTGCAACAGGTCAAATACTTTGAGAACAAGGTACGACAATGAATTGACGTAATAAATAGGAATCTATATAAATACATATATAAGTGGTCATCCTTCTAAGTTAGGTTGGGTTAGTTCAGACGGGTTTTGGCTAATAAAGCCAACTCGCTTACGCAGGAATAGGCTCGTTACGTTTTCCTGACTCTGGCTGGAATCAACTGGATCGGAAGTGGATTCAGTTATTAATAATTTCGCAATTAGGTTAATGAGATAGGTCGGCTTGAAAGG
This sequence comes from Drosophila atroscutellata, assembly GCA_035041605.1. Lineage (NCBI taxonomy): Eukaryota > Metazoa > Arthropoda > Insecta > Diptera > Drosophilidae > Drosophila > Drosophila atroscutellata. The sequence continues at coordinate 1,204,855 of JAWNLA010000137.1, read as the reverse complement.
GCTGTTTAATCTATAGTTGGCAAGTGCCAGCTAGGAGCCGAGGAGAGCTCTGTAGATTTCTTTAATTACTTCAGCAGCTTTCGCAACTAAGATTGTCCAGGGATGAAACACACTTCAGCCAAGTTTGGCTTATTGGACTATCGCTTGGACTGCAACTCCTTCTGCTCTCACTTGTGAAGCTCCACATCACTAAAATTAAAGCAGATCCTTGTTTCAGCTCATGTAGAATACGATTATATTTTTGATTTATTACTTATGCTTAAAGTGTTTTTTAAATTTTAGTTTAGTTTTTGGTCCAATTACATTTTTCTCATTTTTCTCACTGTAGTACAAACAACGTCCGCCCACCATTCTGCTGGACTGCTCCAAATTGCAGCTGGGTCGCGGACGCATCGACGATACGGTCTCCTCGTTTCGGCGTCGCCTGGAGATATTCCGTGAGCAGACGCTGCCGATGCTCAAGATCATGGATAGCAGCAATCGATTGCAGATTGTAAGTGACTCATGCGACTCACGCACACCCAATGGTCAGCTAATTGGGAATTTACTCTGCTTCAAGGTCGATGGCGATACGGACAGTCCGTCCGTGCAGCGTGAGTTCGAGCGTTTGATACGCAATCACATTCAACAGCTGACGAACAAGGTGGAGAGCGAGGATGCGGGTGAGGCGCTGATGCGCAACGAGCAAACCGATGCCATACTGCACGACCTGGAGACGAATGTGCCGGGTGCGGTGCCCACGATCAGTCATCACGTGAGCATGATGAATGGACACCTCAAGAACCGGGGCAGCGCTCAAGTTGCCGCGAAAAGACCCACCCAGATAATGAATGGCCATGTGGGAGCACGACCTGATACAGGCCCAGTAGCTCCGCTCGCTCAGCATGTCGATTTTCGGCATATGCTCGAGGAGGCCGAACGCTATCCGGTGGACTCGTACATGTAGAATTATCTACACGAGCTCAGACCTTATTTTAAATGAAAAAAGATATGGAAACAAACTGATTTGTATTAGTTTAAGTTCGATTGTTAATGTTGATTCGTTGGTATTTAAATCTTATAGCTTTAAGGCCACTTAGCTGGTGAATTTTGATAAAGTAGTATTTAAAAAACCAAAAAGGATGGCTCATTAGAATTTAGACATATTTTCATTGAATTCAAATCTATTTAAGATTAGTGAGAAACATTAAAGTAAAGGCTTCAATACAATTGAAGGTAGTGTTAGGAAATTGCAACAAGCATAAATTGCATGCAGAAACCAATTTAGTGTTAAGTTTGGAAATACACTTTAATAAAAATCTAAAAGAAAAAAATGCAATAAATTCAAGTAATTTTCTAATTGTGTTTGGAAAACTATAATGTTAACTAACACACAATTACGTAACTACATGTTTCGAAAAATGGTTTTTTGATTCATTTGATTCAATGAATTATTGAAAGATTTCAATCAACTTTTATTGATAGACAAAATATTGTTATTGGAAATTTAAGATGAAGGCAGGGTGCTTAATTTAATATTCTTCCAATCCTCCATAAATGCACTTAACGCCCCTTTGGGATAGCAGGAGCAGAATTTCTTCGCAATCTTATTGTTCACACACTGTGAACCATTTTCATAGGTATTCAGGCGACTTATGTCGGGCACAAACAGGTTCTCAATAGTCTTCAAGTCGCGATTGAAGCGCAATGTGGTCTGTAATTTAGCTCCGGCGGGATGGGTGCGGAAACGCAACCGATAGGTGGCAATGCTTCCATAAATTGTCCCCTTGCCATTCTGCTCGAAGAGCACCTTTTTCTCGGCATATTCCATATCCTGGAGGAAAATGCGTTGACAAAATTTATTGAAACCATTTAGAATCATCCACCGATTGATGTGATAAACAATTTGCTTGCCCAGCAAATATATATTCCCATCCAGGGCTTGTTTAATGAACTCGTTGCACGTGCACCAATGCTCCCCGATGCATGCATCTTGGCAGCTGCGCTCCTCTGGCAAAGGATGGAGCAACGACTGGCTACCGGGGCATGTGGCCATAAGGGGCAGTTCCTCTGGCGTTGAGGCATTCAGACGCAGAATATGCCTTAACGTATTATGCAAATCATAATTGGAGCACAGACGATTGCGATTTAGTTGCAAGGCCTCAGCATACTTTGGATACGTGTCGCGGAACCAGGGCGGCAGGTACACATGCAGCATGGGCAAACGCTCCTCTAAGAAGCTGTCGGACAATTCTGAAAGATCACCAAAGCGCGCACCATGATCGCTCATAAGTATCACAATGGATCTCTCGAACAATCTGTGTCGCTCCAATAGCCGCAAATAATCCACAAATTTTGCATCCAGGCTCGACGCACCAAAGTAATAGTCATGTGTGAATGTGCAGCTCCAAAAGAGGGCAAATGTCGGCTGATCCAGTTCCTCCACGAATCGAGCTGTAAACTGCACACAAAAGTCATAAACATAGGCCATGCTCAGCCGGCGTCCAATGCAGTAATCATAGCCGAATCTCTTATAGGTGCGCAGAACGCGACTTATTCCCAGCAGAAGGGGACGAAGATAATAATTGACTGGCTTATGCTTGAATCCGGGCAAATCCATTACAAATATACCCTCGCCCAATATGTCCTCTCCCAAGGCTGTGGTATAGCCAGCTCTAGCGTAATCTGTCCAAATCCAAGGCAGTTTATCCAAGCAGCCATGCGAGTGGATTTCACAAATATTGTTCAATTGACTGGCCGTGTGGCCAGTGAGGATGGGCAGCAGATTGGGCACAGTGTTGTCCGCCACCTTATTGTATCCCTCCATTTCAAACCAGCCGGATTTTCTTACAAAATTCGTCGTCATGGGCATTGTCCGCTGGAAATTCATGCGCGACATGCTGTCCAGTCCGAAGATTAAAACGCTGGGTTGACGCTGGAGCGGATCGCCTTCTATGCGGGACTCTTTGTTATACACTTGCACCAGGGAGAACGCATCCTGTTGCACAATCGCTGAAATATTGTGTGCATCATGGCATTCCACAATAATTCCGCTCAAATTCTGTGATAGCGTGCACTTGTCTCGAAAGTTGATTGGAGGATGTATGCTAAGTAATAAGGAAAGGAAAACGGTTTGATAAAGTGTAAAGCTTGAGAGGATTGCCGACTTACTCGCTGTGACGATCAGCGTCCTCATTGGTGCCTCGGGTTACCGCACGATAGGTGCATTTGAATTGGCTCACGTGAGGCTTTAGCTTGGACAGGATCTTCTCGTTGACGTGCAGTTTGTAGTGCTTTGTGTGCTGATCGTAGCTCAGCTGAAAGGTGTCCGACTCATTGGTGCAGAGCTTCAGCTTTGCTGGGTGGTAGATTTGCAATGCCTCGCGAGAGAAGGGATCGGCGTAGGGCATTCTGCATTTCTTACTATTCACAAAATAGCGCGATGGTTTCGCGGTGGTTTCAGATTCATCCTTAAATAGTAAATCGGCAACTATATGCTCATCTGCTATTTCCATCTCAGCTGACTCCATTTCGGCGAATCGATCCACGATTTTGAGGCTGTCCTTGTGCACCAGATCACGAAGCCGCGCCTTTCGTAAATGGAAATTTGTCTTCAACCAATTCAGTGTCGTCTGTATTGATACAGGTGCAACTTTCCTTAAGCCTTTCTCTTGCTGATTACCATTGCCACTTAACCAAATGAATGTCAACAGCAACCCAAAGAATACAAACATATATTTGCATATCAGCATCATCGACCTGCGTCGAGGCATGTTCGTAGTTCTCAGTTAAATCAGAAAGTGTCTGGTTTATTTGACCATAGTTTGCAATATTGCTGAGACCCAAATATAAATGTATTATGTAAAAATAAATGACTTATTGGCTTTTTTGTGGTGATGCTGATATTGTGAGAAAATTTCCTAGTTTCTTAAACATTCTAAAATGCTGAATACATTTATTTGTTTGTATAAAGTATATATGTCAGAATCGGCCAAATAGGGGCACTATATCATGTGACTTTCATTGTGAGATTCGTTTGACTAAAAATGTGTAAAAAAGGTATAATAATAAATATACATAATTATATATAAGTATATAATTTTGTGCACATGTATGTAACAGAGAGAAGGAAGCAACTCCAACATCATGAAGTATACATATATATATATATATATATATATATCCTACCGGCTGCGCCAATTATGTACTGAGAAATCCTACCAATTGAAAGTCCGACAACGGTTTTAAGGAAAAGTTTCTTTCTTTCTTTATTTTAAAATCACGTCTTGTGCGCTGCTGTTGTGGTTGCAGTGAGTGTGGACATGAGAGATCTGCGTGATCTGGATATGTCACTATGTATATATATTTTCTTGATCAGGATCAACAGCCAAGTCGATCTTTTATTCTTTCGTATAGAAGTAGAATTTATTTATATTGTAGTGGAGTTCACTCGACTACATCATTCTTACTGGATTTATTATTGTTTTTATGGTATGTTGAAGGCCTATTCCAAATTACTGTGAAATATTTGACTGACTTAAATAATAATTAGTAGGCTTCTAATAAAATGTGGCTTGAACTTTTAATCTACAAGAATGTTTTCTGGTCTTATTTGGTGAAATGAAAAAGTAGTTCTTATCCCCCTTTTGATGATACTCGGTTTTATATATTTCAACCCCATAACGAATGTTCAGATTGAGAAAAATGCAAGACCGACTCCAAATTATTCAAGTATACTCGATGTGGAAAAGACGAGGAGTCACATGGTAAATAAAATCTTAAAAACAAAGATTTCTGCGTCTTTGCACAGAAATGCAAGATTCCCCGTGTTGATCCCTTTTCTTCAGACGTGCAGATATTTTTGAAGTCTCCCAAAGACAAGCAATGTAAAGATCAGCCAGACTTGTTCACAGTTCAATATAATCAGGACAAGAAGAAATACATTGTATTCTTTCAACCGTCTCTGGCCACAAAACAATTACAAAACATTTCTGACTACGACTGTTTCTATTACGAGATAGTTCGTTTACGGAATAACTCTCTTACCTGGTAGGCCAATCGGGATTGAAAGAACATTGAATAATTCTCCATATACCTACTCCAATTTAGGAATAGAAAACCGATCCATTTTCAGCTGTCTTGGAACGTGCCTCGTCACATTCAAGGTGTTATAGTGGAATGTGTTGAGCTACGCAATAAATCGAGTGTCATTCAGCGGGAAGCATTCGCCTTTGTCCAGTATCCTTCAGGTCGGAGTGAGAAGAGCGATGTGGTACGCAGTCGAACTCATCCAAGTGTTTTAATGCTGGGCATTGGCTCAATGTCTCGGATGAACTTCCAGAGGACAATGCCTCTCACAGCACAATTTGTGCGCCAGCTGGGATAGTTCGAGATGCTTGGCTATACCAAAAGTAGCGAGAGCACTTTCTGCAATCTCTTCATTCTTTTGACGGGCTCAACATGGCCACAAACTTGTGATGTGAAGAAACCAGGTTGTCTGGATGCAATCACCTATCTTTGGAATCACTTTCATAACGCCGGCTATCTGACTGCGTACGCCGAGGACACTTCCAGCTTTGGTTTCATTCGACAGCCAGTGGATTACTATCTACATCCTATTGTGGGTGTAATCGAGCAGGTTATGAGTAGAGTAAACTACTGGCAAATTTCCGTGTTTGACTATTGCCTCCAACTGGTGCAGCGCTTTGTTAAAGAGGTGCCAAAGCCAGTTTTCGGTATGTTCTGGTCAAATAGTTTAAGTCACGATGACTTTAGGGGAGCGGCGGGTGTGGATAAGGAATTTGTGAACTACCTCGAGCAATACAAGCAGCTTGGATTATTCGAAAGAGCAGTTGTCATATTGTTCAGCGACGAGGGACAGCTACCGGGCCATCTAATGGAGTTGCCATCAAGTTTCTTGGAAGAGCGAATGCCCATTCTGCACATTTACTTGCCACCGTGGTATCGAGAGCAGCATCCAGAGGTGGTGGAAGCGTTTGAAGTGAATCGTCGTCGCCTCAGCTCCACCATAGACCTGCACTTGACCATTAAGCACTGTCTGCCGCAGATGCGTCCTCGCATGTTCTTTCAGTCGCAGTGCTGGCACTGCCAATCATTGCTTCAAGCGCTGTCCGACAACAGGAGCTGCATAGACGCAAATATCTCGAAACACCTGTGCACCTGTGAGCCACATACCCACGTGCCAAAAAGCGATGTTATGCAAAACATGGCCAAGTTGGTTGTCTTCCGCATTAACAAATATCTGGAAAGGAGTTCTTATCGGCGGCAGTGCCATCGCTTGAAGTTCGCCAAATTATTGAGAGCCGAACGTATGCAGAATTTTGAGGATGGCCTTGAGGTGCCGCCATCTGACGGAGTTTACTCCTATCTGCTCACGTTCACCACCTATCCAAAGGCAGTGTTTCGGTCCACAGTTTTGTCCAACAAGGAAGCCAACGTTGTGAAAGTACACAAGGAATTCGTAGAACGCTTGAATTCCCATTTAAATGACTCGTTCTGCATTGAAAGTCAACCAGACAAGAAGTTCTGCTTTTGTAAGCCAGAGACGTAAATCATATTGCGAGCATATATCTATTATAAGGCATACAAATATTATGCACGAGCATGCATATAATAAAAAGAGAATTTTTTAAGAACTTCATCTTTGGATATTTGAAAAATGGGAAAACATTGAATAATTAATTTTCTGGAATTCTAATTTGCATGCTTCTATTTAGATCACTTCAAAATAGAATCCAATCCAAGCAATATTCGAGACGATTCTCAGTTGGAATTATGTGCATTGAATATGAATGTTATCATAAAATTGTCAAGAATTTTTGTCTTCTGAGATTCTCTTCAAAATAAAAATATTTTATAAAAAATATATATTATCAAATATCTTGTTCCATTGTGATATAAATAGGATAGAAAATATATATACATATATATTTGTATATATATATTTATATATATTATTAATATTATTAGGAGGCAATTTTCTGAATATATGGATAATTCAATAGGCATTTTTCTTAAACAATAGCAAGATTATTTGCTAGTTGAGGATTTCTATATCTGCCCTATATATTTCCTAAACGAAATTAGGGTTTCACGTCACTTATACATATACAATATAGTTTAGTAATTTTATTATTAATACAAGTCGAATCGTCCTCATAGGAATTTGTGCGACTCATGCTCTCCACATTCACCTCCACAGCATCGGTAATGTTGTTAAACCCGACTATGGCCTCAAAATCCGCAATATTCTGTTGCACCATAAACTTGGTGCGATAGGCAGCCACCTCCAGTTGCGGCACATTTCCTTCCCAGCTAACATCCTCATTAGATCTAATTTCCGTTCTGTGTAGCTTAAACTCAGATCGCTGCACACTTGGATGAGATCCTTCTGCACAAAATAAGTCGAGATTATTGACACGCCGGAAGGGGTTGCAGGTGCACTAGTGGTTTGCGATGCCCGCCTCGGGACAGGCGCTGTTCTCGGCGAATGGATAGAACAGGGAGTGACAGGTCCATCTAGTATGCCGCCAATTTCTATTATGTGCTTCATCGTATTGTGCAGATCACAGTTGGAGCTGAGGCGATGCTGATTCATGGCAAGGGCGGCAACATAATGCCGATACTGTTTACGAAACCTGGGTGGCAAATAAATAAACATCATGGACAGTCGCTCCTCCAAATAGCCCTCAGGTAAATTTAGTAAGCTGCCATAGCGTACACCATGATCGGCAGAAAATATCATAATGGTGTACTCCAGGGAGCCATCCTTTCCGTAGGCTCACAAATCACCGGGGGTCGCTCCTTCACATAGCGCTGCATAAACTGTCTGCAATAATCGGGGATATAACTATTGGCCAAGCGGCGCCCACAGAAATAAATCACCCGGCAATCAGGACCATTATAATTATCCGCCTCGCATTCGAGTGGTGGTTTCTTGGTAAAGCCAGGCTTCAGATAACTCAACGTATTCGATCCATTAGTATCTTCCGAATAAGCATTCAAGTAGCTGGCGTTACGAAAGTACTTCCATATCATGAGTATCTTATCAAGACAACCCTCGTTATAAGTATCGCAGACATGCTCCTTGGCCTTCTCCGGCGAATATCCAATCAGGATGGCCAATATATTGGGAAACGAATTATCTCCCACCTGTAAGCCAAACAATTAAACCTCATCTAAGTTAAGAAAATTGGGTATTCGACCTTATGATAACCCTGGATTGCATACCAGCCGGGTTTGGTAAGATACTTAGACACCAATGGCATTGTGCAATGCAGATTTATTCTGGACAGCGTATCGATAGCAGACATTATAACATTAGATTTACGCGGCTGAGGTGTGCTCGACCTATGCGGTTAACTTGTGTTTCCATTCGGTTGATACTGAATGAATATATAGGCATAATTTTGCAGCGTCGGAGCTGGTATCTCAGCGGTTTCGCAATGCCGCATCAGCCCCACAACCTATAGCGGCATCACAGTCTTGTGGGAAATATTTAATATTTTAATAAATATTTACGGAAAATCGATCTAATTGTCAAAAGTAATTGATTGGTTGCTCGAGAATTGAAATGTTATCATTGGGGTACATTTCACATTTTGAAAGGTCAACTGACTGACTTGATATATTTATGGTTCTGTTCCTTAGATCAGTTCCGTAGCTGTCAAACCAACTTATATATTTATGGTTCTGTTTCTTAGATCAGTTCCGTAGCTGTCAAACTAACTTATGCGTAAGATTTTCATTTCCATTTGGATTTGTTAGTTTTTCAATCAATAACCATGCTTTTCAGTGTTTTCCATGGTGGATCTTACGATAGAAACAATAATGTTCCTGCTCACTGGAGTTGAACAGTTTTTCAGCCACTTCCTCATTTATATGGAGCACATAACGTTGCAGACTAGCATCGTAGAGTACCGAGACAAGTCCGCTTTCATTTGAGCAGGGTATAAAGGTGCACGGCGAGTAGATCTTCAAGACCTCCGTTGAGCAGGGGTTCACTTAGGGTATCCTGCACTCTGAGGTGTGCACGAAAGCTTCTGTACGCATTGTGGCATCGCGCTCTATTCTTAATACAACCACAAAAATCAATCAAACCATAAACAATTGAAACAAGTGCCTGATGGCAACAGTGTGTTTTAAACGCGATCACTAACCGTACTCAACTAACGAAAACCAATTGCCAAGCCAAAGGGTCAATAATTTTAGCAAATGTTTATTTTATTACAATACAAAAATGTTATCGAATTCCTAAGTACCAATATCCGTTGTACTCGAAACAAGTTCAATTGCGCTAATTATGCCACCCAAAAGAAGTTTAAGCTTGCCTACTTCGCAGGCATAGTTGAAGAATTACTGGAATGGTATTTATTTCAATTTATTATTATATTTTATTGTGCCAACATTTTTAACAATATTATTAAAAGAAATATTAAGTCGAACTATCATATAATTTTTAATTATATGTTATTAAAATTATTATATAACAAATTCTTTTCTGATTTTATCGTCTTCAACTTTTGCAAGCAGAATTATATATGGATTGGTATAATGTTCCAAGTATTGAAGCTACACTGGGTCACAGTTCAAAGAAAGCAGTGTCAAAGAAAAAAAATAATTGCCTGCCTTAAGCTAATTATTTATTATTTTTCAAAAATTCCAAAGACCGATGGTAGGTACATATGTATGTTAACCACCAAAACTAATAAATGGCGCTAATAAACTGAGGTTTCCCCTCCTGCTAGGTAGGATTATGTAAAAAAAAGGAGCCTATTTTTAGGGAAAATTTTATGTGGACCAAATAAAATAAGTTTGACTTTACACCAAACAGCAATCATTTCGAATTTACAACTCGACTCGGTTTCTCGTAAACAATTACTGAGCTCCATATCTAGCTCCATTGTGATGATCAGTTCTATCAAAATTGTTAGTTAAAACTGCGGCTTGTGTAAAGCGATGCAACAGTAGACGAAATAAAAGTAGGCTTCTACCCTGAACACGTAAAAAATGGATAAAAGTATAAGTATTCTTCGTCAGGATGAACACCTGAGTGGATCTAGCTGTGTCCCTCGATTTGTCAGTCTGCCCTTCTGTCAGTCTGTATGAAAAAACGAATTACCTAGAAAGAGAGAGAGAGAGATAGATAGAGAGAGATAGACAGAGAGAGAGAGAGAGAGAGAGAGATATAGAGAGAGAGAGATAAGAGCTAGAGATAAGAGCTAGAGACGCACACATCAAGATTATTATATCTGGAGCTCCGATAGAAACTAAGGCCACAATCTTAAATGCAATTATATTTGACAACTGTATACATTAGAATGAGATCGGATAAGAAACACCATGTTATAGTGCACTACGCATTTTGATATTCTACATTGATTACTATTAGTAATTAAGTGGAAACAACAGACAAATTTAAATGGCAAGTTGTTAACCACTCATCGCCAGAGAAATCTGCATATTCTTAGCTAAAAGTAAGACGATCGCAATATTCTAGATTCCATCTGTATCAGAGGTATATATATACATATATTATACTCAATTTTATTTTGTATTTATAACAAACACATACATATGTATATATTGATATATATTCAAATTGTTATTAGTTTTATATGTATAAACACATAAAAATGCTTGCTCTATTTACAAATTATATTTTATGACCTAATAACGCTCTCGCAAAGGAAAAGCTAGACAGAAACGCGGAAATTGGCACCAGGCCATATTGAGCTGCTAATTCATTTGATGGTTTCTAACGGACTCCAATCAGATTGACTACGAGAAAAGGATGCAGTGCGGAAATACATTCGAAACGATCGAAATATGTGGACCCCACAATAATTGAAAATAATTTGTGGTTCCGTAAATTGTCTTGGGTGGAGATCAAATTCTTAGAAATTGAACTTTTCTTTTATTAATAAGACAGCACTTGCCGATTTTATCGATTTCCTAGCACCCTCGTTGACGTAGCACTCCAGTTACACTTAATCTGACGCGGACTCGTATTTGTTCCACGCTTCAAGTCTCTATCTCTAAGAGACGGACAGGCAGCATGACAGCGGATATTGCACAAATACAATAGCTTGGATATCAGAGTATAAAGATAACTTTGGCATCAGAGTATATATATATATATATATATATATATATATATATATCTATATACATCTATCTGAGTATAAAAATAAATTTATAATCTGTTCACATCAACTACAAATATATCTAAACATCAAATATTCCTCCAAAAGTTGCTGTCCCATTATAAATTAATTAGTTGTACACAAGATTTATAAACTACAAGATAAGGACAAGATATGGCTATATAAATCTTGCATTTATGTCACCACAACAAATATTGGACGTATGTCGTAAACTGACGCCATTCTCATACTGATGTGATTGTTATGTTGATAATGAGTTGCGAGATATAAAATACTTCTTAATTTTTTGATGTAATACATATGAATTTATGAATTTATGAAACTCTACAAATGGTGTATCAAAATCAGGGAGAAATAGACCAATTCAACAAATAAATGGCACATTAAACTATGAACAACTCAACTTGACCGAAATCCAATGGAAAATCACTTCTATTCGAAAATATTTATATAAATAATAAATAATAAATAACATGTGATGTACTTTTAGAAATATGCCTTATTGTATATCTTCTTCTGCATCAGCTACAACTATATCCATAAATATATATGTTGGCCTAAGTGCTTGGCTGTCCGTTTAATATGTGTAATGTGTCCAATGCCACAAAACAAATACAAATATGTTGGATTTTTCTTGACACTGCTCGGGGCACATTGATATCAAATTTCCAATTACCACAATGGATGCAGCTACGCTACAATCCAAGTGTGTTGGGGTCTGATGGGCTGATAATTAGCTTTGACTTTTTATCAGTGGGCATATGCGAGTGTTGTGTTCTTAATATATATTTTATAGGTTTGCTTACAAATTCTCCATATTAATCTATGAGAATTACCAGACCATTTATCAGCAATATTAACCCCAATGCGAATCTGTAAGTCATCACGGAGATAACTGACAGACAACTCACATTGTTCTCGCTTCCCAGACGATACCTCAGTCTGTTTGGATTGGGTCAACACGGGAAAATCATGCAGATTACGAGTAGAAAGACATTATACTCACTTAGAGATTCTGGCGTTAGTTAGCTGCGAAATTTCACGAGTGTCGGTTCGTTGTTACTTATCAAACCGCAGAGTTTTTTCAAGTTTTTCTTAAATTGAGTCCTTATACAACATGGCTGCCAAATCCTTTATGAAACGCAGCACTAACATAAGTGCTGGTCAATTGCATTATTATCACACGGATTTTTACTACTCGATGCCTGATTTGAATAGTGAGTCTTAAAAAGTGTTTATCTTAATAAAGTACTTTGCAGGTCAGTGCTAAGACCTTGATAACGAAACCAACTCATTTTATTATCTTCATAATTAGCACCTTTATTTTAATTATCTGCTTAGCAAAGTGTTGTTTTGGTTTTCTCAAATCAAAATAAACTAGTCGAATCTCGCAAAACAGTCTTTTAATTAGTCCTTAGCCCTTACGGCAGAATAAACTTACTTCATTTTAAGTATAATAAAAAAAACTTAATTTTATTTTGTATTCTAATTTTTAATAATTTGTATTAGTCAGCACACGTACATCCGTGACTTTAAACCAATTTCCATTATCAAAATTTCTATAATCTAGGCAAGTTCGGAAGGGAAATCTTTAAATTCATATTTACTCAATGCACATCATGTAGTATTTATATGGGCAAGGGAGCACTCCGTTTTTGGGAAAGATGTGGACCGAATATTAAACTCAAATTTTGTATTGTAATTTAAAGTTAAAGTTAAAGTTAATTTAACATTTTCAGAAAGGGAAGACCTTTTCTTAAAATGGCTTATGACTTTTCATTGATTGCATTGTGTACACGGTGAACTATAGTCGAGTTTCAAACCAATTTCGGCAGCGCAACCAACTTCACTTCCAAACAAATTAGTCGTCTCAGAGAGTTGTTTTGATTTTTCCGAGCACAAGCGCATTAAAGAGAGACAGCACAGCAGCAGCAGAGCTGCTGAGAGATAGAGAGAGAGAGAGAGAGAGAGAACGTCTGTTCACAATGGCGCTTTGTTAGACTTATAGTTGTTTTTTTATGTTGTTCGATGAAGGAAAAAATTTCCATTGCAACAGAAGTGAGTCGCGAGATTGGTTGTCAGTCAGTCGTCAGTTGTTAGTTGGATGCAAGCGTGCAGCGCGTTGACGAATGTTTCTTAACGACATTTTTTTCCCATCAAATGATAGACTTTTATATTAAATTTAACAAAAAATATATAGATGTGAAAGTGCCTATAGACAGCAAAAACCCATTGCTCATACGAAGCAAGCAAGGCAAGAATAAAAACAAAAATAAATTTGAAGTCCAGAGAGTGAGAGCTACGCAAAGAGAACACAACAGAGAAAAAAAAAAACAGAAGGGAGACAACAGTTGTTGATAAAAATGTGTGTCAAAATGTGCCAAGCAAAACAACGAAGAAGAGTAGAATAAAAATAGTGCACATCTGATAATGAACCAAATGATAATGACGAAAGCGCAGCACGTGCAGATAAGAATGTTGATTGTTTCATTTCGCCAACAAAGAAAAGACACAGAAAAGACACAGATAATGCCAATGGCAAGCCTACAATAAACAAAACAAACTGCATGCAAAGAGTTACAAAGAAATTGTCACTCAACACGTCGCTGGCAGCGCTGACAACACTGCTGCCTACTTTGTCGCCAAGCCAAACGGTAAATAAGCCAAAAGCTGAAAGCTAAAAGCTAAATAATAAACATGTAAGTCTACACATACAGCACGAACAGAAACATGAGAATTAGGCATGAGGAACAAGCACACGTACATATATCTATATACAAATACATACTGTACCTATGTACCTTAGTACGCACACTTAAGTGCATACTTAAGTAGGTGTAATATGTAAATTTGATGAGAGGCGCACGTCGACAATGAATAAGCTCTAAAAACGCAACCTGTCAGACAATTATTCAAGGTAGCTCAAGTTTACGGTAGAATCATAGATGTGATGATAGAAGAAGATGATAACAGGTATATTAAATAAACCAAATCAAAATCAAATCTATAAACGAAGCGATAAAGGAATCTGGATTATTTACTATTTTTTTTATATATATATTATTATTATTTTCATTCGAAACAACTTTGGGAAAAATGTTTCCTATCTAATATACATAAATCAGCAGGCCATATATGTTGCTATTAGCATTATCAAATTTCGATGTTAATTCAACTCTTCTGCGTTCTGCAAAACCAGTTTTGGGCCATTAATAACTTTGTAGACTCGCCACAACAACCTACACTCAATACTTTCAATGACAACTTGTCGAATTTAATCAATCCGTAATTCAGGTGGAAAATTAAAAATATGGCCACAACGAAAGCCAATAAAACTGTAACATATTTTCTATTAGTTGTCAAGGAAATATGCGACCTCCGACATTAGATGAGTCCTCACTAAGCAGAGAATGTCTGAATACGTACTTTGTACCAGCCAAGGGCGAATCAGAGCAGCCCAAAACTATTGCGCAAATATATTTTCAATATTTTTCCACTTTGATACCATGAACATATCAGCAGTACGACTTAAACCTATGTGACATGCTTAGCAACTGTTCTCCGTTTTTTATATGGCAAACTGATTATGATTCAATAAGCAACGTTATCAGTTAACAAACACTTCAAAAAGTCTGCAACAAGTCTGACGACTTGTGTTATTTTTCAATCTGTTTCATTATCATTTATTAAAGAGCTTATAACTGGTCAAAAATAAAAACAAATTACCAAGGCAATACAAATAAATGTAATTAATTATAGAAGTTATCATTAATAATTAACAATAAAGAAAATAATCCATTATTTGTTTGGACTTAAGCTTAAGATACAGATATCCTACAGTTGAGTTCAACGAGTCAAATCCAACAAAATATTTCAATTCTTATCTCAGCTCTTTGCTTTTATTTTGTTGTTATATTTGTTTTTATTTATTTTTTTGTTTTTCACGATTACACAGAATATAATACTATAAAACACTCGGCAGAAACGTGATGAGACCCCGATCGTAAATACATATCTTCATGAGCATAATTAAACGTTCATTGTTATTATTGTTGTTGTTGTTTTTTATATTCATCTAGGCAGTAGTATTTTTTGATAAGTAAGCAGCAGTCAAGTGATAAGCGGCAGACTAATATCAACATGACATTTTCATGTACTACATAGGAAAATAGCCCCTATCAGCATTAGCATCTAAAAATAAGCTATAATTCTCAGCTAAACCACACTGATTACCGATTATTTGTAGCCGTCACATTTACTGTTATTATTTATTTACATAATAAATATGTTATAAGTCTCTCGCAAGATCAAGACATTCAACATTTTTAAATAAATAATTTTTGAGTTTATTTATTGTCGCCACAAAGTATGCAAATGAAAATATTGTCATATTTTATCATCTACTTCTTTTCTTTTTATTTTTGTTCATATCAAATTATCATTATTATTATTATTATTATGATTATGTCAAGAATAAGATTTATGTTTTAAATGACAGCAACAAACATAATAAAAATCATACACAATATCGCTGCCATTAATGGTAACTATAATACAAAATATTATTTAAATATATAACATTAAATGAAAAATGCGCTGAATGAAATAAATCAGACGAGATTTCTGAACATCGCCGATGTAAATGAGAAGCCATCAAATGATTTTAAGAACAATCATAGTGCCACACAATATTTAATATTAAGTTTTCTAAATCATATCAATCATATGGGCACATCTGTATAAAGCGGCCAACACTAAATGCTAATCAAATAGAGTCAAGCACTTAGTGCTCGCTTTGTGGCTTCAAATGAATCTTGCAAATAGCTTGGGTATATATTTGCCGTCTTCTCGCTGGCTGATAGACCAACACACCAACACACCCATCTATAGAACCTTCAGAGCCCCTTCTCACCTATACACTCTCATCGCGGCAAATCGTGCGATAGTAAATAGTGATAAACTGTCGTTGGAAGCAGCCGTCTAATTTGATAATCGCAGTATCAACTCAGTACTCGAGGAACCCCTTTAACAGCAACACACAGCGCGCAGTTGCCACATAAAATTAATTCAAATAGTTGATAATCGAAAATAATAGTGCATCAAAATGCATAAATCGACGGAATATCATTTTGCAGGTGTGATGACGGATGCAAAGAAGATTGAAGATTGTTCCAGAATATAATTATTTCAACAGTTTTTCATGAATTCAATTTACTTATTTCACTCCTAAAATATTGTTGTAATGAATCGAATTTATTCAATCAGTTTAAATGATTTTAATCTTTTGTTATGGTCTGGTAAATGAAAAGTTAAATGCGTTAAGTTAAAAGATCTTCTATATGGCTACAATTTGTTATGTAAATAGCCAGTTCTGCAAATCATCTACTTATCGTAGACTTTATCTTTTATGTGTTTATTTCGTTTCAGAGAGCCGCAAAATGCACGGCGTGAAACGTGTGCTGGTATTTTGCATTATGATTGTGATACTGCCAGCGATACTGATCATAATGCCGCTCTATATGCGCAAGACGATCTTTGCGGATGTCATCTATCCGGTGGCCGAATCGGATATCATTGAGATAAGGGACGGCATCTCCTCCATATTCTGTTCCAAGCACACGCTGCGGATGAGCAGCAATTTCAATGCGTTCCAGTTGCGCAATAAGCCAGAAATATCCACAAATCGGAAGCACATTAGGCTCAAGAAGTCGATGACCCTGCCGGATGATACCCTGGAATATTGGGGCTTCTTTCTGCTGAAGGGTGCGCGAGTGTCTCTCAAGTTCTGCTCCCGCTACAATGGCTCTCGCATCCTGGTCATCAAAGGCAAGCGAGAGCTGAAGCTCTGCGGCCTAACGGATCACAACAAGAACAAGCAGGGCGCCAACTATGCCCAGGGTCATGAGCAGGTCAAGGTGTTCTTTGAGGATGTTGTGGAAATAACCGAGGAGAAGGTGCCCGCCGATGGCCTGCTGGAGCAGGAGAATCATGGTGGCGAGGATCTCGCTGAGGACACTGCGCCGACCAATTTGAGCACAACACCTGCGCCGCCCAAAGGCTGGCAGAAGAAACTGAAGAAGGGCACTCCGCACCAGGTAGCCGAGAGTGAGAGCAATCGGACTGCAGCAGTGCATCGACAACGGCGACACATTGTGCCGCTGGAGGAGGCAGCGGAGCAGAGAAGGCGGCAATTGTACGAGCAGCTGTACAAGCGCAAGGAGCGACAGAAGCGCGAGAATGTCTATGACCGGAGGATCAGTCACGGCGGCAATGCGGTCAACTTTACGGAAACGGACGAATCGAATTCCATATCGAGTTTTGAGACTGGCCTCTTCGATTGCTTCAACGGTGCCATTCTGCTGGCGGAGGGCTTTCCACCGAAACCGACCTGCAACAATGCACATTTCCTAGAGCAGGGCAAACACGACACGGTGAGGCACAACATCACCGAGGATGGCTACTACTACTACATCTTCTACAGTGACAACGATCTGGTGCGCAACGACATCCACGCCGTCTTCGATATATACAAGCCGACGTTTCAGTACTCCAATCTGAGTGAGTCTCGTGGCTGTCTGAACAGCACCGATTGCAGCTTCAACATTGGCTTCCTGTCGGATGAAATAGTCGTTGTGGAAGTGCCCACGCGCGATGGCATCGAGCATGAGGATGACGATATCACCAATCTAATCTCCACCTGCCATCCGCGTAGCGAGATCTATGCCCTTTTCCCCATAACGGTGCTGGTGCTCATATTGTGCTGCTCATTCCTCTAAGGGATTTGCTCACCATTTTGGACTCTAGGAATCTTGTGATATTCTTCTATTGAGATAACTGAGTAATAGACGTGAGCATGATATTTATGCCATTGACCATTGGCAGGCCCACGCTATTTAATTATGTTTTAAGGTTGTATGTCCTAACCCTTATCACTATCATATATCAAATTTACTACAGTCTGAACCAAACAAATCAACTGAATATTCATAAATGAAATTAAATATATTGTTTTGTAAGCAAATCATTTACTCAACGACTCAATCAGCAAATTATTTATAATAATATGCGTATGTATAAAACATTTTGTACAATTAAAAATAATATTATTTTAGATTTAAAACAATTACATTTTATGGAAAATACCCTTGAGGTATATAGAAAGTACACAAAGATTCAAGGTTTCTATTGTAAATGAGTGCTATGCCATGAACAATATTTCATAAATTTCCATAACTCTTAAAAGTTTAAATCAATTGACTCAACAACTTATTTGCCAAAGGAAAAACTGTTTTGCTCACTTGTTTATTTGACTATTTCCATTCAATTCACACGCAATTTATTTTGAATGCAGCGTGACTTTTTCGATTTTTAGTTTGCGAACCATGCAAAGAGACTATTGCAAATACATACCACAACATGTGCACTTGTATTGGTAAACACACTTGTTTGCTTGATATAATATGCAAATTAAGTAAAAAAAAATACGTTGCCATGAAAACAATAATTTATTCACAGCGTTAGTCTTGTTAAATGTGTAATTTAGACATGTGTAATAGACATGTAGGAAATTAAAAAGTGCCTTTTAAGATTAAGGGATTAATTGATAAAATAAGTGGACTTAGATGTCTTTATGTGTATAAAATAAAGTAAATAAATAAAGAAGAAGTAATTAACCTTATTTTTAAACAATTTGCCATCAAAAGGTTGTGAAATCTACAGGAGATCAGCTGGTGTGCAAAAGCTGCTGGCTACAGCACAGCGGTTGCGAACTTAGCTACTTACATCTATAACAAATTAGCTGATTCATGGTTCGTTACGAAATATCCAACTGGATTCTTATCAGAGCTCGTTGCTCGCGTTTAATCTTAACGGTCAGTTGTCAAAAAACGTTATAGCTGCGGCACATTGGTATTATTTTCCATTGATTCAGTCCCAAGCAATTGGAAATATATTTGATAGCTGTACTCCAAAAATGAACGAGCCAAATAGTAACTTGATTAATAACTACTAAATATTTGTATTAATGTAAATATTAAAATACTATCAAGCATTTTTATTTTGGATAGCACAATAAAATATTTAACAGACCTAGTATTCGTTACAGCAAAACTAACCATCCCTTCAGATGGATTTATGAACAGCTGTTTCACTTAACTCTCTCACTCTTACTTCCCTCTCTATGCGGCTTATGGCACAGCTGTCATTTTTACCTGTCCATGTCAAAGACAACATGAGATATTTAAGGGAGCTTTGAGTGTATGCCGAAGAGAAGCTCTCTATCTCTTACACTCTCTTTATGGGGTGTTCGTTTTCTTATCAAATGCATAAATTCATTTGTATATTGCATTATCAGCACACACTGAGCAGCCAGCCGTCCACCGGCTTTCGTTCAGTTTCTTCTCTCATTGGCTCTCTTGACTCTCTGTCATCATCCGCCCCTTTCTCAAGCAAATGTAAAATTGGGGCAACGCATGCGTCCCTCTCTTCTGACGAGTGCACTTCTCGTGAGTGAGGTCAGCCAGCGCACACACGAATGAGTTCTAAAATTGCCGCTCCCTCACTCAAAGCAGTCGCAAATTTCGCGCGCTGTCCGCAGTTGCTGTTTTGCTGTCACATCGTGCGCTTGTCCGTTCGTCCGCTCGCACGGCTCGCAAGCTCATTCGCGTTACCCCTTGTGAGAGCTCGGAAAAATAATTTGTTTCAATTAAATAATATCAGTTTTTGTTGTTATTAGTGTTGCTGCTGATCTTTGTTATTGTTATAATATAGATGCACAACTATTAACACAACAAATACAACACATATCGCGTTAATGCCAAGTCAATTAATTCGCCGCAAATCCACACAAAAGAGCGTTGCTGCCCCAGGGAGCGTCCTGTTCCACAAAAACAAAGAACACCCAGAAAATACAATACAAAACAAAAACAAAATGCGAATAATTGTGCTAAAAATCAATTGTAAGTTGCGTAGTGCAGTGCTAAATGCTGTAATAAACTCACAATACGGCAGAAAATACAAATTTAACATAAATAAAACCAAAAACAATGTCAAATATTTTGGTCAGCGTTAATTCTCGGGTCGCCGCTACCAGTTCGCTTAGTATGTCAAAACAGAAGTGCATAAGAGCCAACTAAAGCGCATTAATGCCAAATGAAGTCTGGAGAATGCAATAAAATATAAACGACACATATAAATAGCATATTAAAATAAGATTACATATTAAAAAAATAAAGATTGTTCAATTGGTGTACAATAAAATCCAAGAGGAAACCGGCGAAGCACCGCGAGAAACTACAGGCAATTTGTTATTGCTGCCTAAAGTGAACGTTCTTATTTTTCCTGTTTTATGATACTATTCTCATAAATAATAATAATAATAATAATAATAATAATAATAATATTGTGTACTTATCAAAAAAAAACTTTTTGCCAATAATTGCAATCGTGAAATATTAGCATATTTACATTTATCTCTAAGTGCATTCACAGTTCGTTGTGGTTGTATTCGCTTAATAGTTGTTGTTATTTATAATTTGCTGCAGCGGCAGCTGCCCTTTGCCTACTGTTCGCTCTCTCACTCGCGCCCTCTCTCTTTATGCAGTTGCCATTTCCGTTGCTATATGTCGCATACTCTCTCTCTTTTTCTCTCTCTCTCTATTTCTCTTGTTTTCACTGCAGGGGTGATTTGCCGCCGCACTTCTTTCATTTAGTCCCAATGTGATTTCTTAAATGTGTGTTCAGCACGCTTTTTATAATTCTTAAGTGTTGTTGTTGTTGTTTTATTTTTACATGCATATATAATATGTACAAATACATATATGTATATATGTATATATGTAAATATATTTTATTTTTTTGTATACACTTAGATTACATTACTCGGCTACTGAATTGATAAGCGGCTTCAATCGTTTTGCATCCGCTCAAGAGGCAAGTCTTTGGAGATAAAGTTCTCTCGAGCAGGGCGTCAACGGGATAAATAAAATTCTCCCAATTGTTGTTGCATTCAAGTACTAAATGATGCTTGACTTTGGTTGATCGATGATTAAGTTCTAATTGGCCACTTGAGACACATGATTAACGATTCAACAACAGCATGTTCGCTCTCTCTTTCTCTCTCTCTCTCTCTCTCTCGCTCTCCCATGTCTATTGAAATTCTAGACAATTTTGTCTTCAGATTCCTTGTATTTATTCAAATCATCAAAACATGTTTATCACTTAAATACTTAGATATTAACTTTAAGGTAATAGAAGTACGCTATTTAAGAAGTATATTTAGAAGAATTAAAAATTTGTATTTAAAACTTTGTTGATTGCAGCAGCAAAAAACACGTGGCAATCATTACGAACACTTTCCAATTTTTTGGTATTCTTGCCATAGTATTAATATAAAAGTTACTTTGAGATTGCTTGAGACCTATGCCCTTTTGAGTCTTTTGGTTTTAGAAGTTTTAAATTATAAATATACGTTTATACTTAAAACAGTATGGATTTGAAATACCAATTAGACCCTTACACTGAAAGAATATATTAATGGGTTCTTGATCAGTGTTTGTCATATTTCATAACTCTGACAACGCTCTAACTCTAAAGAAATTAACCATATAGTTCAATATAATAGAATCGATGAAGCCAATATTTTGCATACTGTTGGTTTTCGCTCAGCCTAAGATCTCATTGCCGTTATTTCGCATTTAATCATCGATTAGTCACAATGATTAATATTAAATGGAAAAAAGGCGCATTTTACTAGATGTGAATAATAATTTGCTAAGTATCTCAAAGGCCATCTGAAATGAAAATTCCGCTTTCCTAGCGTATCTCGGCTTTTGTTACTTTTATCTGATGGCGAAATAATTGAAAGTAAATCACACGCGCACAAATGCAACACACTCGAATTTAATTAAATTCTTTTTTTCTCCGAATCGTTAAGCGTTGTTGATTTTGTTGGTTAACTGGCGCGACAAAACAAATCAATTGAACATCGACCAGAAATTGCTCAAATCTTGAACCCACATAAAACAGCCCGTGGGCCTCATTCCAGTAATTTCTTTTTTTTTTATCGATTACTCACTACGATTATGATTATGATTCAATGGAAAAAGGAACATTTTACCAGATGTGAAATACAATTTGTTAAGTATTTCATGAAATGAAAATTCAGCTTTCTAGCGTACCTCACATCTGAACTAAATTAAATTTCAAGCTGCAAATTAAAACACTGCTTGTCAAACAACCCATAAGATAACCAAAACATGTGATAAGTTCATGTACATGTTATCTTTGCTGCCAATACGACCAAAGTGAACAGATAACATGAAAAACTCCAAGTGCTGACAATAGATTCGCTCGTTAGATGTTTAAAACGCTGAAAACTTATGTGCGAATATTTATTTTTGATTAATTGCCTCTTTATTAAGGGAAAATGTCAAAGTTACAATATAATTAGATTCCCTGGTATACCATATTGAAAACCATTGAAACCAAAAGAAAACAAAAATGTTCACTACAAAACCAATGGTATGGAAGATAGCTGGGAGCGAATTCTTTATGACAAGGTACAGCTCGATAAGAGTGCCAACTAGACGAAGTACCGCCACTCAAGCGAATTGCTTCAAGGCGGATGTCTGAAAAAATAAAAGTACAAATGGGTCGTACGATAACAGTTTCCAGGGTCAGTTCCTATAGGACGTGATAAGAGAGAGGTTTTCTACTGAAACATCACTTGCATTATTTTATTTTTATTATTTATATATATACACATATATGTGTATATATGTATACACTTTTGTTACTTTAATTTGATAGCTAAACAATTGAAAGCAAAGCACACACGCACAAATGCACACATACTCGTATTTAATTAAATTCTTTTTGCTTTTTTTGCTCCAAATCGTAAAGCGTGGCCGATTTTATTGGTTAACCGGCGCGTCAAACACAAAACAATTGAACAATTGGCTTGTTGTCAGTGCCACCGGGCTTAAAGCATCCATCTGCTGTCTGCTGTGAGTGAAATGTCACGGTATTGTGACCCAGGGGGCACATTGATACATCTCTTTTCCGTGCGATAATCAGTTTATTACGTTGCAACATATTTAAAATATCTATGACGCCTCACATAACTATTCTTTTGAATACCAATTCAAGTTGATACTCCAAAGATCTTTACCTAAGTTTATTTTATTTTGCATTCTATTTGCAATCTATGAACCTTACTTTGTTAGCTAGCAAAATACAAACTGATTCAAGTAATACAAACTTGACTTTATTTTAGTTTCAATTCAGTGCGTTAACTCCATGCCTCCATTTGCCTTTTTATTAAAAGCTAAACTCTGTTAAGCTCGAAATTAATTTAAAATTAAACTATTTGAACCATTTTTTTTTAAATAAAATTCAAGTAACTAAAATTTCAAAACTTTAACATTTTCGGCACTAAATGACGAAGTTTGAACACAATTACTTTTGAAATAAATGTGCTTTAAACCCATTATAATAAATAGCGACTTGATAGCTCAATTATTGAAAATAATTAGGCCTGAATTATTGGGAGCGTAATGCAATAAATTATAAACAATTAGAAAAATGATTTAATTTCTGTATGTATCTAGGTAAAAAGTTTCAATTTGTTCTCCAGGAACTGCACATATTATTTATGATTTCAGCTCGAACATATTGTTGAGCTAAATATAGATATTTTTTGATTTGAGTTGTAGCTAATAGTGCAATTGCAGTGTAACATTTATGGGTTCGTCCAGCTTTGGCAAAGCAGATTGAGTCAGTGATAAGCAATTTATGTAATTTACGCTTAATTGCAATGCTTTTCAAATGCAAAACGCTTTTCAGCCAAATAATTGCCGTGACACGCATTTCGTGCCGTGGAAACTACGGAAACTGGACAATCAACAATAGTTGTTGTCAATGTCTATATTCAATTCATTTGCAATTGCAATATAAATTGCCGGAACATTAAAATGAAGTCGCCCAGTTGAGCCCAACATCTCCAGTGACATGTGACACAATTTAAAATAACCACCACATTTTTGACTCTGACAGCTAAACGATTTCAACTCATTTAGTCTCGCTTTGGTTCCCATTATCAGTATCGGCTTTTGAGTATTTGGCTAATGTGTACTTGTCATCTGAGGAATCCTCATTTGTGTTGGCAGTTTGCTCCTTTCTCCTTTCTCAGCGCCAAAAATGCACCCAAATGTAGGCTTTATTAGTTGATGATTAATACAATGAATAGATATGACATTGTCTCATCAACACAGAAGATAATAAAATAATTAAACGTATTTATCTCATATCATATCTTATCATAATAAATATATTTATAATGCCATCCATTCGTTTTTTATTAGTGTATTTTATGGTGTTCAGTCTAAAACGGAAATATGCGACCTCGTCGAGATTCGCCAAACATATACCAATTTCAAGGTCTTGGCATCCAGATCCAAATTCTTCTACTTTAATTGCTAAAACCAACTGTTCGAAAGATAACAAGAGCATATTCAATAGAAAATAGTAGATCTATATTTAATAGATAATATTTAATTTACTCTTCTAAATGAAACTCTCAGTTCTAGCAATAAAAACAAATAATTGTTATATTACTGACAGTTCAGGCAATCAGTAATGCCAAACAGGCCCATTATTTTTCTCACTTTTCGCTTATCAAAAATAAATGGCTAGCAAAAACAAAAAAGACATAATATATATATATATATATATATATATATATATATATATATATATTTATATTTATTGATAAGCTGTTATGATTCACTTCGGCTGCGGGCTTACTTCGATTACTTTACTGAAAAAAACTCATTATAAGCAAAACCATATGTCAAACTCAATACCTAATGTATTCTGTTTCCCACTGATTACGAGTCGTGCTATATACATGTACATTTCCAATTTGGGTTCAGCAATAACACAGTTAAAACAACTGAAATAAAAGCATTTGTTGATTGTTGCGTTAAGAACCATTGCTTATCTGCAAAGTCGGCTCAGGTGCCGATCGTTAGCGGATCGTGCAAGTCAATGCCTGTGGCATCCAACGCTCATTGGCCAACAGTTAAAAGGTTTAGCCAATACAGTAAATAATTGTAATTAAATGCAAACGTACTCTCTGTCAACCAATTGTAATTGTTGATGTGGTCTCAAATACGCTTCAGCCAAATCTAAGCGAACACACGAGTCGTGACGTGACCGTCAAAAAAAATCTATATAAAAATATAAAGAATAATTTTGACCCAGTAGAGCCACATGTAGTCGATCGAAACACACGTGCCGTTGATAATTAATTGATAACAACAACTGCGCATTACACAATGCATTATTAAAAGAAAATTACTAAAAGAAGAATAGACCACAAAAAATATAAAAATATAAATGCAAAAAGTGTGCAAATTAAAAAAGCGTCGCACCTGAGCTTAGTTTGATTCAACGTTCGGCAAATGTTTCAATTGTCACGTTTTCGCATATTTGACAACACAGTTGAAGCAATCATCGCCCCGCCGCAGAATTCTGATTTACATTTATGGCACTTGTAATTGAGAGGCAGACGAGTGCAGAAGACTCGCTGAATCGTAGAATTGCAGACTTGAAGACTGATTATACTGTGCGTGCATGGGAACATATCAATTTCAATTTACTATTTGTGCACATACATATTTACTTCTTGTTTCCCTTGCAGAAGATATAATGCGAACAGCAAATAGGAGCTCCACCTGCGTAACGTAACCAAAGAGGCCTGAGCCTAGCCTTGAGATTACCGTAAACATAAACCCAAAGTCCCATATCGCAAATAGCCAAAGACTAAAAGCCAAATGACTGCCAATAGCCTGCTAGGACGATCCTTACTTAACGAAGGTGAGTTACATTCGGTAAAATATCAGACAATAGTAAATAAGCTACATTTTCGACTAATTCAAACACATTTACTAAATGTATATATAAATATATACATAAATATATGTATATCCTGAATATTTTCTCATAAGATATCAAATTGATTTTGTTTCGAATTTCTTGCAGGACGTTCGAACAAGCGTTCTTTTGTCTCACTGATTGTCGGCCTAATCGCTGGTTTCTGCCTCGCTGAGCTTTTCGTCTACTCATCCGCGCCGGAACGTGCCGAGTACTTGCCATACGATGGTCATCGACATGGAGATGTGAACGATGCACATCACAGTCACGACATGCTGGAGCTGGCCGGTCCAGAGCAAGATGTGGGCACACACGATCATGTGCACGAGAACACCACCATTGCGGAGAGGCTATACAGCGAGGTACGCATTCTGTGCTGGATAATGACGAATCCCGCCAACCATCAGAAGAAAGCGCGCCATGTGAAGCGCACCTGGGGCAAGCGTTGCAATAAGTTGATCTTCATGAGCTCAGCCAAGGATGAGGAGCTGGATGCCGTGGCACTGCCCATTGGCGAGGGACGCAACAATCTGTGGGGCAAAACAAAGGAAGCATATAAGTACGTCTACGAGCATCACATCAACGATGCAGACTGGTTCCTCAAGGCAGACGATGACACCTATACGATTGTGGAGAATATGCGCTATATGCTCTATCCCTACAATCCCGAGACGCCAGTCTACTTTGGCTGCAAGTTCAAGCCGTATGTCAAGCAGGGCTATATGTCCGGTGGAGCTGGTTATGTACTTAGTCGGGAAGCTGTACGTCGCTTTGTGGTCGAAGCTATTCCCAATCCGAAACTGTGCAAGCAGGACAACACTGGCGCCGAAGACGTGGAAATGGGCAAATGCATGCAGAACGTTAAAGTTCTGGCGGGCGATTCCCGAGATGCCAGTGGGCGTGGTCGCTTCTTTCCTTTTGTGCCGGAGCATCACTTGATACCCTCGCATACAGACAAGAAATTCTGGTACTGGCAGTACATCTATTACAAAACCGATGAGGTGAGTTCTTTCAAATTCCATTAATCTAAAAAGTCAGGTAGCTTTAGGTAGCTTATTTATTTTACAAAAAAAAAAATTATTTGCTGTTAAATGAGCTGCACATTTTTTCAATTTCAATTTTATTATTTTATAATTACCAATTTTGACAGATTTCTTTCTCTTTATACTAATGCATTTTTATTCCGAACTTTATTACAGGGTCTGGACTGCTGTTCGGACAATGCCATCTCATTTCATTATGTCTCACCCAATCAAATGTATGTGCTGGACTATTTAATATACCATCTGAGGCCATACGGAATCGTGAATACGCCAGATGCGCTACCCAATAAGCTGGGCCTGGGTGAACTGATGCCTACTCCCAAAGAGCCCAAGGAGCAAAAGGAGGCAGAGACATCAGATACTGCCGAAACGCAAAAGGACACGCAGTAATTTCTCATCACTTTAATTGTAAATAGATCTTGTGTAAATACCTAGCGGAACTAGTTTAAGATACATACTTTGCCATTTCCATATAATATGTTGTCTCTTGTGTTAGTTTGTTTCCCTCAGGATATAAATGTTCCTGAGCTTCGACTCTTCTGTACAAAATACCAAAACAAAAAAAAACAAAAGAAAACCAGAATACTTGAGTGCTGTTACTTTAGCTGTTGCAGCAAAGTCTGCGCAATTATCGTGCATAACACAGCTAATAATAATTAAAATAACAATAGTAAATAAATAAATAGGTGCTCATCATACATATGGCACATGATTATCTGGTAAGGCAGCGATAATTAATTCAAAACCTTGCATTGTGGCCCATTTAGTTAGCAATAAATTGAATACTGACTTAGTTATTTGGATCAGCTTTATTATGCTCATATATACTTATATACATCGGCATTGCTTCTAAGATATGTATTACACTCTACTATTTACTCCTAAAGTATTTAATAAAGTATTTTATTACAAATGGGTTTCTTTAAATCAAATTTTTTTTTTTCAAGCTTAACCGATTTTTTAAATGCACACATAAGACATTATTTAAATCTAAAATAATTGAATGTTATTGTATAAGCCTAAATAATACTTTTTTATATACAAATATGGAAATGAGAATAGTTTTAAATTGATCTATATAAATTAATTATCGGTTATATCGTGTGATGTTTATTCTGAACTAATTAATAACTATTTGGATATCGAAATGAACTGCTTTTCAAGCAGTGAATACTTCGATTAGTCTGCTTTTCAATTGCATTTGAACTGCTTGAAAGTGTGCACTGCTTTAGCTCTTTGTTACAATTTGGTATTATTTAATTTCTTGATAACTTGAAAACCTACGATAGGTCTTTGGAATTTTTGAAAAATAGTGCATAATTAATTTATTGCAGGCAATTATAATATTTACTTGACACTGTTCGCATTGAGCTGTGAGCCACTGTACGTATATATCGTGTACCAGCTAATATATCTAATATACAATATAATGTATCTTGACGTATCATCTATCAATTGTACAATTTTCATTAATTTTATTGAAAAAAACCTTTTGTTGCCACGAAGTCGGTGATTTCAGTTCGCTCTTTTAAAATGAAATGTGGCAATATAAATGGAATCTTTGTTTGAATTGATTTAATATATTTAGCAGCTTATTTCCCCTAGATGTGGTTTTTGAGAGCGTTCCTACTTGTTTCTACTTTTTTATGCTACAAATATTTAAATAAATTTCCATACCATACCAAAAATAGAATAAAATCTTTTTTGTTTCCCCAGTTGTCTACTTATGAAACTCCCTTATTGGACACACATCTTCTAAAGTTCACATTTTATGAGTTCTGGCGATTCGAAAGAGTTTTAAACGTGATTAGTCTGATGAAAGTCAAACTTTGTATAGATAAAAGTAAGGTGCTGAGATAATTACAAGTGTTGGAAAGGACTTGCTGTGCTTCCTCCTATCTACATAACTTAATTCATTATTAATAATGAAATTTCCACTCCACCGAACTCAAACTCAGAATGAAAAATATTTACTTTCGTCGGTAAGTTTGTTCAGTTTCAAAATTAGAAATTTGGGTTGGTTCCCTTTCCCCTATTTAACACGAAGCTTAAGATGTTATTCTCGTCAAGTAATGTTTCGAGTTTTCGTAATATCAATTTAAGCAAGCATATACATTTTACTTGCCATACAAATACTAACATCAATAAAGCTCTAAAATTGAGGGACCACTTAGCACAGAAACAGACTTATGTGGTTTATCGGCCAGCCTAGTAATGCTGATTAAGAATATCTACGTTATTTACTGGACTTTTTAATATATCATCTGAAGCCATACGGAATCGTGAATATGCCAGATGCTCTACCCAATAAGCTGGGTCTGGGTGAACTGATGACAACCCCCAAAGAGCCAAAGCAAAATGACCTTATTTACGTTATTGCTTTATTATTATAATTACATTTTATATTACTTTTTGTAACAAATTCATAATTTATTAGTTGCGTTTATTTAATTTTAATGTTGCTTGTTTTGCGTATTTGCTTGTTTTATTTTAGTTTAGTTTGTTGTTTGCATTTATGTATGTATTATTTGATTTTATTATTTGTATATTATATTTTTATTAGGAAATTTTTTAGCTTTTTTATTTTTAATTATATTTTATATTACATTATGTAATAAATTAATATTTTTAATTAATGATTATTGTTTATTTTTCCTCCTTTTATTCCAGGTACAGGATTAGTAAGGCGTCGTCGTTGCATTTCCGTTAGTCAGGTAAGTTTTTACTTATATTATTTATTATTGCAGGTACTTATTTATTCAGTTTTGTTAATTAAATTTTCAGGAACTTGTGCTCGGCCGTCGAATCATCAGGGTGACATATATTCGAGATATTCGCCTACGATGAATTCGTTGTCAGAGTCAGCTGGCGTCCGTCCATGAGTCATCGTGATGGTCTTGTGAGGCGACATGGTGGTGTTCCTGTGCCTGTGGAACATCTTGGGCATGCGGAGCCTCTTTCACTGGTGGAGCGTTTAGCGCATTTGGAGCATCCAGGGCATATGGAGCTATCTTGTCAACATTGCTATTTTTGGTTTGTATTGCGATGAGCTGCAGAAGCACATTTAATAGCTGGTCAATTTTATTTTCTAGGCGCGTGAACATGGCCGTGTTTTGCTGGATCTCCTTCTCATGTTGCGGGTGTTGAATTTGCTCACGCCGAGACTGCTGAGGGGGTGACCGCTGGTTGTCACATTTTTGCTTTTTGCGGCTGCTTAGCTTCTTTACAGAGTGCGCTGCTTTGTCAGGTGAGTTTTCCGTTGATTGTTGTATGTGCGGAGAGACGAGGTTTTGTTGCTCTTGTTGCAGTTTGTGCTGAAATATAGCCAGGTGTTTTTCGGCTGGGTTTCGTACTATTGAAACACTCGATCCTCCACGCACAACATCACTATATGATTTTTTATGTTTATTTGCAGATGGCAAGAGTGGCCGTTTATTTGCAGTTTGCTGACTTGGCTTTGGCCGTGCTGGCTGTGGAATATGGCGAGTGGGCGTGGCTGCTATTTTGTGCAGGATGTTCCGACGATTGTGACCTTCATCATGCACTTCAGCAATGACACGATTCGCCGCAAGTTTGGCACGCGCTTCCTTAAAGGCTGGGCACCCCTTGTAACAACTAACGTGTGCATTCCCACAGTTTATGCACTTGGGGTCGTCCTGCCTGGGTTTGCTGCATGTAGTCGAGGGATGGTCACCAGCGCATTTCATGCACACAAATGGCCTCCTACAGTAGTTTTTGGTGTGCCCAAATGCCTGGCAACGATGGCATTGTACTGGGTCACGCGATTTTATCTGTCTCTCGACATCAACAGATTGGCTACCCAATTGCTTCACAGTAAGTATATTTTTATGACTTCCATCTTCTTTTGGTGGCAATTTCCAGTTCATATATATTTTGTGGTCTTCTAGTGAATCTGTGCTTCAGGACTCTGGCAAAACGAGTAGTGAAGCCCATGCGACTCAGCTTTGCAGTCAGCCAATCACTTGGCGTCGTGTGGTGAAGTCCTCGGATGATGACTCGGAAGCCTTTCTCACTACGCATCTGATGAGTATGCGTCTGGATTCCCTCTTCAATAAGGACTGCCTGAACTGCGTTGTAGGTCCTTATGTCCTCGCATTGGATGCGAAGTCCATTGCCTGCTGCCGCTCTCGTCGCAAAATTGCCTACTTCTGGCAGGCTGGATAGTCTGTCTAGAAGAGGCACTATTGACGGGACCGATGGCAAGAAGATGGATGGCATCTTCTTTGAGTGCATATATGGATCCAACAGCTGTTGTATGTTATGTTGGAATGGCTGCTGCTGTGAGCGCTCGGCATCATGTTGATTATGTTGGTGTTGTAGTTGCTGCGGTGGCTGCTGTTCCAAGTCAGAAAGGTGCAAGCGCAGCAAAAGGAGCAAACTGAGCAAAAGGAACATTAGGCGAAAGGGCACGCAGTAATTAATGGTCACCTTAATGATTAAATACCGTGCGTAGCAAAACGCAACTAGTTTAACATCCAAAAAATAAGTTATTAAAGTAAAACTTTATTATATTGAAAATATCGTTTCAGTTGATTAAAAATTGATTTCTAAAATAACGTGTTATTTGTAAGTTTCAGAAAATGGGATATTGGTTTATTGTATGTAAAATCTCTTTAGTGAAACTGCTCATAGCTGTTATATATCTGTCCATTATATCATTAAGGCTCAAGCACATAGCAAGCAATATAGACAGATATCCAGATATGTTATAAATAGAGGCCTTAATATTTTTAAACAAAAGGTCACTTGTAAATTTGATTAGGAAGAAAGAAATAAAATAGTGTTTAGTGTGCAAATAAATTCATGAACGTATATATATTTAATACAGAACACTTAATTTACATAATGCAGACCGACCAATTCTATATTCCATTTCGAGAGGTTATACACAATGTGTTTGACAAGATTGTTCCGGGCTCATTCGTAGCTGAAAAGTTAACAAATATATTATTGTGACATGAAATGAATTAATACGTTTTGTATTAAATTAACAATTTTTTTTTACCAAATTGTGTCATGATAAACTTACAAAAAATGTGTGTTCTTAAATCTCTCATTTCTGGATTTCCAGGTTGAAGAAAATTCTTTTTATACCACTTTGAAATGGGAATTGCGGGAAAGTGTGCATTATAGACTGTAAACTGAATACGAATATTTTCCCGCATTACCTTTGAAAGACCAACGCATCCTTGCATTCTTGTAGTTGCGCTTAGTAATTGTAGTCCGTCTCCTTGCCTTCCACTAAATCAATCCGGGAGCCACTCTACATAAATTTTGTTGTATTAACCCTCTGACAATGTCGAGTAAAAACTTACGTTATCAGTGAGAAATGCAACTTAATTATAAAGCAGTTCCAGCAGTTCAAGCAGTGCAAGCAGTTCATCGCTGCTGAATGAGAACAGTGTGTCTAGGTGACCAGAATCGGATTAATCGGATTACGTTATCAAATATTGTTCTCTTCGCGCACTGTACGTCCTAAAGCATTACAAAAAACAGTTCAATTAAAAAAAATTACAATTTATTTTGAACTGCTCAGCAAAATGAAATACATAAATTCAAATTCAAAATTAAATATCGGTGTCTTAAGCCCGTATCGTGTGGCGCATGTATGATGACCTATTTAAATGTTATTTACTAGTACTCATTATTTATTAGCTGAGTTGTACACGATAATTGCGCAGACTATGCCACAAACTAAAGTTACAGCACTCAAGTATTCTTCGGTATTCTGTTCAGAAGAGTGAGAACTCAAGAGCGTTTATAACCGTAGCCTGAGAGAATCAAATAAACACAAGAGAAAACATATTTAGATATTGTGTTATATATTGTATTATTTTAAAATAGTATGGAAATGATCCTTTTCTTGTCTTCTAATCTCATCAACCTTGCTCGTATTTATAAATGTTTGACTAGTCCGCACCCGCTTAAAACATTTTCTGTTCTTGCTGAACTAGATCACACAAAAAAACCGAACTGAGCCAATCACAAGCGTAAATAACAAGCGTTTTTTTTTTAAGCTCTCCTGAAATATTTTGAAATTGTGTCTTAATATTATTAAATTCGCTAGGAAATTTCAAGGCGCATCTTCTAATAATAAAGAGTTTATATGTTTTAGAATGAAAAATTGAGGAAAATATGCTTTGTGTATGCGCAAATTGTAATTAAAAAGATAGTTTCAATTTGAATTTATGAATTATTCATTTCTTATTCGAATATTATTTAACCGTAACCAACACAATGTATTTCGCGCTATCGAATCGATTGAACTCTCAAAATATGAAATGTGGAATTGGGTCGATTTATATCAATTACAGAAAGTCGGCTCAGGAACGTTATAAGGTTTATTAGTAATGTCTTGAGAATAGAATCCAAGCTTAGCTTTTAATCCACAATACTTGGCTTTGTTTATACGAAGACTTAAAGCCACTGCCAAACTTTTTAATATCAAGAGTATTCTCATTATGCCTCGCAGGGCGCCAAATTTAAATATGTGAGCAACTCATTATTTTGGGTTTTAAGAGATAGCATTTTGAAATTATGCACAACTTGATCAGAAGCAAGTAAGAACGTTGCACTCGGCCCTAACCGATTGTGAAATATACTGACGGGTGGAAGTAGTGGATAGTTCCTCTCCCATGGGAGTGGCCGACGGAGATCGACAGCAAGAAACAAGATATGTTGCATTATCCATTTGCATTTGATTTTATTTATTTTTTTACAAAAACAAGGAAGTCAGATTCATTCGATAAAATTACCGATTTCTGAATTTTAGAGATCTTTCTGTTGTAATTATTGGTCAGTTTTACAGCGTTTGTAAGTTAGAACTCGATATTCTGCAGTTTATGATGGTTTTTATTGAAACAACGACGCGACTGTTTTGGCGGTCTAAAACTAAGTACATTTGAATCTTATGACGAAATTAGTTTTTTATAAGATCAGAGTTGCCAGATTGTTATATTGCATATATAGAGTTGCCGGATTGTTACATTGCATATAATATGGTCACATTTGTAACACGACTATTGTTTAGCAGTGGGCAGCCTCGGCTAGCTCAGATCTCTCAAAGTAGGGTAGCTCCAACCCTGCCCATAGCCGGTACAGATTCGGAACAAACTCGACCTTCACAACACTACATATCAACCTACGTGCACACACAAAATAAACGAAACAGTTGGCAGGTCTGGTGTATATGGCCACGACGTACCCGCCCTTCCTGCAATGAACCAATGGGATTTTGTCGATTCATCGCCCTCACATTGGAATTGGCGGTTAATCTACTCCATGCCCCCGGCGATTCTCCCCTCCAAACAAATCTACTCACAATTCATTTTTTTTTACTTTCTTTATTTTAATTACATTCATTATTAGTTTATTATCTATTATATAGTCAAGAAAATCGCCTGTATAAATATTATTTTTATGGCCATTTAATCTCCGAGTGAATTGGGAGGCTTGCCAAACACAAACATGGTTTCCAAAAAAAAGAAAAATAAAAAACAAACCCTCAATACCTATCCTACCCTATTAGAGCTCTAATAAAAGTGTTTCCATGGGAGGGGGGGAGGGCGGGTTTATCATGATAGCTTTACTCTACTGTTTGGCAAAAATCCGCATGCCGGATTTTACTTGGCTATTATACTTAGCGGCTAGAAAAAAAATCGGCTTATGCTAGCTAAATATAAAAATAGTGGTTACGTATACAGACCGCAACGGAAACAAAAAAAAAATTATACAGATTATGTTTTATACGCAATAAATAAATAAATATGCACCTAACATTTACGCTTGTACCTAATAAGAATAATGACACGTATCCTCGGTGATCCTTTTCACATAAATACAATCATATATACAAAAGAAAATTGAGTTTAGCGATTTGGACAGGCACACTGCGCTGCACAAAGTGACAAAAATCTTATTGTTACCACATTTAAATTGGCAACTATGTTTTCGTTGACATTTTTTTTCTCTTTTTTTCTGCTTTTTTATTTATAATAATTTGTTTTTGTTGCGGATGGCTTTGGTCGTGGTGAGTGGATGACACCCGTTCCTTCATGGAACACACTCACCGCATGAAATAATAAATAAGGAATGGCCGTGTCGCTGCACCTGAGCTTATACTTTCCGGCGAATGTCGAGAGATCTGTTGGGTGGCTGCTATGGCGACGCAGACAATCAATCTCCAGTTGCTGCACTCCCGGCGGTGCCGTGGTTGACCCAACAGCTATGCGCAGTTTGGTGACCAGGCGACAAAGGCAATTCCAAAACAATTTTTGCCGGTGCGGCCAGCTGTGGGCCACGCTAAATCCAAAGAAAATCAAAAAATGCGCCGGCGCGACCTGCTATCGGCCACCTACACATATAACACAAATTAATATATATTCACTAAACTTGCCGGACACACTTACGCCAAATCCAAAGGACACAACACAAAAATATCGTTTTATCTCCTCGCCGTCACCCAGGTGAATTCTCAATCCGCGGCGTGAACCGGACAGGTGGTGTTGTTGTTGATGTTCTTGTTGCATGTGCTGTTGCTGTTGGTGTTGCTGTTGCTGGCGTTGCTGAAGTTGTGGCTGTTGTTCATGAAGAAGCTGCTGCTGATGGTGACTCTGCTGCTGCTGGCGTTTCTGCAAGTGTTTCTGCTGATGCAGAGCATTCTCTCGATGCCTAAGCATTTGGTGAACTTTAGGTCGTCGCTTTTTTCTTGTTCGTTGTTGCTCAGTAACCTGCGGAGCATCTTGTTGAGGCGGCAAAGGTTGTTGTTGCTGCTGTAGCGGCTGCTGGCGGTGCTGAGGTTGTGGCTGTTGCTGTTGATGAAGCTGCTGCTGTGACAATTGCCCAAGTTGCTGAAGGAGCTGAGGAGCCGTTTGCAGTCTGGCGGCATCAGCATAAGAGAATTGTGCATTGCGTATAGGAGCCGGGCTTCTTGGGCGCGAGTTTTGTAGATATTGTGCCGGCCTTCCCTTGGCAACGCACTGATATGCTGGGCATCCTTTCCAGCTCGCTGGATGGGTTCCTCCGCAGTTGACACATTTCGGATCAGCATCCAATGGTTTTTCGCACACCTGACTAGCATGTGCTGAACCACAGTCAACGCAGCGATGCTGTTTTTGGCAGTATTTCATTGTGTGGCCAAATTCCTGGCAGCGGTGGCTCTGGGGGATGTCCAAATGTCGATCAGGGCATTCAACAGAAATGCGCACCCGAGAAATGGAGCGAAAGTTGTAAATCTCTTTGTTATTTGCAGTCGACTCCAACTCTAAATAACAAAGGTTAAGCTTCTTTTGCTAACACGATACCCACATCTGGCCAGCTCATCTCTGAGGCAATCAATTTTCTGCAACGATGGATGCAGTTCCCTGATCACTACTCGGAAACCTCTGTCCTCCTTTAGTTGGTAGGAGTGAAAAGGTATTCGCTTCTCCGTAAACAATCTCTGTATTGCCCTGTAAGCGTCAATACTACTTGGCATATCTCTTACAGTACCACCCACTGCGTTTGACCATAAAGCTGTCAAGCGGCGTGACAGCATTTAGTCACAGCAGTCCAACAACGTTGGTGATACCCTCAGCCATAAGTGGAGGGGGCTTGGAAGATTAGATTTGTTAGATAAGTCTGTAATTGGCGGATAAATTGGCGAAGTAGGCACAACTGTACTCTTCTTGTTGTTGCTGCTTGCCGAGCGAGAGCGCAGATTATAGCGCAGTTCGCTAGTCTGCCTGGCAAGACAAGGCCAGCACCAAGAAACTGCAGCTGCAGTGTCAGGCGCGTCGCCGGGAGTGGCGGTATGGGGGGAGTTGCTCATATTGGTGCAAAATTTGCGCGCACCAAGCACACATACTCTAACAGATTGTTGGCGGCGCACGCACAAATCACACTGAGTGAGGGCCTCTTACAAAAATAGTTATGGACCAGCAGAACTGCTCGCGAGCGTCGATATTTTCAGATCGCGAGAGAGAGTAACGCGTAACACTCACACGCACAATTGCCGATGCTCTGCAGCAAGCGGACCGAGCTGCGCGCGTCGTTCGTATCTGCTATAGAGAGCGATCAACAGCCCGCTGAAGGAAAGTGCATGGGAGGCGACGAGAGAATTTTAGCCTGACTTGAACTCTCAAAGATACCGAAAATGTAAAACAAAATCAAAAGGGCAACGCACTGAGCGAGGCCGTATGCAATTTGCTTTTGTCCTTTTTTTTAATGTTTTGAAGCCACGGAGTTTCGCATAAGTTCACAGTCTTATTTTTGTGTGAACTAAACACACATTTAACAATTTAAGCACGATAATATTGTTACAAATTTAACTGCATTAATATTATAATTAATGTTGCCACTAACTGGAGTGGTCTTGTTCATTAGAAATGCTTATAAAGCAAAAAATTGTCACAGTCACCAAAATACGCGTTCGCGCTCGACGAAGCCAAAATGACAACTATTTTTGTTTGGACAGTTGTCTGCTCATGGATCTACCTTATTTGACAAATATCTTCAACAGTTTTTATTTTGTGAGTTCAGTCGATTTGATATCGTGAAGAAAATTGTGTCGGTGTATTGAGTAATAATTTGCTCCATTAAATTGATACGAAACGAATAATTCATAAATCCAAATAATAACTAACTTTTTAATTACAAATTATACATTTCACAATACACAGTTAAAAAGTGTTGGTTTCGTGAATCCTTAAATTCATTCAAAAACATAAAACAACGAAAAGCATAATCAGCATGGGTTTAAATTTTATAAAATTCAACGGTGAGCGTCGAAATTTGCTTGAGAATTTAATAATATTAAATAAATGTAAATATAGCTCTCACGTTTATAAAGGTCTTGTGTGTTGATGTGTCTTGTGTGTTCTCGCGTAGAAAGATAATAATGTCAGATGAAAGTCAAACTTTGTATAGATGGAAGTAAGGTGCTGAGATAATAACAAGTGTTGAAAAGAACTTGCTGTGCTTCATCCTATACAAATAACTTAATTCATTATTAATAATAAAATTACCACACCACTCAAAACTCAGAATAAACAACAATTACTTTCGCAAAATTAAGTTGGTTCTGTTTTCCCTTGCACTAGAACAATTCAAAGATGGTATTCGACCCACACGTTCATTACCTTACTTAATCTCGTCAAGTAAAGTATCATATGGAAAAGGAAATCAAACTAATTTTTTCTTATTTGTTGCAGGACTTTCGAACAAGCGGTTATACTCTCTGATTGTCGGCATAATTATTGGCCACTTACTGGCTGTGCTTTTTATTTACTTGACCAGTCCGGAACATACCGTCTACATGTCACTCTTTCGACATGGCCATGCGTATATTAGTCCAGAGCAGGATTTGGTCACACACGATCATGTGCATGAGAACACCAGCATTGCGGAGAGGCTGTACAGAGAGGTACGCATTCTTTGCTGGATAATGACGAATCCCGCCAACCATCAGACGAAGGCGCGCCACGTGAAGAGCACCTGGGGCAAGCGTTGCAATAAGTTGATCTTCATGAGCTCAGCCAAGGATGAGGAGCTGGATGCCGTGGCGCTGCCCATCGGCGAGGGACGCAACAATCTGTGGGGCAAAACAAAGGAAGCATATAAGTACATCTACAAGCATCACATCAATGATGCGGACTGGTTCCTCAAAGCAGACGATGACACCTATACGATTGTTGAGAATATGCGCTATATGCTCTATCCCTACAATACCGAGACGCCAGTCTACTTTGGCTGCAAGTTCAAGCCTTTTGTTAAACAGGGCTTTATGTCCGGTGGAGCTGGTTATGTACTTAGTCGGGAAGCTGTACGTCGCCTTGTAGTCGAAGCTATTCCCAATCCGAAACTGTGCAAGCAGGACAACACTGGCGGCGAGGATGTGGAAATTGGCAAGTGTTTGGAGAACGTTCAAGTTCTGGCTGGCGACTCCAGAGATGCCAATGGGCGTGGTCGTTTCTTTCCTTATGGGCCTGAGTATCACTTGATACCCTCTCATACGAAGAAGACTGAGTGGTATTGGCAGTACATATATTATAAAACCGATGAGGTGAGTTTTTTCAAATTCTAACAGGTTTTAACAAAGTGGGATAATTATAATAATAATAATAAATTCAATATATATCGTCAATTACTGACGCTTATTGTTAAAAGAAAAAGACAGATTTACGATAGTTGTTGCTTGTAGACAAATTAATAATAATAAAAACAGAAGATTCAATTTAAAATTCACAAACAATTTTCAAAAATAATAATAAAATATTCGATATTAAAAGAACTTAGGGCAATAATATTACCACTTTTATATTTATAGATCTCTCTCTCTCTCTCTCTCTCTCTCTCTCTCTCTCTCTCTTGATTTCTAATGCATATTTATTCCGATCTTTATAACAGGGTCTGGACTGCTGTTCGGACAATGCCATCTCATTTCATTATATCTCACCCTATCAAATGTATATGCTGGACTCTTTAATATATCATGTGAGGCCGTACGGAATCGTGAATACGCCAGATGCGCTACCCAATAAGCTGGGCCTGGGTGAACTGATGCCAACACCCAAAGAGACCACTGAGCAAAATGTGCAAAAGGAGCAAAAGGAGCAAAAGGAACAAAAGGAACAAAATGGGACAGACAAATTAGATGCTGCCATAACGCAAAAGGAGAAGCAGTAATTAATAGTCGTCTTAATTGATCACGATTAAACATCGTGCGGAGCAGACCGCGACTAGTTTAAGATACATATTTTCCAATTTCCATATAATATGTTATTTCTTGTGTTTATTTAATTCTCTCAGGCTACAGTTATAAATGCTCCTAAGCTCCGACTATTTTGTAGCAAATACCGCACAATTACCGATTAGGTCTTACGACACCAATAATTAATTTTAAAAAATTTACTTTAATACATAATTTGATTTTCTTTTTGTTGCAGTTAAGCTAAAATGTATTTTCATTAATTTGAACTATTTTTCGAAATGCTTTAGGACGTCAAAACAATATTTAAATTGTCACTTTTCATTAATTAATTTCTCTTGTACGTCCAATTCTGGAATATGGATCTTGTATGTGGTCTCCACAAAGTCATATGCATCAAAGTAGAGTGGAATCTTTTTACAGAAGGGTTTCTTACTATTTGCTTTTCGTCGCCATATATTTTTAGTCTGATTGGGTTTTTCCCTGTGTTTTCCCCAATTCATGTATCAAATTTTGCATTTTAATACACCCAAAAATCTTATAAATATTTCTTATTTTTAATTTATGTATAATTTTAATATTTTTTGTACCTTTTTGTAATGTTTTGTGTCAACTGACTTTAGTTGACATTAATAAATAAATAAATAATTACATAAAAATATACATTCTGCGAAACTAGATCAAAGGCACTTGCTTTTTCCATATAAGACAGGATTCTTTGCAAGTTGTTGTGCACTCAAGATGTCTCCGTACAACGCCATCAACGCCACAACCGACAAAGTCATATTCTCAGCTTCTGTGCTGCTGAGTGCTAGGCTGTGTTGTTTTTCCGATTTCCACGATATCGGTCCGCCAGCAAGAAAGTATACATAGCCAGTGTACTATTTACGATCAACCTGATCGCTAGCCCAATCGGCATTAGCAAAGCCCTCGAACACCCTTCCACACTTTCTGTAGTGTATCTTTAGCTCCACTGTGGACGCTAAATACCGCAGGACATGTTCCGATGAGTCAATTTTGCAACCGAGTGCAAAATATATATATATATATATATATATATATATATATATATATATATATATATATTCGGTCTTCGAGGTCCAATACGAGGGATCTGCTCTTCCTCCAGCTTTTCGTCATCTTTGTCACTTTCCAAAGATTCATCCGCACTACTTTGATCAGTTGCAACTTGCTTAAATCGATGCCCCACATTCGATATATCGAATGCTCCGAACAGCTGACCTCGTCAAAGAAAACCTCTCGTTTGTCAACCACTGTCTTGGATTCTGCATCGTAGAGCCGGTAGCCTTTAGCCTGCATTGAGTAACCAATCATTCATTATTCTTTCCCCTTGGGCTTAAACTTGCCCTTATGGCGAGCTTTGTCCAGTGCCACTGCAATGGAACCAATAACTTTCAGATGACTTATCATTGGTTTCTTACCAGTCCACGCTTCCATTGGAGTCATCCAGACCAGTGCCTTTGTGACTGAACGATTGCGTAAATACACCGCTGTGTTTACTGTGTCTGCCCACAGTGACTGATCCAATCCTGACTACTCCAATAAGCATCTCGCTATCTTTACAAGCGTACGATTAACCCGTCCATTCCATTTTGCTGCAGAGTGTACGCCACCGTCGATTGCCGTGCAATTCCATTGGCTTTAAAAAAAACCCTTGAACGTTTCGTGCACATATTCGTGCCCGTTGTCACTGCGAATACACTTGTTCACCTTTCCTGTTTGAAGCTCTACCAAATTTTTGTACTCCACGAACTTGCGAAAAACCTCGTCCTTTCTTTTCAGGAAATACACAAAAATCCACCTTAATTTGTCATCAAAAATGTGAGGAAATACTTAGAGCCGCAAAGAGACTTCGTTTCGAAAGGGCCACACGCATCAGTGTGCACTAGTTCCAGAAGTTCCTGCGCTCGGCTTTCTGTTGATCCTGGAAATGGCAGCACGTGAACCTTGTTCAGCATGCACGTCCTGCACGACACCCGTTGCAACACGTCAACATTCTCCATTCCTCGCACCAGCGCCTTGTTTGCTATTTCACGCAAACTATAATAATTCAGGTGACCATATTTGTTATGCGACAACTCACCGTCTGACTTAACAGCAGTATAACATATGTTACGATGACTTTCAAACGTATGCAGATTCCCTACTTGTTTGACCTTGAGGCGGTGAATGTACCTTAAAACACTCGTACACTCGTTGCATTAGAATTTGCAAAGCACTTCTTTGCTACGGCTTGTCCCACGGACATGAAATGGCCTGTCAGCTTTGGCACCTACAATACGTTGCCTAGCACCAGTGTTCACAAATCCGTTTTCAGTTCAACTTCGCCTCTGCCTTCTGCTTGCAAGAAGCCAGCGTCCGCCAAACCGGTCGTTTCGATATGCGTCTCAAAAGTTGAAAACATGTGTTTATCACAACACATATGACTTGTTGCTCCACTGTCCAAGCACCAGCCGAATTTCTTGAAACTGCTTGCATCCAATGCGTTCAGTAAGCTCCGATTCTGCTGTCCGCTTTTTATTTCATCATTTTTGGCACACGAAAAAATAATTGTATTTTGGCAAGACGCCCTCACTCAGCGCGATTTCTGCATGCGCCGCCACCACTCTGGCAGAGTGTATGCGCTTGGTGCGCGCAAATTTTGCACCAATATGAACAACACCCCCCATACCGCCACTCCCGGCGACGTGCCTGATACTGCAGCTGCAGTTTCCTGGTGCTCGCCTTCTCTTGCCAGGCAGACCAGCGAACTCCGTTTTAATCTGCGCTCTCGGTCGGAAAGCAGCAGCCACAGAGGACTACAGATGCTGCTTCCCCAATTTTTCCGCTGATTGTGGGCGATGAGGACTCAAGTCTGGGTTGCCGCTGAGATCCGCGATTCTCTGTCTAACACTTGCTCTGCGGAACCACAGCCTACAAGGCCTTCCAAGCCCCCTCCACTTATAGCTGAGGGTATCACCAACGTTGTTGGACTGCTTGAAGCATTAAATGCTGTCACGCCGCCTGACAGCTTTATGCTTAAATGCAGTGGCGCTGGTACTGTGAGAGTCATGCCAAGTGGTATTGACGCATACAAGGCAATCCAGTGAATGTTCTCAGAGAAAAGACTCCCGTGACTCACTTATACCAACTAAAGGAGGACAGGGGCTTCCGAGTGGTGGTCAGGTGCATCCATCGTTGCAGAAAATTGACTGCTTAAGAGACGAGCTCGACAGATCTGGGCTCTCAGTGCGAGGAGTCCAATCTATTGTCAGCCGTGTTAGCAAAAGAAGCTTACCCTTTGTTGTTTAGAGTTGGAGCCGGCTGCAAATAACAAAGAGATTTACAACTTTCGCTCCATTTCTCAGGTGCGCATTTCTGTTGAATGCCCTGATCGACATTTGGACATCCCCCAGAGCCACCGCTGCCAGGAATTTGGCCACACAATGAAATACTGCCAAAAACAGCATCGCTGCGTTGAGTGTGGTTCAGCACATGCTAGTCAGGTGTGCGAAAAACCATTGGATGCTGATCCGAAATGTGTCAACTGCGGAGGAACCCATCCAGCGAGCTGGAAAGGATGCCCAGCATATCAGCGCGTTGCCAAGGGAAGGCCGGCTCAATATCTACAAAACTCGCACCCAAGTAGCCCGGCTCCTATACGCAATGCACAATTCTCTTATGCTGATGCCGCCAGACTGCAAACGGCTCCTCACTCCTTCAGCAACTTGGGCAATTGTCACAGCAGCAGCTTCATCAACAGCAACAGCCACAACCTCAGCACCGCCAGCAGCCGCTACAGCAGCAACAACAACCTTTGCCGCCTCAACAAGATGCTCCGCAGGTTACTGAGCAACAACGAACAAGAAAAAAGCGATGACCTAAAGTTCGCCAGATGCTTATGCATCGAGAGAATGCTCTGCATCAGCAGAAACACTTGCAGAAACGCCAGCAGCAGCAGAGTCACCATCAGCAGCAGCTTCTTCATGAACAACAGCCACAACTTCAGCAACGCCAGCAGCAGCAACACCAACAGCAACAGCACATGCAGCAAGAACATCAACAACAACACCACCTGCCTTTGCGTCAACAATATCAGCAGCCCTCACAGGATCAATATCAGCAGCCCTCACAGGATCAATATCAGCCAGTGCAACAGCCTTACTTTATTATCAACCCGCCAATCCCCAGCTTTACAGTCTTATGTCAAAATTCGACAAGTTAAGTGAGCAAATGATGGCCATGATGAGCCCGTTGCACGCTGTACTTGCCAAAAAATGAGCCAAATTGGGATGCGCGTTGGCGTGTGGAACGCCAATGGCCTTGCAATTAACGCCAATGAGTTGGAGTTGTTTATTCATCGCCATCAAATAGATGTAATGTTGGTCTG
The DNA here is from genome assembly GCA_035041605.1 of Drosophila atroscutellata. Taxonomy (NCBI): domain Eukaryota; kingdom Metazoa; phylum Arthropoda; class Insecta; order Diptera; family Drosophilidae; genus Drosophila; species Drosophila atroscutellata. The sequence continues at coordinate 1,160,617 of JAWNLA010000137.1, read as the reverse complement.
TGAGACTCACTACTACTCCAGATCACACCATAGGCTACCAGGCTACGATATCCACCTAGCCAATCATCCGTCGGATCGCATGCGTGGTGGAGCAGCAGTTATCATAAATCTCAGGCGCTGACTCAAATAAGTTGGTTCTGCGCACAATGCGCTGCCGTTAAAGTCTCTAGTGATCAAGGCGAAGTAGTTCTAGCGGCTGTCTATTGTCCACCACGTTTTGTGTGGGCATTAGAAGACTTTAAATGTCTCTTCGAAGAGCTTGGCCCAAAGTTCCTGATTTCTGGAGACTGGAATGCTCAACACCATCTCTGGGGTGCTGTTTTGGACATTCGTCGTGGGATTGCGCTTGCGGATTGCGTGAGAGACTCCAACCTACAAGTACTTGCCACGGGAGGTGCAACGCACTTTTCGTACGGTAGTCATAGGCCGACAGCAATTGACTTTGCTGTGTACGCTGGAATACGTTCTAACTGTCTTGGTATATCTGAGCGAATTGAGCTTAACTCCGATCACATCCCTTTGATCGTTGAGTATAGAATGGCTGTTACTCTATATGCTCCCAAGGAACGTCTTCTGCCGCGCAAGGCAAACATCACACGATTCCGGCAGAGGTTGGCGCAGCTTGTCAACTTGAACATGGAGCTGATATAGATGACGAAGCAGAGTTATTCCTGCGTAATATCAACGCGGCGGCGGAATACTCCATGCTTGGCAAACTTCCTTGTTCGCCTCCCAGCCTCTTTTAAAAAATGAGATTTTGGATCTGGTAAGACACAAGAGAGTACTGCGTCGCCAATATATATTCTCTGGATCTAAGGGACTTTAGGCGGGACTAAGAGCCAATATTTTCAGGATATGCTCCGCAATGCTGATCCCAATAAGAATCATGGATTCAATTTTTGGAAGACAACGCGTTGTGTCAAGCGGCAGACACTCAGGCGGATCCCCATTATGCGACCGGACAACACTTGGTGTCGATCGGATGCAGAGATAGCATCGGCATTTGCGGAAGAGCTGCAAGTCCGGTTCACGTCTTTTGCGCTTGCAACACCCATCCAGGTACAGGATACTGAGGCATTTTTAAATGCAGATCTCGATCCTGTTCAACCGATCACACCTATCGCCCCTAATGAGGTCCGCTTGCAGATTCGCAGGATAAAGTTCACTAAAGCCCCTGGCTATGATGGCGTCGACGGCAGAGTTGCTAAGGCCCTCCCCGAGAAGGGAGTGATGTTCTTGGTGCTACTCTTTAGCTCCATGGAGCCGGATAATCTTGTCTCGTCATATCGACCGATAAGTTTGCTGTCCACTTTCTCCACAATATTTGAAAAAATATTTCTTTGAAGATTGTCGGCAATAAGTGGCTTCCAGATTGCCATTTTTGATCATCAGTTTGACTTTAGACATGGTACACCAGAGCAAATTCATCGAGTAGTATAGCATGTCCTCGAGACCCTGTAAAATAAGCAGTACAGCTCTGCCGTCTGCCTGGATATCCACCAAGCGATTGATCGCGTATGGCATGCTGGCCTGCTTTTTAAGCTTAAGTCCCTACTACCATCGGCGCATTATTTACTGCTCAGCCTGCCTGGCCGTTATTTTATGGTTGAAGTTAGGGGCGAGCGATCAAACATCCGCCGCATCGGAACGAGTGTACTGCAGGGTAGTGTCCTCGGACCAGAAACACTCTGCTTGCCACATACGCGGATGACACTGTGTTCCTTGTTAACTCCTCGTTCGCTACCTGTGTATGTATCTGGACAGGAAACTTACCTGGCGCAAACACATACAGATCACGGCAGCAGTGTGTAGATCCAAAAGGGTGAAACTCAACTGGTTGCTGAAGCCATCCAGCAAACTCAGCTTGAGCAACAAGCTGCTGGTATACAGGAGCATCATCGTGCCCACATGGACATATGGGATTCCATTTTGGGGCACAGCAGCAAAATCGTGGATAAATAAAATTCAAGTTCTGCAGAACAAGGTCCTAAGAGACATCTCTGGTGCTCCAGCCTATGTGAACAATTTGACGCTGCACAAAGACAAATAAACCGACATACAAGTCGTTACAATGACCGGTTACATAACCATGTTAACCAATTGGCTTCGTCACTAGGGTCGAATACAACCCGCAGACGCTTAAAGCGCCTCCACACTAGCGACCTCTGGGCGCGTTAATATTTTTCGTTAATGTGCAATAAATGTTACATTTAATCTTACATTTGATGTTACGTAATATTGTAATTATTAATTTAAATTCCCTGTTATTATGTATTCAATATTCAAAACCATATTTTATAACCTTTCAGTAGGTTGATCAATATTAAATTAAATTGCTACATTAAAAACAAAAAAAAAAAATCATTTTTGGCAATTACTTTGAGACAATTCGCCTTAAAATGCCCTATTCCACCATATTCGTAACAAACAGTATTTGTGCGTTTCTTCTTTGTGGTGACCTTTGCACTAACGCTATGTCTTTGTCTAACTGTAAAGACCTGCGCGTTATCGCTGTGCTTCTCTGTGCTTTCTTTCCTCTCGCCTTCTTCCTTCAACTTTATACATAGAATTTCATACACTGGTAGACTGTCGCGCGTCTCGATGGCGACAACAAAATTCTCATAAATGTCTGGAAGGCTGGAAAACAAAATAATAACCTTGAGCTCGTTAACTATTGCTATTCCAACTCCGGCAAGCTGATCCACAATTTCGTTAAATGTGATCAAATAGCTAGCCGTGCTTTGCCCCTCCGCCATGCGTGAATTAAGCAACTGGCTGATGGACTTCGCGCAACTTAATCCGTGCATCCTGCGACGTTGTGCAATTCTTGATGTATCCCAACTGCGATGCCTTAACACTTAGCGTGATCGTTGCCAATGCCTTATGATCCAGCGCTTTCCAGTTAATATTATCGCCAACATCAGGCTCCAGTAAATCCCCCTACGCAACTTCCCATAGATTTGCCTGAACCAACACGCTTCGTATCTGTATGCTCCAAGAATCATAATTCTTTTCTTCAAGCTTCATATTTCTGCGACGCAATTTACATTTCCACACACGTAACTGCCGATTTTTACATTTAACACATACGAGTGCGTAACTACGGATATCGAGTCAATAAACTTTAACCAATCAGATTAGGCAACGTATCCTGGGCCCATAACCTGTTGGAGCGAAGTCTGACCGCGTCAGGGAATGCCTGGATAAAATAATAAAACCCAACTCAAGCAAAGTTTATTCGGGACTGACTTCTGTTGCTTAACATAATTCTGTTGCTTAACATAATTGGTATGCATTCATAAGGGATTTAACATACATATGTATGGATGCACGGTTCCATTGAATGTGAATTAACATAATTTTTAACAGGCTGAAATAGAATTCTATTGGAGATACTACCAGGTTCAGATACAGATACATCTTAAACTTGTAGTTCATCACTTATTTTGGGGGCATCCTGTTGTTGGAGCCTGCCCCTTTCTTTCGGTTTTCCGCAAGCCGTTGGCATGTTTGACATTGTGGCTTGTAAACATTAGGTGTACCACATTAGGGGGACATAACAGAACACACGTCTATCCGCAAGACAATCCTCCCTTCTGTGGCCTTGGGTCTAACAATTCCAACAGACAATTTTCGACCTAGCTTTGTCTAACGCGGCAACTTCCAATCCCTCGCCATTCCTATTAAAGGCAAATGGATATTAAGCCCTAAAGATTTGAAATCGCTTTGCAAGTTTTCTTGGGTTAATATTTTAATGCGATATAAAAACTCTTATACAGACAATCCTTGTGAGGTTCTTTCAAAATGTACTTCCCACTTTTGAATCACGACTGACTCTTTATGTTGTAGGAAGCCCTGGCGACTATTGAAGGAACCACTAAGGTGCGTGGAGGGGTAGGCACCTACTCTGCAGTTACTAAACGATCCACGTTTAATGACCTTGGTATATTTGCTAATAACCTGCTAACCGTTTTCCCTACAATATCCTTCACGCTTTGTAGAGTAAGTACCGGTGATGGAAGTTGGAGGCGTGGACGACCTTGCTTTCGCGCTCGTCTATTACCAATTGCGACTTCCGGTTGTTGTCGTCTTTGTCGACCTTCGGCTTGATGTGTGCTATGGCTCACATCTCCCACTGCTAAATTCACATTACTATTTTTAAGCGATTGAGCTCCTAGAAGATCTGATTCTTCTTGGGGTAGAACTTCTCTGCTCGCTTTTCCAACAGTTCTTGTGAAGGGACGAGTAGGTTTAGGCAGTGATCTTTGGGCAGGTGAGCAATTTCCCACTACACTTTTCAGATCGGCTGCATGTAATTCAGTGAAACAATTTGGGCATTCCGCTTTGTTATTAAGTCTATTTTCAATATATAGTTTATGGAACACATGTTTGCATGGAGTGACACAACAAGGTTGCGTATCCGACATGGTCTCACCACAAAGTATGCATATGCTTGCCTCAATTGTTGCTGAAGGCTGATTACTGGTAAAACTATGTTGTAACGGCATTTTAATAATATAAATCTTCCTTTGTCATTTTTGGGAATCGAAAAAAAATGGAATTAAACACAATAAAAAAAACGTCGTTAAGTAACTAATTCCTTGGTCAAGTATACGTTGTCCGCACTCCTCGAATATCCAGCTAAGTTCCAAACAGGTCTCTTAACTCATCATCTGACAATTTTTGAACTGAAATGTATTGAAACTCAATATAAAAAATAAAAAAATACTAAAACTAATTTCAGAAAAAATTGATCCGTTAATTAAGTATTTACTAAATGGAAGAAAGAATTTAAAATGTATATTAAGATCTGAACGAAAGCAAAAAGAGTTAACCATCTGAAATGTTCTTATTTTTATTTTCACATTTTTATTCTCGGAAGGTGATAATGGAATATCATTTCTGTATTACTTTGAAATTGTTAGGCTCACATGGTCGACCTCATCTTGTCCTAACAACAATTATAGAGTTCCAAAGTAGCTAAGACTTTTCCGATGTTCTCCAATAATAAAAAAAAAACCGATTCTGAAGCTGGAAATAGATCTCTGTATAATGCGTAACAACACGTTCTTGCACTCTACATACATTTCTTGGTTCATAATCGGGGTCTTACGTCTTGTAATTCCAACAACTGGGTTATCCCAACTGTTGGTGGTGTCAACTAAATACATTATTTAGCACTTCCAATTGTTTCTAGTCATGCCTCACATGTTTTTCAGTCAGGCCTCAAAGGTCAGTGACTCACAAGACAGTAGCCCCACATGCTGGGCGCCAAAAATGACTGTGATAGTAGTGGTATCAGTTGTTCTTAATTTGTCGACCATTTTTTTGCAAAAATACAAAAGTGCTAAATTCTTCATTCGCCGGATATATTCAACCGTTCGGGACCCGTCAACGAACTAGCTCTGTTCGGGAATGTGGGCGGGGTTTTTGTTGACCTATCTCGGCACACTAAACGAATTTTATTTATAGGGTCAATAAAGCCCTGTTGGGAAATACTTAAATGAATTGACCATTCCGGTCAATCCAAATTCGACACGACAAAATAAAAAAAAAAATAATCAGAATAGCAAAAAAAAAAGAGGACTGGGATGAATTGGAATTCAGGAAAACAGAAAAGGGTGATGGAACCAAGGATAGGTAGAAACGACAGCGGTATGGTCTAGGTGTCATTCGATGCACACCTTCTGCACCCGAGCCGACCATAACCTGCAAGGATAATTGTAATTGCAGATCCCCAAATGTGCATATCAAATCAATTAATTTTTACGACTCCATGACTCGGAAGAAAAAAACCTTAGGCTGTCATTTTTTTAAACTGCATCACATTATAAATTTTAAAGACAATAAATTTTAATGAACATATACGAGGTTTGACCAATAAGTAATGAGACTGATTTTTTAGCCGCACTTGTGGTAACACTGCGAACCTGAAACTTCGGTCGGTTAATCTCCCATCCCTCCTCTAGCGATACATGTGCTCGCGACTTTCGTACGTTCGATAGTTCTTCAGCTGTGTTGTATTTTCGACAACGTGTTTGTAAGGCGTGTCACGAATATGGAACGACGTAATATTGAACAGCGGTACGCGATTAAATTTTTCGTTAAACTCGGCGATTCTGTTACGGAAACGTACGGTAAATTGGTCAAAGTGTTCGGTGATGAAGCCCTGAGCTGTGCTCAGGTGTTTCGAAAGCATAAAGATTTTAAAAATGGTCGTGAGAGCGTCGGGAATGAACCGCGAAGTGGGAGGCCGGTTGACAGCAAAGGAATCGTGCACAAAGAGTTTGTACCACCTGGGCAGACCGTCAACCAACATTTCTACCTGAAAGTACTCGATCGGCTGCGAAAACGAGTCATTAGAGTCCGTCCAGAGATTGCCAAAACGTGGATCCTTCATCATGACAATGCTCCATGCCATCGTGCCTTTAGTGTGTCGCAGTTTTTGACCTCTAAAAACATCACAGTGTTGCTGCAAGCGCCCTATTCGCCGGATATGTCACCCTGTGACTTCTTCTTGTTCCCCCAAACAAAATTGCCCGTGAAAGGAACGCATTTTGAGTCCATAACTGACATCCAGACCGCCGTGACGAGGGTACTAAAGGACATTCCAGTCGAAGCCTTCCAGAAATGTTACGAAAGCTGGAAGAAACGTTGGAACAAGTGTGTAGTTGCGGGAGGGGAGTACTTTGAAGGGGATCACATCAATGTACCTTAATTTTTAAATATACGTATTTTATGGACTTAGTCCCATTACTTATTGGTCAGACCTCGTACTTAACGTTTAAGGTGATTTTCAATTTTAAATTTCATGTTGACAATTCTTGTATTAGAAATTGGAATTTTTGTTTGTTTTTATTTTGATTTATTTTGTTTAATAGATATGTAAATTAAACGGTTCCTTAACGTTTTTAATAAAAAAATAAAAAAAAAAACTGAACTGTTTCGATTTAGTGCTTTATTAGAACTGATTTTGTACAATATGACTTATTATAATGAAAATTGTTTTTTGCTTTCCGCCTAAAAAGGGGCAATGAGTTGTGGTGTTTCCACTTTAGCGCCATCTAGGAGCGAGAGGCTCGAGCTTATATGATTAGCCAAGCTTTTGCTGAGCTTTTCCGACGCCCCCTAGAGGGTAAATTATTTCAAGGTCGAGCAGCTTACAGGCTTGGCTGGCAAAAGATTTTAATCATCAAGGAGTGGGAACCTGATGTTCGCAATTTTTTTTTCTCACCTCGTGGAGACTGCAAAAAATGTAATAAGAAACTAAAAAACACACGTGGGTGGAGTTCGGGTCTAACCCAAGATTTTTTTTTTTTACTGACAGTGGAAAATCATGATTATCAAAAGTTGTTTTTTCTTAAATAAATGAAAAAGTTACTCCCCTTCGCGAAAAGAAAATAAAATATATAATTTTTTTTGTGAGCAACAATATTCACTTTTTTTTTTGTTTTTGTGAATCGGCGCGATATTTGTCGCTACCAGGAGAGGCGTTTCCCGCCGCCAAACAGAAGAAAAAAAAAGAAAAACCTACGTAAATTTTTCTTTGAAAAAGAAAATACAAATTTTTTTTTGTGAAGAAATAAAAATTAAATTTTGTTCGTGAATCGACACCTATGGAAACAGACACAAGCTAATCATAGTTAATGAGCAGGAGGAGGCGTACAGTCACCGCTGGATCAAAAAAAAAAAAAAACCCCAAGACAACTTTTATAGTTTATAATCTAATTTTTTTTATTATTAATTTTTTTTTGGTATTAATTTTTTTTTGAGTTAACTTTGTCCGAAGCTTTCTCTTTGTCTGCTTGGCTGAAGCTGAGTGAGTTTTTTTGAAAGCTAAGAGACACAATAAAAACGGCAATAAGTATGCTGCACTAGTAAGCCGTGAAATCACTAGAATACCACTATAATATTTTGAATGCGAAACCAATAAAATGAAGTCAATAATAGTTGTAGAAAAATTAAAATAAGAGTTAGAAAATAATTAAGATTAAACAAAAATGAAGATAAATAAATTTATTAATTCGTATATAAAAAAAAAATGAATAAGTAAATTCTAATTATTGGGGGAGTCATGCAACGTCCAACAACAGGGGAAGGATTCGAATAGTCGTCATGTGTAGGGATCCTCCAATAATATTATGATTAGGTGCCGGAGGATCATGGTAGGGTGGGCATCGGCTGCGGCACTACACCAGCCCAGTGCACACGACGACAGAAAAGGAGTGTCGCCTCCATATTTAAGGTGTTAGAACGGTCCACCTGCCCCTTTCTCCCTTCCTCTCTTCCTCGCTTCCTACCTTCCTCCTTCCCAGAAATGGGGAGAATTTAGCCAGCACGCGATTTTTTTTTAATTATTCAGTTAGCCCCGCGAGCCCGTAGCGCCAGGGAATTTTAATGGGACCCCGACGCACTACCAACAATACAGCCGTAGCCAGCGCGTGCACCCCTCTGGAAAGCTACACCCACACCTGCTCGCAGACTACAGGTTAAATGCTACAAGGTTTTATTCATTCATAGCGCACTTATTACATTATTTATAATGATAATCATTTACTTTTGCGCTTCAAGCTGCAGGGCTTTTTAATGTTGTTATATATTTTCTTTCTTTGTAATCACGACACTGGCTTTTTGAGTTATATTTATTATTATTTATATATATTATTGGATTTTATATTTATATTTCTTTGTATACAATTTGTTATATATACAGTGACTCACAGTTCAACTCGAGCATTGTCAAAGAAAAAAAGTAATTGCCTGCCATAAGTTAACCATTCATTATTTTTCAAAAATTCCAAAGACCGATGGTAGGTACGTATATTAACCACAAAAATGAATATATGACCCCAACAAACTGGGGTTTCCCCATTTGCTAGGAAGGATTATATAAAAATGTACATTATTTTTTGTTTACTGCTTATTTCGAGCAGTCTTAAAAAAGTAACATATTTTCCATATAAAAACTTAATTAAAGATGTTAATACTTAGTATGATATCCTTTAGCCTTAACAACTTCCCTTAACCCAATATTCATCGAAGATATCAGCTTCCTGGTAGCTTCTGGGCTGACTTTGCTCCACTCATCCCGCAGAGCATTTTTGAGGTCTTCTTTGCTGCATATGCTGTGCTTCCGGATGTTATTTTCCAGCAGAGCCCACAAATTCTCAATAACATTTAAATCTGGAGACTGGGCAGGTGGAATTATCATGTGGGGGCAGTTCCTGATGAGCCAAGACTGTACTATCTTGGCCTTATGCTTGGCCTATGTCCTGGTGGAACCTACCTTCTCGGCACTTTGGAGTAAATTTTCCTTTAGTATTGTTGTTTCAAAAATCACAAAATTCCCGAATCCACTTCCTCCACCATGTTTGACTGTTGCCTTTACGTGTTTGGGGTTCAGGTCAGTATTGGACTGTCGCCAAACAAAATTCCGTCCGTCCGAGTGTTCCAGAACTCCAAATCCTTGTCCAAGTGGTTTTTGGCGAACGGCATCCAAGTCCCTTTATTTTTCAACGTCGCACTCGGGCATTAAAGTCATGTTTGCGCAGAAACCTGGGCACAGTTTCCACAATAGCACTTTTTCCCCATTTCATCCTGCACCTGTTGAGTCAGTTTTGGAGCCGATAGCTTAAGATTCCCCCTTATTTTCCTTATGATTCTTCGCTCCTCCTCTTCTGTGAAAATCTTGTTTGGTGCCATTCTGCATTTGCCATCAATCCGATTTGATTCGACGAAGCACCGAATGATGTTATACACAGTTGAGTTACTCAAATTGACCATTTCAGCTATTTGGCGATCTGAATATCCGATTTGGAGTGTTCCAGGATGAGTTTCCGTTGTGCAATGGTAGTCTGTTTATCCATAGTCCTTGTTGGCTTGTAGCACCCAAGATGCAGGATAAAACTAACTGACTACGAAGGAATTGTTTTTGCAGCTCTTATCATGAATGACAATCAATTCCACTTTAAGCCGTGGATGGCTTCAAAATATGTGGGGTTGTATTTCCTTCTTGCCAGTTTTAGGTTTATAATTTTTAATTATAAAGTGGCGGGAATTGGACGCGTCTTCTTGCTCCTAGACCTCGAATAGAAAAGGAGGAACCCAGAGCTACGAAGCAGAAGTTTCTCTTTAGCAGAGCTGTTAACAGTGGCGCTGCCGACAACAGATCCCATGGTTGATTTTTTTTCTTTTCACACGGTGGCGGTATCGGCTAAACTTTCAGCGCGAGTTCGAAAATTCAAATGTAATAATCGATACTTTCACTACCGGATTTTATAAATTTGCATTAAATGGACTATAGGGACATTGCAACTACTGACGGCTCTAACTCAAAAACTTCGGAAGATATAGCAATTTAAAAGATTTTGGGATGGGGGGCCTGGGGGTGTCTGGAGTGATCGTGGCATTTATTGAACTTTCAAGGGCATCGCCAGCAACCTGCCAACCAAAAACCAAAGGTTGATGCCTTCGATACCAAAGTATAAAAATGGAATATCTTTTTGTTTGCACAATTGTCTGCTGCAGTTGTCTGGAAATAGCTTATTTGGCATATATCTTCAACAGTTCGTATTTTGTGGGTTCAGTCGATTTGACAGCGTGAAAAACATTGTGTCGGTTACGGGTAGTAATTAAGGCAATAATTAAAAATAATTTTGAGTAATAATTTGCTCCATTAAAATGAATAGTAATATTCTAAAAATAATCGAATCATTCGTAAATCCAAATTAAAACTAACTTTTTAATTACAAATTATACATTACACAGTACACATTTAAAAAGTGTTGGTTTCGTGAATCCTTAAATTCATTCAAAAACATAAAACAACGAAAAGCATAATCAGCATGGGTTTAAATTCTATAAAATTCAACGGTGAGCGTCGAAATTTGCTTGAGAATTTAATAATATTAAATAAATGTAAATGTAGCTCTCACGATTATAAAGGTCTTGTGTGTTGATGTGTCTTGTGTGTTCTCGCGTAGAAAGATAATAATGTCAGATGAAAATCAAACTTTGTATAGATGAAAGTAAGGTGCTGAGAAAATAACAAGTGTTGAAAAGGACTTGGTGTGCTTCCTCCTATACAAATAACTTAACTCATTATTAATAATGAAATTACCACACCACTGAACTCAAAACTCAGACAAAAAACCAATTACTTTCGTAAAATTGAGTTGGTTCTGTTTTTCTTTGCACTAGAACAAGTCAAAGATAGTATTCGACACACACGTTCATATGGAAATCAAACTAATTTTTTCCTACTTGTTGCAGGACTCTCGAAGAAGTGGTTTTTCTCACTTATTGTCGGCATAATTATTGGCCACTTACTGGCTGTGCTTTTATTTTACTTGACCAGTCCGGAACATACCGTCTACGTGTCACACTTTCGACATGGCCATGAGCATAAAAGTTCAGAGCAGGATTTGGTCACACACGATCATGTGCACGAGAACACCAGCATTGCGGAGAGGCTGTACAGCGAGGTACGCATTCTCTGCTGGATAATGACGAATCCCGCCAACCATCAGACAAAGGCGCGCCACGTGAAGCGCACCTGGGGCAAGCGTTGCAATAAGTTGATCTTCATGAGCTCAGCTAAGGATGAGGAGCTGGATGCCGTGGCGCTGCCCATCGGCGAAGGACGCAACAATCTGTGGGGCAAAACAAAGGAAGCATATAAGTACATCTACGAGCATCACATGAACGATGCTGACTGGTTCCTCAAAGCTGACGATGACACCTATACGATTGTGGAGAATATGCGCTATATGCTCTATCCCTACAATCCCGAGACACCAGTCTACTTTGGCTGCAAGTTCAAGGCGTATGTCAAGCAGGGCTATATGTCCGGTGGAGCTGGTTATGTGCTTAGTCGGGAGGCTGTGCGTCGCTTTGTGGTCGAAGCTATTCCCAATCCGAAATTGTGCAAGGAAGACGACACTGGCGCTGAGGATGTAGAAATTGGCAAGTGTTTGGAGAACGTTCATGTTCTGGCAGGAGACTCCCGAGATGCTAATGGGAGTGGTCGCTTCTTTCCTTTTTTGCCGGAGGATCACTTGAGAGCACATGTGGACATGAGTTACTGGTACTGGCAGCTCATCTATTACAAAACCGATGAGGTGAGTTCTGTCAAATTCTATTGCACATAAAGTATGTAAGTGAGTCCGATTCCGAAAGTTTTTGTCGTTTACAAATTATAATAAATTATATTTATAATTCGAGTGCAACTCTTCCGGTCTTTATCACAGGGTCTGGACTGCTGTTCGGACAATGCCATCTCATTTCATTATGTCACACCCAATCAAATGTATGTGCTGGACTATTTAATATATCATCTGAGGCCATACGGAACCGTGAATACGCCAGATGCGCTACCCAATAAGCTGGGCCTGGGTGAACTGATGCCACCTCCTAAAGAGCCTACTGAGCAAAATGTGCAAAAGGTGGAAGAGGAGCAAAAGGAATAAAATGGGACAGACACATTAGATGCTGCCATAATGCAAAAGGACTAGCAGTAATTAATAGTCATCTTAATTGATCACAATTAAACATCGTGCGGAGTAGACCGCAACTAGTTTAAGATACATATTTTGCAATTTCCATATAATTGGTTTAAAAAATAATGTTTTAACCGTAACCAACGCAATGTATTTCATGCTATCGAATTGATTGAACTCTCAAAATATGAATTGTGGAATTGGGTCGACGTTGTCAGCTTCTCTATGGCTTTATTTATATCAATTACAGAAAGTCGGCTCAGGAACGTTATAAGGTTTATTAGTAATGTCTTGAGGATAGAATCCAAGCTTAGCTTTTAATCCACAATACTTGGCTTTGTTTATACGAAGACTTAAAGCCACTGCCAGACTTTCTCATAACAAGAGTAAATTGGCACGAACGATAAGCGAGAGCTACTGGAAATAAATGATTAGCTGCAGCAGCCGGCGTACTTGCGAATGTCCTTCTTCGTAAGAGAGAGAGAAAGAGAGAACACTGCAAAAAGAGAGCGCTGCTGCAGCTCAAACTGCACTCAACAGAGTGTGCTTATGTAATTACAACAAGCAATAAGCTATTCACATTATGCCTCGCAGAGCGCCAAATTCAAATATGTGAACAACTCATTATTTCGTGTTTTAATAGATAGGTTGTTGCTACCATCTTAGAACTCCTTTCCTGTCATAATTTTATTGTCCCGGTTATTGGACACATTCAACATAAATGATACAACCCCCACCAAAAGGTGGAGTTTATCATTGGGATCCAATACTATGCAGGAAGCGCGGCAGATTCGTTGAATTTGGTTGATGGTTTCGGGATGCGGGTTGTTGTTTGCCCCGATAAAGCGCTCTTTACCCACCCATCCTGCCATCCCAATTCCTGCGCTGAAATTGTTTTATGGAAAGACCCCAAAAGCAAATCTTGTTGTTCAGATCAAGTCATACTTCGGCCAGTAGGACACATAATCTTTTACGAATTCATGTTTCTATATTTGACAAAATTTATGCAAATTCTCTTAAAAGTAATTTCATATTAAAAAAAATGTATACTAAATTATAAAGATGCATATTCCTTTTTCTAACTAATATTATGGCGCGAGAATTGTTTTACTTAATTAAAAAGAACAACATTTTTCATAGAGTCTACTTAAAGTAATAATGTTTCATTCATTTATCAATTTCATTTTTATTTTATTTGGCTATTTGTTTGCGGGATTCAAAAGCAAAGCAATTCATTTTACTGTAGCATAGTTTTTCTTAGGTGTTAGGTTTTATCAATTACAAGAATTCACAACTGTTTCTCCATTGCCTACTTTTAGAAAATGTTTACTTTATTGCATACTCTTAGGACATTTGTTTAATGCTTACTTTAAGAATTTTTTTGTTTTTATTGTATGCTTTTTTCAAATGCAGTGCATACTTTAAGGCAGCTTCAACTTAATCTAAAGCCAACACCACCTAAGAGTGTCAAATGGGTAAATGTACTTAAATACATTGTTCAAAAATGAACACCCTATATAAATATCACGCCGACTCTTGGCCGGCCCTTGGCGGAATGTTCAAAAATGAACACCCTATATAAATATAACCAATGTTCAAAATGAACACCCTATATGTATATACATATATTTAACATGTACTAGTGTAGGTGTTCGCATGTGACGCTCAGATCAACTGATGGCTGTCCCAGGCAGGTCAGCCTTGTTCATCGCGGCACCTGCCGCCTGTTAGGCGGCGATGCGGCCGCCTTCGCGACAGTCACCGTTACCCAGCGCCTGTTAGGCGGCGATGCAGCTGCCTTCATCGACAGGCCGCGATCCAGCTGCCTTCATGGACAGGCCCCGATCCAGCTGCATTTTAAATGTACTTAGGCTAAGCATTTTTGTATAAATAAAGAGCCTGCTCGTCAGAGCAGTTCAGTTCGATCTTACACTTCAACTCGGGTTAATCATCATTTAACATTTGGTCCTTCAAGACTCTCTATTGTTTTCCCCCACCAGTGGTAAGAGACATAGAGTTAAACCAGCACCTTAAAGTCTTATAGTCAGCTACAGGTTGCAATAATAATTTACTTTGCTCTCCCCCTACAATGGTAAGAGGCATTGTATAAAATAATTTGTTTAGACAAATAAAAGATTGTTTAATTCAAATAATATAACACAGAAAAGTGTTGGGCGTTTTCGAGGCCAAAAACATCGAAAGTGAAAAGTAAAAAATCTACGTTCAGGCTGCAGAAGGAGGCTGCAGTAAAAGTAAAAAATAATCGATAGTCGTCGCGGTAATCGTCGTCGTCATGGGAGAAAAATCTACCTTCAGGCTGCAGAAGGAGGCTGCGGTAGAAGTAGAAAATAATCGATAGTCGTCGTGGTAATCGTCGTCGTCGTGGGAGAAAAATCTACGTTCAGGCTGCAGAAGGAGGCTGCGGTAGAAGTAGAAAATAATCGATAGTCGTCGTGGTAATCGTCGTCGTCGTGGGAGAAAAATCTACCTTCAGGCTGCAGAAGGAGGCTGCGGTAGAAGTAGAAAATAATCGATAGTCGTCGTGGTAATCGTCGTCGTCGAGGGAGAAAAATCTACGTTCAGGCTGCAGAAGGAGGCTGCGGTAGAAGTAGAAAATAATCGATAGTCGTCGTGGTAATCGTCGTCGTCGTGGGAGAAAAATCTACGTTCAGGCTGCAGAAGGAGGCTGCGGTAGAAGTAGAAAATAATCGATAGTCGTCGTGGTAATCGTCGTCGTCGAGGGAGAAAAATCTACCTTCAGGCTGCAGAAGGAGGCTGCGGTACAAGTAGAAAATAATCGATAGTCGTCGTGGTAATCGTCGTCGTCGAGGGAGAAAAATCTACGTTCAGGCTGCAGAAGGAGGCTGCGGTAGAAGTAGAAAATAATCGATAGTCGTCGTGGTAATCGTCGTCGTCGAGGGAGAAAAATCTACGTTCAGGCTGCAGAAGGAGGCTGCGGTAGAAGTAGAAAATAATCGATAGTCGTCGTGGTAATCGTCGTCGTCGTGGGAGAAAAATCTACCTTCAGGCTGGAAAAGGAGGCTGCGGTAGAAGTAGAAAATCTTCAAGGAACAGTAATTAAAAATTCGTCGCTGGACAAAATTCATCGCGGGAGAGCAGGATAAGTCATCACTTAATCTTAAACTAAAATTAAAATAATTATAAAATCTACAAAAATGTTTTCGGATAGGAAAGTAGAGCCATTAGAAGAAGACAATGAGGAAGATATTGTAAACACATTGCAACAATATCTAAGGGAAGTAAAGGAGGATTTAAAAAATACAAACAATGCACAGAAATAAAATTTATTTTCTGTGGGATAAGGTTTTACAAAATACGAAACAATTTGAGAATAAGTCGCGTATGATGAAGCAAGTTGAAGAATTAAGGTTCGATGTAGGAAACATGCTCAGTATATGTGAGCAAGGAATAGAGGAGCATTGCTTAAAATTGAAGTTCCCATGTGGGTAAAAAATTTTATTGCAAAGAACTGCAGTAACAAAACAGTCGAAGAAACAATTAAAAATGACGATTATATAAACGAAACAATAACAGGAGCCGACGTTATAGAAGAGGCTAAAAATCAAGTTAAGCTAGTAATAACTGAGGTGGGAAACACAGATCCAGAAATAATACAAAGTATTCCGATATTGGAAAAAGAGAAAATTGAGTGGCATTTTATTCCCCCGGCAGGTCCTCACTTCGGAGGTATTTGGGAGGATGGGGTAAGATCAGTAACAGGAGCCGACGTCATAGAAGAGATTAAAAATCAAGTCAAGCTAGTAAAACGAGTAATTGGAGACTCTCAATTGACATACGAAGAAATGTCGACATTGTTATGTCAGATAGGAGCAGTGGAAGCTATAGCAGAAGATAAGATAGGAAAGCTTGATGGATGGAAATTAATTAAAAAAAAGAGAGTTTTGGCAAAAATGGAAAGAAAAGTATTTATACGCTCATTAGGAATAACAGTTTGTCGGGCCTAATAATTAAAATATAACGCCAACTCTCAGCCGGCCCTTGGCAGAATGTTCATCAGTGTTAAAGAAAAAAAGTAATGGCCTGCCATAAGTTAACCATTCATTATTTTTCAAAAATTCCAAAGATCGATGGTAGGTATATATATTAGCCACCAAAATTTATATATGACCCCAATACACAGGTGTTTCCCCACCTGCTAAGTAGAATTATAAAAATGTAGCATACTTCAAGGTATAGTTTTCATTTGGATCAGGTACATTGTGGACACCTGGGTGCCATAAAACCCGGATTTTTTACCTAAAGTTGAGTATTTTCCGTATAAATAGACCAATACTTCGTAGTGAGTTTAGTTTTATCCTGCATATTGGGTGCAATAAGCCAACAAGGACTATGGACAAACAGACTACCATTGAACTACGAAAACTCATCTTGGAACACCACAAAAACGGATATTCACATCGCCAAATAGCTGAAATGGTCAATCTGAGCAACTCAACTGTATATAACATCATTCGGCGCTTCGTCGACGCAAATCGGATTGAGGGCAAGGGCAGAAAGGCACTAAACCAGATTTTCACCGAAGAGGATGAGCGAAGGATCACCAGGAAAATAAGAGGAAATCCCAAGCTATCGGCTCCAAAAGTAACTCAACAGGTGCAGGATGAAATGGGGAAAAAGTGCTGTGTGGAAACTGTGTGCAGGTTTCAGCGCAAACATGACTTTAATGCCC
Organism: Drosophila atroscutellata; assembly: GCA_035041605.1. Classification (NCBI taxonomy): domain Eukaryota; kingdom Metazoa; phylum Arthropoda; class Insecta; order Diptera; family Drosophilidae; genus Drosophila; species Drosophila atroscutellata. The sequence continues at coordinate 1,143,409 of JAWNLA010000137.1, read as the reverse complement.
CAGTACCACGAAAAAAGCCCTTTATAAGCGAAAAAAATAAAGGGACTTGGATGACGTTCGTCAAAACCCACTTGGACAAGGATTTGGAGATCTGAAACACAGTCATATTTGCAAATGAGTCCAAATTCACAATTTTTTACTCGGACGGGCGGTATTATGTATGTCGACAGTCCAATACTGACCTGAATCTAAAACACGTAAAGGCAACAGTCAAGCATGGGGGAGGAAGTGACATGGTGTGGGTATGTATCTCGTCAGCCGGATTCGGGAATTTTGTGATGTTTGAAACAACAATGGACAAGAATGTGTACCTCAACATACTAAAGGAAAATTTACTCCAAAGTGTCGAGAAGGTAGGAATCCGACGTACTTTCCGGTTCTACCAGAACAACGATCCCAAGCATAAGGCCAAGATAGTACAGTCCTAGCTCATCAGGAACTACCCCCACATGATAATTCCGCCGGCCCAGTCTCCAGATTTAAATGTCATTGAGAATTTGTGGGCTCTGCTGGAAAATAACATCCGGAAGCACAGCATATCCAGCAAAGAAGACCTCAAAAATGCTCTGCGGGATGAGTGGAGCAGAAGCAGCCCAGAAGCTACCAGGAAGATGGTATCTTCCATGAATAATAGGTTAAGGGAAGTTGTTAAGGCTAAGAAAAGAAGTTATTGCCTGCCATAAACTAACCATTCATTATTTTTCAGAAATTCCAAAGACCGATGGTAGGTACATATATTAACCACCAAAATTAATATATGACCCTAATACACTGGGGTTTCCCCACCTGCTAGGTAGGATTATGGCAGGCAATTACTTCTTTTTTTTGACAATGCTCGATTTGAACTATGACACACTGTATATAGAACAAAATCATTTTTTTTTTTTTGCCATAATGCCCTAACTACATAACAATAACTAAATTTATCTGCCTATGTATTTAAGTACATTTACCCATTTGACACTCTTAGGTGGTGTTGGCTTTAGATTAAGTTGAAACTGCTTTAAAGTATGCACTACATTTGAAAAAAGCATACAATAAAAACAAAAAAAAAATAAAAATTTCTTAAAGTATGCATTAAACAAATGTCTTAAGAGTATGCCATAAAGTACCTGTTGTCTGAAGAACTAGTGGGATGGTTCGGATGGGGCTGAGCTGAGGCCACCAGGCGGGTCGCAGGTTGCGGATAGCGAACGGCCTCCCTTTAGGGAGGTTAGCTGCGAATAGCGTTGCAAAAGTGCCCGTAAATAAGCAGTCCCGGACAAACAGCGGGCACGGTTATTACTAACCGTACCGACAGGGCGCTTGTGTTGCCGCCTCTTAAAACATAGCCTCACACAACTCCCCAATCCCCCAATACTACTATCCACCCCATCCTATCCTCCACACATCTCACTCCGGGCCGGACTAAGGTGTCAATCGAACCGTGCCGAGAGTCAACTTGGCTGGTGGCCCGGACTATCAAATAGTCCAGTTCTTAACGGTGAGCTCAGGCAAATGGCGACCGCCTATTCTAATCAGCCGGGTATCGCAGATCTCTGTCCGGGCGGACCATACTTTCTCTGCAATTCATGGGAACAACATGAATAGCAATAAAAATATAAAAATTCCGCAGGATCTCCCTGCAAATGAAGTCGCAAGACTGATGGAAGAACATCCTCCACAACCCACTCCAACACCAAGAAGGATGCCCGCTGCACAGCAGGGGCACAGTTAGAAGGCACTTGCCTTGAAAGAAGAAGGTGGAGTCGGAGCACATCGACCACCACACCCAACAGCGGAGAACTATACAAGCGGCATATAGGCCGAAAAAGAAGGGGGATTTCCTCCCACCGAGGGGCCAACCTGGAGGGCTGGACGATCCGAACCGCAGGAATCTCTGCGAATCACGGGTCAAATGGTACCTAAGGTACCTCTGGCAAGGGATGGCCCCAGACGACGCCCTCAAAAAAGCTAAAGAGCCGAGGGACAGCCCCCAAAAGGACCAGTAGTGCTCTGACACCGCCGACTGCCACCCACAAGAGCCACAAGAGCCGCAAGAGCGCTGCTCATGGTCCAACGGAGCGCCGATCAGGGGAGGTCAGGAGGAACTGGACACGCGCCCGAGCACATCACATGCAGCGGCCAACATGTCCAGCTCAGCCGGACCAGAAGGGCCCCGCATCTCATATGCGGCGGCAGTCAAGAACGTCAAGGTGGCGGTATTCCCTGTGGACTACTCCCAGGTAATGCTGAGCCACAAAGACTTGTCCACGCTGGAGGAGGTCATCATAGATGACCTCATCGTAGAGTATGGAGGTGGTAGGGACACAGCGATTTCATTCGCTGGCATTCATTTTAGAATCGGCTATTTGCTGATTGAATGCTGAATGATTGAACGAACACTCAGCCAAATGGCTGGGGGATATGGTACCACGGCTACCCGTCGTGGAAGGGAGTGCCCCTAGAATGCAAGGTGGAAGATGATATATCGTCGCCCCACTGCATTACGATCTTCTGCCCTAGAAGTTAAGATCGGTCCACCGAGTCCCTGCTGCCCCTTATCGGGGTTCAAAACGGGATGGACATTTCCACATGGAAAGTAATTACTAGGAAGAACGAGGGGGAAGGAGCCCTCCTAGTAATTGGAATAGACGAATTGTCCAGGAGGACGATCGTCGAGAATGGCCATCAGATCAACTTTCGATACGGGAACATCCCCGTGAGTGGTCTGAGGAAGAAGGCTGGGGGAATACGCAGCCCGCCCCAACAAAGAAGAATGCCACGGAGGTGAACCCACCGGACGGACCGGGCAATCGTCCGTCAGTCATCATCGATCCGTCAGAAGACCTGGCGGAAGATGAAGACTTGGCGGATATGACGCTCGGCCCCGAAGAACTGGGTGAAGTGGAAGACGAGGATGCAATGATGTCCTCGCAGGAGTTAAAGGAAGAGTTGAGAGAGGAGGAAGGAGCTAACGTCACACTGACGGGCAGCGGTGACGGGTGCAGCTCCGGGCCCCAACCACCATGTAAACAGGAGCCTCTCCTCTAGTAGATGACGAGAGTCATCACAACGGGCCTGGCGCAGGTAAACATCCACCGCGCCAAGGCAGCCTCGGCTGTCCTAGCGAGGATGATAACCAAACGGCATTTCGGGCTAGCCCTTGTGCAGGAGCCATGGGTGAACAATGGCATTAAAGGCCTGTTCACGGCAAGCTCAAAGGTAATATGGGATCAAAGACACCCAACGCTGATAGCGTGCTTTATGGTAAGGAAAGAAATTAAGTTTACTATTATTTCAGAATTTATAACGAGGGCCTTACAGGATAAGGGAAATGAAATGCAAAAAGAAGTACTGTCTCCGCTGCTCTGGAGTCTGTTGGTGGACGAACTACTTAACAGACTTACCACCAGAGGCATCCAATGTCAGGGTTATGCTGATGACATCGTCATCATGCCGCAAGGCAGATTCGAAGAAACACTCTGTGATATAGTCCAGTTAGGGTTACAAATAACGAGCGATTGGTGTGTGGAGGCTGGACACAGCCTAAACCCCTCTAAAACAATCATCGTCCCCTTCACTAGACGATATAAACTACAGAGGATGAGACAAATAAAGCGATCAGCTAGCCTAGTAGAAACAAGTAAAGAGGTAAAATACCTCGGAGTCACATTTCACAGCAAATTAAACTTTGGTACCCATGTTGAAAATGCGATATCAAAGTGCTCTAGGGCGGAACGAAGAGGCAAGAGAGAATAAGCAAGCAAGAATGGGGGCAGAGAGACCCATGATAGGCCCTGAACCTTATTGTTGCGTTGGAAGACACATGATACGGCTACAAATCAGAGATAAAGAGAGATTGATGCGAGACCGGAGCTGGGCAGATACACCAGGACTCCGACAAGCCAGGAATCTCCTAGGTGGCTATAATCAAAAGCGATTTAAGCAAATTATATCCATGGGGAAGAATAGACTCAGAATACTCACAGGTCTTTTAACAGGACACTATAGACTGAGAAGTCACCTAACCCAGTTAGGTATTTGCAGCAGCAATGTATGCAGGTTTTGCGGATACTGCGTCACCTTAACCAGGAAAAGATGCAACATCCTAGGGCAGCATATAATGAGGCCCAAGGACATGGAAGCCCTCAACCCAGCTAGGATTCTAGCATTCGTGCAAGAGTTGGGATTGATTGAGGAGCTGTAGGCTCAGTAAGGGGGCACAAACTTTCTCCCCAACTATAATAATAATAATGCAATAAAGTAAACATTTTCTAAAAGTAGGCAATGGAGAAACAGTTGTGAATTCTTGTAATTGATAAAACCTAACACCTAAGAAAAACTATGCTACAGTAAAATGAATTGCTTTGCTTTTGAATCCCGCAAACAAATAGCCAAATAAAATAAAAATGAAATTGATAAATGAATGAAACATTATTACTTTAAGTAGACCCTATGAAAAATGTTGTTCTTTTTAATTAAGTAAAACAATTCTCGCGCCATAATATTAGTTAGAAAAAGGAATATGCATCTTTATAATTTAGTATACATTTTTTTTAATATGAAATTACTTTTAAGAGAATTTGCATAAATTTTGTCAAATATAGAAACATGAATTCGTAAAAGATTATGTGTCCTACTGGCCGAAGTATGACTTGATCTGAACAACAAGATTTGCTTTTCGGGTCTTTCCATAAAACAATTTCAGCGCAGGAATTGGGATGGCAGGATGGGTGGGTAAAGAGCGCATTATCGGGGCAAACAACAACCCGCATCCCGAAACCATCAACCAAATTCAACGAAACTGCCGCGCTTCCTGCATAGTGTTGGATCCCAATGATAAACTCCACCTTTTGGTGGGGGTTGTATCATTTATGTTGAATGTGTCCAATAACCGGGACAATAAAATTATGACAGGAAAGGAGTTCTAAGATGGTAGCAACAACCTATCTATTAAAACACGAAATAATGAGTTGTTCACATATTTGAATTTGGCGCTCTGCGAGGCATAATGTGAATAGCTTATTGCTTGTTGTAATTACATAAGCACACTCTGTTGAGTGCAGCTTGAGCTGCAGAAGCGCTCTCTTTTTGCAGTGTTCTCTCTTTCTCTCTCTCTCTTACGAAGAAGGGCATTCGCAAGTACGCCGGCTGCTGCAGCTAATCATTTATTTCCCGTAGCTCTCGCTTATCGTTCGTGCCAATTTACTCTTGTTATGAGAAAGTCTGGCAGTGGCTTTAAGTCTTCGTTTAAACAAAGCCAAGTATTGTGGATTAAAAGCTAAGCTTGGATTCTATCCTCAAGACATTACTAATAAACCTTATAACGTTCCTGAGCCGACTTTCTGTAATTGATATAAATAAAGCCATAGAGAAGCTGACAACGTCGACCCAATTCCACAATTCATATTTTGAGAGTTCAATCAATTCGATAGCGTGAAATACATTGCGTTGGTTACGGTTAAAACATTATTTTTTAAACCAATTATATGGAAATTGCAAAATATGTATCTTAGACTAGTTGCGGTCTACTCCGCACGATGTTTAATTGTGATCAATTAAGATGACTATTAATTACTGCTAGTCCTTTTGCATTATGGCAGCATCTAATGTGTCTGTCCCATTTTATTCCTTTTGCTCCTCTTCCACCTTTTGCACATTTTGCTCAGTAGGCTCTTTAGGAGGTGGCATCAGTTCACCCAGGCCCAGCTTATTGGGTAGCGCATCTGGTGTATTCACGGTTCCGTATGGCCTCAGATGATATATTAAATAGTCCAGCACATACATTTGATTGGGTGTGACATAATGGAATGAGATGGCATTGTCCGAGCAGCAGTCCAGACCCTGTGATAAAGACCGGAAGAGTTGCACTCGAATTATAAATATAATTTATTATAATTTGTAAACGACAAAAACTTTCGGAATCGGACTCACTTACATACTTTATGTGCAATAGAATTTGACAGAACTCACCTCATCGGTTTTGTAATAGATGAGCTGCCAGTACCAGTAACTCATGTCCACATGTGCTCTCAAGTGATCCTCCGGCAAAAAAGGAAAGAAGCGACCACTCCCATTAGCATCTCGGGAGTCTCCTGCCAGAACATGAACGTTCTCCAAACACTTGCCAATTTCTACATCCTCAGCGCCAGTGTCGTCTTCCTTGCACAATTTCGGATTGGGAATAGCTTCGACCACAAAGCGACGCACAGCCTCCCGACTAAGCACATAACCAGCTCCACCGGACATATAGCCCTGCTTGACATACGCCTTGAACTTGCAGCCAAAGTAGACTGGTGTCTCGGGATTGTAGGGATAGAGCATATAGCGCATATTCTCCACAATCGTATAGGTGTCATCGTCAGCTTTGAGGAACCAGTCCGCATCGTTCATGTGATGCTCGTAGATGTACTTATATGCTTCCTTTGTTTTGCCCCACAGATTGTCGCGTCCCTCGCCGATGGGCAGCGCCACGGCATCCAGCTCCTCATCCTTAGCTGAGCTCATGAAGATCAACTTATTGCAACGCTTGCCCCAGGTGCGCTTCACGTGGCGCGCCTTTGTCTGATGGTTGGCGGGATTCGTCATTATCCAGCAGAGAATGCGTACCTCGCTGTACAGCCTCTCCGCAATGCTGATGTTCTTGTGCTCATGATCGTGTGTGCCAACATCTTGTCGCTGGTACGGCTCGTAGTCGTCAGGTTCCAGCCTGGACGAGTAAATGAAAAGCGCTGCCAGGAAGAAGCCGATGATTAGGCCGACAATCAATGTGGCAAGAGCACGCTTGCTGGAACGTCCTGAAAAAGTTCATTTTCCATTTTCAGTTTTTTTTACACAGCTTCTTGTTACCCCTTATGAGGGAGGCATCTCCCCGTTAATGTACATATGTACATATATATCTGCTAAGGCTGCTGGTCTATGTATATCTCCGGACTCCGACCCAGTAAGTATTAATAATCTTCATCAGAATCACTGGCCAAGCCGACATAGCCACATCCATCCGTTTGTATGTAAGACAGTTTCATATTTCGGTTTTGTTCTTCGTTTCCTAATTAGAATATCATTATAAATTCGATGGTTCTTTATTGGTTTAAAGTATCACGAAATTTATTTTTGAATCGTAACCGACAAAAAGTATTTCACGCTATCTTGGAACGCTTTTTAAAATTTCATAGAGATATGTTGCTGTTTATTGCTTGTCAGATTCAATCGATATACGTTCTACACATAATTTATTTTAATATAAAATTCATATTAATAATAAAATTAAAGTTTTTACATTTTTATAGATCATTCTAAATCCTTGTTTAAGACTTTGCCAAACTTTATTTCTTAAAATAATAATATCAATTATAAAATATAACAAACAAAAACAAAAAACACAATAAAAATTTTATTCTCAGAGTATTTAAATAAGTTTTATGGACAAGTCAACAATCCCATTGTCTTTCAAATTTAAAACTTCTGTGTTTTCAGACTGCTTCGAAATATATTGGCATAAGAGGGCGCTCAACCTCCACATTCATCAAAGGCAATGATCACAAAGCTGTGTTATTTTAGACTGCGATTATATTTTATCAATTTATCAACTTTAAAATTGGCACTTTGATATTTGGTTTTCTAGGTGAAACAAATCAATTTTTGTGTTAAGATAGGAAATGAATATGTATTCCATCTCTATAATAACTGTCAGGTGGAGCAGCCCAAATGTTTAATCGGGATGCATTGTGTCGTTTTATGTTTAAGGGCATTCACATTAACAAAATCGTTAAAAACGATTAAGCTATAATTGAAAATAAAAGCTAAAACCGCATTAAGATAACTGTTTCTGTTGAAGAGTTCGGGTTGTGAGTGCAGGATTAGTGGTTGAAACACTGGGCCCATTACCATTAAAAGTACGGAGTTTTTGAATTAGATTGTTCACATATATGCGTTTATTAATACCCTTCATTTTGCGCGGAGTGACTATCTTTGCTTAAAGTGATGGAACGACTAATTGTGATAAAAGAGTGGCGCAAACAGAATATTGATGTTGTGTTTCTATGTACATTATGTACATTACGTTAACTACAGAACTAAACTACTAAACATTATTGCTTTAACATACTACCGCGATAGTAACAACACGCTCCCTCAGAGTAACAATACTTATTACTTAAATATATGTAGCGCCCAAGGTCGACATACATTCGTGGTGTTTGCTTCCGCTAACGAGCCAGCAGAAGCTGCACTGTTTGCAGATACTCCACTACCATATCGCCACTCATGTATTTCTGCTTGATGAAATGGTGGGACACATCTATATGTTTCGAACGCGGATGAAATCCGAAATCAGTAAGCAGTTTATGTGCGCTTTGAGTGTCATTATAAAGACGCATCGTGTCGCAGCCTCTACACTTTTTAAGAGAGCCTTCATCGCAAGGTACTCCCATGCAGTACTCAATAGTGCTACCAGAACGTTGCTTACGTGCCTAACAGCACAGAGATTGGCCTCCATATTTTTTGTCCACTTAGGATCATTGACGCTAACAATAAGTCGTCAACGTATCTCGTGACAAGAAGAGTTTTCCTCCCTCAACGCCTTGCAAATAAGCGTGGATCCTGTTTAGTAGGTTCGAATCCATTCTTCAGTCATTACGCGGTCATCTTGCCGCGCCAACGTAGGCCAGATAGCCGCAGTCCATAAAGAGCCTTCCGCAGCAAATTGGTGATCCTGATTCGAACTTTCCATGATGTTGGTAAATCCCTCTGGATTTCTTCTAGCTCTCCATTTAGATATGCCGTAACCACATCCATTTGGTGGATTTCCATGTCAGCTTCTACTGCTGACACGTCTAACCGACGTAAATCTCACTAGGGGCGAATATGTGTCATCTTCTCCAGAACGCTGCCTGCAGTACTGACGTCAGCCTTCGTGCAAAATACCACAGAGTGGTCAATAACCTTACGATCAGCTGGTTCTGCGAGGTCGCACGTTTTCTTTAGCCTTAGTTCAAACGTGTGCTTCTTTAGAAATCTTAACTTGTGCTTTGACGCCTTCCGCATCATCACTGCTTCTGCTGCTGTCTGTGACCTCTATGTACAATTTTCGTTGCCTTTCGCGCTGACCCGTTAAAATGGTTTTTGGACGCCTTCGACTTATTCTCTTCGCTCACCACATCCCCACAACGCAACTCATTGCCATAAAACTCTTCAAATTTCGTTTTGATCCCTGGAATATTCAAGAATTTTACGTCGATACTTGCACCTTTCAAGCACGTGTAACCGATTTGCTTTAGAGCTAGTTGTCAACAAAATGCACTCTTCAGAACTGGAATCGAATTTGCCCTTCTTGGCGCCTTTTTCAAGCGCAAATGCCCTTGTGCAGAACGTTCGCATCTATGCCCGTGTCGGGCCTTCTTCGTCCACCTCTTGTAGGGAATCCCTCCAGATAGTCTTTTCGCTGGAAATATGTTGCGAATGTAGCAAGCTGTGCTGACAGCTTCTGTCTAAAACATTCGAGGCGTTCCCACTTGTTTCTTCATGCACCTAGCCATCTCCACAAGGTTCCTATTTTGTCTCTCTGCCAGTCCATTTTGCTGCGGCTTATTTGCCCCGCTAAGCCTACTAGGAGTGCCATGGCTCTACGGATAGTCATCAAACTCCTTGTTGCAATATTCATTTATATTGCTTAAACACTTTGAACACCTCGGACTTGAGCTTAAAGAAATCTTGACTAATCTTTGATAAAGGTTTCATAGTAGCTGCAACCGCCCATGGACTCTTCTAGAAAATTCTCATATTATTTGAAGTTTCAAAAATAATTTCTAGTTTGCCTCTCACTTACACATTTTCACATTTGGACAACTTTTCCCTGTCTTTGACAATCATACCGTACACTGTAATGAACAACGAGAAGCTGATGTGCGATTAAATCGTGCGGAGTACGCGCTTGCCTTGGCTGAAGCTCGCCGGCAATTGGGGTGGGATATGGTTAGACAACCGACGAAATAAATTTGCTTCCGAGCATTACTTATTATATTTTATAATTCGCGTACTATATTTTAACAATAAAGGGAGGTAGGAGACAAGCCATGGACAGGCGAAGGAAGAAAGAGGAAAAGGAATTGAGGGATCAAATAACTCGAATTATAGGGTCATCCTTTTTCTTGTGCTACCAGTCGCCCACCATACCATGATTCTGCGGGCCTATGCAAAAAGCAGAATCCCTTAGGAAGCCCTACGCCCGCTATCATATCTCCATCAGGAGTTACACGTCATCCACACAATAAGAGAAATTAGTTCATTTCTAATTCAAGCCACGAGAGGCATCTATAATTCATATTTTTCGTATTTTATAAATGGTAGATAACTTCAGATAATTAAGAATTTATAAAGATAAAGACGGGTTCCGATTCCAAAATAATATTAGAAAGATAATCATTAATAAGGCCGGTTGGTAAATAATCATTAAAAGGGCCGGTTGGTAAATAACCAAAATGCCGGTTGTTAATTAACCAAAAATGCCGGTTGGTAATTAACCAAAAATGCCGGTTGGTAATTAACCAAAAATGCCGGTTGATAAATAACCAAAAATGCCGGTGCAAAAAATGAAACTATTTGTTTGCTGAGCAGTGTAGCTGATATTTTAAGAGCCCAGTGAATAATTGCTCAGGTATAAAGAGAGACTTAAATCATTTTCCTTTTACTCACATTATTAACGCTCCTCATAATAAAAGAGAGCAACTTACATACATCATCCCACGCTGGAAGTATTTCCTGGTGTTGGTGTGTGTCACTGTAATCATGAAAGAGAGCAATTATTCCTGACCACGGCGAAAGCTCGCTCACAGCATATACGATGCACTGCGACAAATCTTTGTGTGATTAAATTCAGCATGCATTTCTAAATAAAAATTACTTATTAGTATTAGGTATATATAATTATTTCCTAAATGCACAGTACCGAATCAATTTCCTTTCTTTTCATCTTGCATTTAACTAACTTTAATTTGAGTGTAATTTACTTTAATCAATTTGCTCGGACTCGCCGACCGCACACGCGCATGTGTTTTTCTTATCTATGCATAACTGGAAGATTAAGCAGCACATAACGGCAGTTTATGCATGCACGTAAATAAATATTTTACACTATTCAACAAAGAACACAAAAAAAATAAAGGAAATTGTTTGGGTCCATTAAAACTTTATATTAGCGCCGATAATGTTGGTCCAAACGAGAAAAAAAATATGTCCGCAACAGTAATGAATCCCGAAAGTTGGGTAGAAATTAAAGATGACAAAGTTGGTCCGGAGAAAAATATCTGCTACAGTCATGCTTATCCGTTCCATCTTATGAGTCCATTCTTCTCATTAGCTATAAGCACACTGATGCACTCAATGTTCGTTCACCCATCCAACGTCGATCGACCAACTTTGTGTTTAAGTATGAGTGAAGATGAACATGCGCTCGCCGTGATAGCTTTTAAGAGAGGCTCTCTTGCGCAATGCGAGCTTAGCAATTAGCCTATGATAGGTAGCCCCGCCGGGGAAAATGGTGAGGTAACGGCGATCTACTGCACCGAGGCTTAAGCAACCTGCTTAGCTGTAAATTAGCTGTAAATTAGGTGCCCATTCTAAAAAAAAACATTTATTTAAGTGTTTTGAATGGCTATTAATTTATTTTTTTATTTACCCTCGATAAATTCTTGCATGGGCAATGATGGTTAACATGTGTTACGGCGCAGCTTGCTGCAGCGTAGGCTGTATTAACGAAAATATAAAAAGAATTTTATGTTTGGCCACTGGTTTGGCATCAAAATGAATTAACTATTTTAACTTACTGCAGTCGTAGGGTTTTCTCCTATTTGCACTAACTATTATTTAATTTATAAGTAATCATTTGTAACTGTTTTATATTTTCCTTTTATTTCATATTAATTCGTTTGGACCGCGCACAACTTGTTCGTTCAAGAGCTTTGAAAAGAAAAGAATCTGTCTGAGGTCCAAAGAACTTAAGCACTCTCGTTTTTCCAAAATTTCGCTTTGCCCCCGTTTTTCAACAATTTTTCGGTTTCCTTGCTCATCATTTTTTTCTTTTAAAAGCTCAAACCTCTCGCTGCCAGATGGCGCTAAAGGCGAAACACAAGAAATCATTGCCCCTTTTTAGGCGGAAACAAATATTTTAGGCACTCGACAAGCGACTTATTACAACACTTTGCCACTATTCGCCATGCTCTTTGAATCTCCTTCGCTTAAGTGTTGCATACGGCAATGCCACAAATCAATATTGATTTGACTGCTTGGATACACTCACTTTCCAATTATTATAGGTTTCCATATCTATTTGCACGCAACCAACCCAAGTTATTATGTGATCTTTGTGATGGATACCTGGCTATATCTTAGATCGGGCACCTAAAGCACTTCCTTCAGAGTCCATTGGTTTTCTTGCACTGCGATTCGTATATCGCCGATTCGACTGTTCTGGATCGTTTCACTGTTTGCAATTGCTTTGCTCTCTGGCTCTCTGCCACGACAGTTGCACTCTAAATATCCCGTTGAATTGCAAGTAAAAATTTTCCGTTGTCTCGCATCCTAGGCGGCTTATCGCGTTTACCGTTTTATCGGTATTGGCGCGCATGGCCTTCATCCGAAAGGGTATTAAGTCTTCGGTATACATTATACTTTTATCTGTTTCAGATAAAATTTATACAAATACATTTAAGCTAAAAAGACTTAAAACGAGAGATATGGGGTTCATTGGAGGTATCAATAAGGACTACTGTTTTTTACTGCTTATGATACGTTCACATGAGGTAGCTCACGAGCAATGAATAGTAAATGAACGAAAAGAACAAGCTGCTCTCAATAAGGTACACATTGTTACAAAAGTCTGGCAACGCCAGCGCATAACGAATTTGACAGTTGCGCAAACAAATTCATTTATGGGGAATGTATTTGAAAATGTGTGCAGAATGTTATGGCAATTTAAACTGCTTTTGGGTCCTAGAACTCTGCGCCTGTTAGCTAGTTGCCTTATCTGGTTTGTGCTGCTGGAGCTCTACTTATTCGCGCTAAGCGGTGCCGGCATCAAGCTAAAGGACTATCTGCAACCACCATACAAGGAGAAGATCTCCGATTACGACGTTGGCAGGCGAAACCAGACCTTGGATAACTTCACCATCGCAGAGCAGCTGTACAGCAGCATCCGAATACACTGCCTGCTGCAGTTGACCAACGATCACGAGCATCGCAAGTCAAGGCACATACGCAAAACTTGGGGCCGCCGCTGCAACATGATGTACTTCAGCCAGCTGGTGAATCCAGCGGATGCCTATCGCCGTATTTACGGTAGGTATTCCTCGGACTTGGATTGGTTGCTGCACGTGCATGTGGACAGTTATGTGATTATGGAAAATTTGCGCTACCATCTGGCCAGCTATGCGCCAACAAACCGAATTTACCTCAGCGCTTTCCATCTGGCCTATCCCTATGCGCATGTGAGTCTGCGAGACACCACGGATTTTATAATTAGTCGTGGCGCACTGAAGCAGCTGGTGGCACAGGATTGTGTTCCCAACAATTTAAACGACTGTCTTGCAGCCATGGAGGAGGGTCCCAATGTGTACATGTATCCATTTAAGCTGCCCGCCCAGTTGGTCCCGTTCTCGCTTCGCTCTGAGTTTTGGAATTGGCCATACGTACACAGAACGATCTATTCTCAGCCGGTAAGGAGTCCATTTAATAATAATACCTGTTCAAATGTGCAATCGCACACAAACAGGACAATTGTCTCTGAGATATATAAGATTGATAATCTCATTTCACATAATGAGAAACATGAGAAACAACAAGTAAAAATGCTGTAGCCGGGTGAGCTTGGCACTATATACTCTGAACCCATCTATTAAATGTATTCTAGTTCTGTTGTCCAGTTTCCATTTAAAAACACTCAAATGTGAGTATGAGCGAAGGTGCTCTCATTTCTTATGGCAGGCAGGTACAAGTAATGAAGAGTAAAACATTAAACTAAGGCAGTTTATTTATTTATTGATAAGCCCGATCTAAAATTCCCGGCTAGCGACAAACTATAACTTACGTATTTCTTATCATATCTTGGTGAAATTTGTGCAGTTGATAGATAATGTGTCAATATACGATTACTTCTTTTTTTCTGAAAGCTAGATTTGCCAACCTCATGTTAGGAGACAAATGTATCGGGGATTATACAAATTTGCAGGTATATATGTACGAGACACCTTATTTGGAACAGTGTCAAAGAAAAGAAGTAATTGCCACTCACTGTATATAGCGTAGTCACATAACATTTATTTGGCACTGCAAATGTGTCCGCTAATTGATACTGCATTACAGGTCATCTGCAAGTCGAGCACTTGCTGACTATACTAATCAACATCCTTTTGCAGGGCTTTAACACTTCCACAGATTATCCCATTGCCTTTCCGTATGTGACCGCTAATCAACTCTATGTGCTGGAGTATTTTCTGTACCATCTCAGACCGTATGGATACATGAGTGGAATGCCTGGGCTGCCACAGGGATCGAGTGTGCCTGTAAATGACTCCTTGTCTAGGCAGCTCTATAAGCAGGTGCGCATTCTCTGCCTGGTGCTGACCTACCCGGACATGTATGCCAAGGTTGCGAGGCCCATTCGACAAACCTGGGGGCGTCACTGCAACAAACTGATTGTGTTTAGCAGTCGAGGGCAGGTGAGACGAGAGGAGGCGGGAGTGGCGACTGTGGCACTAAACGTTAGCGAGGGCTACAGCCTGTTGTGGGGCAAAGTGAAGGCAGCTTTTAAACACGTTTACCGACATCATCTGAACGAGGCGGAATGGTTCTTTAAGGCCGACGATGATACCTACGCCATTATAGATAATATGCGCTACATGTTGCATCCACATCATGCCGACGAGGCCATCTACTTTGGGTGCAAGTTCACTGCGGACGTCGATCAGGGCTACATGTCCGGCGGCGCTGGCTACGTGCTTAGTCGGGAGGCAGTGCGTCGTCTTGTCGAGGCGGGGCTGGATTCGGGCAGATGCAATCAAAATCAAATGGGCACCGAGGACTTTGAAATGGGTGTCTGCTTGAGCACGTGTAATGTTACCGCTGGCGATTCGAGGGATGCTGAAGGTCGACATCGCTTTCTACCCCTCTCATTAGAGCACATGATGATACCTGGACGGATGAGCAATGACTTTTGGCTGTATGAATACACGTACTACAAAATTAAGGAGGTAGCTTTTTCTTTCCCATCATGATAGTAAACTGTTTATATAATGATTGTATTCCTAGGGCCTGGAGTGTTGTTCAACCTACGCCATAACAATTCACTATGTGTTGCATTATCAAATGTACTTATTTGACTATCTTCTGTATAATATGCGTCCATATGGTATTATAATGGGATATGAGCCTCTAACTGCAAACCTAAGCTCAGAAAGGAATTACACAAGACCGTAAAAATGTACATGTTCAATTTATGTGAATTAAACTTAAATGTCGAGCTGCTTACTCTCCGTAATACATACATACTAAATACATAGATATTATAGATTATTTATCTTATATTTTATGGAAATGATTAGTCTCTGTCTTTGGCATACTTTTGCTGCAGTCCTATCCAAATTTCGTAAATTCCCATTACATAGATGTTAAAGGTCGCAGTCTGTAGATATAATAATCCATCTGATAAAAGCATGCGGAATTAATACAGTGAAACGATATCGCTGAAGTCGAACAACATTCAAGTGATATCTGTAATATAAATATATATATGTAGGATCTTTGAGATCATTATATGCAAAGGCAAGCTTACATTGCTCAATTTGGCCGCGAAGAGTGGTAATCCGTGTTTATCGCGAGCATTTCCGGTTGCCACGCCCACATTTCGAAAACAACGTGCAACTTCCACATGCATCATGCCATAATCCCGATTGCTGCAGATGCTGCTATTCCCGTGTGCCAGTGTCATAAAACGAAGCAGAGCCTCCCTACTGAAAATATAGCTGTCAATTTCGGACTTGTACACCTGCAAATTATAATCAATTTTAAAATATTGAATTCAATTATTATTGCAAGTCAATCTGATTTCTAGTGCTTTTATTACAATCATTATCATCATCTTGTGTAGGTATTTTTACCTATATATACTATATTTGACTATATACTGGTGTAGGAACATATTTCTCAAAACCTCACAAAATTTTAAATTTTAAATTTTAGAAAAATTAATTTGTGTTCATAAATTCATTTGCCAATTATCTGGTATGTTTCTTACTAAAGTATTCCTGACAACCTTTAAAGTACTAATCTACGATTATTTTTGAACGATTTCGATTTTAGTTTTTAACTAACCTTTTTTGTGTACTGTGAGTTGCTATCAAAGTAAATGGGCGTCTCTGGCGCGTAGTGAAACAGGTAACTCTGTAGATTCTCCATTATCACATAGCTGAGACAAGGGAATGATAAGAAATGCAACAAATTATAAATTTATATTATTTTTTGTTACATATTTCGTGTAAATAAATGCATAGATTATATGTATTCAAATACAATCAGAGTACAATTTACTAACGTTTCATCCTTGACCATCAGAAACCAATCGTATTGAGTGCCATAATGTTTATAAACATGCTGCAGGCTCGATCGTATCCTGCCCCACGAAACGCTGTGCCCCTTTCTCATTGTCAGTCCCACTACGCCCGGCTTTATATTGGGCTGGCCACTGAGGAACAGCAGCATCTTGCAACGCCTTCCCCAGGTGCGTTCTATGTGCAGTTGGCGTGTTCGCATCGGACCAGTCATGATAATGCAGAGTATTCTCTGAGTCGCATTGTTCTCACTCGTACCTGAATCTGTTGCTGTAGCATGCTGGCTATTGCTGCTGGCATATGTTGGCTCGGAGATCTCAGTTTGCGCATTGAAATTATCGTAGAATTCCAGACGCACCAATTGCAGCAGCTTCGACAGCCCGCTGCCACAGATGAGGCCCAGCAGCAGCAACAGCAGCGGCTCCACGCGATTGCGCTGCTGTCCCATGAAATTCATATTCTGCTTACTGCTTGTACTCTGCTCCCAGTGGCAAATGGAGTGTGAACACAAATTGATATTGTCCAGCAAAAAGAAGCTACATTATCCAACAATAAAAAGCACACCTTGAATCTGGGAAAAAGTGGCATGCTTAGATGTGAGAGTTCTCAAATTAACAACATTTAGTTTGTCATTTATCACATTGCTTATTCTTCTCAATCACAAATACTTAAATCCTATTCACAGTTTTAAAGCTACTGCTCACCGTTTTAGAGCTACTGCTCACGAGTCAGTTATTTTTAAACCAACCGTTTTTTTATTGCTGACCTTTAAAAACCACTAGAAAAAAATTTAGTATTTCGCACAGTTTGATTGTTTCGGTTAAACAGTTAAAATTTAGTTTTCATTACTTGATCGGCTATTGACTTTTTTTAAGAAATGCAACGAAAGAAATGTTGCTGCCACACCAACTGCCGCTCCCATCTCTGCGGCAACTGTTCGATTTCTGTTTCGACTGAGCCTGAAACAATCGGGGTAGGCTACTTCTTCTTTCTTATGCAAATTTAATGCTTTAGTTTGTGTCGCGGTTGTTGTTGCAGCCAATATTTGTGTGTACTAGTGTTGTTTTTGTTGTTGTTGTTGAAATCCCAAATTAACACATTCTTGTGAGGTGACGCAGCGACCGTTAAAAGGCAAAAGACAAAACATGTAAGATGCGGTTGACCTTCACGACCGAGCGGCGCACACAGGTGAGACTGAGACTTCACTTATATTTTTGCCGCTGCAACTTTTGGGCTTAATTCGATTTGCAATTGGTAAGTAGTAAACTGTTAGCCAGCTGTTTACCGGGTTTTTTAATGCCCCACAAACTGTGTGGCCCCTCTTCGATCCGTGCGTGCTCTGCGAGGGCGCGACGCTCGTCTCGATTCGTTTCGTTTCGTTTCGTCTTGTTTTATTTGGCTTTTGTTTATTTGCTCAGCTAAGCGGACACACACACGTAAGGAATAAAAAAAAAGAAGAAAAAAACAAACGCAGTAAATGTCGTACCAAATAAACAACTCGAGAAGCGGCAGACGAGCGCGAAGTCGACTTCACGCTTTGACGATCGTTGACAGACTTGCACGAGTCGCTTGAATTCTGTCGTTGTTTTGTTTTGTTTTCTTGTGTGTGTTGTGTCTTGTGTTTTGTACGTGCGCGCTTCGATCGAACGGCAATTCATTCGCTTTCAGTGTGACCATCCACTTGCAAAGCTAGAGATGTGCCAAAGCGAGAGCTGAGTAAGTGCGAAAGGCAATTTAACACTTACTACACCTAACAAAACAATGCATGAATCGATTCCATCAACTGCAATATTCATCCGCGGCTTAACTGACATCGAAAACTTATGAATAGAATGCAGTGCATAATAATTTCGAGAAAAATTCATTAGTTGGAGTGGGATTTCATGTGGTAGCTACCAAAATCAGACAATAATCGTACTCAGCTCTGCTTTCTGATCGGCCATCTGGTCAGGCTGTTTAAAATGCACAACTGGTTACGACTTGTCTATTTTGTTTTCTCTTTTGACCATCGCTTCTGTTTTTCTATTATAAGTTCTTGCGGTATTCCATTGCTCTTGTTTTTAGGAAAGCATTAACCTAAAATGTTAAGAATATATGTTTTAGCTCGATAAATCTTATTAGTTTGAACTTTTTTTTCTCACTCACAAACACTTTTTTTGAGTTCCTGTATTTAAAGCTTTTTAACTTGAGTTTTAACGACTGCCTAAAAGTATGCTGTGAAAAAAGAAAAGAATGCACATGGTTTTAATTTTTAATTGTTTAGTTAATAATAACGAATATATAATTTTTGAAACACAAATTTCAGTCTAAATAAATTATCCATGTTCTGTTCTTACATACACACAATTTACAATTAAAATATTAGAAATATGTTTTAGATCAGTTAGCCAATTGATGACTATTAAGAATTAGGCATATACTCCACCTGTTGTTCGCTCATTCGCCGCGATCGCATAGCTATCAGCCGATGTCGATCTTATCGTATTATTAACGCCTCTCCCTGTAGCCGAGCCCGAGGCAGAGAGTTGGACAACGGGTGAGCGCGCGTCCTGCAGCAGCGAGGGCGCCACAACCGTCAACTTCTTAAGGACGTAGGGTATGCGACTGACCACCGCATTGAAGCCATGCACATTGTCCGCCGTGTAGGTAACGGTCCGCTTGTAACCATCGGGATCGACAAGGCTATAGGAGCCACGGACTACATAACCATCACGTGTCTCGCTGTGTTCCTTAATGTCGCCGGTGCTCTGATCGTTCACGGCATAATTGAAGCTATAGCTAGCGGGGCCAAAGACCTCTGCCTGATGCTGCTGCTGCTGCTGCTGCTCGTGCAGCACGGGCAGCGGCACAGGGAAGAGCGGTGCAGAATCTCGGACAGTGCTGGTGGCAGCACTCGAGTCGGAGCTATGCAATTGGGTTGAATAATCATAGCCATTGGGCGTGGCCTGTGAGTTTTCGTTCGTTTGGTAGTCTGTGCGATAATCCTCGTCCGAACTGGATGCACTCTGTTCCAGCGAATTGATCTCATTTGAAGCTGGTGTTAGCTTTAATTTGGAATAGTTGTACTCGGCGTGTATTGTGCCGAACAATGCCAAGGTGAGGAGCAGCAGCTAAAAAGGATTCGTCTTTAACTCAGCACCATTCATATTTTAAAGTATTTGGTATTTGTATAGCACACCTTGAATTGCATCATTTTCCTTTCCTTTTATTTATTGGCTCTGTTTGTGCTCTCAAATAGCCAGCTACAACTACAGCTGTGATTGTCACAGCTTGGCGCTTTTATACCAATGCGATGCTCAATATTACTTAATAGTTACCGTTATACAATGTCATGCGCATCAATTGGCCGCAATGCCATTTTCTAATTGACCAAATGATGAAGTGAAGTGATTATACTTTCGTTTTTCATTTTGCGTCTAGTTTTGTGCTGCGTAATCAGCCAACAATTGGTCGTCTGCGGAGACAACTAAATACATCAGCCAATTAGACAGATGACAATGACAATTGGTCTATATTTAAATTCGCCATTGAAATTGTCAAGCTGTTCGTCTGGCATTGCCAAAGTATGCTAACATCTTGAATTAAGCTGCAAAAATTGTAATTGAGAAGAAAGAAACCGCTAAGAATTCATAGAGTCATCAAATCGACAAACATCTGATCGATACATTTTCTCTCTCTTTCTGCTAAGGCAGAAAATACAAAGAAGAGCAACATTTTTATTTGAGTCCACAAACATGGAAGGTCATCAAGCAAAGGCTTAAAAGGGCAAGTCCAGGATTAGTAATGTGAACAAAGAACAACATCTACATAAGCAAAACCAAAAAGGGATCAATTTGCATGAGAAAGTCATCATGGGAAATGAAGATGTATTGTGAGATCATTATGTGTGTTAGCTCACACCTAGACTAGAGTAAACAATGCCTTCGATAATAACAGGCATCAAACCGGTCGTTCATAATCTTCATAATCTTGGCCTGAAGCTGCGCATAGCAGCGAACGGCGAATGCAATAACAAATTAGCCGTCGAACAGAATACAACACGGTAGCCGCAAACGTCGCAATGACAGCGGCTATAAGCAATTCAATCGCCAGACTGCGGGCCAGCTATGTTGGCCAACTGCACCTGTTGACGGGCTTCATTTCGGGATTTGTGTGCGCCTTCGTGCTGCTCCTCTACATCTACGATATGCAGCAGGAGCTCAACTGTTGGTCCAGCAGCAGTGGCATGGTTAGCAGCACAGCAACGCAGAGATTGGCGGTGCAAACGGATTGGGAGTTGACGTCGGTGCGGGTGCTGTGCATGGTCTTGACCTGTCCGGACTATGTGGAGCGCTATGCTCAGCATGTGCGTGCCACATGGGGCAAGCGCTGCAGCAAACTGGTGTTTGTCAGCAGCGAGAACTATGAGCCGCTCGGCGTGGTTCAAGTGGTGCAGTCCGATGGCGGCAACTACGAGGATCTGTGGAACAAAACGCGCGAGGGTTTTCGTCATGTGTGGCACACCTATGGCGAACAATTCGATTGGTTTCTCAAGGCCGACGATGACACGTGAGTGCAAATCGAAAAATCGTGTCAAACTTATCTTCCTCTAATTCTGTGAACTCATTATCCTTTTTCCAGCTATGTCATCATGGAGAATCTGCGGCATATGCTCAGCGCCTATGATCCCAATATGCCCGTCTACTTTGGCTATCAGCTCAGACGTTACAATGTGGTAAGTGCCTAACTGAAGATCCTGTTAGTTATTTCATAAACTGCACTTGGTCTTAAGTTTTCCCTACTAATCCATCATTTCACCTATTGTTTCTCTGTTCAACATTTTGTTAACTGCTTTATAACACCTGGTATATAGCTTCTCAGATTATTATTCCGTCTAAAAATCATAGTTCATTTATCAAGTAGTGTATGCTTGCAGTTGATCGGGTATATCGGCTGCTTAAGCTGAAGCTTCAAGTCATTAAATTTATTTGAAAAAACTTATGTGAGAAGTGTTTTCAAAACAATGATATAACTGAGAATATAACTTGATATTCTTCACAAACAAATACGAGAATTTTTTCCAATTTGGATTTTGGATAAACAATTTTCGAAAAGAGTATTTTTGTTTCGGCGTGCTAATTAATATATATATAGTTGTTTTCATATTCGGGATAGCGAAATTTCTAAATGCAAGTAATAAACATTGGCGAGATTAACCGGTTCTCTGAATAGAAAATAATTAGCTGATTTTCGTTTAATTTGCATGCTAATTAAAGACTCTTCTTTGCTAAAGATTGTCGCATAAACCTTGACAGTCTTAACAAATTATGAAATCATTAGACATGCAGCAACAATTGGCAACAAACGCAAATGGAACTGGTGTCAGTCAACAAACGTTGCTATTCATCTGCTTCTGTCTTTTTCTCCCAGTCTCTCAGTTAATGGTCAGTTGCGGTAAGGTCTTCGAGGTGACTTGTCATCTAATCATCATCACAAACACATCGGGTTGAGGGCAGCCGCTCCTCTCAGTTGACATTTATGGTTTTTTTTTACCTCTGCAAATTACATATTGTGCAAAGATTTGGAGGCTGGCAAAGTACACACTGTCGATCAACAGTTAGCGTTCAATTCTTGTTTTGAGAAACAAAACAAATGCGAGATAATGAATGAGTTGTTAAATGTGAAAATATGTATATAAGTATGTAATAAATTTTGGCATAATAAGGAAGAGCTAAACCAAATGGCATTTAAGTTATTAAAATCGAGTTTTCTAAGATAATTAAAATCATAACAGAATTATGTTTGTTAATGGCTAAATGTATACTTATCAAATGACTTGTTGAAATTAAAAAAAAAGATAAAAAACAACAGCGAAAACTAAAATTTCTAACTAAAGTTTCTAGTACTGGGGATGTTTAAATTTAAAATATTAAATATTAGAAAATATACGTGACCTGTAGCTAAAAAATCGATAAATAAATCTTAGTAAATTCCTTGGTTATAATTTGAAGTAGCACATTTTTCGCTAGTAGTTTGGCTTTGGCTAACTAACTGCATTTTCTGTCATTAACTTTAATTCAAAGTGTTGTTTTCTTATATAATACCAAATATAATATAACTATACTGGCATAAGGCTTGGCTCAAAACAATTAACCAAGTTCACAACGCAGCAGGCGGCTCAGTTTAAGGTCTTAATAAATTGTACCAAGAAATAGCATTTGTGTGTGCCAACAATATTTGAAAATTTGCTTACAACACATTAGGTTTATCAAATTTCTTTGATTTATTACGGCGATTATGTTACTGATTGTGTTTTAAAGCCTTGTTAAGAGTTTACCAGAGTCTATCAGAGATATAAATTAGCATATATTCATTTTTTATGGCACAGCTTTACAACAAATAACTCTCAAATCAATTATACAAAATTTGCTTAGGTGCAGGCTTGCAGCTAATAAAAAGATTATCTTGTTGGTAACTATGAATAGAAAAAATAAAAATTTGATTTATTACACCTAAAAATAAATAAATGAATTCAACCGTTAAATGTCAAACCAAATGATCTTTAAGCTTCCCGTGGCCACTTTTTAATCAAACTCGTATTTTGACACATCATCTCCAATTATGTTGTAGCAGACGGCCAAAAGGCCTTCAAAGCTGCTTAAAGTCCATGTAGTGGACGACGTTGCACTTGACGGATAATTATGCTAAATACCCAAACCTTAACTAATTACTTCGACCAACATGGCACCGTGTTCGCGCCTTTGATGTGCTTATTTGTATACAATTTGTGGTTCCGCGGTTGGAAATATTTAATGAATATATATAAGTGGTGGGTGTGGTGCATGGCCAGTTTCTTCAAATCAACTTATTTCAATATAATTTATACATTTTGATTTTAAAATTTAAATTGAATACCTCTTCGTGAGCATATTAATTTTGTTTTCAATTTTGCGACTCTATAAAGTCATATTTATTATTTATCTCATCATCAACACAATTAGGCAAGTCCAAATAGGAATTTTTACTATTTCTTACTTATATAATGATTAGTTGCCTTTGAGCATGTAAGAGCAAGAGGCACATAATTTGTTAGATGGAATATAAATAATTGACTTTGATTACGTCTTGTTGAAATATATAAATTAGTAAATAATAATAATACCTAATACCTAAGCATAGATGTAGATATGTATTAATAACAGTTTTAATTCTTTCGAAATTTCAGCTTTATCTCTTATAATATATAATTTGTATAACATTTCTATGATTTCAATAGAGTTATATGTCTGGCGGTGCCTCTTATGTGCTCAGTCGCGAGGCGCTACGTCGCTTTATGACTGAGGCCTACGACTCGGATAAGATCTGTCCGGAAGCTAAGAAGATGGGCATAGAGGATTTCTACATGGGCATATGCTTGCAAAATGTGGGCGTACATTTGATAGACTCCGGGCATGCCCTGCCCAACGATGAGAGGCCAAAGTTCTTTCCGCTGGATGTCCAGAATTATGTGCACAATATTAATGGCAGCATTCCAGATTGGCTGCAAGCGATGAGTGTCTCGCAGATATTAGCCGTATGTGTGCCATTTGAAATACTAAAGAGCATTAAGTTAATTGTGAATTTCTTTAGGGCAGCGAATGCTGTTCGAATTACTCGATAGCCTTCCACTATACCAAACCGGAGCGCATGTATCTATATGAATTTATGCTTTATCAATTGCGGGTCTTTGGACGCAAATACGAGGAGCAGCTGCCGACAAGGTTCACATTTACCGAAATGTTGGAACTGTTTCCCATCGAAAACAACTCTCAGATCAAAGACTTGTCCCAAATGCAAGAGATGCCCGACAATTTTTAATTTCTTTACGTAATATGTAAATATTTCATGTGATTTAATTGTAAATAAATTAATTTAATAATAAGCATAACTATTTGGGAATGTGAAAAAAGGCCAGTAGTGTTGTGTCCTTCAAACTACTTCAAACAAAAGACTTAGGCAACAAACTTAACTGGAAGTTGTGGTATACTTTTAGGTGTCTTATTTTTAAACAAAGCTTTTTGTTGAATCATGTCATTAGACAAATCTGTTATAAGTTGGCAAAAGCTAGATTTCCACTTTTTGCATTTTATATATATAAATACATATATTTGTAACATCATAAATTAAAGTGCACGCGAATCAATTTTTCTTGACATTTAGATAGAGCTACAAGATCAAGTTCTTATGGCATATTGAGCATTTTTTAAATCAATAATTAAATCAATATTCGAGCTTATACACAATATTATTAATTTCTATTATTAGCCACTATGCATTTGGACATATTTCTTATTGTTTTATATTTAATTGCCTTGCGACTGCATTAGCTGAGAATTGTTGAAGAGGAAGCTTCGATGTATAATTAAACTTCTATTTGGATTCGGAGCCAATGCAAAAATCCTTCAACATGGCGCATTCTTGCATGAAGGGCCAAAATACCGGCAATGCTTTTCATTACCAAAGTCAATGTCACAGTCAAGCCTTGGATACTGCCCCACAATTTGCTGGCCCGTGCAGTTAATTATCGACAGAATGACATAGTCAAGCGCACTATTTTTCACTGGAGTTAGATGTGTTGGATATGCATATATACATACATATATGTAAATATTATCTTTTGGATTTGATGTGATGCAATGTGAGAACTAATAAGTGAAAGGGAATGCTGCCTTCGCTTAGTAACTAGAGTTAAGCTCGAGCTCAGCTTGTTAACGAATCTTCAAAAACGTTTCAGTGAACTTGAAAGCCTTGAGGAAGCGATTACTGCAGGTGTACATTAAATAGAGTTAGAATCATAAACCAGAATTACCAATTACGCGTGTCATAAAGCTACATGAATTGTGGAATTTATACTGAAGAGAACTCTTCATATTTGTACACATTTTATAATTGCTTTTTGCTCTGTTCACATTCAACTGCAAGAAAACCATTCAATCAAATTGACTCAATTAATGAGAGACGCACAACGCTCACTGCTTGCTAACAAGCTAGGCAAACAGCTACCGATTGTTGGCTGCTGCTAGTCAGTTAACGTACTTAGTTAGCTGTATATTTTATGGATTTTAGTTTCGTTAGCCAGCCGCAGTGTCTAACCATTCCAATGACCGTCAGACGGTGCGTATACGCAATGTGTTCAATGCGTGTTCCATTTTGCCCCGACACACGCCACACACAGCAAGTGGGTTACATTTTTGTTGCCGTTGCTGTTGCTCTTGTTATTGTCACCTGTCTGATTAATATTTTATAACTATGTATGTGTCTATTTTTCATACCCTCAACCCATTAAAAATAGGGGAGAAAAGGTGTAATGGTTTTGTGCAAAAGTATGTAACAGGCAGAAGGATGCATATCCGACTCCATATGATATATATTTTCTTGATCAGGATCAACAACAGAGTCGATGTAGTCATGTCCGACTATATTTAAAATTTGATTATAAGTTTAATTCAATATCGATATCCGATAACAATACAAGTCAATTAACATTGACATATTGTTAGGATCAAGATTGGATAAACAAGCAATTTATACTTCAAATTGATCTCATTACTATAAGCAGGCGCAATCACTTACTGTATGCATAACTGCTTGGATTTGAGTGTGCAAAACTGGTTTCAGGGTATCTCGTAGTCGAGATCAGTCGACAGTAGCATTCTTTCTTGATTTTTTTTGTGTATGTTTCTTTCAATCAAATTGTGCGTCGAGTCATGGCATTTATGTAGCTGGGAGCTGGCGGCTGCTCGTATTCGCTGTTCGCACTTGTGACCTTCGTTGTTGTCAAATGCGAGCTGTAAACTGCTCCGCTCTCGATTTGCAAGCCATTCAAAATTACCACATTTTTTGTAAGCGATGACAAAA
Source organism: Drosophila atroscutellata (assembly GCA_035041605.1). Lineage (NCBI taxonomy): Eukaryota > Metazoa > Arthropoda > Insecta > Diptera > Drosophilidae > Drosophila > Drosophila atroscutellata. The sequence goes on along the minus strand of JAWNLA010000137.1, from coordinate 1,116,953 downwards.
AAAAATAAAAATAAACTAAACTGAAAATAATAAAAAATATAAATCCAAATCGAAATTGAATTAAAACCCAAATCGAAACTGTAAAAAATCGGTTACTCAGCTCTGCGTTGCTGTTGTGGCTTTTTGCTGCCTCATATTTTTCATGTCAATTGCTTTGGCCACGCACTTAATTTTTGTGAAAGTCGTTAACAATGCAAAGGCATTATATATAATTAATTAATTATTTTTAATTTTTATTTCCAATTTATATTTTATATCTATAGATAATCAGCAAAGTCCTGTCAAATAATTTGTCCCTTCACTTTTGATGCCTATCGTATTGCTGGAGTAGAAAGAAACATATGAATCAAACAGATACCCTTTTCCGACAGCAAAGGATTATATAAGGACTGGGCGTGTTAACTCAATAAGGAGTTGGACTCTGTTTAGCAAGGGTACTTAAACTTACTACAAAGCAAAGCCGTCTATTTTTCTAATTTTACTTTGTTGTGAATTGATTCTGAAATGTTGAAGTGAAATGTGTGTAGTTTTTAGAGTTGTTTCAAGGCACTTAAGGATTGGAATGCCATAATTAACGAACTGTCATGTATTGGTTTTTTCCCCGAAACTAATTGGTTTATTTTTATACCACAAGTTCCAAACGAGCTGGGATAAATTTGGGAGTGTCTAATAAGAATTATTCTCGATTATCTTTGAATGGCTTTCACATGAATATATCTCAAGTGTTCTATTCATTTTATCTCTATTCGTACCATCAACCTGTTGACCAAAGTTCACGTTTTTGAATTATACATTAGCTCAGACAGACAGAAAGACGATATTTGATGTCAATTTTGTATGAGATTGTCAACAGTTTTCTGTTTTTTTTTTTTTTTTTGTTATGTACTGCTTGATCGATAGGCAATCCCCTCTGTCACTTGCAGCTCCTTGCTACTGCATATACATGTAGTGCAGCTGTGCACATTAAAATTAATTAAGATTCTTATTTATCTTCTATTCTCGATACTCCTAACAAGTTCAGCGTGCAGCGAGCACATCTATAAATATTTATTAATGTTTGAGCGTTCGAAAAATCAGCTGCTAAAAAAAGAAGAACACATTAAATACACACACACATTGAAATTGAAATTGAAATTGAAAGACATTCTTGATGCTCAAGTGTACTTCAAAAATAACCAAAACAAAAAATATAGTTAGTCTAAGCGACTTGACTTGAGAATTGTTTCGAGTTGCGACCTCAAAAAAATACTAGAAATAATAGTTGGTTTTGGCACACCGAATAATAAATGCGCTTGCTCAGCAGAGATAAACTATTTCTACAAATCTCAGATATTTGCTTAAAACAGAGAGTAATTTAAAAAGACAGCTTTATATCATTCTTTGATCCGGAGATGTCTCCTTCGATGCGTTACATATTTGCTGACGAATTGGAAATGTCTTAAAAAGGGTATACAATGAAAAAAAGAATTTCATGTTAAGTTGCCATTAAATAAATAAAACACTCGATCGGTATGTTATGCAGCCAGATAAGTAATTTAATTAATTAATTTTTATATTCTGCCTGTCGGTTCAGTCAATTCATGCCAATCGCTTGAATTATCTGTGCGAGAACTCGAAATAAGTTTTGAGAGGCCTTCCAGTGGAGCCTACATATCGAGCTGAGACCGACTTCGGTCGATTGGTATCTTAAACAACTGCTGTTTTTGGTCAATTCAATTAAGCATTATGACGCAAACACGATTAGCTTAATTATTGATATTATACAACAATATTAATTGTTATAAATATAAATAAAGTAATCGATTCACGAACATTCGTTCGTCTTTTTTTCAATGATGTACACTTCAACCATCTATGTACATAAATTTTCCTCAAACAAATGCCTATGCTAATCGTGATAGTTAAAATGCCTAGTAGAAAAAGAAAATCATAAATCTTAATGAACAAGCCGCTAACAATATTAAGAACTCGTAAAATTTGAAATATTGTAGCATATTTACATAACACACTGCTGATGGCGGATGGCGACTGCAATCGTTGACTTTGACTTCTCAATTAGCCAAAGAGTATATTTTGTATTTTTGCCTCTCTTAGCTCAATGGCTGAAGATGCTCACTGTTATGCCGGCCTGTCTGTTTACCCTGCCTGTCCGTTAGTCTTCTCTTTGCATAGATCCGCATTGCAGCGGTGCTCTTTGGAAATGCCCACGCGAACTACTCACATATGCTCGTGTTCCTGTGGGAAACATTGGCATGACAATGATTAATGCGACACGTTGTCATGTCATATGTGACGGAACTCATTTGGAGACGGACATGGAGACGGAGACTGAGCACACAAGCGAAATGGAGCATAAGCCAAACAGTGTCAGGGGAAGGGAGGAGCACAGTCCAGCAATGTGCATAGAGTGAGAGTGAGAGAGACCGTGAGCAACGCCAACATCGACCGGTTTCGTTGGAGAGCGGTGCTGGGGGAGGTTAGCAGACAATTTGGTGTGCTCCCTAAGCCAGCTGAGGTGCCAGGCACCAGCTGAGTTTTCAGTACTCAACGAACTCTTGGCCGCTGCGGACGTTTGGCGCTAACTTGGTGAGCATCGACGTGTAAAACGAGCGACGAACGCTCGCAGTGAGAGTGAATGTAAACGTGTCGCGCATGCGTCGTCGTCGTCTGCAATTATTTCTGGTTCGATCAGTTCGGTTCGTCTCCGTCTTCGTCTTCACCGTTATTATAATTTGTGCTGTGCGTTTTATCTATGCAAAGTGACAAGCAGTGAAGTTATGTGCTGGCAAATTGTTCAAATTGTTTGTCGAAAATTGCAAAGCGGAAAGAAAAACCAAAAACTGTTCACACACAAGAAAAAAGGGGGAAAAAAACTAACTCCACCCGCTGCAATGCTTTCAATAATCTCCAAGTAGACTTTTGTCGTTGCTTCTTTGTGATTTTGTTGTTGTTGTATTGTTGCTTTTTTTGGGTCGCCGTTTCGTTGGCACGCCATCTCTTTTGCGCACACGCAAATTCATCGTGTTTTGGGGCGTCTTTTCGCCTTCTGCTTTGTTCGCTCTGAGCGTCGTCTTCTTGTCTTTTGCTTATATTCGTTTTCGTTCATGAATATAATTTGTTTTCGTGTTTATATCTGCGGCTGCTGAGGCTTCTTCTTCTTCATCTTCTTCTTCTTCTTCTTCCATCACCTCTTCATTATCTTCCCACTCTCCGTGCAACAATTACAAAATCACTCAAAATAAAAAAAAATAAAAAAATGTACTTGTCACTTGCGCAATTTTTGCGCCAGTAATATTTGAAAAAACACATTACCGTAACCAGAAACAATTTCCAAGTTTGCAAATTAAACAAACGGAAGCGTAAAACTAACGGTTGAATGTGTGCACAACTGTAAGAGCTCATAATACTGCAAAATTTTCAAAAGATATTAAAGAAATAAATTAAACGAAAGTTGCAAAGGAAAGCTGACTAACTAAGAATCCAAGTCGTTGACTTTGACTGAGATTTGCATGCCAATTATTGTTAACTATGTTGAACGTGAACTTCTCTCTGTGTTCTAGGTTCTCGACTATTGAGCTTCAAATTAGAATGTAATTTTTTTGAAGTCACCATGTATTAAACTGTTTGTAGCAGCTTTTAAGCTTTAGGGGAGTGTTTTTTTTATAGTTCAATTTTCAAATAAAATTATTCTGCAAAGACATAAAAACAATATTTGTTCTTTTAAATAGATCTAAGAGGTTGCCTTATAGCGTCAAACTTGAATCTATACAGACACAATCCAAGGGGTTTCACCTAAAAGTCTTTAAATTGCCATTAATCACTAATTATCAGCAAGTGCTTGAAATGCATTTAAGCTCATACTGCAGAAATATACTATTTCACGCAGTACAGGAATGTATGAATGTTGTCTAAGCTAAAGCTCAGGGTGGACGGTACTTTTTAAAAATAATAATAATATTTAATAAATACAGCTACTGCAGAGATTTTTTTTAAATTTATTCATAAAATTACTGGTACTAGTACTAGTACTTGCGTCATTTAAGAAAATTAATCTCTAGTCTTTAAGTGCAGAGGTATATTAAATTCAGCGTGGCGCTGATTGCTGTTATTGCTTGTCTTTCTTTACCTTCCATTATAATTACGGCTCTTAAGTCTTCCACGCTTTCTTGCTTTTCTGTTACTCATGGTACACTCTTTCCTCCTCTTTGCTTTACTACAATTTCTAAACAAATGCCATCAGCAGATACATACTTACGCACTCATACACACATGCATTTCTATACCTATATACACACATACTTGTACATCTGTATACCCTTAATGTAGTTTAGGTCTGCAGCTCTTTTGGGTGTCTATTTGGCTTTATGATTCGCTAGACTTAGCTTTGACTTTGCTGCTTCTTGCTGCTGCTGTTGTTGTTTTAATGGCATTGTTAATTGTTGCAGTTGTGCAATGGACGTTTGTATTTTTTGGTGTGTTTATTTTGTCGTTGGTTTTCTTTCGGTTTCCTTCTCGCTCTTGTCGATTATGACTAATGGACATTTGTCGGTTTTGTTTGTAAGCACGCAGAAGGTCAATTGTTTTGTGGGTAATTCCGTTTGTTTAATGTACATACACACATTGGCCAGATTTTTTTATTTTTCATGTCTTGATGTGCCGTTTATTTTGCTTTATACATTGCAATTACAAAAAAAATAAAAACGTTTTTTTTTTGCTGCTTTACTTTATGCAATATTATTAATTTGAAACATTAACGAACCATTTCGTCATTTACTTAAGTCTGTTGATTTGCGGCTTATTGTTGTTTATGTTGTGTTTCAATATCAAATTAAATTTTATTGTCAATTGGACGGCGGCTTTCTAATCTAACTTTGGATTTTAGAAATGGGTTTTTGGACAACATTCGAATAATTAGTGAAGTTTCTTAAATCTATATTAATATGGAATACAAAATTCTCGCAATAAAATAACAACTTTTAAATTTGCATTGACAAATAAAAACAAAAGTAGTTTCATGGCTTCATTAATCTTATGCAAAATTTCGCGACGACAAATATAAACTTTTGGTATTTTAAAACCCGAATTCCGATGCTGAATAAGATCTACAAAATTGTAGAAGAAAAAAAAGCAAGTGTCAAAATGCGGATCAAGAGTTTTCGTAGAATCGATGACTATTAAGTAAAATATATAATTGGATGAATCAGAAGTGTTAACATTTAATCTCTCATTTGCAGACCAACTTTGAGTTCTCTAGAAAAAATGAGCAAACGTTAAAAGTCAGCCAATGTGGCGTATACAAATAATAATAATAATACAAATCGAATCGTATATAATGCAAAATTGAGTCGCCTCAAGCCACACGACTCCCCCCAGTGCTATACGTAGTTTATTTAATTAATTTCACAAAACAATCCGCAAGCCAACAAATTTGCCCACAACAATAGCAATACCTGGCTATCAATATGAGTGTTCCAAGCGGGCCCCAACAGCGGGCATCAACTCCAACTCCAACGCGGAACCAGCATAGCTGGCGACCACGTCGGACCCTCGGGGCGACAGTCCCTCGCAGCACCCTGCTATTGTTGCTGATTAGTCTGGGCCTCAGTCTGCACTTTGTGCATTGTTATGGTGAGTACTTTGGATACCCTTGCAAAGAGTATTCTAACTTAATTTAATCACTTTATTGTTTTTCACGATATTAGGTTAAATTTTATAATTTAAAACAGTATTTATTCAAAAACTAATTTAAAATAAAACTAATTATGTAGAGGAATATTTCTGTCTGGAGCTGGACTCTGGTATGAAAGAGTATGTAAGCACCAGCGTGCCGAAGGCAATTGTCCCTTCTCTTTGCATATGCTTTATCGAATTTAATTAGGCTAATGTGAGTAATACATACATAAGGTTTGTGTACAAAAGATGCGTAACACATATCTAAAACTATATAAAATATATGTTTATATATTACAAATATTTAAACATAACATTAAAAACTCTTAATCTAATCCATCTTTTTATCCTGACGCCATTAAAAGGTAATGTAAATGCATGTAACAGCCATAAGGAAGACTCTCCGTCCTCCGAACGTAAACATAGCTTTGATCAGGACCAACACCCGAGTCTCTATATCCAAGTTAACACATGAATCTCAGAGACTGTAAGGGACTTCCAATTTGTAAAAGATGATGTTCCCTTTTTATCAATAACAACCACCCGACCCGCGAATATCGTTACATATCGATTCCCGATATCAATAAAAGCGATAATTTTAAAGACGGAGCCTTTAAATTTGTTTCTTGATCAACTGGACAAATCGTCAAGGTCGAATAAAAAACACAAAGTATTTAAGTTTTGTAATAGAAGTAGGAGAATTATATAGAGATTATGCCTACCAGCATAGTTAAAAATGTTTATGTAAGAGATATTTCATATTTATTTACAGCTAACAGTTAAACAGATGTTTCATATATAATTTTGATATATGAGACCATTTTATTATACTGCAGTTATTTTATGGATTTATATTTCCATATTCAACGTTCGCTTTTACAGATGCCAACCATGAGAAAGGAAAACAAAGCACAAGTGCTAATGGCAAACATAATGAAATTTAAAAAGAAAGGCAAACATTTTGTTTGCCTATGTCGAGACTGACGCAACGAGCCAATGTTTAGCTACCCCATAGTGCACCACATGTGGTGCTGTGGGTCAGACCCAAAGAGAGACAGGTTGCAAATGGGATAAACAGTACAATGGATGATATTAAACGTAGTTTAATTGCATTACGCTAAACAATGAAAACAAATGATCTGCTGGGCATAAATCATATGATTAGCAAAAATGGCAAAAATTAAAAATGACATCCATGAAATTGAGAGGGGTGAATGCCGAGGGTGATTAGGTGACTGACTGTAAACAGTCGACTAAACGACGGCCAGCCGGCTGACTGGGCGAGCGTTGACATTTGACTCGGTGCACGAAGCCGACGTTGGGGCGTCTGGGCCACGCCTACAAGTTAACCGTTTATTCAGCGGCGTCGTACGTGACCGGCTTCGGCATCTGTCAGACAGAGAATCGATTGCATAGAGAGTCGCGAATGCTCAGGAAGTATACCCGTACTAATGCTTATGCATAATAAATGGTCGACGCTGTCGATTATCGGTCAGTCGGAGGCACGAGATCAAGGCATGTCTGCCGATATGCTGTCACTCGCCGCGGCAGAAACACACACACGGACATAGAATCAGTGTATTGTTATATAGTCTCAAGACTTCCCACAAGCCGCATAACTCAAACTTCTCGTGGATGACGGCAAGTAATCGTTAGCTATCTTACTGTGTGTGGTGTGTGTGTTTAGTACGATGGAATTATTTGCTGTAATTACAATGCAATTGCCCAAGTTGTCGCTTATGGTAATTTACATTGAGGAAACTCGATTTAGATTTGATATTCTTCGCAAAATGAATCTTTACGTAAAGATGACTGCATGATCTTTACTTATTGATGATATTTCAAAAAAAAAAACACGGGCACGATTTTCACTTACACCTAAATAATTCCCGTATGTTCGTTGACGTGTGTCACTCCTATAGCACCAATTTCTCATCTAAATACTCACCGATCTGAAAATAGGTATTGTAATATGGCCATATTCCAAATGTTCCTCTGAGTACGTCAATTAATTAATATTCACCAGCCATGCTGTCAAAACGGCTGATTATAATTATTAATAAAATATATAATATATAATAAGAAAAAATCAATTATTATTTTTATCAAAAAACTTGTAAACATTTCAGATTCAAAGATCAAAGAAATAAAATTTATGTTAGCTAGTGATATTTACATTTTTGTCACAAACGCCAATATTGGACATTTTAATTAAACTAATGGCATTTGGATTAATTAAATAAAAATGCCAAATGCTCTTAAACGTTACAGCATCGTGTTAGCAACACACTCAATATATGACAACAACGAAATATATAAGTACTCAGCTTGCGTTTAGTATTATTTAAAGCCGTTTGGAGAGACTGCATTCTTAGCAATGCTGACAACTTTTTCTCATTGGCTAATTAAGCCGCAAGAGATGAATAAGAATTTTTGGTCTTCATTACGAGTTCAGTTTTGGGCTGACTATATGACTATGTTGATAGTGTTAATTGATTTTGAGATGAAATTAAGTCATGTGCAATTTTTTTTGTCAACTCTCAACTTGGCAATCAATTAACAGCTAACAAATAGATTTCATTGTACTCTATTATTTTTATATGTCAATGAAATATATGTATGGCATTTGTGACAAATTGATTGGGACAACTACTCAAATTGGTTGATTAAAGTAAAACTATAAATTGAAATAGTAACTAAAACATAAATATAGAACATAGTTTTACTGGTTTGTTTCATTTTAGGATATTATAACGTTCAAGGAAGCATTATGCTAAGACATTCAGTTTTATGATTAGTAATTGTTTTTTTAAAGTTCCAGTTAAATGGAATCTGATACTATCAATTTGTTACCGTACCGCATTTCAAAACTTTTTTTTTACTAACATAAGTCTCTTAAGTAATAAAAACGACATTATTGGTATCTGATGCAATCGTGAAACGAATCTGTTCCTAATGAGAAAGTGATGCAAAAATATGTCACGTTTCAAACAGAATTTCTGCATTTTGGTGGATGCATGCTTTAAATGCTATATTGCTACAAAAATTTAGGGAATTATTTTAATTTATTTCTTTTTTTTCTTGGTTCTTTTTTGCGTTTTAGATGTTTATGTTAAATTAAAAGGGAATGCAAAATTTTTGACAACTTAATTTTGCTTATTAAAATATTGTAGTATTAGCTAGCGGCAAATCAAATTAATCTAAGCGAATGCTTAAACATTCTAAGATAATACCATTAAAGACTCATTAAAATAAATATTTTTTACTATCTAATAGTAGATAATTGTTTTAGCCTCGAGGCAGATTGCAGATAGTATCACTATCGTCTTCTATTTTTAGACATTTTTAAGTTTCACTAAATAATTTTCAACGCATTAACACAAATCGCCTAAAGATTAAAGTGTGTGTTTAGACAAAGCTAAGTTGCCCCAAGACATATTGCAACAAACCATCTAATTGCCAAATGGCACGCATTTGCACAGCAGTTAAAAGTGAAACACGAGCAAATCAAAAGACTTAGGAAACGAACGTGAAACGCTTTGCAATCGCTTGAAAAACACAATGCGACATCTGATGACGAACGGAACCGATTCAAAGCGAAGCGAACCATCAACCGTTATCTATTTACTCTATACACATACATATATAATATATTTTATTTTGTTTTTTTTTCGCTGGGAAACCTTTCGATGCCGTCAATGTTGTTTGAAACTTTGATTTCGAGCTGTGCACAGCAGGTGTTTGTATCTAACATTCCAAAGCCGCCAACGCATTGTAAGTGTATGTGTATGTACATATGTATATAGATTTTTACATATATAAGGTCAGCTGACTCTTTCATTGCGGCTTCTCAACCCCTCTCTTGCAATGAGTAAATCTTCAGTTAAATGTATGTGGTTGGTTGTTGTTGATGTTGCCGTTTTGGCTGTTGCTGTTCGCTGGCTACGTTTTCGGTTAACCGGATCTGATTCTGAACGATTGTTGCCTCTCTGCTGTGTTGTTTCTATATGTATTCTCGGTTCGTCGTCAGTCATCGTTGCCATCTATCATTTGGCACACACACACACATACACACACATATACACTTATATCAACTAACACGTGCGAACATTGCTCTCAAAAATAGCACAAAATATAATCATTCTGTATGTTGTTACTGTTGCTGTTATTGTTGCTGATTCTTTGTTGTCAACGTCATGATTTTAACAGAAAAAACGATTAGCAATTATTTTGTTCAAATTAAAACGATTAATATTTCGAGTGTATGGTACTTTAAAATTGCAAGTTTAAAGAATAAGAAATTTGGATCAAATTGATTCTGATTATTTATTGGCGTGTCTGTTTAAACTACATTATTTATTTACTTTTCCCAATTTAGTTCTATAATAATATAACTTATTCTCCTTATTAAATTTGTTCCGGTTGGAATCAATGGCTTTGATTGATAAACAGGTTTACAGTAACCATCTTTATGGGACAGAGTTTGTATGGCAACAGAATGCCTATGAAGAAATGACATAAAAATACCCTTCATTTCGGTGAATAATCTTTTATTAAATTTATTTAAATTTATTTATTATTTTTCTTTTTTTCAAGTAAAATGCGCAGGTTGGCCTATCTTTATTTATTTTTGGAAATAACGAGAGGCTTTATAAATAAAAAGTTCAATTTCGGAAAGTACGTTTGAGAGCCAAAATTTGGCTGCAATGCTCGCTTGAGTTCTAAGAGAAACCGGTGTTGGTCAACCGTTGCTTTGAACTTCAAAATAAATGCTTCGTCGACTATTGATATATTTATTTTAGCTAATTTTAGGGTATACAAAAGTTTTACTAATTATAGAATTCCAATTATAGAATTAAGCACGCTTTTGTTTGAATTGAAGAACGAGTGGGATGAATGATAAAAAAATGAATGAATAAAGAGCGTATATTCAATATACTTATGTATTCAAAATTGATATATCCGATATCGATAGTGTGGACTAAATAAATTTGGTTTGATAACAATAAGATTAATTTAGGAAATTATGCATAATGGTTTTCATTACAAAACGATTAAGCAAAGCACTACAAATAACTCAAATTGCACGTGAATATTTAAATTTAAGCCTAAATACTAATGGGGGCCAGCACCTTATTGCTCTGACCGCAAATAACTAAATTTTTGCAGTCAATTAAAGCAGCTAAACACGTTTTCTCAGTAGCTAAACAATCGTCAATCTTTCTGCTCTGATTTAATATTTAAAATGAAAAACTGGTATCAATGTAGTGCTCTAAGTTATTTTGAATGTTTTATTTTTTGTGCGTAGCAACATTTATGGCATTCTCAGATCTTAACTGGCACTCTTTAATGTGTAATTTGCACGCATAACTGCCACAGAAATCAATCTAAATAAATTGCAACTGTTGCCGTTCTGTCAAATTGGCCATAAAATACTTTTAGGAATTACACACTCGTTGCGATTTGAGTAGTGATTAAATAAGATAACAATTTTATAGTTTTCAACTGTCAATGCATTATTCATATGACGTCTAATCTCTCTTTGACTGTATATACTTAACTTTAATTATTTATAACCCTTTATCTTTATTTACAGAGAAAATGTATAGTCAGACTGAAAAGCAGCGCTACGACGGCTGGTATAATAATCTGGCCCATCCCGACTGGGGATCGGTGGGTAAGTGCAACTGAATAAGTTTAATCTTCAATCTGCATATTTATATGCATGCAAATGCAAACGCAAATGCGAATACAAATAAACTCGTCCTGAATTATAGAAAATGCCTGGAAAACTAGAACGGCTCACTTGATTTTAGTTGTAGTATCTAAATACAAACACTATTTAAAATGTTTGTCTGTGTGAAATCTTTGAATGCTAATATTTACTAAAGAGATAAGTAACAAAAAATCGAATTAATCAATTCCATCTACATTTTTCTACATTTTTGGAAAAATGTTCACCGAATCAAGAATGAAAAACACTGGTTTTTATACAAGCACATCCTACCGTTTTGATACTATATATATAATATGGCGCAAATATAATTCATTTTTTCTGAGTGTATGTAAATACAAATACTTTTTAAATGGTCTGAAAAGGCGGAATATTAGTTAGATTGGCTGATCGAGCATTCCAATTAGATTCAAGGGCTTGTCATTTACATGAACACGATATCGTATATTTGCAGCGTCATTAATAACGTATTTTCTGAATTGATTTTCAGATAGCCATCTGGTGCGCAAGGCACCGCCTTCCTACTCGGATGGGGTGTACGCAATGGCGGGTGCCAATCGACCATCGACGAGGCGACTGAGTCGCCTCTTCATGGGCGGTCGCGATGGTCTCGGCTCTAAATTTAACCGCACCGCGTTGTTGGCCTTCTTTGGCCAGGTGGTAGCCAACGAGATTGTGATGGCCTCGGAATCTGGCTGCCCCATTGAGATGCATCGCATCGAGATCGAGAAATGCGATGAGATGTACGACCGTGAGTGTCGCGGCGATAAATATATACCTTTCCATAGGGCTGCCTATGATCGCAATACGGGCCAAAGCCCGAATGCGCCAAGGGAACAGGTGAGAGTGCGGTGGAGGATGGGGTGTTTACCACCACCGACTGGTGTACAAATGTCACAAATAAAACCTACTCCGCAGATAAATCAAATGACTGCTTGGATTGATGGCAGTTTCATTTACAGCACATCCGAGGCATGGCTCAATGCCATGCGCTCCTTTCACAATGGCACCCTGCTCACCGAGAAGGATGGCAAGCTTCCAGTGCGCAACACAATGCGGGTGCCGCTCTTCAACAATCCGGTACCCAATGTCATGAAGATGCTCAGCCCGGAGCGGCTATTCTGTAAGTTCATCTTACTGATCTACCTCATCAGTCTAGCAATCATCTATAATTTTGGATTTGCTTTCCAGTGTTGGGTGATCCGCGCACAAATCAAAATCCCGCTTTGCTCTCTTTTGCCATACTCTTTGTGCGCTGGCACAATACACTGGCGCAGCGCATAAAGCGCCTGAATCCCACATGGTGTGACGAGGACATCTTTCAGCGTGCACGGCACATGGTGATTGCTAGTCTCCAGAATGTGATGGTCTACGAGTATTTGCCAGCATTTCTGGGGTCTTCGATACCGGCCTATGAAGGCTACAAACAGGACGTGCATCCGGGCGTTGGTCACATCTTTCAGGCGGCCGCCTTTCGCTTTGGCCACACCATGATACCGCCCGGTATCTATCGACGCGATGGCAATTGCAATTTCAAGCAGACACCCATGGGTTATCCGGCTATAAGGTTGTGCTCTACGTGGTGGGACTCTAGCGTGAGTTGTCTTAGTTTGTATTACTACCACTTGTATTCATCCGTGACTTTTGCAGGGTTTCTTTAGCGACACCAGCCTGGAGGATGTGCTGATGGGTCTGTCATCGCAAATCTCTGAACGCGAGGATCCCGTCTTATGCTCTGATGTGCGCGATAAGCTCTTTGGGCCCATGGAGTTTACGCGTCGGGATCTGGGCGCACTCAACATAATGCGTGGGCGCGACAATGGTTTGCCTGATTATAATACGGCTCGCGAGGCATATGGCCTGCACAGGCACAAAACCTGGACGGACATCAATCCGCAGCTGTTCGAAGCACAACCAGAGCTTTTGGGGTAAGTCTCCATAATTACTGCTGCCAGTTTATGCCGAGACTAATCCACAATAAATATGCTTGCAGCATGCTGAAAGAGGCTTATAATAATCAGCTGGATGATGTGGACGTTTATGTGGGCGGTATGCTTGAATCCTATGGTCAGCCGGGTGAGCTCTTTAGCAATGTGATCAAGGAGCAATTTCAGCGTGTGCGTGACGCGGATCGCTTCTGGTTCGAGAACGAGCGCAATGGCATCTTTACGGCCGAGGAGATCGCCGAGCTGCGCAAGATAACCCTCTGGGATATAATAGTCAACAGCACGGATATTGAGGTGGGTCAGATCCAGCGTGATGTGTTCATGTGGCGCACTGGCGATCCCTGTCCGCAGCCGATGCAGCTGAATGCCACCGAGCTGGAGCCGTGCAACTATTTGGAAGGCTACGATTACTTCTCCGGCTCCGAACTGATGTTCATCTATGTCTGCGTATTCCTTGGCTTTGTACCCATACTCTGCGCTGCCGCCGGCTACTGTGTGGTCAAACTGCAGAACAGCAAGCGACGCAGGCTGAAGATACGACAGGAGGCGCTGCGTGCGCCGCAGCAAAAGGGATCCGTCGATAAGATGTTGGCTCGCGAATGGCTGCACGCGAATCACAAGCGACTGGTGACGGTCAAATTTGGACCGGAGTCGGCCATCTACACGGTGGATCGGAAGGGCGAAAAGCTGCGCACGTTCAGTTTGAAGCATGTGGACGTTGTCAGCGTTGAGGAGTCGGCAACCAATCACATCAAGAAGAAACCCTACATACTGCTCCGCGTGCCCAGCGATCACGATCTGGTGCTTGAGCTCGAATCGTATGGAGCGCGTCGCAAGTTTGTCAAGAAACTGGAGGATTTCCTACTGCTGCACAAGAAAGAGATGACCCTGATGGAGGTTAATCGCGACATTATGTTGGCCAGAGCGGAGACGCGCGAACGTCGTCAGAAGCGTCTAGAGTACTTCTTCCGGGAGGCGTATGCCTTGACCTTTGGCCTGCGACCAGGCGAACGGCGCCGTCGTTCGGATGCGTCCAGTGATGGCGAAGTGATGACCGTAATGCGCACTAGCCTGTCCAAGGCGGAATTTGCAGCTGCACTGGGCATGAAACCCAACGATATGTTTGTGCGCAAAATGTTCAACATTGTGGACAAGGATCAGGATGGTCGCATCAGTTTCCAGGAGTTCCTCGAGACCGTTGTGCTCTTCTCGCGCGGCAAAACGGACGATAAGCTGCGCATCATCTTCGATATGTGCGACAACGATCGCAACGGTGTCATTGACAAAGGTGAGCTGAGCGAGATGATGCGCTCGCTTGTAGAGATTGCGCGCACCACCAGCCTGGGCGATGATCAGGTCACCGAGCTGATCGACGGCATGTTCCAGGATGTGGGTCTCGAGCACAAGAACCATCTCACCTACCAGGATTTTAAGCTCATGATGAAGGAGTACAAAGGCGACTTTGTGGCCATTGGCTTAGATTGCAAGGGCGCCAAACAGAACTTCCTCGACACGTCCACAAATGTTGCACGGATGACTTCGTTCAACATTGAGCCGATGCAGGATAAGCCCAGGCACTGGCTGCTCGCCAAATGGGATGCATACATCACGTTCCTCGAGGAGAACCGTCAGAATATATTCTATCTATTTCTATTTTATGTGGTTACCATTGTGCTCTTTGTGGAGCGCTTCATCCACTACTCGTTTATGGCGGAGCACACAGACTTGCGGCATATTATGGGTGTGGGCATTGCCATTACACGAGGATCGGCCGCTTCGCTATCCTTTTGCTATTCGCTGCTGCTGCTGACCATGTCGAGGTGAGCATTAATATTGACTGCGATCGAGTATTGTGAAACTAATCAATAGCTTTGGGTTCATCGCAGAAATTTGATCACCAAATTGAAGGAGTTCCCCATACAGCAATACATTCCCTTGGATTCGCACATCCAGTTCCATAAGATCGCCGCCTGCACAGCGCTCTTCTTCTCGGTGCTGCACACCGTTGGACACATTGTCAACTTCTATCATGTGTCCACACAGTCGCATGAGAATCTGCGCTGCTTAACGCGCGAGGTGCACTTCGCTTCCGACTATAAGCCGGACATCACTTTCTGGCTTTTCCAGACCGTCACCGGTACCACGGGCGTCCTCCTCTTTATCATAATGTGCATCATTTTTGTCTTTGCCCATCCGACCATACGGAAGAGAGCCTACAATTTCTTCTGGAACATGCACACTCTCTACATCGGCCTCTATTTGCTGAGCTTGATTCACGGACTGGCGCGTCTGACGGGTCCGCCACGTTTCTGGATGTTCTTCCTCGGACCGGGCATTATCTACACCCTGGACAAGATTGTCTCGTTGCGCACTAAATATATGGCACTGGATGTGATCGACACAGATCTGCTGCCCTCGGATGTGATCAAGGTCAAGTTCTATAGGCCACCCAATCTGAAGTATTTGTCCGGGCAGTGGGTGCGCCTGTCCTGCACTGCATTTAGGCCACAGGAGATGCATAGCTTCACGCTAACCTCGGCGCCTCACGAGAACTTCCTGAGCTGTCACATTAAGGCGCAGGGTCCGTGGACTTGGAAGCTGCGCAACTATTTCGATCCATGCAATTATAATCCAGAGGATCAGCCCAAGATACGCATTGAGGGTCCGTTCGGTGGAGGCAATCAGGACTGGTATAAGTTCGAGGTCGCTGTCATGGTTGGCGGTGGAATTGGTGTCACTCCTTACGCCTCCATACTGAACGACCTGGTCTTTGGCACCAGCACCAATCGCTACTCGGGCGTTGCCTGCAAAAAGGTCTACTTCCTGTGGATTTGTCCATCGCATAAGCACTTCGAGTGGTTCATCGATGTGCTGCGCGACGTGGAGAAGAAGGATGTTACCAATGTGCTGGAGATACACATCTTCATAACGCAATTCTTCCACAAATTCGATCTGAGAACCACCATGCTGGTGAGCTCTGATGCTTATATATATTTATATATATATATATTTATGAATTATATTTTTTCAATCGTTCTTTTGCAGTACATATGTGAGAATCACTTTCAGCGCCTCTCGAAGACCTCAATTTTCACGGGTCTCAAAGCAGTCAATCATTTCGGCCGCCCAGACATGTCCAGTTTTCTTAAATTTGTGCAAAAGAAGCACTCCTATGTAAGTTGATCTACAAAGTAAATTAAACAGGAAACTAATCTTCTGAATATCGCTTGACAGGTATCCAAGATAGGCGTCTTCTCCTGCGGTCCCAGACCGCTAACAAAGAGCGTCATGTCCGCCTGTGATGAAGTGAATAAAACACGCAAATTGCCCTATTTTATACATCATTTCGAGAACTTTGGTTAAGTTTGCACGCACCTCAGCAGTCCAAGCCATTCAATTCTACAATTATCTGCCAACTACAAATCACAACACACACAAAAACAATAACAATCAATTCTCGAATTAAGTTTCATTCGTTCAGCATTTCAACGAATTTAGTAGCACCACCCACCACCCACTACTAACTGTCATCTATCTAGATACATATAGTATATGTGTATGATATATATATATATATATACATATTTATATTTATATGGATGTGTGTAGGTTGCGTTCATAATTTAGTCAAGTTCTACAATTTAGTGCATTATGAAAATTTCCATTGATATTTGGCTGAAACAACAACAACAACACCAACAACTGAGAGGCCTCTACTCAATATATATATACTTATGGATGTGTTTGTGTATATGTGTATTTATAGTAAAAATATGATTTGTTATCAGTTATTGTAAACCGTTCGCATTATTTATTAAAATTTACAATGTAATTAAAACAACTTTTGCTTTAAGCAAGGCAGTAGAATTTTATTTAATCAAGCAGTGCACTTCCCAAAGCAGCCATGCCCAATATTCTGAGCCACACTGTACAACAGCAACGCGCCTGCGTAAAAAACAGCTGTTTGTGTCCGCTGAAACCAAACAGGATACGTGCAGTTAACTAAAATCCTGCAAAGTGTCAACAAAATAGCAACTAATTCGCACAAATAGCCACTAATTTGCATAAATGATTCTGGAAGTGTTTGGCCTATTGGCGGATTATTATCACGGTTGTCTTAATGCAGAGCTGTACATTAACGAATGGGTGCAGGATCGGTAAATCAAGGACTCTAATCTTAAATGTAAATCTTGTAAAAATCATTTGCAGCCTGAGCTTTGCTGAACCAGTTTTTCGCATCGTCAGCGAGTATTTAGAGCCTGGCAATATGTTCAACGTGTGGATACCACTGATTGGCATTCATCGCCAGGATTTGCTGACGCATCTGTTGTGCGCGATGAGTCTGGTTAGCACAGTGGGTTCCTTAGTAAAGTGGTAAGTGTGCCAATTGTCTAAAGTATCTAACCCGATTTAATTGGAGTAACATGAACAGGATATATCCAGAGGGGCGACCGCTCTGGCGTCTACGCGAGCTCTACGCCAATGAGAATGCCAATCGGCCCTTAAGCCTTGCCCTACAAAGTCACGATCTGAGCTGTGAGACGAGTGGCGGATTGCCTTGCTCTCATTCCTTAAGCTTGACGGCCCTGCTTATGGTTGTTAGCATGCATCTGCCGATATCGGGGCGCTCCACAGCGTGTCGGATAATGGTGTACAGCCTAATTGGCTGCTGTGCGCTGTGCATGTGGCTAAGTCGTCTGTATCTTGCCACTGAGTATCTGCATCAGTGCCTCCTGGCCAGTTATACGGCAGTCAGCATCGTGGCCATCAGCCAATGCCACTGGTATTCACAACGACGGAACTGGGCGGTTCTGCTTGTGCTGCTGCTGGGTTGTTCAGCCGTTGCTGTTTACTTCATCAAGCTGCATTTGGGTCTCGATCCACATTGGTCTGTGCGACAGGTGAGTCGACTAAAAACCCACTGAGTATATGTTAATAATGCAATTTTTAAGGCTTTCAAGTGGTGTCCGGAGCCTACGTATATGCGTCATGAGGGTAGTCCCATTTTTCAGCTGTCCCGTGATCTAGGGAATCTAATGGGCGTGGCACTTGCATCACCCATGATGAAACTGTATGTCATTCAAGGTTTTGAGTTTGGTTTCTTAATTATAATTTCTCATTTTACTTTCATACCCTGCAGGACAAACAGCTCCAGATATTCACATCGATTTGCCGGCATTTTCATTGTGGAGCTGCTTAACTATATACTGCGCCTCAACACGCCAAAGCAGCACGGACGCCTTCCGTTTTTGGCCTACGAATTTACACGGAATTCCTTGCACTCGCTTATGCTAATTAGGTTTCTGCCCCAATATTTGAATAAACTAGTTAAGTAGATGTATTTGTTGTTAGATTCGCGATTATTGATTTATTTATTGTATATTAGCATCGGTTTAACTACATTAATATTTCTATATTTAAATTACAGCCAAATACTATAGCATTATTTTACATACACATATTCTACTGAATTGTAAATATTTATACATAGTAATTAAATCAGGAATCTAATTTAATTAAACTATAATACATTTTGTAGTAAATGTAACATTAGTGAAATCTCAAAAATATGGAAAACACATAATGCATACTTTGGCGCTTTTCAATTAAAGTAGCGAAAATTAAAATTTAAGAAACTGGTGCATACTTTTGGGGAATTGCGCTATGGCAAAGGGCTTTCAAGACGTTTTCCGCAAATAGCTCTAACTAGTGCGTTTGAATCGCAAGGATCAACTCAACTGCATTGCCTTCTAGAACCCAAACACCAAACACAAAAATTCGCTTCCAGGGCTTAATGAGTCGATATCATAAAATCCTTGTTGTCTCAAAAACTACAAGCACAACTTGAATATTCTTTGGAAAGTTTAAGGGTCTGTGCAAAACAAAAAGTATGATGACAGGTTCCGTAAATTTTATGTTCTTAAAAGATTACAGTTATTTCAGCTGTTTTAAGAAATTTTGGCCCTTATTTTTTTAAAATCTGGAAGCCAATAACTATCTATTAAAAATCTTTGGGTGCAAACTAATAATCATGTTTAATGCGACTGAGTTATGGCTAAAAATCAATTGTAATTTTTTCAAAAGAAACTCTAATTCAGCCAATATCGCAGGGACCAGCTCTATGGAACCGCATTCGCGTATTATGGGGTCATCTAAGAATCCAAACACTTGTACAAATTTAGGACGATTTGAAATCTAAACTATTTTAGTTACGTGCACTCATTACGGTCATAGCGGAAGCCGCTGAGAAGCCATATTGGATTGTTAACGACATTAAAATTTTAGACAAACAGAAATTGCATACGAAACATGAGTTTGAGTGCAGCCAACGTCACGTGACTCCGAATTGTGCGCGCAGCCAACTTCGTGTGTGAGAAAACCGCGAAGGAATTTCGAAGACATGGTCACCCTACAAGCGAATTTAAATAAGAACAACGTATTTGAGCTTTTATTATCATTATCATGTATTTCATTCGATTTTGTTGAAATTTTGTCTTGCCAAAAATTGTTTTATTTTTTTTTTCAATTTTATTATCTATTTATACATAGGTATAACGTAGAATAGAAATTTGTATGCTAGATTTGATTGGAGGCATCGGTTTTGTTTTTTGAGTTTACGAGTACGGTTGAAACGGGGTCAGTCAAGCTGCTAAAAAGGGGACATATCGATTTGATCTTTATATATATTTATATGTGTATGCATATGTATATGTATATGTTTGTATGTATGTTACTTATTATAAAAAGAACTACTACAACAATAATATCAGTATCAGTATATTTTGTGTGTACCCATTACCAAACAATTCAATTTATTTTTCCTTTTTGTTTACTTTGTTTTTTTTTTTGTTGTTTTTTTGTATCAATTCAGTCTTGCCATGACCCAGCACATGGCAGCATTCTCCACATAAACCGTTATATCATTTTTGTCATCAATCATAGCCGTTTTCAAACATTGTTTTTAATCAGTTCAAAAATTTATACATTACGAATACCTAAAATTTGGGTTCGAAACAGCATCCAAGAAGTGCTCAGAGGGGTATAAGTTATAAATATACATACATATATATGTAAATATATGTATCTTGAACTATGTGCTAATATAGTTATATTTCCTTGGGCATGACATAGAAAGTTCTACTAACATTTGACTTATGGATTTTCAAATTGATTAATTGCCATTTCTAGGGATTAACATAGACACCGAATAAAACATGAGTACTAAATTGTGTGTGCGTGTGTTTACGTGTAATTATATTGTTATAAATCTATTAATAATTCTCGTTTATTCATATAGAAAATTGTGGAATTGCTTCTGCATAATATATGTACTAGATCTCCACCAAACCGGATCGTTCGCGATCATTTCTTATCTTAACTGCTTCAAAAGGCCTACGGGCGGCATTTAGGGCGCTGGTTTCGTATATACCGGACTATCCTTACGAATTTGCTTGTGCCTTTCCATTAAAAATCCCTGAAAATTGCTTTGCTCAGCTGCTGCTTATAACTGGTTTTTTTCTTTGCTTCTTTTTGTTTTTTGTTTTTTCTTTTCCGACAATGATGACAATTAATATGTATTGTATTTTTCACATTTAAGCAAAAGTTTCTTTAACCTCTTCTTCTTCGACTTGTTTTTTAAATGCTTCATACGTATATATATATATATTTGATGTCTGTTTATATATATATATATATATATATTGTGCTCTAAAAGCAAATTCAAAACTGCGTTTGCTTAACTACGTTACATATTCTGTTAGACATTGAGTTATCACACCAATTTATATATATTTATATGCTGGCGGGTAGTTGCTTATATAGATACAAATCTTATACATATGTTCTAACAACTCTATCCACATTGTATCACCCTTGCGCTACAGTGAAGCCTGACTTAAGTGTCTACAAAAAACTATCAAATGCAAAGGTAAACTCTACACAAAGTACTCAGAGTACATATGTACACCACATACATATATATATATATATATATATCTTCTATATATAACTATCTGGTATTTATATTATTATCTTGGAGCTGATGGTAGTTTTGCTCTCCTTCTTGCATTCTTGCTTACTCCGTCTGTTTATTTTGTAAACGCGTCCTAATTGCATTTAGCTGAACATCTTCCAATATGTTTTACAACTAGTATCATAGCTTTTTTGTGAGTATTGCTTTAGTTTTTTACAGGGTTTCCATTTGTTAATCTATTTATTAAAATGTATACGTACAATGCTTCAACTTGATTGTAGCCGCAGTTGCCTATAAAGGAGAGAACACAAACTATAATTTAACTGAAGAGCCTCACCTGAAATGAAATATTGATGAAATGCTTTAAGGAAAAGAAAAACAAATAATAATTTCATATCTAGATCATAATGCTTGCTTGTATTTAGTGTGTTAACAAATCTTAAAGAGAAAATGAAAAAGTGAACTGATTGATTATGATCAAATTTGAAATCGAAATAAAAATTAATAAATTCTTTGCTAAATATTTATTTAAAGTACTCGAGAATCGAAAATCAATTTTTATTACTTTCGAACCCGGCCGAAAATAGAAGCAGCTTGGCATGTCGCACAAAATAAATCAGAACCAAATATATATATTTTATATATATATAAGAAATATTTCAGAGGACTAGATCGTGTTACATAATGCATTTGAGACTGCTCAAATAGTTATTCATATGGCTGCATATTGTGACTGAGAGATGGAGAAAGGAGAGCAACTTAAAGTGTGTGTAAACATAAAGTAAAATAAAGGTCGAAATCCAGAACGGACAAACAGACAAATTATAATTATGATTAATATTACTATCAAGTTAAAATGGTTTACATTATGCCAAAACCGCTAGTGCATGAATGCTAAAACATTCAAAACAGAAAAAAATAGATATCTATAGATATATATATATAGATATAGATATATACATATATATATATATATATATATATATATATATATCAAATAGAGCGACAAATACGAGAGATCGTTTAAAAGTGGACCTTAACTGTGTGGTTAGTCCTAAAATTTCAAGCTATGTTACATTATTGTAGACTAAATACTATATATGTATATATATATACATATATATTGTATATATATATATGTGTGTATATGTATATGTTTGTATATCGCTTATGATTTGATTTGACTTGTTGATTGCCTACAAGCTAATAATACCTTAGGTTTGCGCTAAGATTTCTACATTTCATATAACTAACAACTATATATATATATATATATATATATATATATATATATATATATATATATATATTTATACTGTATATACTGTATGTATTATTAAATTATTTGTGTATATAGCTTGTATATGCAAATATGTTAGTTATGTATACATTTGTATAATATTGCAATGTTCCAATATTCAGTTGCATGACATTTTATGCGTGTGTTTTTTGTGTGTATTTTGTTAAAGTTTTTCTTTAAGCCTATTTACAAATACAAATTGCTTGTCTTCAATTCTTCTTTATCAAATAATATTACAATTTGAGATGTCATTTCTTTTTGTGTGCTGCTGCGTGGTAGGGGCGGGGACTGCGGAGGAGAGTTAAGGCATTTTTAGACATTGCCAAAACGAACTTCTCTCATTGACAAGTTATTTTCATACTTTCTTTCTTTCTTTCACTCTTTCTTTCCTTCTTTTCTTTCCTTCAGAAGCTACAGCTACAGTCTATCAAATATGCATTACTTAAAAGCTGACAGCCCGAAAAAAAAATTAACAAATTAATCAAGTGTTAAATAACTAACGAAAGAAAAATATGTAAAACTCAACAAATGTTTCAGGCTATTTGATAAGCACCGAAAATGTGCAGAACACTGAAAATTTCATTCATTCTTGAAAACCTTACGAAAAACAAAAAAAAAAATATTTTTCAAACATTTGGAAATAGTTTCATGTTGAGAGTGTTTTTTCTACAAAATATTTCATATGTGATAAAATGGATTTTTTTTTTTTTTTTTTTTGTATATACAATATTTCTACTTTGTTTCTTGTTCTATTTAAGAACTTATTCAGTTGATCATTTTTGTGTTGTAAATAATTTCTTAGATTTTTCGTTCGTTTGGTTACTTAATGCATTATTTTTATCAGATTTTTCATCGGGTTGTTCGCCTATTGTTCTTATTCGTTTTCATCTTCTTCTTCTGTTCGCCATCTGTTTTGAACAGTTTTGTTCGCTTTACAGCTTTACAGCTTTACAGGGTATTTAAAATAAAATAGATATATGTATATGGATTAATATGTTTGTATATCTATATTCTAGAATTCGCATTGTCCTTTCACATTCAGAATAGCCCATTGGCGCCGGCTAAGCGTCGTCGCCGGAATCACATGAATCATCATTTGAGCGTATTGTATATGTTATCCTCTCCAGCCAGCTCCACGGTGGTTATGTGCTGACCACCACCAGACGCCTCATGCCGCTCCCCGAGTGCCTCCTCGCCGAGATAAACGGTGTGATAGCTGATGGCGCTTGTCGTGGCGGGGGTGCAATTGATTTCGACCCGGCTCACAGATTGCGGCCCATTTGGCTGATACCTGAGCGAGGCATAGTCACCGTCGTCGTCATCATCGTCGTCGTCGTCTTCATCTTCATCATCATCCTGCTGTGGCAGCTGTGTCATCTGTGTGGCGCCCGAAAAACTATCGCAGGTGTGCGAGGCACAGATTTCCGCATAGATATTCTCCTTGGTGTAGTCAATGGGAGCGGGCGTTGTTGGTGTCTGCTCTTGTTCCTCGCTGCTCTCCAGACTGTCCACGACGAGGGAGTCACGCACACTTGAATAGGGCAAATCATCCTCCACCAACGAGGTGGGCGAGATCAGCGCCGCCGGCGACAGGGCAACTAATCCGCCCAGCAGCGAGACGCCACCAGCTGCACGTCGTCCAGTGATGGGCATCTTGCCCAGCTGCAACTGCGCCCGGAACTGCTGCTGGCTGCGCTTCTCCCGCTCCGTCTCGTGCAGCTGCAGCTTTTGCGGCAGCGAGAAGTGGCGCAACTGATGCAGACTGCTCGAGGATTTGCTGTACTGGCGCGTCTTCACATGGAACTCGTTGTAGAGCTTCTCGGTGATGAAGGATTGCGGCGGCGGCGTTTGATTCTCCACATCGTCCAGCTCGGTGCCGGCCTCGCTGATGGCATCGGTGTGTGCATGCGCAGCCAGCAGATCCGGCCGCTGCTCCTTGCGCTGTCCGTTCAACAGCTCAATGTTCTGCAGCGACATCGATTTCTGCAGCAGCGTATCCAGGGACTTGGGCATGGAGCTGCGCTCCAAGCTGTTGCTCAGCGTTGTTGTCTCCGTTTCGCTGTGCAGCGATTGGGTGTCAGCAGCTAGAGCTGCAACGGGTTCATTGCTAGCATTGCCGAACCGCTCCTGCAGCAGCTTGGACATGTCCGTGTAGCGTTCCATGCTCATGCGCTTCGCCTGCACATCCAGCTGCAAGTCTGCGGGAGAATTGTGCTTATCCAGCTGCTGTTGCTGCTGCTGCTGCTGCTGGTGATGATGCTGCTGATGTTGCTGCTGCTTGCGAAACCATTTCTTTTTGGTGGACTGAAAGACCTTCATGCGTTCCGTGATCCGGTTTGTGGAGCTCTCGCTCTCTCTGCTGGC
Organism: Drosophila atroscutellata; assembly: GCA_035041605.1. NCBI lineage: Eukaryota > Metazoa > Arthropoda > Insecta > Diptera > Drosophilidae > Drosophila > Drosophila atroscutellata. Next base: position 1,091,967 of record JAWNLA010000137.1, on the reverse strand, counting down.
TAAGGCAGCGGCTGCTGCAGCGGCGACAGCTGCCTCTTTGGCCTCCAGTTGCTCCAGATCGGTCTTGCTAAGGAATATGATAGAGTCCTCCTTCTCGTGCGCCGAACTGTTGTTACCCGGCGCCGCCATGCTGCTCTTCTCGCGTCGCAACAACTTGGGCAGATGCAGCGGCTTCAGAATTTTGAGGCCCTCTCGCGTCTTGCTGGCGGAACGATCATTGCGCTGCAACAGCTCAATCTCCACCAGCCTGAGAAACTGATCGCAGTTGAATTGACAGAACGAAAGCATATTTTGCACCTGGGTGTTGCCCAGCATTCGCACCTCTGACTCAAAGCCCAGCATGCACTTGAGCAGTTGCATCTCCCGACTCAGATAAACTTTGCGCAGCTGCAACTGCAACGGTTGCTGCTGCTGTTGCGACTGCTGCTGTTGGGCTGCGCCATCGAGCTCCTCAATGGGGCAGCCAATGATGACATCCTCCTTGCACACACGACTGATGCACAGCTGCTCGGGTATCTCGGCGCCGGCGGGACCAGAAATGTAGCGCAACATCAGCGGCAGCTGCTTGGCAGCGGCAACCAAGGCGCCCAATCGATGCACACACTCCGGATTCAGTTTGCGCTGCGTGTCGCCCAGCTTCTGTTGCATCAGATGCGGTATGCCCTTCTCAATCTCGTAGAACTTGCCCTTGGTGGCAAGCGGCACATACATCACCTGCCGCTGTTCGTTCAACAGCTGTGCGTAGCGCCCCTTCTCCTTGTCGCGTCCCATATAGCCGCCGCCACTGGAGCCACTGTGCGACTTGGTCACACTATGATTCGACTGGCTCAACTGGTGACCATTGTGCTCCTGCTTGCCATCCTCAAAGACGGCGAGCAGCCGAAATACTTGACCGCCCCGCGCCGTCGTCTTCACGTACTGCGGCCGATTCTTGCTGCTGGGCAAGCAGCCTTCGTGATTGGGACTGCTGTTGTTGCCATGCGGCGTCGATTCCGTGAACGCCGGCATATTGTCCACCGACGCAAACTTGTAGACACGCTCCCGCACCAACTGCATCAGCGAGCCATAGAGCGTTGCCGTCGGCAAACCCTTCTCGCTCAGCAGCGAAAAATAGCCTGCAAAAACGATCAAAGTTTAGGTTATATTCAACATTAGATTCATTCAACAAAAATATAAATTAAACCCTTTATTTTGAGCAACTTATCAACATGTTTCTTCTCTTTTTTTAAGTAATGGAAAAAATATTAACTATAAGTTAACTAAATTCAAAATAAATTAAAACTTGCTTTGGCAATCTAAGTTGCAATAAGACTTAACTAATAGAAAAATATAAATTAAATTTTTTTTTTTCGCAATTTATCTGCACTTTGTTATTAGATGAACACACCTACATACAAATAACTGTAAAAAGAGGCTGAACTTTGCTTTCAAATAATACCAAATTAGCCGAGGGTCTCATCAAGAATTAAATTGGTCAGACAAAGAACTATATAACTGAATTAACCTTTTGAAATTAACTAGTAATAAAGAAATAATTAAAATAAACCGATTTCAAATTTTAATTAATAAATTGTGCAGCATCCGCAGCAGCAGCTGTTGCATAACATTTGGTTTATTGCATTTGGCTTAGTTTTCATCTGGCTGTGAGAAATAATTACATGAAGCCGACAAACAATGGGCTCAAGCCTCACTCGCTGCTTACATAATAATACCCGATGAACAATTGTTGTGTTGTGATTATATGTTTGACTGACTGCAAACTGTTCCACACACAGAGTCTGTCAGAGTGTCACGCATACTGGCTGAAGCTAAGGCCAAAATGTTCGGTAAGTACCAGAATTAGCCAACTTAGCTTAGAGCCGTCATGCATTAGTCATGAGAATGCAACACGTTAGGCATTCCGTTAGTTACGCAAGTGTTTAAACTGCAACAACAACAGTGTCTATTAACATTTAAAACTTAAGCTTAAACTAATTGCATGTACAAAACGTCGTTTTAATGTTTATTGAAATTGCATAGTCTTTGATTTGAACGGTTTGCTTTTATTATTATAAATTGGGGAGCCATCACTGTGACCTATAAGGTCTATTGTGCCCGGGACTATTAACTTAGTTGCAGCTGTTTATTTCATAGAAGCTTCTTTTATGTGAAGACAAACAAGTTATTATAATAATATGCTATTTATCAAGAATTATTTATTTCTCTTTCGTAAGATATTCTTACCCAATATATTGCAGTAAAAATTAAAAATTAAAAAACTTGACCTCGAGCAATCACAAAAAAAAAAAACAGTTTAATTATAAGTGAACAAAAAACAATAATAACTGCAAATTCGAACTTTAGCAAATGGATTTATAGTATAAGATTGTCCAATCCCTAATATTGGAATTGATTCAATGATACAAATACTGATTACAATAACATCTAATAATCAAGCGTTGTATTTTTTATTACTTTCTCTTATACTGAAATTATACTTTGCTCACATTTTTGTCTTTCAATAACTACAAGTTTTTGTATATAACCACCCAGTTGCTTAATCTCCAATTTAAAATCTTGTCATTGTTAATATATATATGTACATCACTTTGCTTTCATTTCTATTCATTATCAGATCTAAAACCTTGTCTTATCTACCATCTTTGTTGGTGTCATTGCATTTACTCACCTGGAAACTCCTGGGGTATGAGCACCGTTTTCTTGCGCTGCGCCGCCTGCGACTTGGCATTGTGACCATGATAAATGTGTCGCTGACGCATTAGCCTGTAGAGCAGGAACAGCTCATCGTGACCAGGCTGAGCAATGCTGCTGTTATTGTTGTTGTTGTGATTGGCGCTGCCAGCGCTGGAGGATGAGGTGGTGCCAGTGCCAGTGCCCGTGACCGCGGCCGGATCATGGGACAGCTGTTGCTTGTTGCCCGCCGAGGAACTGCTCGAGGCGGCCGTGGAGGAGCCGTGTGATGAGCTCGACTGCAGTGTTTCATTGGAGCTTTTGCTGCTGTACAAAATGCGAACAACTTGCGGCAGCGAATGCCGCTCCAGAAATATCTCTGCTGGCAGCGGTTCCTGTGGGAGCAAAAGAGGCATTAGTTCAATTGACTGGCTGATGGCAGCTGGTGGCTGCATCATTACTCACCTCGCTGCTGCTGCTGCACTTGGAGGTCTTGCTGTCGCCGGTGGAGTAATCGCCGCTGCCACTTAGGCCACCGCAGAAGGCGCTATACACGGCGTATCCAGCGTTATTGCTGCCGTTGGAGCACCCGCCGCCCAGGCCGTAGCTGCCATTGGCGCTATTCCGCTGGCGTCGAGCCAATCGCTGCTTCAGCTCGATCTCGTTGCGACGCGCCAGACGAGCATTCTCAAAGTCCGCCACGGAGAACATGTTGGAGCTGGTGTCGTGCGAATTGAAGCGACGCAGCTTCGGCTTCCGTGCCTCAGCGGCAGCGGCAGCAGCAGCAGCGGCCGCAGCCGACATGTGGCCGTGATGTGCGCCAGGTGGGGCACCTGCAAACCAATTTTAAAACAAAAAGATATACAGCAAATGCATTAGTCTATGTATATATACAAATATATATATTTCTAAATATATATATGATTGTACACATATCTAATTGTCGCACCTATGCATTGTGGAAAATCCCACACAGCAAACAAACACACACATACACACTGACATACTGAAGTGCACAGCAAACTTAAAGCGAAATTTCAAACTGTTGCTAAGCGCTGAAAATTTGCAGTTCAAGCGGTCGCACAGTGGTCAAAAATTGAGCAAAAGCAGCAAGCGAAAGTATTCAATGCTGAAATTAACAATAAATTATGTCAAAAGAAATATGCAAAACATTCGAATGTTTTAAGAAACTAATTATTATTAACAAATTCAATTAGATTACATAATATTAGTCAGCATTACTAGCAAATACCTCCAATCTTATCAGATTGATATCGTCAAATTTTTATAAAAAAAAAATCTAGAACACAATGCAATTAATTGCACATTAAGCGACGTGTTTATCACTTTAGCTACCTAATTCAAAGTGTAATAAAAATATATAATTCTTGAATCCAAATATGAGAAAAGAATAAAAACCATTCATGGTTTTGCAGTTCTACGAACTTTCTAAGAAACCTGAAATGCCGGTTCTATGCGTAAGAAGAATACAAAATGTGCAAATTCCTTTTTTTCTACTGCAAAAAGATCGTATATTAAATGCTAATTATTTGTTCGACATTTGTAGATTTATTGAATTATGCGAATATTGAGATTACTGAGATTTGAGCGCATATTTTATAAAGTAACTAATCAGTGAAAAATAATTTTAGTGGGTTACTCAGCACGATCGATATAAGATTATGGATAAAATAAAACCTTAAGTTAAGGTCAACAACATTAATCGGTTTATTGACTTGGACAGCACATTGTTTTGTACAATTATTTTTAACTTTTGTTTATGTATAGTGTCTCAGATAAGGTCAATCAATGCACAATCAGTTTCAATGGGCTCAGTGGGCACCATTAAGTTTTACTGCCTGCGGTTGACTACTGTAGTAATTTTAAGTAATTTTTGTTGTTTTGATTAATAATCTTTTATAGTGTGTACACACGACTTAAATTGTATATTTTAAGGTAGTTTATTACCGAGTCAAGTGCGACAGTAATTACATGTCCATACACACAAAATATATATTAACGTATATATGTATGTAAGTGTGTGAGCTTTCATTAACTAAATACGTGCAAGTCAATTAAAGTTGAATATCTTGATTTTTGATTGCTCATTTCTCGATTGCTGCCCATTGTCTGATGGCAATTTGTTGCTGTTGCTTTATAGGTCGATCGATGGAGCTATTACTCACTTTAATTGCGCACATTTTTTGTTGTATACTTAATAAATACACACCCAAATGCACCTACACACACATACATGTAAATGCAGGCAACGTTGAATCAGATCGAAATTATTGTACAATTTAACAGCGACAGAGAATGAAGAAGAGCAGAAGCAGATATAAAATATAAATAAAAAAAAAACAAAACGAAACGAAACGTTTTGAAATTGCGCTTATCTTTTGTGAAATATCAATTGCAACAACAACAACAAAAAGAAGAAAAAACACAACTGTGCCAAGTGCTCGTCAGGCGAGTGGGCGAAAGGCGGTGCAAGCTCTGCGTTGTCGTCACGTTTTGTGAAATTAGGCGAAGCGAGCGACGCGCGCGCTCTGCTCAAAGCGAAGAGCACACAACGGATGCAAGCCAGTCGGCAACAACTACAAAACACACACATGCATGCACAGCAACGAAGCAGTGAGTGAAATTAATTCTCTCTCTTGTTTTCGCTCTCTCAAGCGAATTTTTTTCTCCTGATGTTAGCGCGTGCCTTGCATTCACACACACACAAACTGTCGTGTGCATTTATGTTTATGTATGCACATTTGCACACACACACACACACACACACACGTAAATCTTATTCAATCTGATGCATCCCTCTTATGTTGCATTACTTACCGTTACAGGCAGCAGCGCTGTTGCCAGGCGCGCCTTGTGCTGCAACTGCAGCTGCCGCACTACCACCACCAGCAGCTCCTGTTGTTGCTGCCGCTGCTGAAGTTCCAGCTCCTGCCGTGGGTGGTGCTGCGCCCGCCGCTGCAGCAGCTGCCATGTGCGGACTGCTCTTCACAAGCCAATTGGCCAGATGACGTTGACGCTCGAACTCAATGTTGGCTCTTTGCATTTTTCTTGTTGTTTTGATTTCCTTTTTTTCCAGCTATGCAAATTTTTGTCGAGGCTTATTTTGTTTATTTTTTATTTGTTGTTTTTTGCACTCACGACGACTGCGACAACAGCAGCGACGCCGTTGCCGTCGCTATTAAGTACGGTGCGCGTTAAGCGTCTCGCGTCTCGCGTTGTCAACTGTCAAAAGCTTACTAATGCTGAGCGCAACGTAACCAAAGTGCAGATCGCCCACCACTCTCTCACACAGACGCTCTTTCGTCGCTGTCGCTGTCGTTGCCGTTATCGTTGTAGTTGCTGTCGTTGCTACTCCTGTTGCTGTAACGAGGCATTGAGAGTAAAAATGAGCGAATAGTTTACATAAGTGAGCGCAAAATACATAATACAATACACATATATATATATATATATATATATATATATATGGCAGAAACAACAACAATGTTTAAATGTGCAAAGCAAAAAGGGGGAAAAAAATTGTTGATGTGAGAGAGCGAGGGAACGAGTTGATTGTTGTGTTTATTTTTGCATCTGTATTTGTGTACCATTGTGTGTGTGTGTATTGTGCATAAATTAAAATCGGTCTGCGTAACTCTGGCACTGTTGATGACGATGTTATCAAAGAGCACAGCTGCGATTGAAATCGCGCTCTCGGCTCTCGCTTCGTGCACATGCCTCTCGTTACCTTGCTCAATGTCGCCACCCCCACCCGCACCTTCCAACACCTTGAATTGTTATCGCCTCCCTCTCCCAAAAACAGTTAGTTCGGGAGTGCCAGAACGTCTGGCAGCGAAACGAACGCCGCGCGTCATCTTCAAAAGAAATGCGACAATGTGTGTGCGGGTGTCGGGACAGCGGGGGTGGCTGTTGTATCAGGCGTTGACGTTCACTCTGACAATTACACTGCTCGAACAGTGGTTTCCCGAATATTAAATGCATATTATTCACAAATTCACAAGTCATTTTGAAATTTCCAGCAATGTACATACATAATCTACATATTTCTATAATTGAAATTTACTGATTTATACAGACGAATTTGAAAGGGTATATTAAAGTGTCTATAAATAAGATACAATGACACCAAGTGTCTTAAGTATTTGTAAATTGCTGTTGCTTTGTCTTTGTTCTGTATGTTCTTTCTTTAGAAAGGGTCTCATAATTTTTCATAATTTTGGCAAGGCAGTGCAAACGGCAAAAAGCCAAAAACACATTGATACAAACTGTATGTATATGAATATGTGTGTATTATGTACATAAGATATATGTGTCATACATACGTATATTTGTACACTAATGTACATTTGTATATTTGTACATTTGTTCCGCATGACGTGTTGAATTAACCGATCTGCCAACATTTGCCATATTAATCAGCGACTGTTGCTATGTCAACTTTTATTAGTGCAATTAAATTGGATTGTATCTCACAACGTGTATGTACACTAGAATTGTTCGGATTGTATTATATATGGTCCTAAACTGAAAAGTTACTTGAAAACTTTTCGACAACTTGTTTTGGTTGTATTGTTGTTTTTTTTCTCGAAATTTTTGTGGGGTAAATACATGAGTTTAGAGAATGTACATAAGTACTAGGCAAAGGCGGCGAGAAAAGCTCTGTTCCACAGTACACAAATGTGTGTTTTCTGTTTATAATATAAAATAAATACTCGAGAGCAAATAACATATGTACTTTCCATTTTGTTTGACATGAAATGGGCAAACATCCAGTTCTACATACTATATGAAAACAGCTGTTTTCTGTGTCATTTTGATAGGTATAGACATCGAATTAAAATTATTTCTTATGACTATCTCTTTCTGTTTCAACACAGCTTACAAGAATGGTAGCAGCCATTCGTTTTGAATGTTTATCTAATATTTCAATAAAATAAAAATAAGAAATAAAAAATAATAATAATGCCTTTAATCTTGTTTAAAACTTATGCTTATCAAGTTTTGTATCTGGGTATACAAGTTTAATATATTTCCCAATTTGATTCATGTTCGATTTCAATTGAACCCGGAGTCTTGCGTAAGCATTGTATGTATGAAGATAACGACGTGATATTGTGCATAGACTTGAAGGTTGTCTCTCAAATCCGGAAATCAAATCCCACTAGCAACGAACGTAGTTGCATCATTTTATATACCCTTATTTAGTTGTTGCTACATATATAATATGTGTGTCACAAACTGATAACAATATCTGGGTTTACCACTTATTTCCTTTGTCTTTCGGTTTGTATGCGAATTAAGTGCTTAAGTGTTTGCAGCTGTTGCCATTTCATATTCAGATAATATTTTAGGGTATTTCAGCTTCGTCATGTCACAGTTGATGGGTTTTTTCTCGTTTCTTTTGTACTATATTTTGAACACGCACGCAAATTCGCAATTAATTTGAGCACACATAAAAATGATGTTTGGATATTATAGAACCCAACAGTGTTTTTAATGGCACTAAACGTTTTTTACTTACATATAAAGCTTTGTCTAAAAAGAACGGCAAACGCTTATTGTTCTCTCTCTATCTCTTTTTCTCGCTCTCCATCATCAGCATATGCAACTGCATTACTCAGCGAAAACTTTTTTTTTTTTGCAACGGTATTAAACTGAAAACTGCAAAACATTTAAAAGCTCAAGCATACGTGTAATCAATGAACAGAACTTAAGCTTAACTCAGAGCATTTAAGCTTCGGTTTTTCGTTTCGCTGTCCACCTTTAATTCTCGTGTGTATTCCTTGTCAACTGCTTCGGTTTTTAGCTAATGAGCGTCGGCAATTCGCAGAGAGCCTCAGGTGTTTCCCTCGACACCGGCAGCGCAGCTTGCCGGCGGGGCTCACTCTTGTTTGCTGTGATGCGCCATTCATTGTCTTGCTCGTGTTTCTAGTTTTGTTAATCGCATTTCCATGCGTTGCTGTCGGCTCTGTCGGCTCCGTCGTCCGGGGCCCTGTCAGCTGTCGCCGCTCTTTTGATGAATCACAGGCCTGGCCAAACAGCTAAAAATACTTGCGTACACATAGAAAATGCAAAATTCATGGCCGCTGATCCGTGGAATGCGGTGAAGGTGGCTCCACATCTACAGTAAAACTGGCAAATGAGCCAACATTTTGGTGACGATTACGCTAATGTGAGGAATTGGCAAAGTGAGCGGCAGCGGGGGATTTACTGAAGTTCAAGCGCCGCTTGAGTTACACAAATATTTGAAATTTGGTACCCAGACAACGTTCCGTTGCGGTCTGTGACTCAGAAAAACCATTGCAGATCCACATTTAGCGGTCAGCCAAGCGGCATCATGTGGCCATGCGACATTCTCAAACATATGGATGTAACATGTGTATATACATTTATGTTTGTATGTGTATTTTTATGTACAGTTGCGGTCAAAATAAAAGTGGTGCTGATTCTGAAAGCATTCTCATTAAAATATGACTAATAATAAAAAATCTTCAATATGAAGATTGAAAAATGTTTGGTTTCTCATCTGGGAATGTTTTAAAATACTATTATTTTCCAAATACTAAACATACCACCCATCATATCTAGTTTTATTTAATATAATATTTAGCAGCAGGGAAATCTGAGGAAACTTAAATATTAACTTAATAAAAAATAAATGTAAATGTAATAAGTTTAATATACTTAATTATTTTGTTAATAAATTTGATAGATATGCCATCTTTTAATATTTACATATCTTCAGTATTGATTGATTGTGTTTAAGTAAAACTGTCATCATTTCTTAAATATATTTGAAAAATGTTTTTCAAACATTTTGCAAAGCATATGTGTGCACTACTATTATTCCTGCCGCAACTGTATGTATGTAGAAAGATTGGGTCAGTTGAATGCGGAGTGGATCACAAACTCAGGTCATTTCAAACGGCAAATGATGCAACTTGAGCATTTCTAATTTAAATACGGCCACAATTTCATCTTTTCGTTTTTGATCTGGGGAAATATGTATTGTATTGAAATAAAAGCCGGAAGATGCGAAATTCAAATACAAGTTTGTGTAATTTTCAATTTTGTTATGCATATATTAAGCGATGTATCATGTATGCTTATTGATCATACAATGAGTTAACCGTAAGTTAAAATCAATTTAAATTTAGCTGCACTTTGTATTAAGATAATGCGAATGTGGCCTAGACAAAAGCGTCTTAAGACGTGGCTTAAACGGGCTCGTTTGTCTGCGGCTGTCTGTGCCAAACTCCGCACTTCCCCTGTCTGCCTGTCTTTCATTCAGCCTTCTTTAGTTTGGGGCCCATGTTATTGCATTCATGTGCAACTAATCGACATATGCAGGTTTATTGGTTTCGGCGTCGCCCCGCTGTTGTGCGGTGCTGTGGCAATTACGTCGCTTTTGCATTTCGCATTTGATGATGTGGTCAGCCGGGTAAGGCAACAAACGGGCAGAAGGCAGACGGCAGCAGACAGCAGGCAGCAGAAGGCAGCTAGCCAAAGCCGCAACTTGGCTATGCGGTTGCAGATGCCCCGTTAGAGCAGAGCACATCGGAGCAGAGGAGAGGAGAGGAGAGCAGAGCTAGGTTGGTTTGTGAACAGCATGTGGTCACCTGGATAGCAAATACTTGTGCATAAATAAATCTACAGTGGTCGAAATTGTATCGAAATTAAATTGTTGCCTTAAATGCACAATTCGAAAATGTTATCCTTTTTTATAAATCAAATTGTGCTGCTAAGATTTAAGAATCCTAAATGGCAAAACTTGGAAAAGTTTGCAAGTTCGAGTTGTCTGCAGGACCGAAGGTAGCAATTAGTAAGCGCCCACTGTACCTAGGTATCTATATCCGATATGCATGCATAAATTGCACATGCCCGAGATATGGGGGATAGCAAGGGCCCGTGCAATATTGTCGTAAGTTGTGCAGCTTTATGCACCAAACACAATAAACGATGGACAATTATTTATTAAACAAGCAATGGGCATAGAAAGGGAAACAAATAGGAAGAGAGCTAGAGCGAGAGAGAGAGATAGCTGTGACATGGGCAAAACAAAAGAGTGAATATGAAATGACATTACGAACGGATGATGATGAATGATGGATGTTAATAGGAGAAGAAGGCAAGAGAGATGGGAAGAGAGCTCACAATTAATTCGAAAAGGAAATGCAAAGTGAACTGAACTTCAAGTGGAATTTTTCATTTGACAGATATGATGAATGCTTGCTCTTGAAAACAGATTATTAATCGATGCAAATTACCAGTGCATACATACATACATATGAAATATGTGCACACATATGTATATAGTAAAGTAATTGCTTAGAATTTGTAATCATTGCAATTAGACTTATGACGATTTTTATAATATTCTACAAAAGTCTTGAGTGGAAATTTTTGTATCTTTACTATAAAATCATATTGTTGGGTCATGGGAATTTCTGCACGTTTTTGAAAACCCATATTTCGTTCAAAAACTTTTCATGTTTCGTGTAAGTTATATATAAAATTAATACCTAAAATAATTAAGCAACATTTAGAACTGAGAACTTTGCGAAGGCACAATTAACATGAAGTAAGCAAAGCCAATACTTAGGGATTTCCTGGGGCAAATGGGTCTGTCTTCTAGGGCATGTGGCACGCCTCTAGAAAAGTTACCGCTTGGTAAACCGAACTTTGTTGAAAGTTGAACGGCGACTGTAACTGGAGAGGAGGAGGAATTGAAATGGGAAAAGGCGAAAGGGAAATGTGTTTGGGGAAATGGTTTGGCATTGGAAGTTGGGACTCGGATGTTTGATAGTTTCAAGGCGCGGGGTTTTCATTTTTTTATATTTATTTTTCTTCTTTTTTTGGGGCCAAAGTAAAACGTGTCTGTCGCTGCTATCTGCAGCTGCGATTTATTAACAGTTAGCTGCCGTTGTTATTTTAGTTGTGAGAGTTGCTCCTGTTGTTGTTGCAGTTCGCAGCTAGCCGAAAATTTATGGCCTGCAGCCACATGATGAATGTTTCTGATAATAATATTTTGTTATTGCTTTTTGCCTTAAGCACTCTTTTTATTTCCCCTATATATATTCTATGTATATATATTTATTTTTTTCTTCTTGCTGTTGCAGTAGCTTTTGGCTGCGTTTTGTTGCCAGAAAACATTTTTTTAAGTCAACATGGAGCCTTAAGTCTCAAGGCCTTGCCCGCAAGAAGGCATCAGAGAGACGGCAAAAGTGCTGATGGTGGCAGGATAGGGGGAAGATAGAGGAAGGGTGAGGGTGCTAACTTGCCTCCTGCTGTTAACTTAAAACAAGCATCAGCCAAAGTAATAAACCAAAGGTTGCCATAAAAAATTTGGCAGTAAATTTTACTACACAGCAACAGTCGGCATAATGTATTTATATACACATATATATATTTTTATATATACATATGTAACATATATATATCTGACAGGATTGTGTCTAGAAAAACTTTAAAAACGTTTAGGTGTATTCAAGAATATTCCCCATGGGCAACATCTGGAATAGCACACATGCAGGACATATATATATATATATTGAGACCAGCGCTTAAATAATCTTTGTTCTTAAGGGTCGTTAAAAAACTGTTGGAGGCATTTAAACAACATTTCTACGAAATAATTTATACCCTTGCAGAGAATGCTGAGACGACTCCGACTGCGAATTAGTCGCTGTTTTAAAGCTTAATCTTAATGCAACTGGGAATACATGCCTCGTTGTGCTGCAGGGAGTGCATATGTCGTAGCCAGCCGGATCGACGCAATGTATCACATGGCTGCTATAGCTATAGCTCTTGTATGAACCACTTTTTTAGTCAATCTTTCTTGTTTTAATTACGACACTCTTCATTTATGTATGTTTTTCTTTGTGCTGTATATTTGAGTTTCAACAGTATACAGTTTTTGTTCAATGTCCGTCATGGTGTCTGTGCTTTACCACCAACACTCTTTGAAGATCGATAGTAAAAAAACAAACTAGATAGTTAAAGTTTTGAAAGGTATATGGCGCATGATATATATATAACATATATATATACATATATATACAAATATATATATATATATATATATATATATATATATAACACCCTTCAAAAATCGATTTAAAAATGTTTGGACCACACCTAATCCCGGCCACCAAGAAAAGACTAAGTCTCCATAAGGGCTACAGTTGCCAACCTTGGAAAGAACCTCAACGATTGGCGATATAAATATTAAAAATGATAAACTAAATAAAATTTAAATAAATAAAATCACTCAAATTTTGTCACGTTTGAATGAAGATTCCATACAAGCCCTTGACTTAATAGCAATATGAATTTGATTGGCTGTCTATTGCCATAATTAAGTGAAATTGTATTTTAATAGTCTGGTTAGTTGGCCTCAATTTGTTGAATTCCCAATTTACCTTTACTGCCATTAGATGAATCGATATAAAATTAGAATCGAGTTGACTTCCCTTCCCAAATGTTTTCCTCAAACAATCACAAACATAAGAAATTTTGAATGTAAAATGAAGCAATTTGCATTAAAGATTGAACTAACTAGCCAACTAAATATGATGTACAATGTGGCATGTGGCACGTTCGTTGTGGCTTGTTGCTGTGGGATGTGGGATGTTGGCGCAATTAGCCATTAAAAAGGCCGTGTGGGACTCATTGCATATGCAAATTGCAGTCGATTGGTCTCGCATTACGTAATTAATTATTTAATGAAAATGTGCATGTCAATCACTCGACTCGTATGTAAGAAACTACTTTTATTCTGTTGTGGCTCTTTGCGATTCTCACATAGGAATGCTAACCACTTCAGATACCCTGTACACATGCACATGTGCATAGCATAGGTTTAATTGCAAAAATACAAATTAAAAAAACCAAATATATATATTGATAACATGAAAGAACGATTATCTTGAGCCAATTCTGCTGGATTTTAAAATATTAATTTTTAAACTTTGAACATGGTTATTACTTATAGTTTCGAAAAATAGCTAAGCGATCCGATAATAAACACAGAAGCTAGCCACAAATATCGATTGAGTATTTGGGAGTAGGGTATCTTCTAATGAACGCGTTGAGGTACGTCTTTCTTGTAGGGTATATAATTTAAAGCAATTACACAACCGTTATACAAGAGTATGACTATAAGGTATGCGCTAGTCGAATCAGCGAATCTTGTTACGTGGGTGGTACTATATTGACTGAGAGCTCTCTAATTATAGCTAGTTAGCCGACGTTCTCAATGGAGCCTATTTGCTCGAATCAATAAATTTCACAGTCGAACGCACAGGTGGCGCTTGGCGTTGGCGTTGGCTTTGGGTGGTGCAGCTGTGTGACGGTGGAGCAGGCACACCAATTTGGCAGCAGCGAGCGTAATGGTTCTCTTGTTAACTTTTGTGTGTGTGTGAAATGAACATAATTCCATAAATGTTGGCTGAGCACTGTTTCTACCTTGCAACCCCTCCAATCCATCCACAGCAGCAGCAGCAGCTGCACCTGACTGCAACCCTTTTGTGGCAAGCGACTTGTTTATGAAAGCAAGCAAGCCAAGCAACAACAATTGCAGATGCTTCCCACTCAACTCAGATAAATATTTATACATATATATATACATATATACATACATATATATATATATATATATATATACATATATATTTATATAACCCTCGCTCGTTAAAAATCACTTAAAATTCCATCATCATAAATTTGTCAAAAAATTTGTTTACACTGATGCGCTGCTTTAACGTGTTACTTCCCCGAGCACCCCCCTTGGGATCGGTGGATTAGTTATGGCATCTGCTCTTATTTGTTTTATGGTCGCTCGCTGTCAAATTAGAATTTATACTGGTTATAAACAAATATTACGGATTACCGCAGCAATTGTAATTATAAACTTTGCAGTTTATAAATGAATCAATTTCTTTATTTTTCTCCATTAATCAAGTCAATAAACGTATTTGTGTCAATATAGTCAAATTTGAACAAAGCGAAAAGCATTAAAATAAATTAGCAAAATTATGATTTGCATTTTCAATCATTAATGAACTTATGTGACTTAGATTATCTAATCCAATAAATAACCCTTGATATGGTGTTCTTCATTGTGGTTGTTAAGTCGACGGTATCGACATAATTTTGTCATCGAACTTCGTTTGGGATTTGCGATTGAAAGTATTTCTGGTACTGCGATTGGTTATCCACCAAGAGCTCAGTCACAATTTACATTTCCATAACCAAAGCAATCCCAATCAAATCTCATCCTCCAACCCGCATCCTGCATCCTGCATTCTGCATCCTTCATCCCCATGGAGACGCACACAGAATCCTCGCAAATGTTTACATAACATGGACCACGGTAGCTGTTGCAGTAGGAGTTGCATCCCAGCTCTTTATTTGCCTGCCTCCAGACGCTACCCTGTAGTCTGTGGCACAGAGATGTGCCATGAACACTCTTAACTTAATACGATTTCAAGTGTTTCTATTTTGTATATATGTACTTCGATCTAGTTGTCAAACTCGACGGACGCTGTGAATCTCTACCTTAAGTCGATTATAATTTCATACAAGATAAGGTAAGATATTTTTAGGGTTTATACCAATTTATAAGTTCTTCTAAGCAATTAGTTAACGAACTAAAAAAAAACCGTCAAGCGAAAATGGTTTACAGTCCTTGTTTTAACGCTTCTGCATCTCCAGTCTGTTGTCTGCAGTCTTTAGTCTACTGTCTGCTGTCTGTTGTCTGTTGTCTGTGGCTCTGAGTTTGTAGGTGTGATGTTTGCACTACACTCAGCTGGCCTGGCCTGGCTTTCTTATACCGTTTGCAGAGGAACTACATCTACACAGGGTATATCTATTATTGATTAGCATTACTAGCAGAGTTGACATAGCCTGGAATA
Organism: Drosophila atroscutellata; assembly: GCA_035041605.1. NCBI lineage: Eukaryota > Metazoa > Arthropoda > Insecta > Diptera > Drosophilidae > Drosophila > Drosophila atroscutellata. Next base: position 1,076,362 of record JAWNLA010000137.1, on the reverse strand, counting down.
ATCAGTTCAAACCGCAATCATAATAAAAATATGGCAAAATATTTATTTAAGGCAAAACTTTCTTTGATTAAACGAAAGAAGAGCAAATAAAAATATTATTTTGAACTACAATCTAAGCTTTAAAGCGATTATTTTTTAATATTTAAAACATTTCCAACTTTTTAAAAGCCTTTAAAAAACAATAACTTAAAATTCAATTCACAATTAAAGTTACGAATTGAATTATATGAAATTAAAGGAGAGCAATTAAAACAATTAATGTGAAAAAATAAAATGAAATAAATTAAAGGATATCATGAATAAATCTGTAGGTATTCAAATTTGAAATGGTCAAATTTATTGCAAGAATAGGATAAGCCGAGCATAAATCCAATCACACCGTTAACGTTAGCAGCTTGATAATAAGGGAACTAAGAAACGTTAAGAAGCAAGGGTATTTAATTTTCGGTGTCACTAAGATAAACGTTTTTTGTTGTTTTACTTTTCTTTGGCGATGCTGTTGATTTGCTTTTCAGTTTTACGGCCACTGTGTTTGCTTCACTTGGCTCGGGCATAAAGCATGGCCGGGACTTATCCCTTGGTCCTGAGCAAAGAAGGCGTAGACGTCGGCGTTGTTTGGGTTACGGGTTACGGGCTAGCGGACGTACTGCACCACTTGCCGTAAAATAGAGATGAGACACCAACCAAGCAGCACCAACAACAACATCGCTGACGCTGCTGCTATTAACATTTCCGTTGACATCCTTTGGGCCGCCTTTTTTCATTTTCATTTTCTTTACTTTATTTTCTTTTTTTTTTTGAGTGTGCATATTTCATTTTTTTTACACTTTCATATTGCTTAGCCGCGTTCCCAACTCATTTTTTTATACGAGACATTTTTATTTAACTTGCATTTTTTAAGGCGCTTGAAAGCCTGCTTATAAGTTCTAATAACGGTGAACAGTTTTATGTGCGTTTTAAAAAAAAGGTCGATTTTTAACATTTTTTTTTTTACCTCATTTCAAATTGAGTTAGATATAAGTGGGAGTGGCCGAAAATAATTGTTTGCAGGAGTTTCCTAGTAACAATTCTTCCAAGTTTGGTGACGTAGTTCTTTGTCGATTTTAGGGGCGATAGTGGGCGTGGTTGAAAAAAATTCATAGAGAAGGTTTTTAATATTCTTCCTTCAAAATTTGGTAACTGTAGCTCTTAAATTACGGGCGATATGGGCTCTGGAAATTTTGGGGGCGGGAGTTGGGGTGGCTGAAAAAGTTTTAACAGGTTCCTAGTAATCTTTCTTCAAAGTTTGTTAACTATAGCTCTGAAACTGCGGAAGATATCGGCTTCTATCTTTTTTGGAGGCGGGAGTGGGCGTGGTTCAAAATTTATTTTCGGATTTTCAAAGGAGATTCTAGCAATAAACATTTCAGATTTGGTGAATTATTTAGCTTTCAAGTTGTGTGAGATATATGGTTTTGTCTATGCACACTAATAGGTTTATAAGTTTGGGGAGGCGGAGTGGGCGTGACCATCAAATTTTCAATCGATCTGCTAATGAGAGTTAACATACTTTTCAAATTAAGTAACTAAAGCTTAAAAATTGTGGAAGATATGTGCATTTCTGAAGTTCCTGGAGGTTTACGAAATATCGACTTTGGCGATTATGGGTGCAGATGTGGGCATGACTATAAAACTTTCTTATCGGTTCTTAAGGACGGTTGCCAGTATTATACCTAACAAATTGGCAAATGCCAATCTTTGAAGGACATCGCCAAAAACCCAACAACCAAATTTGATGATTGGAGCCTTCCAATTATAGTAGATATGTGGCTTTATCGAATTGCAATTATCGATTTCATTTTCCAAATTTAATTTTCAAATTTTGGGGAATATCAATAAAGAAAATGTTGTATGAAATATCTAAAAACTGTGTAAACTTGTATAATCAATTAAAAGTCGATTACCGGGCAGAGTAGACAAATTGCAATTTGATTCAGTGTTCAGCAGCAGTGGAACCAGCAAAGGTAGCCAGGTTGATTTCGAGGCGGCGGATCGTGAATTGATCGTCTCGAATAGTGCCTGTATTGAGCAGGAGGGTAATCGCATCTATATCTCCGGTCATTTGGAGCTGGGAAGAACTCTCAAAAAGGTTATCATGCTCGCTTCAATGGATATATCCCGTCCGACAGCCACGCTTCCGTCTCTTTCACACGAAGCTCGATTTGCGTGCATTTTTAAATAACGACTATCGCAACAAATTTGTGAGACTATTTTACATCAGATTCGTTAACTTTGTCAATGTTCGACCCACTTATCCGATCCAAGCAGTGAGGATTCATTTGCCAGTGATCTTTCCTAATGGCAATTGAAACTCTTCCGACAGCAATCAATTATGGTCTAACATGTAACCAGTATTGCCCGAGTGCAGTTATTTCCTGAACCTGGAAATTCGCAAAAGGACCAGCCGTTTGGCTGTCATTCGCTTATCCGGCCACATTCGACCGGTAGTCGTTAAGACCACAACTCCAAAGTTTGGAATCAAATTATAAAAATCGTAAATTTGTCAACTACTAATTAAAATTAATCTATAAATATATAGTGAAGAATTATCTATGTTGACAAGAAGTGTCTTGCTAAACAACAAAATGAAAATGAATACTAGAAAAAGTGTCTAAGAACCAGTTCTAATATATTGAAAAGTTATGTTTGGTATGTAAGATATAAAGTGGTCAAGAACTAGTTAATACAAGAAAAAGTGTCTGAGAATCAGTTGAAAAGAGCTGAAAGGAAAAATTGCCTTTACTTAAATTTAAAATTATTCAGAAAACTAACTAAAAATATTCGATTTTAGATAAAATTTCTAAAACTTCGAATGATTTATTTTCTACATTTCCGAAAAATAAAAAATATAACATATTTCTGAGAAGTAAAAAATAAAAAGATAGAAAAAATATATTTTCAAAATTTGAGAAAAATTTAACCTGGAATTGAGGAAAGAAAAGTCCTAAATAATAAGGTAACACCCATAACGCCAAAAGTAAGGCGATTTTCTAAAATTCAGCGTGAGTTATTTTCTGGGTAAGCAGCTCGCAGATCGCCTGATCGAGCAATAAGTTAAATATTGCCAGAAAAAATGTGTGGAAAACCATTTTAATATGCCATTATAGACACAGATACCACAACCAAATTAGTGTTAATATAATACATTTTTTAATGCACCAATTGACTTTCGTGCAATTCAAAAATAATTTCAACTGCCAACAATCATTAAATTCTGATAGTACGTAATTATGAGCTATTTTGTGGTATTCGAGTTCAGTTTTTCGCCATGGCTAGTTGGCTCTGGTTTTTGCTCTATTTGGGGTTGCCAAACTTTATGCGGGTGGATGCCAGGATTACAGAACGTAAATTTCGCTTATATGTCGACGAATTCAGGATGCAATCATTGCAGAAGGACCTTTTTGAGGTGCTGAACTGTCAAGTGAAACAGTTCCGCTATATCAGCTGCAATATGACTGTGACTCGCAATATTGATCAAGTAGATATTGGGGTTATCGTAGACCTGTTGGGCATCAATAATAAGACAACGCGTCTTCTGAATATACATATTGATGGCTGTCAGTTTTTGAATACCATCCACAACAATCGGTGGTATGACATAATTTCAAAAACTTTAAAGACAAAACTTTATGGAAGCCCAGAATGCCCGGTAATAGCAGTAAGTAAATATTCGAACTATTCTGATTAAAATCGGAAATGCAATAATTTGAGTCTTTTTTGGTAGCACTTCGACTATTCGCTTAACGACTGGTCCGTGGAGGCGTCTACATTTCCCATTTATATGCCCGAATATCAAATGCGGATAGTGCTCAGCTATTTTACCCATAATCAATTATTTGCAAAGTTGTTCGTAAAGGGTAAAGTACAATATAAGAGTTAAACTGCCTTTCGAAATTTGTTTGTCAAGGGCAATCTATTGAAAATACAAAATAAAGTAAGAATATCATTTTTTCTATTGTATTATAACCAATTGTTTTGAGTTTGAACCATTTCAAATTATATACTTATCTTAAACCTACAATTTTAAGTTGAGCAATTGCAATGGCTGGTTGGCTAATGCCCCCATTAGTGGCTGGCAAGCAGAAACAACACAATTTGCACATATAAAACAAATAAGAATGCTGTAGTCGAGTGAGCTCGACTGCGACATAACCTAAACCTAACTGTTAAACATATAATAGTATACAAGTTGATCAACAATATATATCCATTATGGGGTCGGAGATGCTTCCTTCTGCCTGTTATATACATAAATATTTATTTATTATTTCCTTTATTTTATTAAATTTTCTTTAATTTTAAATGTATTAATTTAATATGTAATATTCATATTCATTCGATTTCAATTTTGTTATTTATTATTACCTTATGTCTTAAATGATTTTATTTTATTTTATTTTTTTATTTCCACCTAATTTATTATTATCTAACTTTAATTCATTTAGTTTGAAATTTGAATTAATTATAACCTTTTTAATAAAATTTAATTTGTTGTTATCGGAAGTGGACTCTTATCGAAATCCCAATATCGATACACAGGGCTTTAAAATGAAACAAATTTAATTTTAAAATTATCTTATCCATCACATCCATCTATCACACATCGTCTCTTCTTCGGCAGCTTAAATGCCCTCTTTCTCAACTTTATTATTACAGGGTAAACTATTTTGAATAATCTACTTATTGAATCTGTATGGCAAACAATTATTATTTTATACTAATGCACATAACACGGCTGGTAATAATAAACCAATTTATATTTAGCTAAGCACTCGACTGTCATCTTTCACCATGGTTGGTTGGCTCCGGATTTGGATCTGTTTGGAGTGGCTGCTCTTACCAATAGTAGGGGTAGCACCGCAAAACCGTAACTTTCGTTTCGTTGTCAGCGATTTTAACCTGAAACCTATGGTTAGGAACATGTTTGAAGGTGTCAGTTGGGAGGTGTTAAATGGCTCGGCTATCACCAGCCATATAATGCTTAGTCGCAACATCGACCAATTGGAAGTGGATGCATCCTTCGACATGCTAAGGGCCAACAATCAGACATTGCGTCTTTATCAAATTCGCTTTGATGGTTGCCGATTTCTAACGACCATTCATAAGAATCGTCTACTGAATCTACTTGCTAGGAGTTTCAATCAAAGCAGTAATACCGTATTCAAATGTCCATTAAAATCGGTAGGTATTTATTGGGAAATGTGAACTGAAATTGATTACTTTCTGCATTTTATTGAAGCATTTCAACTACACATTCTCCAAGATGCATGTGAATGTGACGGATTTTCCCCAATACGTGCCCGAGTGTGAGTTCCAGAGTCTAACCAAATTTTATGTACGTAAGATATTTGTTATTCGTATGTACATGAAGGGTAAAGTTCAGCATAATAATTGACTTGCATTTTTGTTCATTACTAAATAAATGATTTCTAATAACCGATTTCTTTTTGATATACAATTTATAACTTTATATTATTTGCATGAATGAAAGCAAACAAACATCATGGGGATGTAGATGCTACAAAAATTTTCAGCCTTTTGTAACGTGATTTTCATTTCCTCAATTGGCATTTTAAGCTCCTCAACGGATCTATCATCGTGCCTGGTTCACTGTGTTATTTATAGATACTATTCATTATATGCGAAATCTGGGTTTAATAGACACACACTCAAAACCCAATTTTCTTTAATATGCAACTGGTCAAACTTGGAAAGAGTGCATAATAACGATTTATTAGAAATATTACCAAAAACATTCAAACAAGAAAAATAAATATTTTAGAATTTGCACTTCTTAGATTGCCTTTTCCTGAGTTGATCCGGATCCGGCAATAAGACAAACGTTTATTTACCAGGCTAGCAATGCTCGACAAGAATCTAAGTCCTCCTCCCCCTCCTCCACCTCCTGCATGTTACATACTGCTGCACAAATTCGCTGTACCCTTACATTTAAAATTAAAGGTCGAGTAGAGGTAGTTTAGAATAATGAAACAATGATTTTATATTATATTATCAATACAATCGATGACATTTAACTGGCTCACGCAATCAATCTACAATGACTATGGATCATTTTGATTTTGGCTTCGCTGCAGACATGTCTGTGTATCTCTGGCTGCTTCTGTTTAGCATTGGTGTTGCTTCGGAGGAGCGTAACTATAAATTCAAAATCGATAGTGTTAGTGTTGTGCATTTTGTACCTGAGCTTATTGAGGAGATGAACTTCTTTTTAATTCAGTTAAATAATATCAGTTATGTCAATGGCAATTTGATACTAAAACGCAATCTTGATAAGATTGTACTGAATACGACTTTGGACTTCTGGAAAATGGACCACAAAAAGATGCGGCTGTATAACTTGCAAATGGATTTATGCAGTTTCCTATCAATAATTCACAAGAATCGTCTTTTGAGAATCTTCGCAGAAAGTTTTAGGAAACATGTATCTGGTCAGCTAACGTGTCCATTGAGAGGGGTGAGCAAAGTAACAAAACTCCTTTTCCATCTTAAATGACTGTTTCATTGGTTTTCGGCAGAAATTTAACTACACTCTGAATAATTGGTATTTGGACGAACAGGACTTTCCAGCTTATGTCCCAAAGGGCGCTTTTCAAACCATTACGGAATATGTTATAGATAAGAAAATATCAGTTCGCATATTGACACGTGGCAGAGTTATTAACTGAAATACCTCTAAATACAGCTATTAAAAAAATAATATGCAATATAATAACAAAAAATTGAGTAAATTTCAGATTATCGTTAATACGGGTGCGATAGTAAAGTTATTAGTTCTTTTCGATTTAAACAAGAATAATTGCAAAGTAATTAAGATTGGATTGCACAAATATATTATTTACGTATTCAGTACAATAATCAGTTGTGCTATTTTATATTATTATTATAATTGTCCCAAGTTAGTCAAGCTTGGATCTCACTTCGAGGACTACTTTAGATGTTATATTCGTCCCCTTTAATGCTTTTATTGCAGCTTGACTATCGGAGAGGATGGATATATCCGCATTCCGATAGTTTCTTTTAAGCTAAACTCCGCATATCTCCCTATCGCACACCCCTCTGCTTGGAATATACTGGTGTGCTTTCCCAGGGAGGTTCTATTTTATAATATTGTTGAAAAACTAAGCTCACCAAATGACACCAGTTCAAAATCCTTTTCAGTTATTAAACTGCTCAGGTATTTGTCAAATCAAACCAAATAAGAAACCATCTTTGTGAAATAAAGAATCAGCACCCAACATTATCATTATTATAGCATCATTATCAAATTAATCAGACGTCCACAAATCTGACTGCTTTATAACTGCAGACTGCCAGTGCCGAAGTTTAATTAAGCATGGCAACACTTACTTCAATCATCAAGAGAAACAGAGAGAGAGAGAGAGAGAGAGAGAGAAAGAACGAAAGAGAAACAGAGAAAGAAAAAGCTTTTAGCTACAACTGAATACAAGTACCTTAGTACTTTTATTTACTTAAGCCTATTTCATATATTTTAAATAATATTATTAAGAAAACGAAATTTGAACTTTAGATTAGTTCGTTTCGAATATGATGGATTTATTTATCTAGCCTAAAAACAATGCTTTTAACATATATTTCAAAGCGACGTATATAAATTCGATTGTGTTTGAATGAGTTTCAGTGAACATGAACCAATTTAAACACGAAAAATCACAGCTGAATTTTGCATTTGTATTTATTTTGTGTGTCGCATTTTCTTATGATTTATGATAAATTCGCATGTCTGCATTACTTTTTTGTTATTTCTGTTGACATTTTCCAAACTGTTGACTAAAGCTCTTTCTCGCCCTCACTCACTCTCCCGCTGTCTCACTCTGTCTGTGGAATGAACATGCGAGCATCGTTGTTAGCACATTTTCTTCTTGTTTTTCTTCTTTTTTTTTTTTTTTGTTGTTTTCTCTCTGTTATGGAAAGCTGAAAAACTTGATTACACGTGCGCTAATTTAGTTGCACGCGAAAAACACACGCGTAATCAAAAACGGTTTGCTGGAGTGCCACCCCTTGCCCACCCCCCACCTTCTAGGACGACCCAACACCACCCCCTACTATACGCTCGGCAGTAGCCAGTCCCACGAGCTTCAGACTGTAAGCCCTTAACCCGTACGTTCATGTTTTAAATTGGAGTTCATGGCATGCCATGTTTTCGCTGGTTCGCCCCTGGGCGCTCAACAATTTAATTTATATGTTGTTCGAGTGTATGCGTGTGTGTGTGTGCGTGTATTTATTTTATTTGCAATGGCAGCGCGCAAAAAAGTATGCAATAAATTTTTAATTTAAATCAAGCCTTCACTCGCTACTCCCACCCCAACCCCGTAGCATATTAACATGTTATTAACATAAGAGTGCAACACTCACCTGTCTCTGCCTGCTACTTCCTACTTGCTACTTGCCACTGACTTGAGGTTGCGTCTATTCAGGATGCTTGCCGCTGAACATGACGCCGACGTCTTCACAGTTTCAGAACAACTGCAAAAAGAGAATTAAATGCAAATGTAAATGTACAAATATTTATTTGCCATAAACTTATTTACGATTGTTGTTATACTTAATTAATAATCATACTTTTACCAGAAGCTATGATGAAATATGCCCAGTTGATAAATAATATGTGTAGGTATGTCATTTACAATGGGGTTGCTCTGTCTTTAAAATTTTGACATTAATTGCTTTGTGAAAAATATTTGTATCGAAACAGCAGCAGTTATCGATAAATGAAATAAACTTAATTTGCGCGCGATGCACGATAACTTTCACGTATATCAAACTTGAAGTTTCTAACTCTAATAATGTCCGAGATCCGCGTGTTCAAACAGAAGGACATGGCTAGATCGGCTCGTCTGCTGATCTGGATCAAGAATATATACACTTAAGTAGCTGTAGACGCTTTCTTCTGTCTGTTACACAACTTCGCACAAAATCTTTACAGTGGTAAAGAAATGTTTTAAAAAGTCTACTTTAACGAAACTTTTTATTACATTTTTTTAAATGTTCTATAATCTAATCACTGCCTTATAACTTGAAATAGGAAAAATTAAAATAATTGAAATGCCAAAGATATTTTTATTAAACAATTATGAGTGAATATAATTTTATTTAATTTTAATTTTAGTGATCAGATTTTTTTTTGTAAATTCTCAATAAAAAAATTGTTTGTTTTCCGACTCTGTTTCTAGTTGTGCTGGTGGATTATTGTTGGAACTGGGACTAAAAGTAGGTGTGCAGTTTCTTTGCTTTCGTTTCTGGCTAAATCACATCGTATTGTCTTAAAATGTTTACTTTTTACACATTCAACATTGACTGCCACAAGAGAGAGAGGGAGAGAGAGAGAGGGAGAGGGAGTAGGAGTAACAGGATTCTGTGGGTGCATATGTGCACTGGAGCAAACCACTGAGCTTTAATTACAATTAACCGCAAATGATGTTGCAACTGGGGTGACGTCGACGGCTTTCGGCGGTCAACTTGCGGAGCTGCAACAAAGAACACAAAATATATAATTGTGGTAACATGGGTACTGCATGACTATCACACATGCTGCACATGCATCATGTTCTTTACATTGTTGTCCATTATCAGATACAACCAGAGAGAAGGCTTATCTTGGGCACAGCCTTGTAGAGTAGTGTAAATTCTGGTTCAGAGTTTTAATTGAATACATTTTTATTTTTTACTTATAATATTGGTTTTAAACAAACATTTGCTGACATCCAAATACTTCTGTTTTCTTCTTTCTTTTTTAAAAAATAATTTATCGTTTCAAACACATATTTAAATAAACAAATTGTTCGCTTACGGCCAATATTTTGTATGCTATTTATTGTATTTACGGTCTGCCTGTTAACTGGCTATTCCACATTTATGTAGATATTTGTATCTGAAAGTTAAAACATATGTCTAAAACTTATCTCTCTCCCGATTGCTCCCATAAAGGGGTATGATGATGATGAATTATTTTGATTTAATAATAATAATACCCTCTACAATACAATATAATAATAATAATAATAATATAATATATATATATATATATATTTTAATAATAATAACTGTAAATGTGGAACATTTTGTAAACATATTCTTTTTTATATATACTCAATTAAGCTAATTGGAGTCCAAGTACAAAATCATAATAGTCCTATTTATTTTTAATATTAATAAATAAATAATATGAATTACGTAGATGTATAGAGATTATAGTTCAGAACATTTTGCAATGGATGGTACAACACTGCTTTGAAATATTCAGCAAATAAATAATAATTCAACCTCAATTAACTTAATTTGACTGTGCTAATGGTAAATTAAACTCATGGCAATTATATTTATATATGCAGAATTTGTAAATTTGTAAATATAGGGTATATGTGTGCATGTCACACACGCAAGCATTTAATATACTTTGCGAAATATTAAGCTCCCCCTCTCACATAGCTGTCGCATTGGGTTTGGGTCAGTTTGGGCTGGCTGGGCGTATGCGAAGCGCGTCGACTTGACTCGGGGCATGCAATTAATTAAAAATACATGCAACGCGAAGAGGCACGGACAAATCCACCATTGCCCACCATAACCCGCTGCGCCAAGCAACGACTGAAATATATTGGAATATGCGGTTTTAATTTGACCGCAAAGAACTCACTTCGGGGTTGGCATATCGAGGCACATACATATATACTACATATTTTATGTGTAACGAGCAACGAGTACTCTCAAGCAACGCTAAACGCATTAAACCACCTTAGCCAAGTGGCAACCCCTTACCAAACCCCCCACCACCCCCCCCCCCCTCCCACTCTCTCTCTCTTTTTCTCTCTCTCAGTCGCACTCTTGCTGATGGCTGCTGGTAAACAAGGCTGTCGTAGAAAACAAATAGAAGAGCGTCCAGAAACAACATCCACGCAAGGACATCAAATAAAGTTAGGCAAACAAGAGCATTAAGTGCATAGATGTTGTTCTTGCTCTCTCTCGCTCTCTCTCACCACAGCCAGAGTTCGTTCTTTCCCCGCTCCCACTTCCCCCTTCCACACAGCTGAAGCGACCGCAGCAACAACTTCATTAGGCAAGTGCTGCATCCTGTTAGTCACGTCTTCAACTTGCTGCTATTGATTTCCTTTTTGCTTTTCTAGCCATATTTCCATTAAGGGTATTCCCAATACACTTTTTACATATTTCTATATCCTGTCCACTGCTGCATATTCAGACTGACCATTGTTGTCTGTCTGACTTTTTCTTTTTGACCTTTTCATTATTATTATTATCTTGTACGTTAATCTGTTAGATCTATTGTGCCCCCTCTAAGCCCATAGCTCCTCCATCAAGCCTAATTTGGGTGGAGGGTTTCTTTGTCCACCGAGTTTGAAACATTTTTCCCTAGAAATTTGCATTGTTTTCGGGTTAAGCCATTGATCGGCTAGGATTGAAGTACTATAACATTGGATTGAATGGAATTAGCAGTCAACAATTAAATTCCTGCATAAATATATATATTAATTTCCCAACATTACAGCTACTAACTGAGCAATACAAAATTTAGCTATAGTTCAATGAATATCTGAATTCAAATTTTACAAATTTTAAGATTGTGGATCAGCATGATAAAGTATGCCTGAATTAAGTACTATATTCTTAACATATCATATATCATATTTAGCTATAACATAATGAAAATCGGATAACAATAATATATGTTTTGTATATATTTCGTAGTTGTATTTTTAAGATTCATCCGACATTAGACTTCTAAAAACAGTGTTTTATATTTTTAGCGGAGGAGACACTCGATTTGAGCACTCTTATTAATTTCCTTCTGTATGTTTTCTGTTATTCTTGGTTTATTTTATTTTCTTCTTCTTTTTTTTGTGCCGTTCACTATTTGCACCTGATGCTTTTGCTTTGTCTTGCGGACACACCGGGCAGTGTGTCAAATGCCATTAAATGTCAACTAACGGCAGCCAAAGGAGCAAGTGGCGCCCAAGTGGCCAGCTAACTGACTCCCAAGAGACACGCGGAAAGGACAGCTCCTCTCAGCTACTGATTGCCAGTAGAATAATATCTGCAGCGGGGCAACATGGTAGGGGAATGGGTGCTCGGGGTAGGACTTGGTTGTGGGTGAGCGGAAATTTTACTTACCTTTTGCCGTGTCTATAGACAAGTGGCAAACGCTCTAACAATCTTTTGATGTCTCTGACAGGTGTAAGCGATTGTGACGAACACATACAAATGCATATATATATATATGTATCATTAAAATGTATGCAGCTCATACGAGTATAAGATATTAAATGGCATGTGTCATGGGTGTGGCAAAGTCAACACGAGAAAACCTATGCAAACAGCCGCGTAGTATGTGTTCAAATATTATTAAGTATATGCTGCCGAGAAAAAATACAATAAATTCAGAAAATTCAGTAAATAACGAAAATGAAGACTGTTCAAGCGTACTTTAGGCTTCTTAAATACTCAACATAGAGATACTCTATACCAAGTTCATATAAGCTATATATCGCGTTGTTTCCACTATCCAAGTACGGGAGCAGAAATGGTTTTTTCTGGCCAAAGTGAGTTGGTTTTACAGGCTTTATTCATATATATATATATATATATATATATTGATTTTGATATATAATATGTATATATATATTTTATATATATTTACAAAATTTAAAATATAAGTTCACATAAGAGAAATTTTAATTCTTCATCTTCTTGCAGAAAACAAATGGTTTTTTTTTATAATTTTTACAGAAAACAAATACAATTATTATGTATGAAATATTTGAGATATAATCTTTCTATAATTTTTAGCAATCCTTAAAAAAATGCAGGTTTCAGGCACAAAAAATCGAGCTATGGATTTAATTTTTCCATTTCTTGCGTTTAAATTCAAGCATTTTTGGCCTGTCTAGCTTTGTTGGTTAGGTTGAGCCATGGCGTTGCCAAATGATGGCAATAATCATGATGATGGGTCAGGATAGAAATCTAGGAATTGTGGCAGCGTCTAATTGAATGCATGCTGGGCGTTCGAGTTGCTAAACTTTGTGGCATCCCCAAAGGCAGCTACTGAATTGCAGAGGGCGATGATAAACGAGCGAGTCGAGTCGAGTCGAGTCGAGTCAAGTAATAGGAAACAAACAAGCATTAAGCCAAAAATATATAGCATATTTATGTATATCTAAACAAATGATATTTATGGCCTGCTGCCGGAGTGGGAGTGGAAGTGCAGATGCAGGGGGCAGTCAAGAATTTTGGCAACGCTTAGACGCCTCTGCAAGCCGTTTACTAAGCTTGGTTTATATTTATGTGCCCAGCCAAGAGAATAATCAGCAACACCTCATAAATTAACGAAACGGCTGCTGCTGCTGCTGCTGCTGCTGCTGCTACTGCCGCTAAAAATTATTTTTAGCCGCTTTCAGAAAACAGCATCGCAACCCAATGAAACTTGGCCAGCAGGTCAGCAGCTGTTGAAGCAGTTAATAATAATATTTATGAAACGAACGAAGCACTAGGATATTCAACAAAAGAATAGCCAGTTCTATAACAAAACAAAACTAAGCATATATATACAGACATATATATACATTCATACATATATATCTATATATATATGTACATATATATTTCAAACTTCACATCTCTAGCATTTATAGCTGCTGAGGGTAAGCAACAAATGTGCAATTCAAAATGTAAAACTGGGGTGTGGATTGAAAGGATTGAAAGGTGTGTGCGTGTGTGTGTGTGTGTGTGTGTGTGTGTGTGTGTGTGTGTGTGTGATGTGTGTATCTGCGAATGTGTGTTTTAGGGGGAAGAAGTGGTGCTGGGAGCAGCTTTAGGCTGAGTTGTTTTGCTTCAGCACCTTTCAGACACACAAACAGCAATCAGCTCAGGCAGACGAAATGGGGCGCAGACGTTGGCTCCCAGTTTGAGCCATTCCGGTATCCTGGCTTTACCCATGGCAACAGCATTCTCGTTGCACACACTCACCACACACACACATACATACACACACTCACTCATAATGTACTGTGTGCGAGAAAATCAATAAATTGTGATTTTATTTTTGTTGCTGCTCTGGGCAGCGATTTTTTCCCAATGGCCAACAAATATAAATCTTCGACGCACTTAAGCCCTATAAATATTATCGATGGCCAGAGCAAAAGAAACGCACACTCTAGACAATGTGGCTGCCACCGCCGGTGGCAGGTGTCGCCAAACTGGACAAAGCTTTTGGGGCATCAGCGAAATTGAAATGCCTTGATTGAAGCTCAGCCAAAAGCAATTTGTACGCAATATTTATATGTGTTCTTGACTAAAAAGTAATTACAATTTTAATAATAAAAATATGAAGTTAAGCTTGTAATTGGCTTACGTAAATATTGATTGAGGTAATAGACTGAAGTATATAATTTCATTGTAGCTACAAATATCAATTATAGAGCAGAAATGGAAACTTCAACTTCAGTTGTCGAATGATTCAAGTTAGAATTTAAAATGAGAAACATGTTTGCCTTAAAGCAGAATTTCACAAAATGCATTTATGCAAAATAACACAATATTAGTTCAGCAGACCGTAATAATTGTCATATTCGAGGTGGGCGTGTGTTTAGCATGGACAACAAGCACGTATGTGTATCCCGAGTGTCCGGAATGGAAGCGGGAGGCGGGAGGAGCTGTAAGGATTCATTGGTCAGTTGCAGCAGTAAAGTTCAGCAAAGTGCAGACAGTTTCACAAAATTGCTTAATTTAGCGCGAAAAATTATCCACTAGACATAGCTACAGCTACGGGCTGACTAAGGGTTAAACTTGCCACAGAGTAGCCAGACGATATTTAAATTTCAAAATGTCATAGAAGATATACAAAATAAAATATAAACAGCACACACAAATACACACACACACACACACACAGATACTCAGAAATAATTATATACATATATTCACGAAATGCTCATTCAGAGGAACGGGAATCCCGACAATAGTTCAACAGTGGTGCTCCGCGACATGGAAGCCAAGGCTTGTGTTGTACAGGATCTGAATGTCAGTCCCAAAACCATTGGCTGGAATCTGCAAGCAACCACGGAGGGCCTGAGCGAGCTGCACTCACCCGCACAATGTAACTATCTGAGTGAGGTGCAAGTGAGCCACAAAGTGATCAACGATCGCTTCGTGGAGCTGCTCAGCCTCTTCGAGGAATACTCGAAGATCGTGCGAACGGGCGCAAAGGCTGACCCGAAGCTCAAGCGCTCGCAGTCCGAGCAGTTTACTGCGACGTATCTGCAGCCAGCAGAGAGTAAGTAAAAAAAAAGGGAGCGAAAGAGAGAGCCTACCTTAAGGAGAGCTTGAAAAGATTCTGCTAAAGCAGCGCAGGCAAAAGAGAGACAGCTTGCGCCACACAAATAGTGCCAGACAATTGTATAAAAGCTTCGATAGCTGAGCTTTTATACAGACAGGCTTATGTCTGGCGTAGGTCGAAATTTGGAAATTAGAGACTTCCAATTTGAAATCTGTTTATATATACATATTATACATATATGTATAAGACATAGACAGATAAAGCTAAATTTCATGAAAGATGTCCTAGAGACGTTTCCAGATCCACTGAGTATATATAAATACAAATATCTATATATATAAGTGGCTAAACCACATCAATAGTCGAGTCCTTGTGAGCATCTGCTCACCAGTCAGTTTCTATGCGGAGTCGACTCTGATCAGATCACTATATAAATTTTATCCGGCAAGATATTTTAAAAACTTACTAACTACGAGTGTTATTATAATCGAGTAATCAAGCTAGGAATAATTAGCTCAACGATTTCACAGGACAGCTTCGATATCAAAATGTATTTGATCTGAGGCGTCCCCAACATAGTCGCTATTTCTTGAACTTATAACGTTGTTTTCGTCATTCTTAAATATTCTTCCAACTTACTTATAAGTTTTAAGTTGAGCCTTAAGCGACAAAACCCTTAGGTTCCTATGTATCCGGGTTCTAGTCGTCTGGCTTTTAGGCTCCCATTCCCTAGTCTAGGCTCTCCCAGTCTTTCATTCTCGACTAGAGTATTCTGGTTTGCTACTAAATCAATTTGGTAACTGTTAAACAGAATCGGCTAGCAGTGAGCTGGTGAAGAGCACCGTCAGCTTGAATCGCTTGCAGCTGTCGGAGTCAACGCTGCTGGCTGTGCCGAGCAAACTCACCTGCGAGGTTGGCATCCAAACCTACTGGCCCCAGCGCACCGATAAGGACAGCCTGCTGAAGGCCAGGCCGGAGGAAATGAAATCCGATCCGATGGTGCAGCACACGACGCTGCACATTGAGGTCGAGTCGGTTAGTTTGGCAACGGCCTTGGAGCGTGCTCCGCTGCGACAACGCTTGTGGCAGGTGTTCGTCGAAGCGGGACAAACACTGAGCGCCTGCTGCTCGTTGATGGGCGAGAATTTCGCCTATGTGCTGTTCGTGCTGCTGTGCATGTGGTGCCTCTACTTGATCATTGAGCACTACTCAAGCTTCCTCGGTGGCAATTCCAGTATGCAGACGATGCCCAGCAAGATAATCGATTAATTATGTCAAGGCAAATCTTAATAAACCATATTTATTGAAAATTGGCATTTAGCGAAACATACTCGGCGCACAACAACACATAATGGCTAGACTACAGTAAAGTGCCGAAGCAAAATCGGTCAACATATAGCAGAACCGATCGCCCAATGGCGGCCGATGTGGCACACTGGGCGTCGGCACGGGGAGTGCATCAATGAAGACCGTCTGACGGCTGAGTTCGCACGGCGCCAGATCGCATAAGGCACGATCTCCGGGTGTTGCCACACCGTGAAGCCGTTTAAGGGAGAGACGGAGCTGGTCCGTTTGACAGGCGGTACTCGTGAACTGTTTCAATGAAGGTACATTCTTAGCGTACACTTCCAATTCATCTTCAGGCCGATCTGCGGAATGAAGTTACCCAATTAGCACTAGTATCTAATCTCAGAGGATAAATTTACCCGCAGCCAAAGCAGGACCCAGCCAACTGTGCCACAGTTGTCT
The DNA here is from genome assembly GCA_035041605.1 of Drosophila atroscutellata. Lineage (NCBI taxonomy): Eukaryota > Metazoa > Arthropoda > Insecta > Diptera > Drosophilidae > Drosophila > Drosophila atroscutellata. The sequence goes on along the minus strand of JAWNLA010000137.1, from coordinate 1,059,252 downwards.
TTCAGCATCTGCTGAGGGAGGATTAAGAGGAGTTGCTGCTGGGATCAGTGCATCATCGATGACCTTGTCGGCCAGTTGCATGATAATCTCAATCTCGTCTGCATCCTCATCATCGGCCTCGTCATCCAACGCGCAAGGCATGAGACCCAAAGCATCGAAGAGCCTTTGGCATGGTCCTGCTTTGGATTCCTTTGCCGATAGACTCTGATCGATAACATTGTCAACTAAGTCGGCTATTAGGCTGTCTATGACGATGCCGGTTCGTTTCGTTTTGAAGGCCATTAAGCAACCAATTTGGAATTTATACAATTAAAAATTGTGTAAGAACATATTAAAAATAAAGCAGCAGCAGATAGAATGTGAAATGTCAATTCGATACCACAAACTGACAGTTTGAGCAACTTTTTAAAACACAAAATCCAAAATTAAAAATGAATAATGCTGATAATGAGAATTCACCCCAAGCACCGCAAGCGGAGGAGGTGAGTCAGAATTGTGTGCTCCCGCTGCCCGACGCGGAGGTGGGCGAAACGGAAACAGATGCACAGGATGCACTACAGCCGAATAACGTGCGCTTTGATCCGATACTGGAGCGCCAAAGGCTGAACGAGGCTCAGACGCTGGTCAAGGACATGATTGAGAAACTGCTGCCAAAGAGTGAATCCGAACCCGAACACCAATCCCAAACCGAGCACGCAAAGGCAACCATAACACAGCAACCACTGTCAACCGCACAGCTGTGCTGCAATGATGAACACTTGCAGCGCATCCTGCGACTGCTCGATCGCTACACACGCAATCTGGAGGCGATGGAGGAGCATGTGCGGAGCCGGGAGAATGGCGCGAGATCAGCTGACCAACATTTGGATAACGGCACAGAGTTGCAGGTGACGCAACACTGCGAATTAGCAACCCAAACGCTGCCACTGAAAAGTCTGCGACTGGATGTCACCAGCACAATCAGACCCAAGGGCAGCGACGCTGGCAACAGCCGACAACAGCAACAACAGCAGCAACAACACCAGCTGCAACATCAGCAGCAACAGCAACAGCAGCAGCAACATCAGCAGCTGCCACCATGTGAGCGTCGTTATCACACAATCACAATCAGCACAAATGGCTCGGCGGCGTTTGCGGCGCGTACGCAGCCCAGTTCGTTGCTGGGAAGGATGTGGCGAACACTGTATGATCTTGCGGCCGCCTGCTGCCTGTGCCTGCAGGTGAACAAGGATTGCGTATTCTGTTTGGGTTTCTTCTTGGCGTTTGTGATAAGCGCCAGTTTCCTAACGGCCTTCTTCTATCGCACCATCAATCTGACCCAGCCGACAATACGAGTGCCTGTTGATGCCATGGAAGCACATGCCGCATTGGGCACACCGCCCACCGGTAATATGGTCACAGTGCGCTTTAATGGTGGCTACTATTATATCTACAATCATCAGCGGCATCATTTTGTATAATCTTTTCCACTTTTCATTCGGAATCACTCAGTTCTGTACTCTATATTTGTAGAATATTCCAATATCTGTATTTTTTTATCTTCAATCCGTCGAGATAGATATGGCGCCTCAAACAAATCGATAACTGCGTTAACATCGACAGTCGAGTTATCACAAATGGGTGCGTTGAGCTTTTGAAACTCATTTTATTAGGTTGGACATTGTATACAAATAAACACAAAACTGCGACGAAATATTCTTCTATATTTATTTTTATAATCTATTGGGAATATCGAAAGCGTTATCGATAATGTTAGAGTTGGCATAGTGGCGACTTCAAATTAAAAATCTCAACACAATCCAATAATCTATCAGGGTATATCATATGAATAAATATCTATATAAGCTTGTTTGTTAACTGTTAAGTTAAAATCATTCTTAAGTAAGCGAAAAAATTTAGAGACCTCCTAGCTCTGACAAATTGATATTGGAAAAGAGTGTTATAAAAGAGGTTTTAGCTGATACGAATTCTAAGTTTTTCTAAGTTTTCACTTCTCTGCTTTTAAAGTTGTAAAGTTGCAAGTATGAAAACTGACTAACAATCAGTTAAAGGCTCTAAAAGTTGATTAAAAAATTAACAATTTTGCTATTTTGCCTAGTTTTTATTCAAACTTTTAATCAATAGTGTTTCTCGGATTTTTAAGTAGAATTGAAATTAGCAAAAAGTTGAGACAAAAATTGAAACTTGTACAGCAAAAATATGGACTCTAAATTTTATTCAAACTTTTAATTAGTTTCACTGAAAACATAGTAATTTTTCAGATGGATATTGGATATAATTTTTCAAATGGAATGGATTCCTTATTAAAATATATACAACAGATATATTAGTATATTATAAACCATACTCATTAAATGATAGTTTTCCATTCAAACTCATATTCAAATTATTGAGTTCTACAAAAACGGATGAAAAACTAATAAATGAGCAAGAAATGAGCACTTGCTGGCCCAAATGCCAATTGTCAGCTAACAATGACTATGAATTCTCATAGTCATGACTTCAATTGGTTTGAGTTTTTTGGGGTTTTGGACTTCTTTTTTTTGTTGGGAGTTTGGGAGATCACTTTGAGGACAGTTTGAATACGCTTGCATTTTGAATTGTAGACAAACGTCACATTTATTCTGCTGGCCGAGGAACTCTGCACTTTGTGCTATTCATCGTCAGTTCTGCGTTGTCCTTTGCCAGTGAGAAGGAAAGAGAGATGGAGATATATATATATATATATATATATATATATATATATAGAGAGAGAGCGAGAGAGAGAGAGTTCATTTGTTTGTTGTCATTTTTATTTTTTGTGTCAGGCGTCGCATTTAACTTCAGCTGACAATGGGTCACAAAACGGCAACCATGCCACAGCGCCAGCACCGAAATTGGCCACAAAACGTTCCTCGCCTGCCATGCTGTGCTGTGCGGGCATAGAAAACTTTTTGGCAAGATGCCAGCACAAAGGAATTATTGTTAATATGGGCGGTAGCCCGGACAGGACAGAGCCCAGAGCTCAGCTGAGCCCGGGGCGGGCTGCCTGACCAGGCTTTGACTCTAATTTATTTATGCGAAATATGCCAAACATTTTGAAAATTCAACACTCCACATATTGCTCGACAGAAAAAGTCAAATACCAACATGACGCACATAATACATACACTTCAAATTAACTGAGACATGGATCAATTGCAATTTTAAAGAAAACTTGTTTGTTCTCCATGAAACTAGTGGACATGATTTGAAAATGACAAAAGCTAATACTTATCCTAACTCATGTGCAATATATATTAATTAACAAGAGTTAGTCGAGAGAATGGAAAAAAGTTCATGTCTTAACTAATATTTAGAGATCTAAAATATATATCGTTACGTACATTGTATTAAATGAATACAGTTAGACATAGTCTACAAGAGAAAAGAGTTAAATTTTATAGTTAATACTAATAAGATAATAGATAATAATAATTCAATTAAGGACAGTCTCAAATGATTATTGGTAAGTAATATTTATAGATTTAAAAATATATATATATATATGTATATATATATATATATATATATATATACATATATATATATATAAGAAACACTTTATTAATTATTATTATTATATTTGAAGAGCATTTTTCAGGCCACAGTTTTAATCAATTTCTCTTTTATATTATTTTAATAAATCAATCTTTAAAATATTGCCTACAACTCAATTATTCAGCAACATTTTTTGCAAAAACTTTTCCGTATTTAATATTAATTAATATTTATTGTTATTTATTTATTATTTATTATTGACAACTTATGAATTATTGCGCAAGTCACAGAATTAAATATAATCAATAATTGTAAGTCTTTTCATATTGTAGATAATGCTTAACACATATATCGAACTAGTGTAAAATGAATTAAGAAGTTAATTCAATTGACTTGTTTAGACACAATTTGTTCCCTCATCTAACTGGCAAACTGCATGTTACAGTTAAGAAACTGCTGGCCCTGTTGGACGGCAAATGATATTGAGTTCCCTGCGCCGGCTGAGTGGCACTTGGGCAAAACGGATAAAATGTTTAGATGGCAAATTTTACAAAATTGATTTCTTATTTATTTATTATTATTTTCTTGTTGCGATGAACACTCTGCTTTTGCCCGGTTTTTGTTTTATGTTTTTATTTTTTTATTATTTGTCGGCACTGTGCGGCTCAATTAAAGTTGGAGCGAAGAGTGGAGAAACTGTCAAACAATTTGGGCAGTGCTTTCAAGTTCTGTGCTTGAGGAGGTTTTTATATATATTTTTTTTTTGTTCGTGGTTGGGGGTAGGTCTGTGATTTTTTTTACTTTTTTTATATGCTTTCAATGGGTGAGCACAGGGCGACGCGCGTTTCCGCTGGCAGGAAATTGAATTGCACGAGCACGCGAAATTACATCATTTTGGAACCACGGTAAACAATTTCCCGTTCACCTGGCAGTGTCGTTTTTTCGACATCCATTTTTAGGGGGCTGCAACAGCGATTGGGGCATGGGTGATATGGCGGGGGCGGGGGGATGGACTCCAAATATACAAATTTTTGACAAGCAAATATTTTGTTGCTAGGCTGCAACCTTGTTAACGGCAATTTGTGCGAAAATATCAATTTCACTTTTTGCATTTTTTGTTTTCGATTTGAAAGGAAAATAAACAAGACAAAAAATACCTTAAACCATATCGTGCGGGTATATCTGCATACATATCGCATCGCATAGTCCCAACACACACACCACACACACACACACACACACACGCACACACACAACACACATTTTAGACACAGGAGCGCAAAATGGCGGCGCTATAAAAAAAAGTAATGATAACAAAAAATAAAAAGAGCCAACAGGCAATCAAAATGTCTGCGAACTCGAAACAGACAATGACAGACAGCATATGGACGGGATATATTCATGTACATACGGGGGAGGGCAGTTCAATGAGTTTTTGACTCTCACTCCAGATGGGAAAACTAATGGAAGAGCTTTCAAATAATAGCCCAACATTCCGCACATTCACATTTTGAACATTTCGCAATTCCATTATGAGCCTCCGTAAGTGAAAAAAATTACCGCTCAGAAATGGGCAGCTCGGCGCCATTTTATTTATTCAGCGATATATATAGACATATATATATATATATATATATATATATATATATATAAGAATATATTCTTTCATCTATTCCCACAGATCGCCCAACACGGCCTCTTGTTAGGTGCTCCTTTTTACTGGTTACTTTCGGATCATGCTCATATTTGAATTATATTTTTCTTATTACTAAAATATATAATTGTTTGTTTGAAGAGAAGCGCAAAGAACATTTCTTGAAATACCAACTGCTTGTGACATCGATTTTGTCATACTTTTCACGACAGCGATACGTGATTCGATTCGATTTCTAACAGCAACAAACTTTGCGAATGTTGAGTGTTTCTTACGGGGAAAATGTATAGGCAACATTCTGTAGACACTCGAGAATGTTAGAAATGTTATCAGTTTAAATATTAAACAGATTTCTCTTTATAGAAATACCATTTTCTGCTACGTAAAATAAGTTAAAAAGAAAACTGAATGATATATTAAAGAGAGAATATTTTAATATTTAAACAATTACAGCAGGAATATGATTTACTAAGCACACAATTCTTATGTATGCACTATCAAATGAAATGTAGAGTGAAATATTAATATTGGTCTGTCTACAAAAATCATACCAAATTAAAATACGTCAAAAGTTTAAGTGTTTTGTATACCTTTCCGGCATTTGTTGAGCAGCCCTCGCTAAAATTTTTGCTCATATGCTGCTGCCAGCTAAAGCGAAACTCAGTCAATGTGCCACTCCTACTAGGCAGCCCTTCCACTGCTGCTGCTGTTACTGCTGCTGCTTATTCTTCTTCTTGTGCAACTACTACAACATGGCAACGCTGTCAGTTTGAAAGGATTATTGCCACTTGCCGCTTGCGGCGTACGTTCTTAAATTGTAACACGTTTGAAACAAGTTTAGATACGTGCGGCGCTCGTATCTTTTGGTTTTTTTTTTTGGGTTCTGGGTCTGGGCATTGAGTTTGGACTGGTGTTTGCGTTTGGGGTTTGGGGATTGGGGTCTCTCAGTCGTCGCTTCTTTGGCTATGTAAAAAGTCATCAACGGCCAGTCGGCCACTCAGCCAGTTAGCCAGATAGCCCGAGATAGCCAGCCAGCCAGCCAGTCAGCCAGCTAGGCAAAAGCGAAATGGCTGCGACTGGTTTGACGGGCTTTTAAATGGGCCCGCGGTCTCTGTTGGCCAGCAACAACAATTTGCCCTCACTTCTTCGCTTGAACCCCAGCAGCAGTCGGAATAGTCGTAAAAAAAAATTCAAAAAAATTCGCGAAAAAAAAATTAAGTAAAGCGATAAAAAAAAATACCAAATAAAAATAAACTGCACAGCACTCAATTGTTAAAGTTTTAGGCTGCTCCAAAGAAACACGCGCTGAAGAGCAACGTTCCTCTAAAGTTTCGCCAGTGTCTGGGGAGCCAGCGAGAGGAGATTGATTGTGGACGCCAAAAGTCATTCATCATGCGATTCACAGCATGACAATAAAACACGTACCCCCAAACTGTGGAGCCTTCTCTTCTGCCACCTAATCCGCGTTCCAACGAGAGACTCGCATCATTTTTGACACTCGCTTCGAGCAACAGTTAAATAATTGCACGAATTAATTAGTTAAAGAATAGAATAATTAAGACCAAACTGGAATTGATGGCAACAATCCAATTCTAATTCAAGTCAACAATAAATCTTCATACATATAAAATATATTTTAATTAGATATTCAGTCACCAGACACAATTCTTTTTAGATAATATCTTTTATTTGCTGACTGCATCAAATGCGGCATTCGAATAATCAATCTGATACAGGCCTTTAATTTTAATTTTACGATTTCTAACCAATGTCATTCGGTCTGTAATCAAAAAGAGTTTAAATAACTGGCAACAGCAACTCAATAATAAATTGAACTGGAGCCAGCAAAAAACATAATTAAATTACAAAATTCCAGGCAAATCCAATTGGCGGAAATTCTTGCTTTGGGGATACCACTGTATGAATTACAAAATAATCTGTGATCTCATCAACGTATATCAGCTATATTTAACTATTTTATTTAAACTATAAAGTTAGTTTTGTGTAACTAATAATAATTTTTTGACAGCTGCAATATTTTTTACAATAGATTTTGTTAAACGCAAAAAATTCTGGTTCACTAATATATTTGAATTGAGTACGATTCAAACTACTTAATCAACACTAGCAGTAAACAAAATTCGCATAATTTTACATTTTATTTAATAATTTTTGTTAAAGTTAAAATTGCAGACTCACCTTTAAAAGCTGACTGCCTTCGTTCGAGTTGTATGGACTTCTGCATGTGTTTGGGTGTATGTGTGTGTGTGGAGCGATTGCTGCTGCTGCTAGAAGATGTTGCTGCTGTTGTTGTTGTTGCTGTTGTTGTTGTGCATCCTGGCGGCCATTTTGAACACATTGAGCAGCTGAGGCACTAAGTTCTCTAATTGCTATAAATTCACATCTTTGTTGTTGTTGTCGTATTGTTGGATTTCGATTTGAAGTAACGGGTTTTAATCAAACACTTTAGCTGCATTGTATTTCTTTATTTCATTTTTGGTTTTTGTATGTTTTTTATTACAGTTTTATTGATTTACTAACGCTTTTTATATATTTTTCGGGTGAGCTATAAATCAAGTTTTTCTTAAAGCTTTTTGAAAGGCCCCCACGCACAAAAAAAGAAGGCAACGGCAAATACTAGAGTTGAGAAATGAAACAAATAGAAAAACACAAATTAAAGTGTAATGTGTAAAAAAGCAGTTAAACCACTTGGCTTAAGCTCTCTGTTGTTGTTGTTGTTGTTGTTGTTTTTGTAGTTGTTGCTGTTGCTTTTGTTGTTGTTGTTTTTCTGTGTTTCTGCTTTGGCTGCTGCTTCTTCTACTCAAGTTTTTGTTGTTATATTTTTTGGTGCTTTTATTTTTTTTAAGCCAGCAAACAGCTGAAAAACAGCATCAGAGACACTGGCGAACCTTTTGAGAGCCGGTTTCAAACAAACGCAGAAAAAAAAAACAAAACCGAAACAAGTTGCAAAAAACGGCAACGTTTAGTTGCAAATGACGTCGTCGTCGTTGTCGTTGCAGACACCAGCAGTAGCAACAGCAGTCGCAGCAGCAGCAGCAGCAGCTGATTAGTTTAGAACTTGTGCAAAGGACCTGCAGCCGGGCTCTAAAAGCGTCGCCTATATGTCAACTTATGTAAAGCTTCACGCAAGCACTAAGCAGCCGCAGTCACTGCCACAGCCGCAGCAGTAACAGTAGCTCTGACAGCGGCAGAGGCAGCGACGGCAGCAGCAGAAGTAGCAGCAGCAGCAGCGACAGTGGCTGCAAAATATAACAAGCACACACTTTTCACTCAAAATTAAACGATACTCTAATACCCTATATTTAATACTATAACAGTTTAACAATTCAAGTATTTTGCTATCGGAGATAACTAATACTAATCTATTTAATCTAAAAGGAAAATAAAACAAATTTCGAATTCAGTTTTTTTTTTTAATTATTTTCCGAGTGTAAGTACTTTATTTCCAAAAATAAATAAATGTGTATGCAAAAATTTAAGTCTCTCTGTGTAAAAGCAATATACCCCTTTACACGTTTGGGGAATAGTGTAGAAAAATTGTTTTCCGGCATGTGTTACAGCACATACTACGTGCGAGCGAGATGGCAGCAATGCAATTTGCAGTAATAGCCTTACGTGTCAGCGTCCGTGTGTGTGTGTGTGCGTGTAAGTGTTTTGTATTGGCGCCTGCGCTGCTTCTGCACAGCTGAGAAGCTTCTGCTGCGCTGTTGCTAGGGGCCCGACTGCAAAAGCTCAGCTGTTTTGTGGAATTACTGTGGAAGGGGATGCGCCGAGGAGGAGAAGTGAGAGGGGCAGCTGCTGCCTGGCTGCCTGGAATTTGTATTTGGCCTGGCAACGCAGAAGTAACCGCTTTCCGATTGATTGCAGCAAATCAAGATACATATGTAAATTTTGAATGCATTGGAAACAGGTTCCCAATGCGACTAAAGTGCGCTATTAATCAAAATGTGACTTTTTTAAGCTTGTATTTAAAAAGACCTTGCAAAGGATGCACACAGAAAATATCAAATATTTTTGCACTTAATATTGCAAAAAATTGTTCTCTGCTTAGCGATTCTCTCTCGCTTACTTGCTGTCGCTCTCTTTCCGCCTCTCTGACTCTCCCTCTTGCTCACATGGCACACAGTGCAAAACCTGTTTTATTGTTTAAGAATTTTCGCCGCCCGCCCGCCACATACAGTAAGAACACTTGCCACCAAAAAACAAAAAAAAAGAATGTTCCGTTTCACAACTTCTTTTTTTTGCGTTTGTTTTTACTTGTTCGCTTTTGGCTTGCCGCTACCGTTTGGGCTGCTGCTGCTATTGTTGTAGTTGTTGCTGTTGCGTTACTGTTGTTGTTGTTACTTTTGTATAATTCAACGACACGCGACTACACCTACACACCTACACACGCACGCACGCACGACTTACACACATAAAGAGCGCGCGCGCTCGCTCGCACACACTCACACAAAACCGAAATGGAAAAAGACAAGAGAGGCAACGGCGGTCTCCACGTCCGCGCGCAACGATGAGAAAAAACGAACTGAAGACTGAACGAACTCACTCGAAACCGTTGTCGCTGGGCAGCTCTTTCGCATTGGCAACATGTTGGGGCCATTTCTACCAAACTACAAAACTACAACGAACAGAAAAGTGCTAAAAAAAAATCAGTCGCCCATTTCAGTTGGGTTCCCGATGTGTATTACACACATATCCACTTGATTACGAATTAACTATGTTTCTTATTTATGACATTTTCAATTTAAATTTGAACCATTCACTCCACAACTTTTTAATTGTTTCAGTAACTCTTATAGCAGCCCTCTAATAAATGCATTTGGTGTCTGCGATTGCACAATGCAACTAAAACTGTGATGTTCGCACAATTCATCCCAAACTGTATGAGAACACATTAGCCTGAGCGGCAATATGTGTTAATTGTGCTGCAACACCATATATGTTGCAATTGTTGTTATTGTTTTTTGCAGTACACATACATTGTGTGTTTGTAAATTAGCACAGACATATTTCTTCATGCGAAACTCGTGAAATGCTGGCCGAATGCAAAAACCGAATGTCAAATACCGTCAATGATTGTGTCCAGACTAAATGTGGTTGTGTGAACATGCTTGAATATGTTATTTCAAGCAGCTTAACGAGTTTCGTACCTAACAGATCGCTAACAGTTTCGATAAGTGAGTAACATACGATATACCGCCAAAGCACTATAAATTTGAATTTGCATTGAGATAATTTATCATTTAATTTACATGAGCATAAAACAATATAAACCACAAAACATTTGTTAGAATTAATAGCTAATTAAGACAAAATATGTGTATAGCTAATTAAGATAAGACGAAAAGGCGAATAAACATAAAGCACTTGTTAACAATTGCTTAGGGATACGTGAATGCATACATATAATATAATATATTATATATATTGATTTATATATTTGTATGTACAAAGGACGACAGTGGGTCCATGTTAACAGTTTTCATAGTATGTGTAAGTACTACAGTTAATCGTAATCGTAAATTCAAATACAAGCTCCAATTGGTTGTAAGTTAATAAATACATATATAGTAATGATATAATATCCAAATATATATGTAGGTGATTTATCCCTTGCTCAGCTTGGGCATATTTTTGGATTTCTAGGATGTTTCCTTCTTTTCTGATTTTTGCTTCTTGCTACTCTGATTGCACTCTACAACAAAATGAAAAAATGTTTGCGTCACAGAGCTCTTAACTATAAATAGATAATTGCGATTAGGCAATATCTATTCAAAAACGTATTTACAATATTAATAACATGTTAAATTGTTAATGGAAGTGTGTGTGCGAAGAGCGAGTTGCCCTGATAACTGACAACATTATAGAATTTCATAACTTACAATTGAAACGAAAATGGAGAATTTGTAACAATCCAATTTAAAATGAACTCAAACACTGCGAAACCAATTGTTGTCAGTTGTGGAACATAAACTCAACACTTAAATATATATTATATGCTTATGAAATTTGCAAAATAGCCTATTTACGCGAAACGACTGACAAATTATAGATGCAATGCAATGCATTTTGCAGTTCGAACTCTGTTTCACAATTCTACAATTGTAATCATCGCAAAGGTAATGGGTGAATCAATATAAACAAACATATTGTGCAGAGGAGGTACTCTTGAAGGGGAAGGAGAGGATTTGATTGGTCATTCTTTCGAGCCGACACTCACACGGACTCTACGCGGACAATCGCAGCTTGGCCAGGGCCATCGTGGTGCTCTTCCTCTCCATGACGTCACGCATGCGTTCCCGCAGATACTCACAGATGGAGCTGTAGTTCTCGTGATGGGCCAACTCCATCGCCGTCAGGCCGTCCTGATTCTTGAGCAGCACATCGCTGCCGGCGGCCACCAGCTGCTTGCAGACAGTCATGTGGCCGAACATGGCCGAGGCATGCAGCGCCGACTCTCCGTTGGGCAGCTTACCCAAGTTGGGGCGATACTTGAGCAGCACGGTGACGACGGCAGCATGCCCCTTGTGGGCGGCCTTGAACAGGGGCGTGGCGCCATCACAGCGCACCGTGTCCACATTGGCGCCGTTCTGCAGCAGCACCTTGCAAATGTGATCATGCCCCATCTGGGCAGCTATCCACAGCGGCGTGGCACCATCGATCCGCTTGATGTCCATCGATGCATGCGCCAGGATTAGCAGCGACAACACAGTCCGATGACCATTCTGAGCCGCTATAAAAGCGGGCGTGGCACGATCCTGCAAATGGCCAAAATAAATACATTAAATTAAAAATAAAATTTGAATATGTTGTGTCGAAAATCACCTTCATGCTGGCATTCACATCGGCGCCACAGTCCAACAGTTCTCTGATAATCTTCACATGCCCGCCCTGTGCGGCCACAAAGAGGGGCGTGCCCCCATCCAGAGAGGGCGTGTCAACTTTGGCACGCGCCTTCAGCAATATTCGCACCACATCCAAATGGCCCCCCTGGGCGGCAAAGAAGAGAGCCGTGGTGCCCGTCGAGCGTCGGGCATTCAAATCAGCGCCCTGCTCCAACAGCTCCAGCACGCAATGGATGTGTCCACCAGCTGCCGCGAGAATTAGGGGTGTGGTGCCGTCCTATAAATTGCACGCAAATTAATTATTAAGTTCTCAAGTTGAATCCACGCAATTCCAGAAAAAAACACTCCTATGAAAATGTTGTATTCCTTTTCTAAAAAGATAGTCTTAGGTGTTCAGAAGAGTACAAACTATATACTAAGTATAAAAGAAGAAAAAAATAATAAGAAATAAGTTTCCAAATGAGAGCCCTGTTTGGGCTGATGTTGTTGGGTATCATACTAATAAGCTTGAACCGGCTCTATATGAGTGACTGAAACTTATTCGAAATTCATACACAATAACTGTTATGACATAATGTGGTTAGGCCAAAGCCTAAATCTTCCAAGCGTAAATATGTATTACAAAACATTGGGCAAAACGAGAAACAAATAAATAAAATGCAATTACAACTTAAAGACAAGTTAACACTTTGTTCGCAAAAGTACGCACCGATTGGCAACGATGCCAGAATGTGCAGCCAAAGCGAAACACGTACAGCAAAGAAGCAAAAGAAAAAAACGAAAACAAAAAGAAAAACAAAAAAAAAAGAGAGAAAAAAATTAAACGGAATTAAACTGAAATTAAATTTCACTTGGGGTGCAGCTGGATACAAATGCCGATGCATCGCTGCTGCTGGCCATATGCTCAACACACACACACACACACACATACACACAAGGGCACAGAGCTGAACTGACTGCCAGCCAGCTACGTGACTGTGCTACAGTTCCCTCTCCCGCCAACCACCAGCCCCATTGGGGTGGGAGTGACTGCAGTTCACATTTCGCCAGAGATTTGTGATTTTCGCTCCGATTTCGCTCGGCTGCATGCAAATCAAATAAACACGAAACGAAATGAAACGAAACGAAACGAAACGAAACTAGACAATTGCAATTCAGCTAGCTTTGACTGGTGAAAACAACAAATCGCAATTACCGTTGAATTCATTCAACGCTCAATCAAATAACTCAAGCGGCTTGCGTACGTTTGATTATTTAATTAAACCAGTTGGGATAATGATACACCACTTATCCAATAATAAACTACTACCAAAATCGCACCCATCTTGTGAACATCTCTTATCTTTGTGTCTAAATTTTATTTAAAACTTTAATTCAATGTCAAATATTTTTGTATTTTTTTTTTGTCGACTGACTTAAACGTTAAATAAATAAATAAATACACCCGAATTGAAATAATTATCACCATGTCATATAACATTTTCTAAGCAATTAATTTCCAATCATTAATTTCAGCCAAGCTGCCAGCTTTTCATTTGCAATACATCATTTGACATGTTCTTAACAATTCACTTTCAGTCTTTCATTTATCTTTATTCCATTGAACTGATTTATATTAACTAATCTCTTGGCTGATAGCCAGTCGAGGTTTTCAACTAGATAATTCTTGGAATACGAGAAAAGTCTCGGCTAGATATTCTAGATAGTAGCTGTTATCGGTTTTAAACAAGCAATTAAGACACGTATGCCACATATCGTGTCACTCACCTCATCTTTGCAGTCCACATGCACCTTGCCGCTGTCGAGCACGCGTCGCAGCTCGACAACATCGCCACGCAGCGCTGCCAGATGCAACATCACATCCGAGGGCGTTTCCTTCTGCAAAAAAAAAAAAAAAACCAAAAAAAAGTGTGTTTGTGTGTTGGGAACAATGTAAACAAATCATTTAACAAATGCAACTTTGGCAGCTGTCAGAAAAGAGCGCCGCCGCCTGATGAATAGCTCCACAGTTCAGTTTAAGCTTGGGGTTGGCAACCTGACAACCCAACAAACCCAACAAACAACCTGACACAACCCACACAGCATTTTGTTTGGCTGTCGTGCTGTCCGTCTGTCGGGCGCCACTCTTAAGCAACATTAATGAAAGGAATTAGTTTTCACTCGCAAATGTTGGAGTAATTAGTGGCACAGAGCAGAGCACACACAGCAGAGACCGACAAAGACTGAAACTTGAACAGCGGATGCGAGTGCATTTTTACAATGCGTTGGGGACGCATCGACATCGGAAGATATATGTTTGTGTTTATGTAAGAGTGTTAACCCGTAAGTGCATTCAGCATTGGACACCTTACCCAATAGTGATGAAACTAAATGTTTGGACAAGTGTGGAAAGAAATTAACGCAATTAAATTTTAAAAATTTGAACATATTTTTGGAGGCATTTAAGGTACAAAAAATGCTTAGCTTAAATGTTATTTCTCATTTTCGATAGATCATCATCAATAATTGAGGAATAAACAAATGAAAACCAAAAAAAAAAAAACAAAACAATTAAGAATGCCGTAGTCAAGTGAGCTCGACTACGAGATACGCTCAGTTGTCAAGTGAGCTCGACCACCAGATACCCTCACCCAAATGTAAGCAGCTGTGGAAGAGCTTAATCAATATGACAATAACTTGAATGTTTCTAAGCCAATATTGGGCATAATGTATTATTTATATATATCATTAATTGAAAGGCTATATCTTTAAAATGATGCATTTGTTGCTATCGATAATTGATTTGATTACAGAGGGACAGACGGATATATCTATATATAATTGACTATTGATGCTGATCCAGAATATATGTTCATGCCTTATGAGATCGGAGATGCTTTCTACTGCCTGCACACACACACTTTGGCACAACTTTAAAAGTTCAGGGTACAAGAAGCGCTTTATGTACATTTTATCAAGTTGGCATCTTAGTTTTAGGAATGTGCTCACTCTAACCCACTTGGACAACTGAGGATTAAGGCACAATCAACTGCTGCTGTGCTAACGATGGGGTCAGCATGGTGCAAACAAAAAGCACTCAGAGGAAATACGAGCACAATAAATATTTGAACTATTTCCAGAAAAGGAGGAGGAGGAGGCGCAGCAGAAGAAGAAGAAGAGGAAGTCTGTCAACTCTCGTAAGTTAATGAAGCGGATTAAGTGAGAGCAAAGCCACCTGTTGAAAGGTAATAGCAGATAAACCAAATACACAATAAACCCCTGC
Organism: Drosophila atroscutellata; assembly: GCA_035041605.1. NCBI lineage: Eukaryota > Metazoa > Arthropoda > Insecta > Diptera > Drosophilidae > Drosophila > Drosophila atroscutellata. The sequence goes on along the minus strand of JAWNLA010000137.1, from coordinate 1,043,951 downwards.
CCACCACCTCGCAGCGCTCTCCACAGAGACACGTTGTTGCACATGACATCACTCAAGTTGCCGCAACGAGACAAATGCTGACATAATAATGATCATGACGATGATGATGCTGCTGCTGGCTGTACCTCTGCTGCTGCTGCTGCTGCTGCTGATGATGATGATGATGACTAAAATATTTATAGAAAAACTGAAATGTCAGCAGTCAGCAGGTGAGAAGCACTTGTGGGGCTACAGACAATCGTTAGACGAGGCTTGCAACAGGCTTGTGCCAATATGGTGTGGCAAGCGTGTCTCTTGACTTGATATTTCAGCATCGGTTTCAATAATCAAGTGTTCACTTTATCATCCTTGTCGCTGCCAAGCATAAACGGCAACAAGTCGTGATAAACAACAACTTTAAAGAGCAGAAAATGATGGATTTGTTTAGCCAAGTTAATAGTTAAATGGCGGTCATAATCATTTAACTGACTGAGCTAGAAGTAAATTAATAAAACGCTGATAAACATCAGATAGCTTCTTGTACAGCTCATAGAAAGAAAAGCGATTAAAAGATTTGAGCAAAAACTAAAGCCAAGTATTTAAAATATATTTATGTGTGGTACTAGCTGAAGAAGCTAAAATTAAGTAAATTATTTATGTAATTTTCAAATAAGACCAACAATTGTCAATAAATATTAGTAATGATATCTCGAGATGTCCATAAATTAAATATCGAAAACTTGATCGATTGTTTCTTGAGTTTGGATAGCGCAAGACAAGCTGCCAAGTATGGTTAGGTGAATTTATTTAATATGGGTCAAACTCACCTTTAGTGACATGTTTTTATTGCTTCGCTCTCTCGCTGCCCTGTCTCCTCTGGCTGTGGCACTTGTTTTGGTGGCAGTTGCAGTTGCACCTGCTTACAAGCCCGTTACCATTGACCGATTTAGCTACGGCTTCAGCTTCAACTCCAACTTCTAGTAACAGTAATAGCACGACAACAACAATGGTAACAGTAACTACAACAACGGGGCAAGTGGCACCAATCAAATCACAACAACAACAGCAACAGTAGTAACAACAAAGATCATCATCGAGGAACCAACGAACCGACCAGTTCCAATGAGTCTCCCAATCCGAGTGCTGCAAAATAAAAAGCAAGTCAACTCACGGACCACATCAAAATTAAGTTGCACAGACAGCTCCGATTGCGGGCAGGGTGTTTGGGGTGTTTGCCCCCGGTCGACAGGTTTCCCCAGCAACTGCCCGATTAGAATGCAAAAAAAAAAAACAAAAAAAAAAAAAGAATAGTTAAAAAAAGAAACAAGAAAAGAAAAAGTTGAAATCCAATTGCTGAGCCGCATCATTTGATGGTGTTGAGAATGAAATAATAGAATTATGCTCGATCCTTGGGCAGCAGATACTGTTGTCTTTAATATCTGTGAAGTAGGCTCAAATCGGCAATATAAGCTTGTGCCTAATAATACACATTTGCGATAAGTCAACTTTCCTTTCATGCACAAGCTCTGCGATTATCTTTAATGTCATGCAATTTAATTCTAATTTTGCATGTTGTTGCCAATCATTATCTTTTTTTCTTTTCTTTTTTTCTTTTTATAATTTGTATATTGACTTTGGAACGCCCCCACAATTGGCAGGTGGGCGTGGATAATGGGGAGAGGGGGCATTGCTTTTACTTTATTGCGTTGCTTTGATAATTGCATTTCATCCAACCACTTTTAGTTCGTTTTTTTTTTTGCTTTTTGTTTTTGTAGTATCTTTTTCGTCTTTATAGTTTTTAAGAGCATCATCATCTTCATTAGGGTTCGCTGGGCTGGCTGGATGCCTTTCAACTTTTGACCTAGAAAGTGCTTCACTTCAAGTTTTCTACATGTGCTTCTGGCGTCATCAACAACATGCCGCACAACAGGGGCAAACATTTTGGTGCTGTCATCACAGTTTCTAGACATATTTCTTATGTATTTTGCTTGTTGGAAACTTTAAGCACATCTTAATTGCTTTTTACTTAGTTTTCTTTTCATATTAAATACATATTTGGTATCAACAAACATATTTGGTTCACTTAAAGGGTGCTTACTTCTAATCTACTGAAAGCTCGTCTAGGTCAAGCAACTGATATGAGCAGCTATCTGCACAATTTTGATATGAGAACTATTTTATTTTTAATTTGATCATATTGCTGTAACTTCAGTAAACGTCATTTCGCAATTACATGCTATCAATTTTAACGGCGATAATTTTATATTTATTTGGCCTTTCATCACTCTGTCATCATTTACTGCCTAATTACGTACACACAAAATAACAGTGTGCCACCCGAAAATAATTCTATTACAAGCAAAAAAAATAAACTTATTCAATTTTTGCATCTTCATTTTAAGGGCAAAAACATTTTCATTTCAACAATCGGTTTCACTTTCATTTCTGTTCATAAGGCCTGGGACCATCTAGTTGTTGTTTGCAGATGCTTTTGTTGTTATGGGATTTTGTTCAACGTTTAAAAATAGTATCACACTCAACAAATGATCTCATTTTTAGAGCATAAATTTACATTTTCTATTTAATATAATATGCAAATTCACACACACGCTTACACGCTTAAGGTCAAGAGGCTGTGAGCCGGTCTATTCTGAGGTATGTTCAAGAAATTTACGACTGCAACGTACAAGCCAAAGAAACACGCCGCAAAACTTTTGGCCGAGTAACTAACGTGTGGCAACCGAACGCGATAAAAGTTAAGAGACGACTGAGAAGCAACAGCCAAATGCTGAACAGCAGAACCTGCTCTGCTATGATATTTATGGATCTTAAGCCATTAACCTTTTATAACCGAGCAAAAATTAAGTGCTGATGTACTCGATTAAGCTTAACTTAATTAAGCTTAAAATTAAACGGTTTAAGGATGCACAACACAAATCAAAAATTAACGGAAAGGAAATTGCAGATTGAACATGGAGTTCATGTTAAACTCAAAATGGTAATGTTATGAGGCTGTTACGGACCACTGATCGTTTTTTGAATAATCAAATATTTTAGTTCTTATTTTGCAAATATTTAGTTTGGTAATTAGTATGTTGACACTATTATATTTTCATAATTAATAAGTTAATAAATTTCATCAAAATTTATTGCATTTAATTCTCGTTTTATATACATGTCAAGACTCCAAATAACGGTACACGTGTTGAAAACCTAATTCGCTCACTTTTTATATGAACAGTATATATAAAGTCAGTCAGTCGCGTTAATTCCTATTAAAAACGAACACACACCCACATATATACTTAAAAATACACGCAAACTTGACAAGAAAAAAAAAACAAAAACCCTGCGGAAGTCCCATTGACAGAAAATCAACGTTGACACCGGATCAAGGACGTCGACGCCAGTCACAGACTCTGTCCAAAATCAATACTCACATGCAAAGTAACTATAAGAGCTCGTTCACAGATATGTAATTTATAATGCGCACGAACTTTTGATTATTGAATCTATATATCCAATGGATGTTGGACTACAAGCTGACAGCTACCGACTTTGCGATGGGCACTAAGGCCGTGAAAGTTCCGGCGCCAATTTTGATGCAATGCAGCACTACTCTTCACATTGCCAAACGACTAATAAATATTTATGAACGGCTGCTAAGCCATCGATACACTCGATAACAACATCGATGCATTTGGCAGCAACAAGCGACACTCAATTTATTTATTTAAAAAATAGCTGTTAAGCTTTTCTAATATGTTACTTATGTCTTAAACTATTATAAATGTTATTAATTATTAAAACTAAAATGATTGCAGCAGTTGCGGTAAATTCATTTTTTTATTTGTGTATTGCGAAAAGCTGAAGCAAATGACTAACTGAGCAGATTAAAGCGTGTTTAAAATTATTTGATATCATTGCATTATCTTTAAATAACTAAATATATTTTTTAATTTGTAATTAAAATGGTTTAATAGATTCCCGCAAATAAATTAACAAAATAAATATTGCCAGATCAGTATTTTGTTGATTTATCGGTATTTCGTCTAAGCAACTCTACAGCGCAGCCAACTTCACTCTTTCTCTTTTCAGCCTCCATCGACGAGTGTTGGGTCGCTAATTTGTAAAATTATTACAAAATGTAAGTAAAATTCGATTATTTGCTTTAAAAAGTGCAGAAAACACTAATAAAATGGTACACATTGCATTGCAGCATAATGGAGAACGACGCCGGTGAGAATGTTGATTTGTACGTGCCCCGCAAATGGTGAGTGTAAAATGAACACGTGTTCCGGCGGCTGTAGCTCATTTTGGCCAATTGGATAACTGTTGTTATTATGATTTGCTTGCAGCTCGGCATCGAACAGAATTATCCACGCCAAGGATCACGCCTCCGTGCAATTGAGCATTGTTGTTGTGGATCCCGAAACCGGCCGCCAAACCGATGCAACCAAAACCTACGCCATCTGCGGTGAGATCCGTCGCATGGGCGAGTCCGACGATTGCATTGTGCGTCTGGCCAAGAAGGACGGCCTCATTACCAAGTGAGTGTCTACAATTGTCCGAAATTCCCTAAAATCAGCTTATGACTAACTGCTTGTTAATTGTTTTGCAGGAACTTTTAAATTATGTACACACAAGAACATGAATTGGTAATAAAGTGAATTCCTTTTGTATTTAACGTAAGGCCCACGTAATTTATGTGTTTTAAACTGGAATAAATAATGGGCTTCGTTGCCCGTTCAAAGTGGACTTTAACAAGGACTGCTTTTCTGCTGAGGATAGAGTTTGTCTAAGGTGATGCTCAATACAGGAACATCAGTTTCAGGTACCCAGTGTATTTCACGCTTCGAAAAATGAATTGGGGAAAGGATTAGACAGAAAGATTCTGCCAAAGCAGATTCTCGGATTCTGAAATATTGGAGAACTAGGCGGCCTGTTTGTGATGAAGCATCAACCTATCAGATAACATATGGAAGCGATATATATTGTCTACTTAGTGCCATGACTATATATTTTTAAAATTCTTGCTGTACACATTTGGGTTCAAATATTAGACTGCCCAAAGGCCATTAATAAATGTTAAGCTCTGTTATTATGGTTTTAGCCTAAATCTCAGCTGGAAGAACAAGACGTCAATTACTAAAGTTAAAGTATGCCGAAAACAACTTTACCATCGCCGCTATGTGCTCTGAGAAATTCTGCTTTAGGATATCTCAAGAGTTTCAATCAGAACACGTATCTGCAAATTAACTTAATTATGCTTTGAGCATTCGGTATATATTTGAAATTTGCTTGAGTAAAATGTGACTACAAATAAATGTCATATTCTCGAAATTTTTAATTGATTTTAAAGTTGTAAATATTTTACAAGTAATAAGTAAGATTACGTTGCAGCCTGCTTTTAACCTTTTTTATATTAATCCATTGCTCATAGGTTAATAATATAAAAATCTTAAAACCTGTAAGGCTCATTTAGCCCGCCTTTCGTTATGAGCCGGGTACGCTAACAAATATATCGATATATAGCAAGCAGTGTTGCCACCATATAAGAAAGTGATACAGTTTCAGTGTTAAGCAGCAGCACAAAATACCAACAGCGCACGTGTTTCGGCAAACGTTTTAATATTAACTCTGCCCCTCAGTGAAGCACACAGGCCGAGAGGTTGCATTTAAAATTGTTAGTAAATACGACAACAAAAATCACCAAAATGGTAAGTGTGCACTCAAAAATAGGAGTAAAATATTTATGCTTATGAACAAACTCTATCCTCTGCTCCTGCAGACCGAGGAAGTGAATCCGAAAGCATTCCCATTGGCCGATGCCCAATTGACCGCCAAGATAATGAATCTGCTGCAGCAGGCCCTCAACTACAACCAGCTGCGCAAGGGAGCCAACGAGGCAACCAAGACACTAAATCGCGGCTTGGCCGATATTGTTGTCCTGGCCGGCGATACGGAGCCCATCGAGATTCTGTTGCACTTGCCGCTGCTGTGCGAGGATAAGAATGTGCCGTATGTGTTTGTGCGTTCCAAGCAGGCATTGGGACGTGCCTGCGGCGTGTCCAGACCCATTGTGGCCTGCTCTGTAACCACCAACGAGGGTAGTCAGCTGAAATCGCAGATTACCTCCATACAGCAGGAAATTGAAAGGCTGTTAGTTTAAGTTGAGAGGCGACTCTCGAAATTCGTACAAATTTGTAAACTGTAACATTAATAAAAAAAAATAGCGTGTATTTTTTTAATACATATTCCAATACAATACAATTTTTATTTTAATTTGATTACTGGTGCAATATCGATGATACGATAGACGAGCACATGATTTTTGTACATAATCGCTGTACAGCACTGTTGATCAGCTGTTCTAAGATGTCAAAAAGTTTGCCGTGTGGAATTCGGCAATTTTCATAGACATTTTGATTTAATAGCTGCGGCGAGACCACAACAACAACTACCGAAAATGCTGATCAATTCGCTGGACCTTAGGAAACATCTAACTCAATGCAAGTGACAAAAAGCATACAAAAGCAAAAAACACAAAGCACGCAACGCCAACGCAAGCAACAACAACACAAAAATTAAAAGTCTGGCGACAGCTGCAAGATGAAATTGCTCGGCAAATACGTGGACAAGGGAATGCAGGGGTGAGTGCAACTAGTCAACACATTCAACACATTCTAATTCCTCATTTTGCCACCCATTGCACATACACAGCAATGTGACGCTCATGCCGGAGGAGTCGGAAGACATGTGGCACGCCTACAATCTAATTGCCGAGGGCGACAGCGTTCGTAGCACCACCATACGCAAAGTGCAGAATGAAACGGCCACCGGGTCGTCGACGAGCAGCCGAGTGCGCACCACGCTCACCATTGCCGTGGAGTCGATCGACTTTGATACGCAGGCGTGTGTTCTGCGTCTGAAGGGGCGCAACATCGAGGAGAATCAGTATGTGAAAATGGGCGCCTATCACACGCTCGACCTGGAGCTGAATCGTAAATTCGAGCTGCGCAAACCCGAATGGGACACCATTGCGCTGGAGCGTATCGAAATGGCCTGCGACCCCACACAATCGGCGGATGTGGCCGCTGTCGTCATGCAGGAGGGTCTAGCGAATGTGTGCCTTATTACGGCTAGCATGACGCTGGTGCGCAGTAAAATCGAAGTGTCCATTCCGCGCAAGCGGAAGGGCAACGTCCAGCAGCACGAGAAGGGCCTGGCCAAGTTTTACGAGCAGGTCATGCAGAGCATATTGCGTCACGTCAATTTCGATGTGGTCAAGTGTGTGCTGATTGCCTCGCCGGGCTTTGTGCGCGATCAGTTCTACGATTACATGTTCCAGCAGGCCGTCAAAATGGACTACAAAGTACTGCTGGACAACAAGAGCCGATTCATGCTGGTTCATGCATCCTCCGGCTTTAAACATTCGCTGAAAGGTATGTAGCACATGATGGCGATTTGTACGTTAAACTTAATTAATAAATTTATGTTTTGCAGAGGTGCTGCAAGATCCCGCAGTTGTTGCCAAAATGTCTGATACAAAAGCAGCGGGCGAGGTAAAAGTCCTGGAACAGTTCTACATGATGCTGCAATGCGAACCAACAAAGGCCTTCTATGGCAAGAAGCATGTCCTGCGCGCCGCCGAGGCGCAATCTATTGAAATTCTGCTCATATCGGACAATCTGTTCAGGTGAGTGGAACAAAGCAGTTGAGCTAACTTTATGGGGAGATAAATGAATATATTATTTTATATATATTTAAATTCGATTATAGTGGTTTCGATACACCAATGTTGAACATAAGTTTTATTTATGTTTTATTTAATTACCGCTGACAGCCAATTTTACATATCGAATGAAAATATCCACTAGCTTAAATTAAAATTGTCTCGATCCAATTTCTAATCTGCACAGCTACCTCAACAAATTGTTATGCCGACTATAAAAGCTGCCCTCTTATCAAAACTCTGTCAGCAGTGTATCTGCTGTTATCTTTACAGCTTATTTAGGTATTATATAACTCAATAAATCAGTCAACTCGTTTTACTGCAACCTCATCAACTGTTCAACCCTGTACATACGTGTATATCGAACACAAAAAAGATAATTCCGTGTTTAATCAAGCAGAAAGATCAAGAGCACGGCCATTGACAATCCCACAGCGCCAAACCTTCAACTTTGAAAGTTTTACTTTGATTTTGGCTTTTTCTTTTGCTTCTTTTATTTACTTACCATATGTGGCAACTTTAGATGCGCTACATGTGATTTAAAGTTTAAGCGACTTGTGAGCATATTCACTTAAAGAGCTGCCAGAAACGATCATTTTGAGAAATTAGAAGCACTTGGGAACCGATACACTCATTACTTATTTTAATATTTATACTATATATAAATTACTCATACTGGGCAATTCTATCATTGATCTGTTCCATCAACATGTCACAGCTGAATAACTGATCGATAAGTAAAGTGAATAATAATTAGATAAATTCCAAATGCTGCTCCGATTGTTTGAGCAACCAAAAAGCGTTTACGGTCGAATTTCATCAAGAAACCACACGATGATAATTTGAATCTAAAAGTAATATATTATGTGTCGCATTAATTCGTCTCGATTCGACTTTCATTTAACTGACATAAAACTAAATAAATAATTTAGTACAGATTTAAATACTCTGAACGTTATCCAGAAAAGCTACTCAACATGATCATATTTTGAACCTTTTGCAGCGTATTAAATTGTGTCTTCCATATTCATTTAACTGACCTATATAACTAAATGTCTGTAGCTTGGATAGTAGATAAAGAATTATTATCATTATTATTATTATTAAATATAGAAAAATTGCAGCTACAAACTGAACTATCTTGCTTCAAGCGGGTTTATAGCACGGCTAAGGAAAATAACTAATTTAGTATAGATTCAACTGCGCCAATCTTCATGCCTTTTGTAGTGTATTCAATTCGGCTTCCACATCCGTTTGATTGAGCTCTGGCGCTTCCCAGAGCTTGCGTCTGGCTTTCAAGTTGAGCGCAATTTAGCCATTTAAAGAGAACACGTCCGAAAACGCTAATTTGATGTGCCCCCACCCTACCGAGCCGTGCCTCTTTGCGTCGCATTGTGCTCATGATCAAGGTTGGCCGCCCGCAGAGTCGTCGCCATTTTTGGCTCTTGTTTTTTATTAGTGCTTTTGTGCGTTTTGTTTACGTTTTGCGTGTATTCCAATATCTGGATCTGTATAGTGCCCCTCGCCATAGCCACACAGCCATAGCCATAGCTCGTATACTTTTTTAATGAGCCGTTGAAATTCCATTTAACTGAGTTGAAAAATAAATTATTTGCGTTGCATGCAATTAAATTAAGTGTTATTGCTTTTGATTTACTTAGAATTAGTGCTTAGAAATCTATGCAAAAATGTGTATTCTCTTATGATTGTTGGTAAATTTAGCACGTTTAATCAGTCCCGCATTAATATTATTGTAGATCAGCCGTATACTAGCCGTATACTCCTCCTCATTAGAAGCTATTCAAGTCGCAAGTCACTAAAGTCGCCTTTGCCGTCGTCGTTCCTTGTGCTTTATCTCGACATTTTTGATTGCTGTTGATTGTTGCGCACATTGATAAACGAATCGAAAAGAGCAGAGTTAAAAATAGGCCCTTGACTTGATAACAATTTACAATTTATGATTTTCTTCTTACCCTCTGCTGATGTCTCGCTGCTGTTGCTGCTCATTCCGCAGATTCTTCTGTCTCTTCTGCTGCGCCAGCACATCAACCGTTTCTCTGCGCCAACTTACGACACAATTTGCTGCTTTGGCACTCTGCTCGCTCAGCAACCGCCTGTTGTAATCATCCAATGTTTCGCGCAACGGCAGCAATCGACTCGGGCTGGAATTGTGACTGTAACTGTGACTGAGACAGTGACTCTGACTGTGACTGGGTCTGTCACTGCAACTGGGTGCTTGTTGCGGGCGGCACTTTTTGTGGCATCCATCGTCGCATAGTGGATGCATCTGCGGATAGCCCAGCTCTGATATGGTATAGTCGGGCTGTTTAGTAAGCATCCTCTCCAGAGTTTCACTTATACTATATAGGAACTGCAAGCAGAGAAAATTTAAGTTAATTAGAAATGTCTCGAGGTGATTAACAAACGTATAATAGCATGTTGCCAGGCCCTTATCGCACATTCCTTGTACTCTAATCTGAACTGCTTTAGAACATTTAATTATCTACATTTTTGCCACTAGTTTTATCAGTTATTTTGTGGCTATACTAAATTTCAGCTTAGAATTTAAATGTGCTTAGTAGCTTGGTATTTGCACCCGTATACCCATTGTTTACTTTATTTTTTTAATATGACATAATTTATTGTGGTCATTTAAAGTGTAAATATAAATGGATTATGTTACGTGTTTTTGGGAGGTGCTAAGTAAAATCTCTTAGGGGAAACTGAGTGAATAAAAATAATCTTCTACGTTCAAAGAGTCAGTCTACTTTAAAAAAGTGAATTGAAGTTCAGTTGAAGTACACATTTCATTATAGTTAGTATATATATTTTATTTGAAAGTAATTTATATACATGTTGAAGATTAGTTGAAGTAAAGGTTTTTCTAATTAATATAACTATTGATGATTTAATGTCGTTTGTAGATACGCTACCCATAATTTATAGATTTAATCGAAGTTCCTAGACATTAGGCACTTTATTCTCCATGGGAGAATGTTTGCTTGCCGTTCTGATAGCAGCCCCGCAAAATGCGATTGCTATAGCTGTAGCATAAGCTATAACACGCAGCACATAGGAAATATTTTTTAACTCTTGCTACTGCTATTGCCCTTGCGAAAGACAGACAAATGGGCAAAGTAGACACACGTATTCTCCCATTATTGAATACGCCAATTAAGCACTGTGCCCAAAATCTTAATAATTCTTCTCATTAGTTTTGCATATTGCAGCCCCCTTGACTGGCCTGTCTTTTGGCTGATAGCAAGGGAAACAAATATAGTTGCTGTTCTAGTTTCTGGTTAGTTGAGTCCCACATACATAAAAACACAGATAGACATGCCTAAGTATTGCTATTGTGTTGCTCTTTCACACGCATATCAAGTATTTCAAGCTGCACTCAATACGCGCATCTCTCAGTCTATCCACATGCACATTCATTTCAGATTATATACATCTACATAAACATGTACATACATATTTGTATGTATTATACCATGATTGGCCGCGTCTGAGATCTTTGTTTATAGAGTTGTTCGCGCCGTGGACTTTTATGCGTTTCAGATTTGCACAGCCCTAAAAGGCATGTAAATTTAGCCATATCTGCATCTATTTCATTCACATTGCATATGTATCAGTATCTGTTATGTATTGGGTATTACATATGTGTAACGGCATTTGTATCACTTTTGGCTCTACTTATTTGCCTGTTCCATTTCTTTGTGACGCCTTCCAAGTTGTGCTAATTATTAGCGCTTGTCATGTGGGCGCTAAAGCGTACAACCCAGCAACAATAATAAAAAATAATGACAAGCTTTCGAATAGGCATGTCAATTTATTAAATCGCACCGTTTATGGTTTTGCGTGTGAGGCACGTTTAAAGCGCTTAAGTCTTATGCTCTTACATTTGATTAATTCTTCTTTCTTCTTCAATTGTGGACTTTTTCCATTCGACAGACTTGCCTTCCACATGTGGAAGCATGCCTCTGTAATATGATCCACTTTTGTCGAGTTATGGCAATGTCTTTGACTGGTTCTTAAATTCTTTTATGCTTACCATCTCCCTCCTTCTTCCATTCACTCCAACACCCTCTTTCTCTATGCCCCCTTGAATCGCTTTTCTTTTGGCTGTTGCTTCTCATTCGTCTTTTCTTTGCTGCTCTTTGCTTCGATTTTTTCTCATGTATTTTTTTTTGTAGTTTTTTTTTTGTATCTGCTCCAACCAGTTTTTCTAGTCTTTCGCTTTAGGGCGTTTTATGCCGCGTGCAACGTGCCCCTATTTCTAGCTGCAGCTGCTGCTTGCTGCCTGTTGCCTCTTTTTTCAATTTGCAGCAGTGGTCAAATTGTTTATTGAAATATTATTTTGGGCACGAGCTGGGCACATTTTGAAAGTTGGATTTATTTTTGGCTTTATTTGCAAAGTGCACAATAAATGGAAGGGCGCTAATTTTTTGTATACCCAATACGGATAATTGAATGTTGCTGATCAGATTAACTAAATAAAACCTCACAGTTCTTAATATAGATTTGTTTAGTTCCCCTAGAGACATTTATATCTTTGCCAGAGTATTTGAAATTCGGCAATCAATATCTGCTATTTTCTTATATTAATCTGAAGTTGTTTTGTATTTGGGTTAAGTTGAGTTGGTGGCATGTTAATAAATCAGTGATTGATATATGTGGTCTTAGATGTCACTTCAAGCACTACTTAATCTTGCCTTAAAAAGCTTTCATTTGTTTAGGATAAATTCGAAAAAAAAACTATCCGATAGAAACTCGTAAGGTGAGTTTGTCTACAGTCCAATTTAATTTATATTAGTTTCTTTTATCAAAAGCATTTAAAATTTTTAAGCAAAACCAGTTTGCAAGTCTGGCTTATACATATAAAAGTGACTCCAAAATGTAGATGCACAATTTCACAAGATTATCATGCTACATTTTTTCCGGCATGAAGTTCATTTCAATTTAGTGTCAGTCAATTTGAATAGTGTAATAACAGTGAATTCCAATTTACAGACAATGAATACATCACGTGACACATTTAATTATGCATTTCCCCGCCGCCATTTGAACATTTTTATTCTGTGTTGATATCTTGATAGCAGCGACGCCTTGCTTGTCGTTTGCCTTTCTCTCTGTTTCCCTCGTCTCTCCACGTTGCCTTGTCGGAGCGACCTCAGGTATCCCGCCCCCAACTCATGGCTCTTTCACCTACGTTCCGTTAATTCCATTATAACAATTGATTTCATTGTGCAATCATTGTCACGCAGCAGCAGCAACAACAGATATAGCAGCTACAACAATGGAATCAATTCATGACAACACTGCGGTTAACGGATGAATAAAAAGATACACAGGTATTCCACAGATACAGATACAGATACACTGACACAAATGCTGCAGCGGCTGCAACATTGCCCAGCGCTGACTCAAGGCATCTGAAAATACCATGACGTCTATAAAAATTCAAAAACCTGATTGCCAAGTTAAGCCTCTTGCACTTGACATGGACATGGATAGTAACAACAATAACTTTCACTTGGCCTGAACGCACCTTTTGCTTTCTTTTTTTTTGTTTTTGCTTGTGCTTTTCTTAGCACCAATTTCTTTTGCGTGGCAATTGTCGCGTTGTTTTCCACGCTTCGTATTCTTGTCGAACTTCTTTTTACCGTGCCGACGTGCGAGCCGTAAGAAAGCCGCTTCACAACTAATTCTACACGAGTAGACTGCGAGGTCTCTGCTCTTCGCTCGAGCTCTCTTTCAATGCCCTGCATACAAATGCCGGGTAGGGTATTATTGCGTTGGCGTAAATTATAGCAATAAGTTGCTATGAAACGTTGCTGTTGAAAAATATTTAGAAGTGCAAATGGAATAAAATTTAATATAGCTGATCTAAGTAAATAAAAAAAATGGTATAAATTAAAATAAATGGTAAACATTCATAAATCATAATGTTTTGATTCCGATTGATGATACAGTTAAATTCCTGAGACATATCTGCCCTCTTGACTTAAATTCACGGGGTATTTATCAGTCTTCCGTGCGTTTCTATAACATTTTTAATTACTGTTGTTTGTCTTTAGTTTCTCTTTGACTGCTACACGTGCTGCGGAACGTACTGCTACAGAGAAAGAGAGACGGAGAGGTAGAAAGCGAGAGAGAGACTTATTAGAGCAAACGTTTGGTGATCTGGCCACATTGTGCTCTCAGCTTGCTCTTTAGCTGTGCTCTTCTCTGAGCAGACACACAATACAACTGCAGAAAACGCTTTCTGTGCCTTCAATTTAAAATGATAATTGAAATTTTACCTGTGTTGATTTTTTTGTATAAATGTTTTTGCATATATTTAAAGAAAAGGCGCTGTTTTTTGTTGTTGCATTTGTCAAGTTTTTTATTGCTGTAGCAATAAGATCTGCTAAGGTTTTTGAACTTTTCATTTAAATTGCGGACAGTTTTAATACACGTACTTTCTGGAGTTTAACGGTTCGCATCATCTCCGACTTAACAACTTGCATTTTCATTGCAATTAGCTCAGCGGCTATAACTGTAACCTTTATCGCAATTCCAGCTGAGACCGACACCTTATGCATTATTTATTATGGGTGCTCCCATCATGTGACTTATACCTGTACATGATTAAGCGTTTTGCTATGCGGTCGAGCCCCGAGCCCCGATCATCGAGTTTGAACTATGGATGTGCAATTTCACGTACTCTGAATCGTAATAGATAATAATGGTTTTATATCTATACCTTATTCGGCGTCAGGGTTTCTATTTATTGGTATTCGGTTTTACTTGTAGCGCAATTACGTGTACATATTTTTTCGGATTGTCTGTTTCAATTGCATGTTTTGAATGAATGCACATGTAACTGATCTGGGATGATATGTAACTGAATAGGTAAATTAAGTTCATTGTAATGTTTCATGTTGTTTGGTTTTCCCTATTTCCAACAATTTTTACTCTTTAGCATAGTTTATTCATTTCGATGTGATTTTAAAATGAATTTTTGATATTCTTTTCATCTTGAAATATATTTTTTTTAAATTCATTTTTAATTGGAGCATGAAATATTCTTTTCCTTTTTTTTTAACCAAATCAAATTTATTGTAACTTCTCACTTTTATTGAACTTTTCCATCATCAAGATGAAGATTTTCTTAATTTCTGTTTTGATTGCTTTCAGATGCCAAGACATTCATCTCAGGAAAGAATATGTTAACTTGGTGGAATCGGTGCGCGATGCCGGGGGTGAGGTGAAAATATTCTCCAGTATGCATATATCGGGAGAACGTAAGTATTTTTATATATATATTTTTGGTTAATGCTCGAAAGTCGTAGGAAGTAGCATGGACCAAAGTGTTAAATGATTAATCATTTTGATTTTATTTTATAAGATAGTAAGTGCAAAGTATTGTAAAAGAAAATATGCAAATATGCCTATGCGTATTTTTCAGTTTGTTATAGAATATGTACAGGCTTCCCCCTGTCTAATGACCTCGTTAAGAATTCTATTTTTACATGGCTCGCATTGCATATGCACACAGATAAATACTTACAAAACACACACATATATATATATATATATATATATATATATATATATATATATATACACATGTGTTCTTGAAGAAATCTCCCGCAATGCATAATTTACTCAAGTCTATTTTGTGATGAGAGCACTTTCAATTTTCAATTCAATTTTACATGTTCCTAATTAAAATTACATTTTATGTGTTCATCGTAAATATGTTTGGGTCTTTAAATAGGCATTTCTTACGCCATGGTAGTGGCTGTTTGGTGAATGAGTCACGTGTCGCATTTTCTTTGCTTTTCCTTTTGTTCTTATCAAATGTCTGCGACTTGCCATTGATATACCCTGTAGAACGTCTAGGGTGGGGTATAGGAGTATTGTATTTATAAGTCATGTAAATGTTTAAATATAGCTTAGCTTACTTTTAAACTACTTTTGAAATTCACCTTAAAGCTGCTTACAGGGTACCTTTTGGTCCGTACTGTCGCTTGGCTTATGCTTACGTGTTAAACGTAAATGGGTCGCTGTGTTTCTAAAATAGAACCCAATACTTTAGTAGCTGTTGTAATTTGTACGCGTACCGAGAGCTAAATGATATTTACATGTCTGGTCTGTTTCTCAACGCCACTCGAATATTTCCACATATATAATTGTTTTTAATTCGTTATCGCTGCAAGCGCATTCTCAAGTACATCTCTTCACTTTTGTTGCTTTGGATTGCTTTATCAGCTTTGAATTACTTATTTATAAACATTTTTGAAAGAGTGTAAACAAAAGAATAAAACGAGCATTTAAATGATGTGCAGATAAAAACAACTCAACAATTTCATTGAGTAAACAAAATAGAACCGAACCTATACTAAACTAAAGCACATGAAGCAATTCACGAAACATTTTACAATGTTCTACATAGCATTAATCACGTCAAACATTTGCATATTGTTAATTGTAATACCAAGTTGAATGTTAAGTTCAGTTCAACTCTAGAACAGAACCGGTAAGCCTTGAAATTGCCAACTGGAACCACTCCTACACTCCCAGTGCTGAGCAAAAATTAGCTGACTGGTTTGCTTGGACAGCGTACTGGCCTTGGTTCACTACGTACTGTGCAGCATGGCTGGAATGCAATGCTGTGGGAACGCACTTTACTATAGTTGACCACTGGCAAGTAGACTTCTTAATCTAATCTAATGGACCGGATGTTTCGAATTGTGCAATTATCTTACTTTTGTCAAGCGTCGAGGTTTAGTTCTCAGCGAGTTTGCTTATGGGTACAATACCATGCCAATTTCTAAAGAACACCTCTGTACGCGTTTTCCAAGGTCCTTTTTTCGAGCGATTCCAATAAATTTAACAGTTATTAATATTATTGGCTTAAGAAATATCCATAATCTGAATTGATTAAATACCGAATGATGAAAGACTTCGATTTGGATTTCATAATCATTTTCTGTCAGTGACATTCTAGTTTTGTAATTGCATTAAGGACTCAACTGAGTCACTCCTTATATACTCATGAAATTATATACTTCTATCTCTCTTTTACATTTTAGAACTCGCTCAACTTACGGGCGTTGCGGCTATTTTACGTTTTCCCATGCCCGAGCTGGAGGATAGCGACGATGATGATGATGAGGATGGTGCAGCTGGCGGCGACAACAGCGATAGTGATTAAGCACTAGGATCCTAATATCCTTAAGATCAAAGCAAAACAACAGCAAACACTTAGAATTTTTTAAAAATAACCGATATTTTTTTACTTACTCAAGAACAGAAGCGGCGAACGTGAGACTTGCAGCAAAGTTGAAAACATATACAAAAAATATATATATAATTACTGTATACATACACACACACACACACACACACATATATATATATAGAGTAATAGGTACTACTTTTGACAGACTAGGACAGTATCAGGGCATATACAATATACGAGTACTATATACATACGAATACCATATACAAATATAGTATGTATGGTGGGTGTCAGATCGAGTGATGCGTGCGTTAGTTAAAATTGCATGAATAACAAATTTCGAAAAAGTTTCTCAGTAGCAAGGCAATTAATTCTAGCCCAAGCTATAAAGCGAATGTATTCAACCCTCCCCTAAAACTAATACTATGAGCTAAAACTAGACTATGCGTAACAAGGAATTCTAACAGTCCGTGTTCAGCGATTCGCAATTGTCACTTCTGTATTTCCTATATTTATAACAATTGTTCCATCAGCTTTTGCTTTTGACTGCTGTTTTTGCTGTTGTACTATATGATTATGTATATGATTTTTATAAATTTTATGTGTTCTCTTCACAAAGTGTAAAATCCAAAATCGATTATCGCGAGTTCTTATTGTTCAAATTATTATTTAAGCTCTACATATAAATCGAGATTTGTGCAAAGAATGTTTTTTTTTACGATTTCTGCTACATCTGTGGGGCATCTAGTAGCCTTATTGCTGTTGAAACTAGTTTCATGTGGTATTTTGCGTAGAAAAACAACAGAAGTTTAAGTTTTAAATAAAGCAGGAGTTGCATGCAAATTGTATTTAAGAAATACAGACTCATTTGCCTGCTCATAATTTAAAAATTGGATTCTTGTTAAGTCATTCAAGAAAAGCACAGCCAACTTGGTGTACAATATTTGCGCAGGCAACTTCAAATTCAGGCCAACGAAGTTGGCTGCGCGAAAATCTGTTCCACTGCGATCTTAGCTTCACTTCAATTGTGTAGTCCCATGAAGTAGGCTGCGCGAACAATTTAAAGTCGTACGATAGTTTATCTTTCTTTTATTGTTTTTGCGTACAAACTAAGCCTAAGATCAAGACAGGATAAGCAATATCGGCATTCACTTGGCGCCCAATTGAGCAGCAGCCGCAGCAGCGGCGGCAGCCGCCTTGCGCGCGTCGCGCTTGGCCGTCTTTTTCTGCTCCTTGGCATCGATGTCGATAGTGCGTCGCTTCTTGCGCAGCAGCCACTCCTCCTTCTCCTTGCTCTGTTTCTCGCGTATCAGCTTGCGGAAGAGATTGCGGTGACGCGGCTTAACCATGCGCGCCTGCAGCCGATGCTCATCGACCTCCGCCTTGTGCACCTGCCTCTTGTTCACCTTGTGCACCTTGCCCGACTGTACGGACATTTTCTGTTTCTGCAAGCAGGGAGAGATAGTAGATTGTTAAATACTGTGTGTAATATTTAATGCTGCACGACGCACCTCCTCGAGCAGTCGCTTTGCCTTTTCATCGAGCTCTTCTTCCTCATCTTCGTCCTCATCGCTTTCGTCCTCGTCCTCATACAATTGGTCATCGTCAGAGTCTTCTTCATCTTCGTTGACGCCATCGACACCGCCATACTTCTTGTACTCGGCCGTCTCCTCTTGATAGGCGCGCTGCAACTGCGCATCAAGCAGCTCCTGCTCTACGGCATCCTCCTCCTCCTTTGCCGCAGTCTCTTCTTCAGACTCATCATCGCTTTGAGCTGCAGCAGATATAATATTAAGATTACCTTCAATTTGGACAGTAACTTATCTTACCATGCGTTTCAATCAGGGTGGGATCACGAAGCGCCCTCTCTTCGGGCGGTATATAGGTATCCCGCTTGGCGTCGACGAACGGCGACAGGTGCGGCGGCAGCTTCTCACCGATGAAGTATTGATTGGTGGGCAGCAGCTGGCGCTGATTGACACAATCGAAGATCCATTGCGGCTGGATGTAGTCGCGGGAGATGTATTGTGTTGCCAAGCTAGGTCTGTCCACAATCTGGTGCGTAATGCTCTCATCGCACTCGTCATACGTGGAGCCCGAGAAGACTGTCGAATCCCAGGACACTTTGCCGCCAAACGAGCGTATAATGATGACGAGTGGTTCGCGCGGCACCTCGCGATTGATGAAGAACTTGAAGCCTTTGAAAAGTGTGCGTAGTCGGGTTATCTCCTGGGCCTCCTGTTTCATTTTTATGATACGCTTGGAATCGCCATCCTGTTCGAGCAGCTCCATATCGATATCGGGCTCCTCCTCATCCTCCTGCAGCTTGTCGGTGCGCAGCAGCTCAAAGTTGAGGGCAGCGATGCGTTCCGAGACAAAACTGGACTCGTCCTTGAGCGTTTCATCGTTGTCCTGCAGCACACCGCTGGGAAACTGTGGCGGATAGGCCAGATTGAGACCATGATATAAACGGAAATTGGTGAAGCCCAACATGATCGTATAGAACTCGACAAAAATGGACATGACCTTAAAGTCTACCTCCTGACGCGACTGCGGCTTGAATGGATAATAATGTGGCACAATCCAATTGATTTTCTGGCCCTTGATCTCGGCCTGGAAATAGTAGCCCTTGATAGAGATGAACACCTTGCGCAGCGACTTCGACGCAATCACATAATGCAGGAACTCAATGGTCAGGCGGCGACACAGATTTGACTGCTCGCGCGGAATCAAATGCAGTGAGGGAAATGTACTGAACAGAAAGAGTAGCGTGAGGCAATCGTCCAGATCCTTGAGCGCGTCTATGAACGTCGGATAGCGTTCCTTAACGATATGATCCAGCTTAATCTCGGGGAACAAGGCCAGGCGTCGTTTCAGATTGCGAAAATCCTTGATGGCGCGATCGCGACTCGATTTCTTGGCAAAGATCTGCAAGCACAATATATATTTATACTTATCAGCTACCAGCTAATTCGTAAGCATTTACCTTATAGTCACGCAGCGTCCACACGATGGGCTCGTGCAGAAGAAAGCGTATGTCCTTGGTATGATACAGGATTTTGATCTCCGACGATCCCTTCTGGGCTCGTCTTCTGTGCTTGGGCTCGCGGGGATAGACACCTTTCAGGATGCACAGACGCCGAAAGTCGTTCAGCGATAACTGCAGCTTTCGCAGCGCCGCACGCCGGCTAATGTACTGTGTGGCCTCGCCGGACTCGTACTAAGAAATGTCAAACAAATCGATCAAATGGCTGTGCTTTGATTTGTGTAGTGTATTGAAAATAACCTCACAGTGTTGCTGTGAAGTGCGTGTTACTCTATTACATCAAACATACCTTCTTGGGACGTCTCATTGTGGCGGTCTGTTAGAGCAACTATTGATTAAATTAGCTGACAACTGTTAAATACAGTTGTTTTGCTTGAATATAGTTTATTTTGTGGAAAAAACACGACGTACCTAGAAACACACGTTTCTGTGTTGTTGGTCGCGTGGGAAGAGACAGCGTGACCGTATGCACAGCATGACAAAATATCTACCAATCAAACATGTTGCCATTCGACGAGAATGTGCGTATGGACTTTCAGTGCTGCCACACTGTTAAAAATAGAAATGAGATCCCATGCGCGGTAATTTGAAATTTTGCGGCAAAAGTGCCAAATTTAAATTGTGTGTGTCTGGCCTACCAGTGCTACCAGACTGTTTTTCTTATCGTTAGCTTGCGCGCCAAACATTCAAACATTGTGCACTGCCTTTTGGATAACTCTTTTTATTGAATCTGTTTTTATTGTTTTTATAGGTAGGTATTGTATTGAGAAAATAACATACAGTCTAAGTTTGTTGTATTATATAATATTCGTTATATATTAGTTAGTTTGAACATTAACTTTATATATATATATATATGTATATATATATATATATATATATATATATTATTTTTTTGTTTGCTAGCAATATGCTGACTGCAATTATGCTTTACAAATTTTTCTTGGTGTTGTTGTTGTTGTTAATAACAAAAATTTTATTAAACGGCCATTTGATTCGTTATTTCGTTTGCTGCGGCTCTGCTACAATTCGGCTATTTGATGGTTTTTCATTTTTCTTATATTTGATGCGTTCATCTGTGTGTGTGTGTGTGTGTGTGTGCATGTGTGTGTTAGTGTTTGATTGTGTGAGTGTGTTTGTGTTAGTGTGTGTGAAAGTGTTTATTATTATTTAAGCGTTACGATTTAAATGTATCTGAGTGTGACTTGTTGTATATTTCACCTAAATAACTAGTTAACATTGTATTGTATCTATGCTTATTAGCTTCGTTTTGATTTACATAAGTGTCGTTCCATTTTGCGCCCCTCTTCTCCTCTCAAAATGCTTTTTATTATATCTTTCATCAACTGGTGTATTTGTCAGTATTTACTCGTGTTTTCTGTGCCATCGAAATTGACTATTTGTGTATTTGATTTGTTTCTAGTCTCTTTTTTTTTTGTTTTTGGTTTGACAACTTGATCTGATTTGATGCAAGGTTTTGGACGAGGATGGGTTTCAAGAGGGTAGGGGGAGGGGGGGGGGGAAGGATGATGATTGGGGTGTGTTTTTGTATAAAATCTAAATGTTGCATTTAATTATACATATATGTGTATATATATATATGAATATATATATATATATATATATATATATAATGGTTTTGTTATGTATAAATATGTACTTCTATAAAGTAAATAACATTCTGTTTTAGAGCATCGCTGTATTATTTGCAATTGTTGTAAAGTAAAGCCGAATTCAATGGTTCAGCAAGTTCAGGGATTCCCGGTTTGTCAATCCAATGGCATCTTCATCACTTTCGTTTGACTCGCTTACAGGATGGATCCTCCTCCGACCTGTCCTGTCTTGTAATGCTTACAATATACAAATACAACATAAAAGAGAATTCCAGATAACATATCGTGAAATTTAAAATTCAAAATATTATGCTTAATGCAAGATTCGTTTCTAGAATGATTTCATACACAGACAGTTAACTATTTATAACTTTTCGATATTATCATATGTGTGTGTGTGTGTATGTATTGTATGTATGTATGTATTTATATAAATTATTTGTACAATCTTATGTGCTAAAAGCGTATCAGTTATTAAAATTAATTCTGTTTTCGTATTATAATACTCTCTTGTTCACTATTCAAATTAACATTTATGTATGTATGTATGTATGTATGTATGTATGTACTAATTACACACATGTTCAACAATTCTCGTTACAAAATAAAGCACACACATACATGCATACACATGCACATATACATATGTATGCATGACTACGTACTACACGTATGTAAAAATGTAAAGTAAAAATCGCACAACAATTAAACTCAACAACACAAAAATCACTGGTGGGTAAGGAATTGTTTCTTGTATTACACACACGACGGTTATTTTGCTTATCGAACTGCTTTGCCAACGGTACCAAATCGATAGGAATTATCTTGGCCGATAATTGCATTGGCATTTGATTACCTGACTATTAAAAATAATAAACGCATTGCTCTTGTTCTTGTTCTTGTTCTTGTTCTTGTTGTTATATACTTACAAATTTGAAAACGCTATAAAAACATTAAATTAGTCTACCAATATGTTAACTATTACTTTTTGTTGGATTTTCTTTAACGTTATGTTTTTTTCCGGTTCTTATTATGTATCGTTATCGTTTTATTTTGCTGCTTAAAACACAACTGAAAGTCGAGTAGGGCACCTTTCGTGCTTTTCTTACCAAAAAAACATTGACAAGCACGACTCAACGCGACGAATGCAATACTTGATTTGAGAGACTTCGAGAACAATGTACGATTGGAATTGCTCAACATACAAAGCTGAAATCCTAAACAAAAAACGTATTGAGAAACCCGTGCGTGTCGTGTTTTATCTGCGTGTCCTGTTTGAAAAGCTGCGACAAGCGCCCATCTCAAATTCAAAGTCAAGCTTATGCAGACGACAACTGACAGCTCTGCGATCGTTATTCGTTAATTGGTAATCGTTAATCGTTTATCGTTGCTCAATGCAGACGAAAGCTGACAGCTGGACAACTTGCAGTCGCCGCATTTGTTATTGTTTATTTTTTGCTTGTGTTATACAACGGACGCAACTTGAAACGTTTATTTGATGTACTCGTTACTCGTACATGCACACACTATATACTTCTAATGAATATATATAGGTAGTATATAATCGAATATATAAGTTTTGTATACACAGCGTTACGTATTTTAAAAAGGAAAGAATGTAAGTTACTCATACTATCTGTTGGTAAATACATAATAAATACTTATAAAAATCAATATATTTGTTATATATGTATGTATTGTATATATCTATGATAATTATATATTTCGCAATTAAAGCTGAAATTAATGATTATGTGCTCTCTCGTTAAGTGTTTAGTATTATTATTGTTGGTGATTGAATTGTTAACCAACGCAGTTGCTTAGCGTCCATAAATTATTTGCCTGTGCTATGTGTTTGCTAATTTCATATTATGCAAGTTCTATGGGTATTTTTAACATGCCAATTGTTTTTAGTTGAAATTAAAATTTGGTTAATACTTACGGCGCTTTAGGCTGCAACTTAAATAAAATTTGGTCGAGGATAAAATTAGCAGACACAAGTTGTGTTTTTCTTTTTTTTCAGTTTTCTTTTTCACTTTAATTTCAAACAATGATTTTGTATTTTGTAAGTTTAATATTTTATAAAGTATATACTGTATTTTTTGTTATTAATCTTTTAATATTTATTATTATTATTATTTCTTGCTCTGTAACGCTTCATTTATATGTTATGAACATTTTACTAATTTTTCAACAATTTTTTTTGGTTTGGATTTTTTGTTACGCAATTATTCAACTTTGTAAAAATCTATAACCATAACAATTTCTCATATATATATTTATATATATATATATATATATATATATATTTCTATATATATATATGTATATATATACGTTAATGTTATATACATACATATATATACATTTATATTCTTTTATATATATAATCTTATATAAGTTGCTTTAGAGCGAGACCTCTACGACCTCCACTTGACTTGTGAATTTGTGTGCGTTCAAGAGTTAGGATTTGGGAATTGAAAGGAGCTTGAGTTCATAATATGATTCATTGATTGATCGATGCTAACTAAGCTGATTCTGATTCCTTATTGGCTTGTATATGTATGTATGTGTGTGTGTGTGTGTGTGTGCTTGTTTGTGGGTGTCATTTAATTTTGATTTGTTCTTCTTGTCTTCTTGTATAAAATGTTAACAGACGCTGACTTTTGTACTGCGCTTTATGGATTGAGTTTTCGATTAGAGAGAAAGTGCTTCGAAAGTATATATAGTATATGAACACTCCGTGAGGAATGCTAGTCGATTAACAATTTCATAAATTTTGTTAGGTTAGTTTTTTTGTTTGTTTTTTTTTTTTGGTTTTTTTTTTGGATATTCTGTAGCATAGTTAGTTCTACATAAGTTTTTGTACTCGTTCGCAGTACTTTATAGAGAAAAGTGGGCGCGATATGTTTAAAGTGAGTGTTTGTGAGGTGTTTATGTGTTTGTGCATGTGTGTGTGTGTATGTGTATGCAAGAGTGTGTGCTAGGTGTCATGTACTAAATAAGTAAGTTTGGTAGTTCTTATTTTTGACTTTAGTATGTATATATCGATATAATATATATGTTTTCATATATATATATATGTGTGTGTGTATATATAAGTATGTCTTCGTATGCGTTTGGTTATTTAAAGTTAATTTGGAAGATTATTGTTTAGTTTTAACCATGTACGGCATGTATAAAAGCTTATGTGACTTTTTTTAATTTTCATTTGCTTTTTAAGTACTGGAAGTTATCTCATTTCGAGAGCAAGCAATTCATTTGTCACCTGCTCTTCCGATTGCTTTATATTTCCCAAGACCATGCGATCAATGCGTAAAAGTGAGCGTTCGAGTTAAGAATGTTAAGATAGTCTATTTATGAGTTTTTCTGCTATGCGACGTAACTGAACTGAATTGAATTGACACCAGACCCAACAACACGGCAAACCAATACAGAGAATAGGCGGGCCAGAATAAGTGTAGTATTTAAAATAGAATCAGAAAAGGCAATCATAATCTGCAAAAGTTAAGATATGATAGATCCTTAATCGTTTATTAATCGTACAACTCTTCAAAAGTTCAGCTCAGCTCTACAGAGAACCAGAGCCTTATAATAGAAAGAAGAGATATAACAATTAGTTGGGAAGTACTTGATTCGAAGTTGCTTAACTTTAGAAAGATTGACAGCTAAGAAAATGCGCTTTTGACTTCGAATAAGTAATAGATTTAAGACTGAGGAAAACCGAGAGAGAGAGAGAGCGAGAAGAAAGTAATTAAAATTTGTAGGTTCTATCATTAAATAGAGAAATATAAGAGAACTAGAAATAAGTTCAAAAGCTATGTAAATATTTAGAGAAACAGTGAACGAATATAACCATAATCATATCACTTTCAGTGTCACTCCCAAATCAAGTCTTGGTCAGATAATTAGAATGTTTAGTGGTTTTCATGTTTTCCAGTTCTCCATTGCCATGTTGTTGGTTTATAGAGCATTTGGCCAACCACTTTGGTTGGCGTGACGCCCTTAATGTAATGTACCTCGTGGTATTTGTACAATGTGAATTTGTTGTTAATTCTGTGTTTGGTATTTGGTGTTTGTTGTCAGTTAAATTTTCTGCATTGTAATTATAATATCGTATGTGGTATGTCCATATATAATTATAATATATGTGTGCGCAATACTATTATGCACTGCACCACCCATGGGGTGGAAAAGCAGACACACTTGTTAACCTTCTTGTCTCTAACACATACATATAAGTTTAATACATATATGCATTCTGCCATTTATAGGTATGTGTACATATATTTATGTATATATAAGTATATCATCTGATCTGGCATCGACTAGGCTATACAACAACTCGGGCTACACTTCTATCATCTCTTTTTTTGCAAAGTTTGTTGTTCTTGTTCATGTTTTGTTTTTTGTTGTTGGCCGTGCTTTAATATACAGTTTGGTTTTTGAATTGTTTGTTATTACATATAGTGTTTAATTTATATATTTGTATATATATTAAAAATGTTATGTCACTGCCACTAGTTCTCAATTAAATGTATTCGCCTTCGCCTTGTTGTAAAAATTATTGCTTTCGGTTTTGTGTTTTTTATTTTTTATTTTTTGTTTTTGGTTTTTTGTTGTTTTTGTTCTAGTTTTCGAGTGATTATTTTTTTTTTTGTAGTAATTTTTGTTTCCTCAACTTCAATTTGCGAGCCATATGCAAACATTTACGGATATCTTTAGATATATTGCCTACTTAAGTTATAGTTGCATATATATAATTTATGTTTTTATCTTTTCATTATATAAAATATATATATTTATATATATATATAAATGTATATATATATATATATAGGTATATAATATATATATATATATGTATGTATATATATCTATATAAGTATGTATATATTTAATGGGCTTTATGTTTAATTCATGCTTTTCATCATTTTGCTTGCGGCCATCTTTACGAGTTTTCGATTTAAGGTTTAAGATTTTTTTAGGTTTAGTTTAGAAAAATGTTACGTACGTTCTAAATAAAGAGAGCAAGTTGTTTTTTGTGTTTTTGTTTGTTTAAATATCATTTTATATATCGTATATATGCTCATTTGTATATGTGTATATATGTTTGTATATACATATACATATGTATAGGGGATTCATTAAGCAAAAAGTATATGAAATTATTAATCTCATTTTATTTTTTGGTTTTCGAACTTTTTATGTAGTCTATCATAAATATTGTTTAAATTGAAATAACTGCACCTTTTACACGCCAACAAGAATCATAAGTATTAATCATAACGACAATCATAATAATAATATAATGATAATTAGTTTCAAAGGTTTGATCGAGCATCATGGTTTTAAAATTATGTATGGCAAATGTTTAGCAAAATGTTTATTTTTTTCTTTTAAGTATGCCTAGTATTAATCATAAATTTTTCATTTTTCATTTTTCATTTTTACTTTCTTTTTGTGTGTTTTTTTTTTTTTTTTTTGGTTTTTCTTTTTTGAGTATAGTTGTAGCTTATCATTTTGTCGTTTAATAAGTACGCAAATTATCACTTAATCAATATAGGTCAATATATAAGTAAGTATATATATGCGATGTAAGTGTGCGTGTGGTATATAAGTTCATATTATATAGTATAAGTTTCGTAAAACTAGACTGATTTAGGCTCTGTCTGGCGTAAAGCTTTCTTTTTCTTTGGAAAATTACTAGAACAATTTATATGTATGTAGTTAGGTAGAGCACGCAAATTATAGTATTAGAGAGCGACAAGTGTTGGAACGGGACGCAAATTGGATATCTCCAAAGGTTTTTTCAAATTGAAAATATCGAGTTATAGATATTTTTGTAAGTTAAGCTAACGCCAAGCATTTACTTTCTCATAATCTTGAATACTAGAAACAATTTGTATTGCAGTAGTTTTCGTATTAAGATCCCAAAAGCTTTGGACCCAAATTGAATGAAATGGTCGTCTTCAGACTTGGAAAATACATGGATATAGAAATTAATATAGACCGCCCAACACTTGGCAGAGTTAAAGTATGCTCAACATAATTTCTGGCTGTCTCGTTTCATAACGTATTTAAGGTGCTTGTGCCAAGTAAGGACTTAAGTAGATTTTATATACTTGTAATTAGTAGTAATTTAAAAACCCAAACGTTTAAGTAAAGTAATTGATTGGGAAGCCATTATTTGAGGTTTTTTTTTCTAAATAGTAATTAATCAATTATGGATAAGTTAGTTAAGGTTCTTAGTTGACGTAGAGACAGAGTTAGAGAGATAAAGCTGTAGAGTTTTTGTGTGTGTGTGTGTGTGTGTGTTTGTGTGTATTTTTCCAATATGTTGTTGGCTTTGTTTTATACGGCTTAAAAAGCTGCGGCTAAACATTTAAAGTAAATGTCTCTTTTGTTGAAAAAGGAAAAACGCTGCACATAGCACTAACTAACTCGATTTTTAGCTTATTTTGTTTCTTTCGCTTTTTGTTTTGTTTTGGTTTTTGTTTTTGTTTTTGTTTATTCATCTTTCGTTTGTGTGTTGTGATTTATGCATTTGTTTAACAATTCGATAAGTTTGTTTAGTCAATTTGTTAATTAATTTATTAATTTGATTTGTATATAAATTTAGCTAATTGGTTTGCGCGTGTTTGTTTGTTTGTGTGTGTTTGTGTGTGTTGGCGTTTTTGTATTTGTGCGAGGGTGTGTGTGACTTTTGTCTTTGTTACAGAGTTTTGCAGCTGCAGTTTTGCCTTGCGGTTCTTAGAAGGGGCAAGTGATCAAATCATATTCGAACATCAGCGACACCGCAACAAAGACAAAGTACAACAGAAACATGGTAAAGCCCAACCCCTTGTTCATGCGCCAACGGAAGCAGGCAATTGATAGCACCACAAATACGAGCATCATAAACAATATGGTTATGGAACAAACCATGCCCACCGAGTTCACTTCAACCGGCGCATCGTAGATAATCCCATAGATCAGCCAGGGTATCGGCAAGCTGCATTCCCAAACGTCCAAATAATCAATCAATTAGAACCCATGCCATAAACGCATCAGCATATGTGTCTCAGTTATCTAGGGACTATATTTGGGATTGCCCCTCAACTTACCCCACAGTCACATCGAATATGTTGCTGCCCACAGAACTTGACACAGCCATGTCGCCAAAACCCTTCCGTGCCACAATCACCGACGTTATCAAATCCGGTATGGATGTGCCAGCCGCCAGGAAGGTAAGTCCCATAACCTAAGAGGAAATGAGAATTTAGTCTAAAATTTAGCTGTAAATTTCAAATTAAAGTGACCAAAAAAATGTATAATTATTATTATTTTGTAGGTTACTGAACTAAGTTTACACTTAATATTTAAAAAATAAATTGGTTAGAATGTACACATTTTAATATATTTTTTGGTTATATTATTTTCAATTCCTTTTATTTTATTTTACGAAAAAAAATTGTTATTATTGTTAAATTATACAACATATAAAATACAATGAATATTACCAAAATAAATTACTAAAAATTTATTTATATTTGTGTTTTTATATTATATTATATTTTTACCCCTTACGAAATGGTTAAATTTGGAATGTTTGAGAACCTACCTCTGGGGGTATGCGGGCCGTGTCTCCGGCGACATTGGCCCACCACACCATGAGATAGGAGAAGGCAGCTATCCAAACAATGGAGCCTATAAAGGTGACCGGAAAGAAGCGTTTGCCGCGCGGCGTTCTCGTGTCGGGCAATGTTAGCCACATGGGCACCAGGAGGGGGGCGACCAGAACGTAGGTGAGTCGCTTCCGAGCCGTATCTGGCCAGGCCATGCTCAGAGGCTCCGGTTCGTCCTCGATTATTTCGGGCGCCTTACGTTTTGTGGTACACAGTATGGATATGGATATAGATGAATATATATTATAAAATGTGAAAGTTAAAGCTTGTGCGGTGCTTTAAGAGATCATTGTTTGTTTATACAATATATAAATGTTGACTTCAGATAAGTTATGTATAATAGAATAGTACATATTGTTTGTAATTTGTTAAGAGATAGTTTATAAGTATAAAATATATGTGTGTGAGTCTGACAAAGATTTGACCATGTATGATATGTATTTTGGCTATGTTTACATATGAGCATGAGGCGGTTGATAGTACGAAGAATGTATTTTTGAACAGATCAAGAGTTTTAGCTTGATTTCGGAAGCAGTATTCTAGTCTTGAGTTGTTGTGGAGGAGGCGCACTCACAAACAGACGTTAAGAGCTGACTCTGGGTAAGTGGGTACGTCGGATTGCGTACGATTCGATGGTGCGGATTAAGAAGTAAGTGGTTCGAGTTAAGTGTGGCCAGAGTATACAAATATGTGGTGTTATAGTGTAAGTACAAACACATACAAACAGTTATGCACTTACTTTCTAGTTAGATTACAGTTTATTTGAGGGTGCTATACGAGTATTGTAACGTGCAGAGATGTCAGCATCTTAGTCTTATTCTTAGGCATGCTCAAATGTAGAATTCTTTTTCTTTCTTTTTTTCTTTTTTTTCGTTTTTATTGTTTTTTGGTCAAGTGCAAGAACACAGATACAGACAGGCTACATACACACACAATCAATGGATGCGCATGAGCACAGCCCGAACTAAAGTCGATCGAGTGTAACGAAAATAGAAAGTAAAACATGTTAAATAGTTATGCTTAGGTGATTTAAATGCTAATTAAATAGAGATTAGAGTGTTTTTCGCTACATTGCACTCTTAAAAGCGGCACTAAAGCAATATGAGTGACTATACTCTTACAAGTTTGCAGTTAAGCAAGGTACAATAGTACTAATTATACTATATTCTTTGCTTGTGGCACCAGCGGTTTCAGTTTCACGCTTCTGGGCATTGTGGATGAATGTGTCCGATGACAAACTAAGCGACGGCGTCAGTGGAATTTTATCGAATAATAATAATAATAATATCGGTGTTGAAATGATTCATATTTTGTATGAATCAAAACTGGAGGAACCTGAGTAGTTTTAAATATAATCATTTATATTAGATTAATCGAAACCGCAACCGCTTGTTTTCCATTTCAAATTCAGAATCAGATGCGGAAGAGGAATCGGAATCTGAGAATAAGATTCACATTTATTTTAATCGATCCTGTTACATACTCATGTATTTTAATTTTAATCTAGCTCTTGTGGTCTCTAAGATCCCAAACTGATGTGTTATGGCGTCGGAAATACTTTCCACTTCAAGAAATAATGGCTATGCTCGGCACGCAGAAGATAATCCACCAGGCCTCAATCCAACTGTTGAAACCTCTATTCCGATCGAGCTATTTGATACCTGCGTTTGTCCAATGTTTGTAATTATTTTGCACGTATGGTATCACAGTATTCCACAGTCAGTTACGCCCGACTGGAATGTTCTCACTCAATGTGGCAAAATATTTTATTGGACCATTGCGTATTGGTAGCGTATGGTAAAAATCAAGTTGTTAACACCTGGACAAAGGCCGTTAACAAGTTTGGAAGAATACCGGAATCTTTAACGGTATTTTTATACTTATTTTTTATTGGTAACCTAAATTCGTTTCGGGCTGGCACCCTGATATATCTTGATATTTGATTTACGATATTCAAATTAACACGAGTCTAGATCACTTAATGCAAAATATTTCAACGTATTCATTTTCTGCTACTATCACCTTATCGACTGTATTTAATTACAGTATTTTGTACCTGTTCCACCCATCGAATTGATCGTCACGGATATTGGCAATTATAATATTCAAATCGATTAAATGCAAATGTGGAATGTGGAATGGCGATTGCCTCATCTTCTTGACATTTGGGTGCGAGAAGCCATTTAATCCACTGTCATTCCATTGCCATTGCCCCCGCATTCCCCTCTGCCCAGGAGCGTTTAAATCAAGACGCATCATCAGAGTTGGCTTTTGTTTGTCGCTGACGTCGCTTAGTGCACATAGCAAAGATAAACAGTTTTAACGATATGTTCAATAAAAAATTATAATAATAATAAATTTGTATGCAATATATAGAGAGTAGACAGAGATAGATAGAGAGAGAGAGAGAGAGAGATAGAGAGACAGAGAGAGATAGAGAGCAATAATAAATTGATTATGAAACTAACTTTGATGCTAAATTTGCGTGTCTGAATTTTGACCCTCTGCTCAATCCAGCTAGGACGTCGACCACTTAACGATGGCTTTTGGTATAGAATTGAATTTAAGTTTTAAATTCAATTTTTGTATTTTTTTTGTTTTGTTTTTTAAGTATAAAGAAAATTAAATATTTATGGTATTTTTGTTGAGAATATTAGTTGAATTTGCCTTTGGCTTAAGTTCTTAGCTTCAGATATTTAAATAATACTTGATTAATAAACCAAACACTGTTATAGAGAGATAGAGAGAGACAGATAACTGGGAGATAGAGTTGTTAGTTAGAGAGAGTGAGAAGAAGTGTGTTGGGATTTTTTTTGTTTGGGTTTTTACATAACAAACACATAGAACGGGATTCGAATACAATTACATTTTTTGAGTGTGGGACAGTTGAGAGCAAAAGAGAAATTTTTGATATTTTTAATTAAAGTATGTTTCCGTGTTTATTTGAAATTTAGTTTTCTATTTTTTTCTATATATATTGTTTTTTTCTTTTGTTTTTTTTTTTTTGATGACTCAGACCCAACTCAGTCGGTCGAAGGTTCGCTTTCAATTGTGAGTCGCATTCAAATGGAATATTGAATGGCTATTGAATTGGCTTTGAATTTTGTTTGTTTGCTTTGTCATCTTTTTGCACAAATCAAAAATAAGTGAAATAAATATAAATAGTATCGGAACATGAGCAGCTGCTTGCGCCTATGCATCAAAATGTGTATTTTCAACGAAATGTCAACAATAATCAAATACACACACATTTTATTGTGTGTTGTGTATGTTGGATGAGGCGTAAGGTTGTCGTGGGTGTGGTGGCTGTAATGGGCGTGAATATGTCAATTGCATGGCTCGGCGCGTGGCGACTACATTTGCAATGAGTGCCTGAAAATTATGCCTGAATAACTGAATATATTTCAATGACTTCATCGAGCAGCAGCAGTGGCAAAGGCAGCAGCAGCAGCAGCGGCGAAAATATGAATGAAAATTATACGAAAAGTCATTTATGATCTAAAAAAAAAAATGACATAATTGTGTGTTACTAAACAGTGAGAGATGTCTATTATTGTCTATATCATCATTCGTTTAACACTACAGTTCAAGATACAAAGCAAATACGATCGGTTCCGAATGGTGTCTGCAGAAATTATAATCGTTTGAAAGATTTTCACAATTCCGAATTAGCTCTTGATTTTCATTGATTTTGGGTGAGGGAAAGGCAAGGCAATGAAACAAACACGCGCGCACACACACACACACACACACACACACACACACACAGAAAGAGAGATAGAGAGAGATGGATGTATGGAATGGTGGGCATGGGCGATAGAGTATTACAATTAAGGTTAAAAGTAAACATACACAACGAAAGGTTTGCGATTAGTTGAGGGGGTGAGTGTTTTGTGGATCGGAAAGCTGTATGGAAAGTTAATTTTATTTTTTAAATTGAAAGAACAAAATAAAATTTGTAAAAGTCACACATAGACGTTGCAGAAGAATAGATGGAAACCGCATTTGTTTTTTGTTAGGAAATTGTCAATTGTCTACACATTTAAAAATCTTGATTTATCGAAACCAAGAACATCAGCGTTAATTCAAGTTGGAAAACACATAATATGAAACATACATTTAAAACAAATGCCTGGGATTACATTGAAAACATACGTATACAAAATGGGGTAAACATGTTGTTTAGATTCAGTCCAAACGCATCAATCAGTTAACCAATCTATCAATCAATTAGCAATGTAGACGTAACATGCCAACAGTCAGAGAAATTTCGTATACAAATATTGAACAATTTTTGGAACGCGCTGGAAACTTGTCTATCTAAACACTGACAAAAACATAATGAAAATAAATGTTTGGAAGGGGCTTAAATCAAAATTGAATTACACTTAACATTTAACGATAGATACGCAGAATGGCCTTAAATCGATAATATCGCAATGGTCCACAGACTACATCTTACGATAATCACTTTTACGATATTAACATTTATACGATATTCATCTGCGATTTGTTGAATGAAGTTGTATGCAGCGCTTTGTGTGTGACATATTTCAATTCATTTGTTTGTTCAAATCAAACAGAAATCAATTTAAATACGATTAAGAAACCACTTAAGGAAATCAACAAATTGAAAATAAGATCAAATCATGCCTAGAAATCATGAGCATTATTTTTATTTTTCATTAGCACAATTTTTGTTGTATTATCAAATTGGAAATATCATATAGATATGCATATCGTTCGGATAAGGAGCACAACTTACCGAATCGAGAGTTGTGTCGATATTGCCATTGGGTCGATCGGCCAATGTTGTCTCCTTCAGATTAATCTTGACGTGATTGGCCGCTGAGGTGGTGGCCCCACCCCGTTGCGGCTTGGTGGCATCCAGCAGTACCTTAAGCGAGGCAATCGCATGCAGCTGGGTTGCCTTCTCGTCCACTTTGCCTGGAACATCATCTTTGTCATTGTAATTGTGTGTTGGGTTTTTGAGGGGGGTGTATTTTTTCGATAAAAAATGCATACACAGAGTGTGTGTGTGTATGTGTATGTGGGTGTTGTTGAGTAGTAGTAGTAGTAGTAGTAGTAGTAGTAGTAGAGTAGAGTAGAGTAGTAGGCGGTGTTTTTGTAGTTTGTTTTTTTTTTGTTTTATTTTGTTTGCACACAACGAATTGAGTTTTGAACGCAAAATCCAAGTGTTTATTATTTTTCAAAAATCAAACGAATAAAAGAAGAAGAAAGAAAGAATAAAATTGCATCGATTAAAAATGAGAATAAAACGAATTAACCCAGTTAATTATATCTTTTCATATATTTTGTTCTCATATGTTTTAAATTAATTTACAAGCAGCTAAATGCCCATATTAATATATTTTTGTTTTTCTTTTGGGTTAGAGTATATTGAAAATATTTTATACAAAATGTTGATGTCAGTTGCGAAATAGCATTTTGGAGATTGATTATATAGTAGTTAGGAATAGTAGTAGTATGAGTATTAGCAAGAAGGTTAGAAACTAAACTAAAGTTCAGGTATAGACTAGAACAGAGAGCGTAGAGCGTATAGTTCAGAAAGCTAGTAGGACAGTGTAAGTAGGCAAAACAGAGCGGCACAGACACATAAATCAGCATTGAAATCTAAGCACAGTTGAGAGGAGGAGGGGGCGCTCATGAGTGTGTGTTTTGAGGGGAGC
The DNA here is from genome assembly GCA_035041605.1 of Drosophila atroscutellata. Taxonomy (NCBI): domain Eukaryota; kingdom Metazoa; phylum Arthropoda; class Insecta; order Diptera; family Drosophilidae; genus Drosophila; species Drosophila atroscutellata. Next base: position 1,008,989 of record JAWNLA010000137.1, on the reverse strand, counting down.
TTTTTTAGGGGAGGGGTATTACTAAACTACAGCTATGACTAATTATGCTAGATTTAATAACTAGACTAATACACTACTGATATTTACCGTGTTAGAGTCTCATGGATTTTTGGTCTAAATTTTTTTCAATTGTTTTTTTTTATTTTTATTTTTTTTTTTTTTTTGAGTGTGACAGCGATCTTGTGTTTTGCACCAGGAATTGGGAACTTTTTCTTATTGTTTTTCTTTTTTTTATGTTAATTTTGGGGTTTTGGATTAATGAGTTTGCGAATATCTTTTGGCTTTGGGAAAACGGACGGGTTGTTATTAATAAAATTTTGTTTGGTTTTGTTGCTGTTGTCAATGTGGCATGAAGTGGTACGTTCTGGGTGTCAATCGACTGCTGCTAAAGAGCTGCTATTTGTGGAGCCCACACTATTATTTGACACTATCATATATACATATACATATGTGTTCATATCGAAGGTTCACAGCGAGAGAGAGAGAGAGAGAGAGACAGACATAGTGACAGAGCTTAGATTATAGCCTAGCTTATAATTAAGTACACTATAGATATACCTTATATATAATATACATATTCATACTGCAAACCTTTACATACAATTAATAATTAAGAGCATGCTCTTTACTGGAAACTGGAACTAAGCGCAAGGCATGTCGAAATCTTGGCGGGAATGCTGCATTGGAAGAGCATTGACACAGTGGCGAAGAATACATACTAATTAAATCAGAAATTCCACTTTAATGACAATCTTGGTACAGTTATGGGACCAGTATTTAAACTTAGAGTTTATCACTTATGAATAATAATTTTGTCATTTTAAGTAAGTAAGATTATTTCAGAAAGACTAAGCCATATAAATATTTATTATGAAAATCTTATAATATCAAATACTTTTCGCATTTGTGTGTCGACTGTTGTTAGTTGACATTAAATAAGTGATTTTAAAAATAAACATTTCAATGTATTCCATTTGTCATGGGCAAACAACTTTGTCAGTGAAGCTTCGCTTCGGTGTGTCATCCTTGTTTCAATGCATTTTCCATTAATGAATATTTATACTTTAATACAGCTGCATTAGTTAAAAGGCACATTTGAAGACATATGTAAGTACATATTTGAGTACAATGCACATTCCAACTATAGTTAAATATGAACGCTTACAACTATGCATACAAAATAGAATTGAATATAGAAATGAATTGAATTGAATTGGATATAAGTACAACCCGCTCGACTAGTCAACTGGATACATGCAAGCACCTAGTTAATAACTTGCAGCTATTAAGTACAATTGAATATCGCTGAATATCTCGTTGCTTTTAGCTTGTTTTAGGCCCGCGCCAATTTCGAACAGCATTTTTGTGCTAGTTGCTAAGTAATTACAATTACAATTACGATTACGATTAACACATACAACATTAAATGCACACATTGTTTATATGTATGTAAGATATATCTGCGTGTGTGTCTGTGTTTGTTTGTATATGTTATATGTTATATGTACAATATAAATTATCATTGTCACGCGTCAAACTTGACGTATGAAAAATACAGAAACAAAACAAACTCTTCGGGCGAAGCAATAAAACGAAAGCAATCAAAACAATCTTAAAGATACAGATACAAATATTCACTCGTACATTCGTCAATGACTCTAAGCTGCGCATAACATTCTAAGAATGTTTTTTTTTTTTATCGAACATGAGATATAAATATTTTTATAGATATAGTATAATATATAACGCATATGTATATAGTATATAAATGTAACTCCAAACTGACATTGAACAACATAAAATATTTTCTTTACTTGGTTTCTTTTTTTGTTTTCTTTTTTATGTTTTCTTTTTTTTTTTTTTGTTTTTTAAGCAAAATCATTGAACAAAGTGAATGAGCAAATAATGAGGTATATGGAAAAGTAATTTGCATTTTAATGAGGCAGCAGCAAAGCTAAAAAAAAATAGCATTGAAGCTTTAGAAGAAAATCAAACATAAATGAACAGAAATGTAGCAAGGAAAAACTATAAATAATTTGGCTAGAAAAAGTTTGTTGGGTAATCAATTTAAAATATTTAAAATATTATATTTAAATCTGTGCACGCAGTTCAAATATTATGTTCAATTGTACCCCAGGCTGGCTAATAGTGCATAATAAATTAATTATTTTGGATTGGAACGACTTGATGAATCAATTTTTTTATAATTTTGCAATTAACCAACAAGATTTAAATGCCGACTGGCAATTAAGTAACAATAACAACAAATAAAGAATTCTAACACTTTGCGCTTGTAAGCCTTGGTAACTGCCCCATTGTCGACCCGCCCTGGCTGGTTTTGATTTAGTTTTTTAGCTTAGTTTGAGTTTGAGTTTGTCTTGGACTAGGTCTGTGGGCCATTGCCGTGGCAACGCCACTTGCCAGCCCCATACATATTTATGCCCATGCCCGTGGCCCGGCTATGTGCCTAATACATAATAAATCAATGCGAGCACGTCCGGTGCTCTAATAGAAAGCCAAGCCAGCGAATACGTGCCCCCAAAAAAAATGAAACAACATGGACAAGTTTAGCATTAAGGGTGGACCTGGCCACAGTTAACGGAGCACTACGAACTGAGAACTGGGAATGGTAATTGTAATGGGCATTAACGGGAGTGAAGAGTAAGGCTGTCTGTTTGTCGAGCGCCAGACGACTCTCCGTCTGGCTGGCTGGCTGGCTGGCTGACTACGCCGTGGTAATTAGATAAGTGGCTTCAAGGTCAGACATTAAAAACTAACCAGCGCAAAGGCCAACTCAATTTGTGTAGAAACAGAAACAGAAAAGTAAACAAACAAACAAGAAAGAAAGAAAGGAACGAATAAAGCAACGCACAAACAAAACCAAAAGAAACGAAACGCAAGAGTTAGAGAGAGAAAGAGACAGACAAAAGAGAAGTTGCGCAGTAAAGAGTAAGAATTAACTTCTTGCTAGCAAGTCAAACATCCAATTAGAAGGAACACAGAATATACATAGACTTTAAAGAATTGAACACAAAGTATTTTTTCACATTTTTTTGGTTTTTTTTATGTTTTCTTTTTTTAAGATTTAGGTTTAGTATAGTATAAGTAGTTAGTATAATGTATTTGCTTTTGTTTTGGATGTAAGCGTTTGGTTTTGGGTGGGCAGCTCTTTGATTGTAGTTTAAGGGATGGGCTGGGGTTAAGGTCAGGGTTAATTTATTTTGATATATTTTTTTTGGTTTTCTTTAAAAAAATTTTTTTTTGTTTTTATTTTTTTTTTGACTTGTGCAAAACACAGTGTGTGTGACAAACTCAACGAACTTACCATCGTGTAGTGGATCTATCGTGTGTATCATTAGCTGTAATAGGCCATGACGGAATTTTGCACCGGTCTGTGTACTACCAGCGGTCCCACCACTGCTATTACCTGTAGCGCCCGCATTGCTCGAACCGGCCGGACCCGAACGGGTCTCACTGGCCGCTCGGGATGTCACCGAACCGCCCGGCTGTGTGGCCATTGACGTTTCCGATGAGTTAGCCGCATTACCCTGAAGTGAAGGAAGAACGATGGACGGGTGGTACGGTTACGGTTACGATTACGATTACGAGTACGGTTATGTTGAGATCGATTTTGGATTTCAATTTGTTTTTTTTTTTTAATTTATTTTTTTTTTAAATTTTTTTTTTGTGTTTTGGAACAGTGTAAATTTTTGTTGTTAAGGGGGCAGGTGGTTAATATTAGTTAAATTTTTTAGTTTATGGTAAGCATTGTCGTTGAGAAAAGGTGAAAAGAAGAAGAAGAAAAGTTTATTATTGCAATTTGTATAAATTTACAGTTGAGTGTTGAGCGTTGTTGTTGTTTTTGTTGGTGTTGCTGTTTCGTTGTATGTATTTTTTTGTCGTTTTCAGCTGTTGTATCGCTTAAAAGCTAATCGAATTTTTAAGTGCAATTAATTGGAGCCAATATTGAAAACAGATTACAAAAAAAAAAAATAAATACCAAAATGACGTAACACATTTTGAAAAGAAAAGTTCATAAATGGAAACCACAATATTTACCACGGACAGGTATAAATAAGTCTAACGGACCACAACTGTTGATATTTAGGATGGAATTTGTACTAATTTGATGTGTAAACGAAGCAATATTACCAGACTTTGTTTTCTGAATCGAATGATGCAGTACTCCCTGTTCTTTGAGAAGCATAAGCAAAGTTCGATTCGAGTGCAGGATAATGAGAAACGCATTTGAACAGTGCAGCAAACACTTTTATGCAACGGTTTATGCAGAGCAGTTAGGATTGGAAATGGGTTTTGGTTTAGGTGCACACAACTGGATTCATCAGGTGTAAACAGCAGTCCCGTTAAATTTGCACCACAGTTGCTCTAGAAATGCATTCCTCAGTATTTTTTTTGTTTTGTGGTTTACGGAAATCAAATAAGAAAATGTACAAAATTAAAGAAACGTTTTTATATATATCAGGAATTTTTTTTAAATTTTAGATAAATTTTAACATATATTACAATTTGTATCATTTTTTTTTTTGCAACTGTTTTTAAGTATACATACAAGCTTCAGTTTTCAATGACTATTTTGTATATTTTTTGGTTTAGTTAAGAAAAAAAATATACATATATATACTTTTTTATTATGTATTTGTCAAAGCGCAGTGGGAAGTTTTGTTGTATTTCATTTTGCCTTCACTATAATCAAAAAGTAAACACAGAGAACATAAAATAGATTTGAAAAGTATTTCTCAATCAAAACTTAAACTTTAAACTGAAACTGAAAGCTCAGACTTATGACAGGCCAAAGAAAGCGCTAAAAGTGCGACAGAGAACAAGAAAAAAAAGCAAAAATATCTAGCTAGAGATGTGAAAATGTTGGATGGCAGCTAAGTAATGACTAATTTATGTATATTTTTGTATGGCTAACAGGTGATAATTATTTAAGATAATGCAAATACATGTCAAGTACGTAGATGGATAGATATAGATATATAAATCTTCACAATTATTACAAGTATATAGAAGAAGTAGAGATTATAGTTGTGTGACTGTATTGTGTATTAAATGAAACACGCCCATCCAGAAGGTATTTTATGCAAATTCAGATAATTGAGAAACCCATTCATTCATAAAATTGTTTTAGCTTTATCTAGGGCACGTGTTGGCCATGTCAAGTTTAGAAAATTCTTCAAGTATATATATAATAATAGATCCGTTGCTTGAGAACAGGTCTAACTAGATCGTATTTCATTCATAAAAATGCAGTATCAAGAACTGAATTAAGAATAGGGCCTAACTGAATTTATATACATATAATTATATTGTTCAAGTCTCTGGGCGCATTTGACTAAATAACTCGTCTATAGTCAACGTGTGTCATTCATAAAAGACTCAAATTGAAGAACAAGCTGATCTGACTAGGGCAAATCAATGATTAAAACATTCTTGAAAATACAGTAAATATATTTGTTTGGCTGTTATACGAAACGGTTAAGAACACGTCTCTATCTGCAGCGTAACGTGGCGGAATTCGAGATAAGAAAATTCTTGAAATAAATCTATTAAGTATAAGACAAGTATCTGTGCGATTAAGAGATCGCATCAAAAATTGCAGCCAGAGCAGATTCTGTAGACTGAGTGATGAGAATTGGATTTGTTTGATATAACCACATCGAATGGCATTCACAAGAAACTGGGCCGAGTGTAGGGCAAATTCAAGATCAGCAAAAACTAGACACTATGTAACTCTAACTATATATAGCATTTGGCCAATTAGCGAGTGGCTCGTGCCCAGGTGAACTACCTCATGGCTCATTATAATGCTAATTAATTTCAAGTCATGTTGTTTTGCCAGTTCGATCGCCCATTGCTGACACTCATTCGAGTTTCGATTTAACTCACGAGTTTCACTCGGCAAATGACGCAAAGCCGACGAGGATCTGTGAAATGAGCGAGTCAACTGTATAAAAATAAATGGAAAGAGCCAGAACATGTCGATGAAAAGAGATAGCAAATATAGAGAGCTCAGAACTGCAACTCTAGAAACAATCAGAGCTGTTTTGATTGACTTTGACTTTAACACAAAATATTAGCAGTAATTAATATAATTAAAGTTCATAAAATCTTTCTTTGTCTTGTGCCTGCAAAGAGCGGTGAAATCATGCCAAAAGTATTTTGAAAAGCAATCACAACAAAAAAAAAACCAAATTCATCAGCACGGCTTCAGTTACTACAGGTGCTTAAATGGCATAATAAATTAAATTTAAACTCGCGTGAATCACTTGCGCACGATTTCAAAACTTAACACAAGTTCGAAAATTTCGCCGCGATCAAACACAATGACAAAAAAACCAAAACCAAATCCCAAGCTGAAGCCGAAGTCGAAGTGGAAGTCGAACTCGATGGTCGACGTCGATCCAATGATCTAAGAAATGTAAATTGCAAAACGTATAATGAAACTGCTCGAACTGTTTAAAAACTCAAAACACGGCTCAATTTGTCACTCAACCCGTTTGGGTCTCAGTTGCACCTGTCTGTCCGTCTGTCAATGGGGAACACCACTCAACCCAGTTCCAAGAATTAATGCCTATATTCCAGGGATTTCGTACTGACGTTGATTTTGTTTACGTTTTTAAGTCGATATAGTCAATATATATCGAATAGCTAATGCAAATCACAAGCAGATACCGCAACTAACACCCGCCACCCAACACCCGTTAGCAAAACAGCCGAGATAGCTCGCAGTCGCGAGTCGGAGTCACATTCACAACATTGACTCAAAGTCTCTGTCTCTCTTTCGCTATCTCTGTTTCGCTGTGTCAGTTTCAGTCTCAGTCTCAGTCTCAGCTGAGCTTGGCTGCATGGAATGTTGATTTGTATTATATATGGCTTGGTTATGCGCTCTGTGCACATCATTTAGTAACGAATCTTGAACCCAAACGCAGCGCAACGCAACGCAAAGCATCGCAACGGAACGAAACGGTTCGAAACGGCACGAAACGGAATACGCGCAGTGATGTTTCAGAAAAGGATTATCGAGCTATTTACGCTACTGTTATATTGGATGGTGATAACACCGGCCATATATCAATATTGCAAGACACAAGAATGGATACTCTGGGATTTGAATAAGCCATTTCAATCGTTCTCGGATCATGCCACATTCGCACTCTGCCTGCTCGCTGGCTATGTGACCTTTTATCGCATCGTTATCTTCATCTATATGAAGCTGAAGGTTTGCGATGTTCAGATGTGGCATAAGCTGAAGAAGACCCAAGAGGATCCGGAGTCACAGTTGAAATCGGAGGATAAATCTCATTATCAAGCGGTATCCACAGAAAACTTGGACACCGTCGATGCGGCAATTGCAAAGATGCCAAAAGTTATACGCACCATTAGCCATCCGTTGCTGGTCGAGAGTGATCTGGCACGAATACACGTCAAGCACGAGACGCGTCCGTTGCACAGCGCCACTTTACCCAGACAGCAGCAGCAGAAGCAGAAGCTAAGGAACCATCTCATCTCTAGTCCCACGCCCAGTCTACGCTGTGCTCCACCCGTGCCCTTAACGCCGCCGCGGACTCCGGGCATGGCTCGCAGGCTGAGCCATGGCGTCATTATGTCACCCGATGTCCTAATGGGCACCTCACAGCATCAGCTCAGCTCAGGCTCAGCTTAGTTCTGTTTAAATCAAGTATTAGCCTTAGCTGCACACCAAAGAACGAAACCAATTTATTCGCAATATTTGCAGACGATAATTATTCACAATTTTAGCTAATTTCTACACTCAGAAAAAAATCATTCTGAATTTTAGAAGAAAAAAAGGAAAAAGAAAAACTTTTTAGATATATACTTTCTGATTAATAAGCTGGATTGCACTTGGCGAATTTCTAAAATTCTGGTTCCATTTTTTCTGAGTGTAGCTCTGGTGGCTCTTCTTGTAACAGGAACAGACCATCTTAAGAGTATCTTCAGTTTTAAGTAGCGAATACGAATACTACTCTCGAAGTAGTTACATATATTTATTAGCTTTTTTGTAAGCCAGATGTTATTAATTGTTTATCTACCACATATGATGACGACGATATAAATATGTAAATATTGTATTATTTTATACGTTTTATTAGTATAATAAAACAAATGTTTGATTGATTCAAAGACCTTTTTGGCAACTATAAAATCATTTTGTCTTCTTAATGGGTGTGGTTTGTGGGGTGATATTATTATTAATTGAATTGTTTGAAGATCAGTTCAATTCTGCATATTTCTTAACAGATATGGTTAAAGACTCGTGTCCGTCCATCTGTCCATTTTTCCGCCCGTATAAGCTATATATGCAAATTGAGGTCACTAAATAATAATAAGAAATCAAATCAATTCTCTCGTAATCAATGTATGGCTGCCAAGTCATCTAAACCTCAACTTATAAATAATTAATATATAATTAAAAATTGTATACCTAAGCATAATAAATGAAAGTGGAAATCGCTTGAATAATCAGTTCATTACATTCACTCAGTTGGAGAGCAAGTTTCAACCATGTTCGAAGAAGCGTTCATAGAACTTCTTTTACTGGTCCTATATTGGCTTAAATTCGTCCCGTATTTACTTTCGGAATGCGAAAAAATGAAATGGATTAAAAAAATCACCCTCAATTTAATGGATTCCGTGCCATCATATGCCGCATTCTATCTTTTGAACCTTGCTTGCTTCGTGGCGATCCTTCGAATTATGAGATACATATTCCGATGTATAGAAAAGTTTGAACTGAAACAACTGAAGAAATTGCGTCTTAAGTATAAGAAAGAGTTGCGAGATGTCGAGGCACTGGGCGTGGCATGCTTGGACGTTTGATGATGATGATGCGATTCTTCCATAAAAAATAGTATTTGATTTTGTTATGTATATTGCTAAGAGAATTGCATTAAATAAATATAATTATTAAAACTAAAAACAAAATGGTTTTTAATTTTTTCCTATTGAATATAATTATATATAATTATTAATAGCAGCTCAGCTCATGAGTAACACAATTGAAAACCACATATGAAACGCAAACACAAAATATGCTTGTGGCGAACCCTTTCCATTTAGTTGTGTGCCTGATCCCTACGGCAACTAACGTACTTCGAGAGTAGTAGAATAAAATAAAGCTGAAGAAAATGATGAATCAAAAAGTTGTTGAGATATTCACGTTTATTTTTTACTGGGCCGTAATCGCGCCCCTAATCGCAATGCTGTGTTTCGAACAGAAGTGGATCAAAATTGACGACGAAAAAGGTTTTTGGGATAATTTCTTCCCCACGGTTCAGCCTATCTGTGTGCTCCTTGTCGGACTGGTCGGGGGCTATCTGGTTGCCTACATAATTGTTGTGTTCTCGTATTTGAGACTTAGCATGTGGACATCGAAAATGTGGGCCAATTGTGAGACGACGAACATCCCGAACAACAACACCCCGCAAATGAATGTGGATGACAGTGATGAAGATCCAGAACATGTCCCAATTGAGCTTCAACGCCCAGATGACAGGGTGCATCGCCAGAAATCGATCAACTATCCGCAACCACTGCAAAACCAACCTCCGCCAAACTATGACCAAAGCCAGATCGATAATATTCGATAATGTGTCATTTAAATTATTATACTACAAAAATATCGTATACAATAAATAAATAATATACTTTTTTATCTACACCCAATAATAGTGTTATTAATATATAATAATTAATGATTAAAGAAGCGCCTTTGTTAAGCTTATTCGTAGCACAATTAAATATAGATGTAGGCAACCGCAAAGATTTGCGCCAGAAATGAGCTTCAACATCCTACTTAATACTTCCTGAATAACAATAAAATCAGTTGCATTATTGCTGACAACCCGTTCGGACGCTCGTTGTGGGAAAATGTTTGCCAAACAAATTGTGGAAGTGTGTGTACTAATCGTATATTGGGTGATAATTATGCCGTTGCTCTTGCAATGGTTGCTTAATAAAAAGCAAAAAGAAGAAACATACTTTGATGATATTTTTAATAATTCGGATATAGCAGCTTACATAATTCTTGGCTATTTGGTGACATCGCGCATTGTTGCATATATATTCTTCAAACTACAAAAGGCCAATATTCAAATGTGGCACGTCTTCAAAAAAAAGGAAAAAAAAATGGATACGGAGCGAAAGATAAAGAAAGAGGAAGCCAAGCAGCGTTTGAAGCGTTTGGATCAAGTCGATGCACCGAAAGCAACTATTTCGTATGAAGTTGGAAAGAAAGCAATGAAAAACAAGAAAACTGCGGCACCAGTTCCTCCGCCGCAAACTTTGGAACCAATTGCACCAAATATTCAAAAATTTTAAATCTTTAAAATATTTACGAATAATGAACACATTCTAAATTTGAATGAATATATGAAAACAGTAAAGTTAGGCAAAATAAAACTTATTGAATTTGTTAATTATTATTAGAAATTCCATTTCTGTAAACACTTTCAAGAAATCAATAAAATTCTATTCAATCCATTTTATTTGGTTTTTTGCGGCCGCCATTTTGATTTTATGTGAGAACAAAGCCATTTTATAGTTATAATAAGTGTGAGCGAGAGAACAAATATAAGCATTTGTGTCCAAAATGGTGCAACTAATTAAACTCCAACGGGTTCTACACATGCGTCTGTGTCTGCGTCTGCTGGTGCGGGTGAGATGATTAAGATACAATGCCCAGAATCAAGTTCAGATCTCGAATTCAAGTTGAAGCTGTTTCGATTGGCTGCATGCAAAGTTGTTCGTCTTTATGGATGTGTGTGTGTGTGTGTGTGGGTGTGATAGCTTGTGCGTGTGTATGCGTATGTGTGTGTCTGTGTGTGTCTGTGTGTGTCTGTGTGTGTGTGTGTGTGTGTGTGTGGCTAAACATGTCATTAGAGGCATAGCTATAGCGAAAGTATTTGAAAGAGAGCACTAAGCACTAGGAACTGCATTTAAAGAGTTAAAAGTTAGTTGAGATTGCTTAGCGCATGAAAAATGAAAGATTGTTCAAATAGTTAAAATAGTTGAAATACAAATGCATAAACTCAGGTGTGAGTGGTAAACAAAAGTGCTGAGACCAACCAGTTGACAGGTGTTGCAAAACGATACTCGTAATAATTATATATAGTCCATATATTTGTATTAGTCACTGATGAGCCAAGTCAACCTAATTGTTCGATTTAATAATGTCATGAAATTACCTTATTGTTATTATTATTATTTCTCAGGGTGATCTTAGAAATATTTTGCACTTACTCAATCCTCGGTCAGTGTCAGTTGCAGGTCTGGTTTTTAAAAACACTCATTTGAGTTTAGAGTTAAATCTCAAAGGTGAAATTCAATTATTGTGAACTCATCAGCTCAGCCTCATCAGCATCATAATCATCAACATCTCATGTTCAATACCAAATTTAGTGTTAGTCATACAAACACTATCTATCTCTCTCCCTCTTTCTGTTTCCCTGTAGGCCCCTAGTCACATCTGTTAACTGGTTAGTCTGAGCCTTTAAAATGCAAGGAAAATTATTTGGCCAAAGTAAAGCATACGGTAAAACAAAATCAAGTGAGAATTAAATATTTCCTGGCAAAGGATTTCAATTTTCGTTTTATTCGATTTTTTTTTTTTTGCAGACAATTTGCAATTCCGCTTTCTCTTGAACGATTTTCTTGATTTATATTTCATTTTCTTTTTTTTTTTTTTTGTATTAATTTTAAAATTTAATTTTTTTTTTTTTGGAATTGTTTGCAAAAAAACTTCCCAACTACTTACTGCTGGCATAAGTTGATCTGTACTTCGGACGCGAGTCACCTTGTTTTTGGTAATCATCTTCTTGACGCAATGCTCCACCTGCACGTTCCACTTCATGAAGGCCACATAGCCAATATAGATGGTAAACAGGATGAGCGCCTCCCACCAAAAGATGCGATTGTCGCGAAAAAAGTAGATCAACACCAGCAGACTGATGCTATAGAATGAGCAATCGCGAAACAGCGGCCACCACGTCAAGGAGAGGACAGTGCGCGAGAATAGCGCACACATCCCGATCACGAACAATATGTTGAAGACAGCTGATCCGACAATCGTACCAATGCCAACATCATCGAACGACACGAAAACGCCAATGACACTCGTGAAGAGCTCTGGGGCACTGCCACCCGCCGCCATAAACGTTGCGCCGGCCACATCGTCCGTGATGCCGAGCTTTTCAATGATTACGTCAAGGGAAGGCACGAAGAACTCATCGCAGACAATTGCCAGCGCCACAAACATATAAATCACACCGATAATGTGCAGGATGACAGCGCCGTTCTCAAGCTGTTCTTTCGTGAATAGATCTTTTGGGAATAGTGGCGTTTTCGTAGCGTTTGAACTGTCGGTTAGCGTTTCTGCAAATGGAGAACACAACAATGTATAAATTAGTGTTACGCATAATTCAAATATATTCAAAATATTGTAAATGGAGAACAAAACATTCAAAGCATTATTGCAGCGAATCAAGGAACAGCTGGAGATTAATCAAATAAATTTATTTAAATATGACCTTTGCCTGTAATGTTGAGCATTTATCAAGAACGGACATTCGGGCAGGAGTCCATCAGCTCGCATCCCAATTAAATATAATGTATATAAATTTAATTATAAATTCAAATAACTAACTTAGTTTTAATTAATAGCTGCCTTTTTATAATTTTTTATCACATTTTTTTAAATTAGTCGTCGGTTTTTATTTTGTTATATTTCTATTATATTCGAATTGTTTAACATTTCAACAAACAATTCATTTTGTTGACAGCTTCATGAAAAGAACATTTTTAGTATTTGTAATGTGCGAGCTGCGGTCAATTGAAGAATTTTAAAAATAAATACATATTAATACACATGAGTAAATATATATAAATATGTATGTACATATGTATATATATATATATGTACTTCAATTAAAAAATACCTATTTCATTGTTTATATTTATTGCGCATGTGTTTTTGTTAGCAGTGATTTATGCGATATTATAATTGATTATTCAAAAATGTATATTTAACGATTTGGTTGGAATTTGATTATATTGAATATTTGTATAATGTAAATGAAATGAAGGAAATTGCTTGATAAACGCTAAGAGAACGTGCCACATTTGTCATCAAATGAGGAAGCTCGACCTTTAGCTGTGTGGAAAGTAATTTGTTGCAAGGCATGAGTAGATCGCATTGCGCATCGCTTGAGCAAACATTGCGATTACAATTGAGTCCGTCATTTATCCTCTATTGTGTGGCGCGACCTTTTTGCTTAAACGCTGGCAAATCGCTGGTAAAACGCCTCACAGGCGGCACCTTTTGTGCGCGCGATTCACCATCGCAATTAACCGCAAAATTATGCAGCACATTTTGCAACAATTAACAAATTGCGATTGCAACTGCAACAGCAGCAGCAACATCAACAACAACCGCAGCAAACTTCAATTTCAGTCGATAATGACAAATGTTAATGTTTATCATTAATTTGCAGTGTTGTTTTTTCTTGTTGCTGTTGTTGTTGTTGAATGAGCAATTGTTTTGGCGCGTGTGCCACACAAATAATCGGCGCGTTTTTAAACGCCTGCGGCACAGTCGCTGATCTCTTGACTGATTCATGTCATGTCATTATCCATACCCTATGCCAAACCAGCGGCTAACACATCTTGTAACCATATTGAAGCACAAGTCTTTTTTTTATGTATTTGTTTAATGACAACTAAAGTTACTCGACACAAAAAATACACAAAGTGAAAACTTGAATTCAATTAAATTTAAAATAAAATTTTAAATTATAAATTTGAAAAGCTGAATTATTTCTAAGTTGCAAAATGGTTCAACACTAAGTTGCATGAATTGGGAAAAAATAGAAAAAAACCGATTCAGACCAAAAAAAAAAAATTATTATGTATAAGTTAAGTCTTTAAGGCATCAACTGTTTCTAGATTGAATAATAATATTTGACACATATATGTATATATATATATATATATATATATATATATTCAATTTTGTTTGTTTATTTTGTTGAAAGCATAATTTTCATTATTTTTTGTTTATATTGCTGGAACTGAAGCTTGACAAAAACTAAATTGATACTCATTTCATACAAAGCTAGAGCCCACTACAGAGTATCTTCTCGGACGGGCTTTGCTCTGTCTTTGTCTTCTGTCTAAGCTGTTGTTCTGTTTGTCTATGTCTGATTTGTCATTTGACCTAACCAAGCAAATGCTTTCGCTGGGTATATTTACATTGGTTGCTTATCACACTGGGCGCAATTATGTTGTGGCTTTATTTCTGTTTAAATACACTTTGGACGCGATCTATAATTGTGTGGATCGAGTTGAGTCATTTGCGGTCTCGGGCCTCGGTCAACCAAGAACTATGGCAAACCGGTTTCCAGCGACACACGCCACACTTGCAAATTTGCATACAGTTAACGGGCTGGAAAAAACACACACCACACACACACACTCACACACAATACAACAACGACAGAACCCACCTTACACAAGGTGCCACAGGCAAGCATCCAACCTTTCCCCACCAACCCCCCATTTTCTAAATCAGACTTAAAGACACTTAACGCGAGAACGTGAGCAATAAATTAATTCTACAAATGAATCACCTGCCAAATACTTAATGAATGACGATTGCAGCAGTTAATGCTGATACCCTGTAAGCTGTAGCCTTTAAAAACTCAATACTCATATTGGATTATACTCGAATTATGCCTTCTATATATATCTTTATTTTCTCAGTAATTTAAATGATTTCTTCCAAGCGATCTGTGTTTTCCACTTGGTCATCTACAATTTTTGGTATTTATTTTTAAAGTAATATTCGAAATTTAAAATCTATTTAAATCCAGGGTATTCTTACAACATCATCTTGAATTGTTTTCTATTGTTAGTTAAAAATTAAAAATGTTTAAAAAGGGTTAAACACACTCGCATATTGCTCGCGTTGTCTTGCCATAAGCAATGTAAGCACTTCCACACATGCTTACATTTGAGTGCAGAACATTTTTTAACTAAAATAACATATTTAACAGCTGAAAACAGAGTATCTCGCAACCGAGCTCACTCGGCTAAGGCAGTCTTACGTGTCTTTTATTTGTTTTAAGTTATATTTTTTTGTGTGAGGGCATTTCTGGAGCTGACTACAGTTAGCTACGGGAGGCAACGCTTTGAATATCAAACCAGATCATCGGTAAACTGCTGCCTGCTTGGGAATGAGTACATTTATGACTAGTCGAACGAAAAAATAGTAAACAAGAACAAGTGTTATTCACGATATATGCAAATTAAAATAATTTCTAAACTAGGGTGTCAGAAATTATAAGGAAATAGGCTGAATAACTAGTTACAAACTGAATGATTTTTATAGAAACCGCAGCCAAGTGACTTTTATGTTTTGCATTACAAGTATATATGTATATTTTCCTATGTACAGATCAGTCAACAAGTATATATAGCAATGTTGATCAAATACTAAACAATTGTTCTTATCAGCATTGTTTGCGTATAAAATTAACTCATGAGTAATTGCAAATAGAATATGACTCCCATATGTTAAGTAAAGCAAAGTGCTGAATTATCAAAATGAGATAAAAGAAGATAAGACTCCGAAAAGAGAATATTTGAGATTTTACAATAACTCGTTGTTAATGAGGTAAATAAATACTTGTTGTTAATTTATTTATTCGTTCTTATGTTTGTATTCGAGCTAACAATTTGTGGCGTGTAGGCGCGTGTCGTCCGTCAGTCTGGCTGGCTGGCTGCCTATCTGCCTCAGTTAGTCAAGATTTAGAGGCCAATCAAGTGTTGAAACCAGTTTCCAGTGCCGACTGCCAAAATGCCACAACCCATTTTGACTAACCGCATGCAGTCGCGATGTGAGCTCTCTTCTAGAGTTAACCGCAACACACCCACATACCCACACACACACCCACACACACACATATAGGCAACCGAGAACACATAAAGAGCGATATGCGTCATGATTTTGAACAAGAGTCGAGCAAAAGCCGCAGAAAAAGTCGCGTTCGTTTCGCAATCAGTTGCAAATTGAAACTCGAATCGCTCAGATGGCAGCCGCATCAGTGGGAACAATCAGCAGTCACAGCCACATCAGTGCAGACCTGTTCGTCAGTCATGCCACCATACAGCTGAGGCAGCCGCAAAATGAGGCGCCACCTCGCATCTATGAGTGGTGCACACAGGTTACAGGTCAGCCGCAGCCGCAGCAGGAAGTTAGGGAAACGCCCGTGGAACGCGTTAAGCAAAGCGGGAGCACAACACCAAAAGCCACTCCCACCTATACGCCTCCGCGCATCCAGGGCAATGAGGCGAAACGCAAGAATCTGCCACAAACACTGGGCAACTTCTTTGCAGCAGAGCGGCACGACAGCGCCTTAAATCGCGTGACTAAGTGAGATGAACAAGCAGCGACTTCATCCGTATACACAGATATATATATACATATATATGTATATATATATATATATATATATATATATAGATATATATATACTTATGTATATATATTTTTAGCCTACTTATTAACCCTTTATGTGCCAATCCCAAACAAATGTGGCTCTGAACACGCAGCAAATTAGTTTTAAAAATACTTCAACTGCTATTTATATGATTTATTGCTTATGGCTCAGTTTTAATTTTAAGAATAAACATTTTAAATTAAATTTTATTCGATTTATTCATCTAATCATTTGAATGACAACTTGAGTTGAGCTAATTCAAATTCCACACGCGCTGAAGCACGTAGCAGGAACATCAAGTGAAATAAAATGGGTATGCTAGACTTAAAAACATGTATGTGACAGACGGAACAACAGCGCCACTAAGCCTACAAATATATAAAAGGGGTATGCTAGACTTAATATATATATATATATATATATATATATATATATTAAATTGAAAGACAAAATGTATTTGTATACGTCTTCCATATATCTTTCACTTCACATGCCACAGCTCAACGCAATACTCATTTACGCTTCTTTACTATATAATGCCTCTGTATTACAACGTCTCTATTATCGTAATTTGCTGCTATATATTTATGGAACTATATTACTACGATTACTCTTATTATTATGCATATCTGGAAAGGTCATAAATTTTTATGACTCTGAGCAAAGCTTGAAGAATCAACATAATCATCAGTAACAACAATTTCAGTAGTTGTCACGTTCTCAAAATGTCAAAATAAAGCTGCATATAGCATTATATAAATGTACATATAAATATATATATCAAGATACATTTATAACTAAAACTAGACTTTTGGCAGTAGCACACAGTTCTCTGTCCCTCTCTCTCTCTCGCGCTCTAAACCTAATGGGTTAAGATTAAAGTGCTGATAATAAAATCAAGACCAAGCTAAAACCAGTTAACTTGCTCGCTTTTGGCATTTCTGCTTTTTTGTGCGACGTCATCAATGTGCATAAATCACGGCTCAACAAACGCACAAAATTACACGGAGCCAACGCCAAAGGCCGGAAGTTCATTATGGGCTGGAAGGAGGCGTCCAACAAAGCGGAAGCTAGCCAAGCTACAAATGTGTGCTAGTGCTCTATATATATTATACATATATATAGTATATGTATATATATATAGTGTCGATAGTGGTGGCTGCATGGTTTCACGCTTTGTGAAGCAGCTGCTAATTTATCAGAGAGACAGCGCGCTTTGGCACGGCGCAAGTTTCAAGGTAGCTTGGCTGGAATCGATTAGCAAAACGAAATGGAATGAGAACGAAGTGGAAAATGGCGAATGGGCGAATCGGGTGGCAGGGATGGTTGTGGGGAAGGCGGGCGTAACGGTGGATTGGTGGAATGATGGAATGGGAACAGGTACAAGTACGAAACGTGCAATGCACATGCAAATTGACAGCTCGGGGAATTGGATGGCCCCGCCAGGGTTGTCAAGTGGCTGTTGAATCAATGCAGCAGAAATGTGTGCGTGTGTGTGTGTTTGTGTGTGCCTGTGGCAATGTTGAACGAGCCACTTAAGCCTTGCCACATAAAGTTTATGAGTTCAGTTACGAGCCGAGCTGTCGATGCCATGCTTTGATGAAGGTTCTCATGTGCAAAAATAAATTCCAAAAAAAAATTACGAAATTTATGTATATATATATATATATATATATATATATATATATATATATATACATATCTTGCCAACCTGCAAGCCCTGAACACCAATTTCGCAACGTTATTGTGAAAGTTGTAAAAGTATTTCAGAGCCCAGCCCAGTAAGAAGAACACTGTACGCTAATCAGGCTCCTTTGGGTCGCAATCATAAATAGTTAAGGGTTCGTGGCTGAAAAGTGCCACAAATAGTGGCAGCTGAAAAGTCTCCAAAGTGCCTGGGAAAATTTGCAAATAATTTATGGGTCATCTGAATTGTTTACTTAACAAGAACTTCAAAACTTTCCCCAAGACTATAACTCAAACAGCAGCAGCAGCTTTACTTTAAAGCTGTGCATAAACGTTTAGAATATCTTGTTGTTAATACTTTTGGAATATCCGGATGTAATACTAACATATACCAAATATACAGCACGCGCTTGGCGTGAGTCAACTGGGGTATTACTAACGAGAAAGGTTTCAACTCAACCTGGCAGCGTGTGTAATAGACTCGGAAATACCCTCGCAACTTCGGAGTAAAAAATGAATATGTTAATAATAGAGCTTAAATTCTGAAATCTCCTGATTTACCCAGTTACAAATGAGAATCGTTAGTCTGCATTTTCATATAACGATGACACATGAATATAGGCCAGAGTTGAATTTGAATTTGAGATAGAAAATCGTTTTACATTTTGCATATGTTTCCAATAATTATATTATCAAATTATGTAAATTTCTGCTGCACTGCAGATTTATGCTTGTGTGTTTTGCATTTAGATTGCGTTTCGATGATATTCGTATTTAATAACCGGTTTTAGTCGAGCGAATTAAATGAATCACGCAGATACAGATATAACAGGTGCTTCGGGGTCTCAGAAATAAACCCCCAAGAGTGTGCGAAAGAGCAAGACATACAGATGATGACGAGGATGATGATGATGATGATGATGATGATATGAATCATCATGTGTAGCAGCTGCTGTTTTTAGGGTTGTGCAGTTCGAAATTTGCAACTCCTGCTGACTCACAAGTTTAAATGGAAATTTAATTTGAAATGCCAAATAGATGAATGTGAAATGTTAATGGCCAATTTGGAGAACACATAATACACACACAGACGCATATGCTGGCAACTCTGTCTAGGCAATGGTCACACTGGCCACAAAATGAGCATGTTCCTCCTCCAGCTAAATATTAGCTTTAAGTTACTTGATTACGATTGCAAATGTAAGTCCAAAAGACGATTATCCGCATAGTAACAGATGATTAAAGTATTTTAGATAAATATATGAATATATTAACAAAAATCCTTCAACGCAAATCAAGCTAAACCAACTTCTTTTATCTCTAGATTAACACTAAATTGAATTTTAATTTAATTTGATGCCAAAACTCGAATGTCAATAATTAAAAGTCGGCCAAATGCAGTCATTTGTTCTCAGTGCCACAAATCGACGTTCTACACACGACCACATTAGTATCCATCTGAATGTGGCATGGCTTTTGGCATGCAACTTGCGCGCCCTTGCTAGCCTTATTTTTTCTTCTGCTGGCATTTTGATTTATCGATTTACGTTTTCGCTGCCATCTTTTCGTTTGGCTTTCCACATTTTCACATTAGCAGCTCAATGATTATTCTTTCCTATTTTTTGCAGCCTTTTAAATACTTATGCTTAGCTTTTTTTTTAGCTTTTTTTTGTTGACCGCCTGCCGTTTGGGTCGAGGTCTTTTGCGCGATGTTTTTGGGGTCTGAGTTAGCTGCTTCTGCCTTTTTTATTTACCACCCACGAGAAACGTCGTTAACAGTCACGTTAGCATGCGAGTACCTAACACACACACACCCACACACATAAGCTGTGTGTGTCGTTGTTCTTGTTAGTATAGCAGCGGGCGCAATTTGGGTCGATGGTAAAATAGAAAAGCCAAAAGCAAGGCATAGCCAAACACACACACACAGCAGACACACACGCACGCACACACAACCATTTTCCACAAAGGTCGTTGCGAGCAGACCAATGCACATTTATTTCTTTATATATGTGTGTATATGTACATATGTACAGAACTGTGTACATGACATGTGTTTATTTGTACATACAGTGCTGCTCAAATAAATGCGCACAAAGTGCTTCATATAATCTGATTGGAATTTGTAAAATTAATTGAAAAGTGCTCAACAAATATTAAATTAATTGTACACATAAAAAGTGCATTCAACTCAATCAAGGATATCTCACTCAATTATATAGCTAGCACTATATATATATATATATATATATATATATATATATATATATATATATATATATATATTGTATATATCCAAACCGATAAATATACAAATTCCATTCAAGATTGCATTATTCTTCAAACCTCACGGATTGGTAGCTTGACTTGTACGCTGAATAAAATAAGTGAGAAAGTTCCAGTTGCGCATTACTGACTGTGGTATACTGTGGCACAATTTAAGCAACAAATTATCAACATCGAACAACTATATCATATGTAGTTGGTTATTTATATTCTCGATCAGGATCGACTGCCGAATCGTTTACAAAAATGTTAAATATCTGTTTTGATTTCAATTTCGATTCCGAATTATAATTGGTAAACATGAGGTTTTAATTAGACACCCTGTATATGTATTTTAGTATGTGTGCACTCTTTTTGCACGTGTGTGTGTGTGTTTGTGGGTGTGCTAAGTTATGTTCGCTCATTTTGTGAACATTGTGTGCTGGTTTCTGCTTTCTGCTTTCTGCTGGGTCTGGTTTCATGTTAATTGCTCGTAGCGTCGCTTGTTCCGGCAATCTGCGTTAATTTTAAAGCTTGATTTACGGACTATAACTAGTCCTTTATATTCTGGTTTCCGTTGTTGTTGTTGTTCTTTTTCTTCTGTTTGTTGTTGTTTGCTCTGTGTGTTCTGCATTGCTTTCGTTTTGCTGTCGTTTCGCTGTCGTTTTGCGGTTGCAGCTCAACTGCAATTTGCGCCCAAAAGTACACAACACAATATTTCGTTTTAGGTTCATGTGTGTGTGCAACTGACTGAGGCTATGTGTGTGTATGTTTGTTTATGTGTATGCGTGTGCATATGTTTGCTGTGCGCTATCCTCTTCCTGCATGAGCTCACAAGGGAGCTTAACGAGGCATTTAGGCATATTTAGTTGCAAGAATAATGATGATAAGTGCACATTAAAATTAATAGTCAGAGTGCTTCAGCAATTTGTGGCACTTTGCAGCAGTAGTGAAAATTAAATAAAATAATTATTTAAATGTTTTTTTTCTTTCATTTAGGTTAAATTGAAAAACTACATTTGATTTATTTTCAACTTTTTGCATTAAAAAAATAAACTCAGCTTTATCATAAAAATAATTTAATGGATTAGTTAAAGAATATTTTTGCAAATTTATTTTATACCTAAAAATGAGCATTGCGAAGTCGAGTTAACTCTATGAAATTTCGAGAGAGAGTTGTGCTTGTTTTGGGCCCACTCCTTTGTTGTTGGCCACTTTGGCGCTTCTGTGTGAGTGAGGGTGTGTGTGTGTGTGTGTGTGCAGCAGACAGACATATAAAGCGAAACAGATGGGCGCTAGGGGAAGTCATGGGTGACAGCTCAGTTGAGTCATTAAAATGAGAAATGGCTCCGGGCTCTCTGTATGCCTAGGCAAACATTGTGCCACGACGGGTTTAATTGTTGTTGGCCAAAAAGTGTCTGTTGTTTTTGGCCTTCCGAAACGGAACGCAAGTAGCAGCAGCCGCAGCAGTTGCCCAACAAAAAGGTGAACAACGAGGTTTCCATCGACTTGACTTGGGCCCCAAGCCGGGCCAAAATGCACAAATGCATAAGCAGTCTGGTTGTGTTTTAGCAGCTGTTCAAGTCTTGTAAATTATTTATGTTAGCAAACATTGCGTATACGTAATTTATGTGGGAGTTAATGGGATTGTTTGGCACATTAAAAATAACGCATACGCAGTGTTGAAATGAGTAAAAGCGCTTAAGGGCAAATGTTCTAAAAATATAGCACATTTTGAAGGAGCTATTTTTTTACTTTGAACTGGGCTACTTTCTAGCCATAAATTAAATATTGTAATTAATGCTCGCATATTTTATTTACACATTTGCCTTAGTTCAACTTGGCGATGAGGAAAGCAAGCAAAATAATCCCATAATTTGAGAAAAGCCTGAACCCATTAAAAAAGTGTTCAAAGGCACAAATGGTTTTGTGCTAATGTACGTAACAGGCAGGAAGCATAAAGTATAGGTATATGTTCATAAGGATCAACAGCCGAGTCGATATGGCCATGTCCTTTTATCCATTTTAGAGACACAGTAAGAGCTAGAGCAAATATATTATATAAATGCACATCAAGTTTATTTAATTTGATCGATCGCTGCCCCTGTTTCCCAAATATTGATACATGTCGATGTCCAATAACAATTATTGCTTTAATTTTAAAGGCAGATCTCTCCAATTAATATATATTATATACATCGACATTTTATTGAACATTTGCACAAATTTCACCAAGTTCTCTTATTGATAGAATTACAATCAGTAACAAAGGGAGATCAAAAATATATATATTCTGCTTAAATTTGAGTGTGCAACACTTTTGAATATCTATTTTTATTTATATTTATATTTTTCGAGCTCATTCGGATACCACGAATCGATTTGTATGAATATTATATTCCCGATTGAATTATATATTGCAATTGGCAAACTCAGCTCAACTTTTTTAATAAACATAAATGGCAAGTTCGCTTTAACGCCTACCAATATCAAAGAGTTGCTTCAAAATGCTTTTACTTTCCAAAAATGCAAATCTATTTTTCGCAATAAATTTTGATAAACTAAATATTTGTAAAGATGTTTTGAAAAGGCCTTAAATATATGCTGACGTCCACAGCCATCTCGTAAATATTTGGATATGGGTGTGTGTATTTTGCATTTTAGATTCAAACGCTGCCTAATAGATGCAATTCTCTTGCTCGATTTCACTTCTGATTAGCAACAACAAGAGCTATCACTCATACGCATTCCACGCTCGGTGGCTCTGAGCGATGCCAGTCAAATTCAATTTACGCGCTAAGAGAGAAATCCTCAATGTCAGCAACTCCACCCACTCAATTGAATTGTACATCGCCTGTCGCATAAATCACTTATACGCCCCTCCTACCCTCCTCCTCTAACTCCTAGCTGCCTCGCTCTCCTTGCCTCATTTAAATACAAATACCATTAGTCATAGTCGCAGGCAAAAGGCCAAATCACGCACAAGTCGTGTTTGTTGTGCGTAAGACTGCCTGTTTTGGTGTGTGTGTGTGTGTGTGAGTGGGTGTGTGTGGGTGTAGAAGGGTGTGTTTACAGTGGTAAGCATAAAAGAATTAAGAACCGTCACAAATTTGAATGATTATTCGGTTATTATTGTGTTTGATTTTAATTTGAAACTTAATTATATTTTTGTAAATGTTAAACAAATTTTATTTATTTATTTTGTGTATCAAATCTGTCAGATAATGGAATATATCACATTTATGCCGCTAGATTGTATGAGAAAGCGTGAAATCTTGATGCCACAACTAAATTTGTTTTTTTTTCTATTTTGAATCCCGTCGTGATTCGTCTTCGGTTCGAATACAAATAGAGGTCGCCAAACAATAAGCAATTCCACAAATTAAAGCTCATCTTTCAGCCGATTGCTCCGGTTGTTTGAATATATTGCGAGTTTCATATAGATGTACTTTATAAGTTGCAAGAAGTTTCCTTCATTATCGCATTAAAATTATAATATGCTCTACAAGCTTAAAAAAAAAACACCTTTTTTACTATTCAATTTAAAATGTATGCTTTTCTTAACCTGAGAAACATAATTACAAATTACAAATAGAAAAAATAAGTAAAATTAAATAAAGTAAATAAATTTAAAGATATTCGACGAATTTTCTATACAAAAGTAAATTGTCCTCTAATGAAAATGTGAAACCGATCGACCAAAATGCCAATTTTGGCCACATGGGGATGGAATTCATAAAAGCCCCGTTTAACACTAAAAACTAATGTTTTTAAAAATCGCTAAGAAAAATGCATCTCAAGCATCTCAAATTCTTGCCGACCACTGTACAGTATATATATAGATATATCTCGCTCACAGCTGTCGAATGGCTGGCTAGAGGATGATGAGTTGAGATGAGATGAGAGGGGCGTGCGATGTGCACTTACCATTGATACTGCGCTGATTGGCGGCATTATCCTCGTCGTGCACCGTATTCGCATTCAGCTGGCCGCCCGTCCCCTCCAACGTGTCCTGCTCCTGCTCCTCGTCCTCCTCCTCGCCGAACATTTCGGCTGACTGATAGAGGATTTCGGCTTCGTCCTCGTTCGATGTTGGCGATGATTTCACTTGATAAGTGGGCGGCACACCGGCGACGCCCCCCAAATTATTATTGTTGTTGTTGTTGTTGTTGAATGTGACATCGTTGGTGTGCGCCGGCTGGTGTTGTTGTTGTTGCTGCTGCTGCTGATGCTGCTTGACGCTTTTGGGCTTATGGGCCTCAGCGCTGCAGAGGAGCAGCAGGCAGAGCAGCAGCAGCAGCGGCAGCATGCAGTAAAGCGACCGGCCACGCCCACCGCTCCACACAGTGGGCGTGTTGCCTTTTTGTTTATTATTATATTTTGTTTTTGTTGTTGTTGTTGCTGTTGTTGCATTTAATGTTAATAATACTAAGCGTTTTAAAATATTTACACAATCGCACATTATTGATAACAAAAGCATTGCGTGGTGTTTATTTGTTTGTTGTGGTTGTTTTTGTAGTTGTTGTTGTTTTGTTGGTTTTTGTGTATTAGCAACATTTGCGTTTGTTGCTGGCACTAGTTGGCAACATTTGTGCGCGCTTCGTAGACGTCCGCGTCGCCGGCGACTATTGAAATCTATCGTTGTTGTTGTGCTGTTGCTGGCTGGCAGCATGTTGCTAAAGCCAATGTTGCTAAAGCGCATGTTGCTAATGTTGTTGTTGTTTCTGCTGCTGCTGCTGTTGTTGCTTTGAGCTTTAGCTGTCTGTTGGTGTTGTTGTTGTTGCTGCTGCTGCTGTTGACGCTGCTGCTGCTGCTGTTGTTGGTGTTGTTGTTGTTGTTGGTGTTGCTGTTGCTGTTCTAGTTGCTGCCATTGTTGTTTGCTGCATGTTGTTTGCTGCAACATTGGACCCGTTAAAATGTTGTTACTGTTACAGTGTTGTTGCGGTTGCTCTTGTTGTTGCTGCTCCTGCTGCTGTTATTGCAAAAACCGTTTGATGTCGTTGTTTTTGTTTGTGTTTTCAGCTGAAACTTCTTGCTTAGAAAAAGTTTTCTATCTCTCCTTCTCTCTCTCTTCTTTCTCTTCTTTCTTTGCGTGCTCGCTCGCTCTGGCTCTCTCTTTCTTATTGGCTGCTATGCTGTTGCATTTGCACAACTTTTGCTCATTGTTGTTGCAATATCACACAAAATTTATATACACTACTAATACATAAATAACAATTAACACAACACCACACTAGAAAAGCAGCGTGTTGTTGCTGCTGCTGCTGCTGCGGCTGCTTCGGTTGCTGCTGCTATTGCTGACGTTGACGTTGACGCTTGCTGCAGCATTTCCACTACGTAAACGTTGCGCCATGTGAACTTATGTATTTTTTTTATATTTTGTTTTTTGGCAAAAGGAAAGCAACGGTATATGCTTAGTATCTGTGTGTGTTTGTGTGTGTGAGTGTTTTTTTTTTCTTTTGAGTGCGGAAAATTTCCCTGAGTTTTGCCAGTGTAGCGCGGACGACAGCACGACTAGCAGCAGAGCACTGCTGACGTTGTTGTGGCGCTGCCAGAAATTCTGGCCGTGTGCTGCAGGCCCACTGGAAGGGATACAACGACGACGACGACGACGTCGACGTTATGGTCGGTCCCCAGCTGGAAGGCAGTCAGATCCAGTTTATGGCAGAGAGCATTTATAGTTGATATTTTGATGTTGGTTGCTGTTGTTGTTGTTGCTGCTGCTGCGCGTGCGTTGCTTTTGTTTACATTTTCGCATTTACATTTACATTACAACTTGCACGAGCTGTTAAATCTGTAAAGTAGGCAGAGAGAGAGCATACGCAAAAAGAAAAACA
Source organism: Drosophila atroscutellata (assembly GCA_035041605.1). NCBI lineage: Eukaryota > Metazoa > Arthropoda > Insecta > Diptera > Drosophilidae > Drosophila > Drosophila atroscutellata. The sequence continues at coordinate 982,663 of JAWNLA010000137.1, read as the reverse complement.
AATAGTTAGAAATATGTGTTGTAAAGTCTAGCTTTAGTCTAAGGCGTTCGCTCTCCTCACACACACACACACATACAGACAAACACTCTGCCCAAATTAACGGTTACTCTCAGTCTCGCTTGCGCTCTCTTTATTATTTCCATGCTTACTCTCTGCTGCTTATCTCAGCATTCTTATCGCTGCTCACGTTTCTGTTATTGCTTTCGTTTTCTGCTGCTGTTGTTGTTGTATTTGTTGTTTTAGCTTACGCTTACAATTTTTACTTTCATTTAGCTTAGTAGGTAGCACACACACACACACACACACACACACACACACACACAAACAGACACACACACACACACACACACACACAAACAGACACACACACCCACTCTTTTTATGCTGTTCTCGCTCATTCTCTTTTTTGCTCATTGCTTCATTTTTTTATGTAGCTGCTTGTGGCTGTCTTTGGGCTCGATATGCGGTTACGTTCATTGTTATGCTTTGAGTAGCTGCCACTAATGTCCTATTCCCCTTCACCTTCCTTCCTCCCCTTATGTATATGTGTCTGATTGTGTTCGTGTGCGCTTGAGCCTCGCACTTTTTACTGCTATTTTTTGTTTTTTTTTTCCTTTGGGGTTTTTTGTTAGTATTTTTAAACGTAGGTCACAGAGCTTAGCCAGGAATTTGTACTCTGTGGGAGCATTATAATTAATTATGGTATTTGATTCTCTGGAGCTGCGTAAAATTTCTACTGAATATTGCGTAACATTTTTTGGGCGCCTCACACACTTGGCGCCTTTACATAATTGCAAATTAAATTGATTAAAACTGCCCAGTCTGTAAAATGGTAGCAATTGAAGAGATGCGTTCTGATAGTTCTACGTACATGGACAGCATAGTATATGATTTCGAATTGTTATTTTAACTGAGAATGTTGTCAGTACTATTTTACGAATTTCGAATTTCTAGCATACTCTTAAGCGCATTCAGCACTTAAAACTGGATTTCAGTGAATTTTAATATTTATTATATGTATTTAGAATGGAAATGGAATGGATAACCAAACATTCCAAATATGTCTTTCAATTTGCTTTGGAAAGCCTTGTAGATATATTTTCAGTATATTTATAACTAGATTTTCAACAACACTTCAATCTTAATCACTTTTGAATATTGAATTGTGACAAGTGTTATAAAATTGTTCTAAAAAAATCGAGATTTAAATTTAAAAATAAATATTTTATGTAAAACGTGATTTTCAACAAATCAATATTATTAATGAATTTATTTGCAATTTATCACTAAGATATTATTTATTATTTTCAAAGTTTTTGGATCTTAGCTTTGGTCATCAAAATGAATATAACTGTTCTTTAGAGGTATTTTACATAGCATAACTTAACAATCAAATTACGTTATTAAGATCCTTTCTTCCTTGCCAGTATCGTAAAACGTTATCTTAACAGCATTAGGTTTAACATTTATTTGATCACCTAAAAGTATGCAACGGAATTTGTTTCTCATTCTGCTTGCAGTCAGAGTTAAAGCTGCGTTTTGTGCTCAAGTTTCTACAGTTATTATATCATTTACTCCGTTACTAAGCGCGCGCACACACTCACACTCACACACAGCAAACACTTTAAGGCGGGGCTGCCTGCCAATTTTTTGGGCTGACTGTTAAATTTTCTGTGCTGGCCAGCGAACAACAACCAAACAGCCAAAAAAAAACACACACACACACACTTTTGCACACTGCAAAAACGTAGAAAAACGAAAGCAACGTTTTGACCTCTTTATGAAAGGCCTCAAGGCACGAGAATGTATGCACGCACACTAACACTCACATATTTGTGACAATGATATTAACATTTCTGCTCAGCACACACACATGCACATATACATCGGCGCTTGCTGTGTCATTTTTATTGCTTGATTATATAAAATTTGGCTTTTCCTTCAAATTTCCATTTCGTTTTGCGTTTTGCTTGCTGCTTTCATTTTGTCTTGCTGTAGTTTTTAAGTGCAATCAATTTTCAACACCTCACAAGCACACACCAACACACACACACGCACACACGATTACAAATTTTTGCACACACACACTCACACACACACATGCAACGTTCACACAGAATTCAAGAAACGCACCGTCCGCTTTTTGGTCCTGCGTGGATGTTGTCAGCGCAGCGCACGAAAACGTTTTGGCTCCTGTGCCAGCAACGAGCAACCAGCCAGCAGCAAGCAGCAGCGACGAATCACGAAGCCAATGGAAACCGAACGATCCCAACTCGCTGGCACACGAGCTGTGCTAACGACTGTTGTTTCCAGTCGCAGCTCGCACAGGATGTGAGTAATTTCCAAAAGAAAAAAAAAACGAAAAAACAACTGGTCACATTGCTGTGACGTTCTCTCACTCTCACACTGTCCATGTCTTGTGCCGTTTCACGCTGCTGTTCCAATTTATAATTAATTAATTTATTATTCTTTCATTTTGCATGCTTCAATATTAGTCGCACACACAAACAAACATAAGCACAAAACTGCGTGCTCGAGCTCCCACGCTCTCTCTCTTGCTCTAGCTCTCTGGCTGAATTTTGCGCTCTTCCTTTTGGCCTTCCAGTTTATGGCAACTGAGAGCGGAGAGCACCGGCCTGGCACAGGTAGAGTTTTACAGCAAGAGCAGTAAAAAAAAATATAAAAAACTTGGTGTGCACGCGTTACAACACTTACAAACAGTCACACGCACACCAATGAACCAATACACCAATACGCACATCCTCGCACAATTGTATTTTGATTATGCCCGGTTCGGTACGCCGCATAGCTTACATATTTCTACGCACAACAATGCGACCCTGTCGCACCACCCCCCTCCCTTATCTACGCTCTCCGTCCTCTCCCCGATCCCTCAGTCCCAATTTCAATTCTCGTTTCAGGTCCCGCCCCCGGCCCATTCCCAGCAGCCCATTGATAGCCCCAGTTCGCCATTTCAAATATTTATAGAAATAAGAAAAGGAGAACAATTTAAGCATAAACATAAACATACAACGAATTGCGGATACACTTTTATTTCAAATGTCTCTTAATTAGATCTACGATTTAGTATTTGAAGACGAAAAAGTTGCCAATTTGAAGTGCATTCAACTTATAAAATTTGTGTGTCATTATCTATATAAAAGCTAATGAATTTCAATTCATATATTAAAAAATATATTTGTATTTTAAATTTAACTGCTTCCATATCAAACAGACAACACACACAGACTTTCCAGAGTGGAAAGCGTACACCACATTAATATATATCTAATTTGAGTAGTAAGTGTGTAGGTTTGTTTCCATGATTTTCTAAGCTTAACATAATTATTAACATCTGTCGCGCTTAGGCTACACTGGAAACCCAGCATGTCCAAGTGTTGTGCAGGGTAAGCGAGTGGAAAAAGTGGAAAAAAGAAGAAATTGAAGAGCAGCAAAGCGAGGCAAAGTTTTGCACGTTTGTCATAGAAGTGAGCTCTAATAGGCATTTAGATCATTTATTTTATGCACAGTCTCATAATAAAAACGCCAAAATATATCATTTGTAATTATAATTTGTGGGCTGATGCAGAGAACCAGAGCGATCGAGAGGGTATGGGAGCGGGGGTTGGTTTAGACGACATCCTTGGTTGGGGGCACAAAACATAGAACACGGGACATAGGACACCGCGCTGTCTGCACTTGTCAGATGATAAACATATTTATAAAAGGCACTGGCAGATAAACAAATGGCTCAAGTCAACTGTGGCCAAACAAAAGAGTTATATAACAATAGATTGAAGACGAGACAAGAGACGGGAAACATAAACAGTAGACGGCTGTTTTCCAGCACTGCCAAAATGCCCTGCAGCCAAAATGCACAAAAGACAATTGTTTGTTATTTTCTATTTAATAAACTACTCAGTGGTCAATTTGCTTTAAGGCATATTTGAATATTGAAATATTTTAATATTGTGTGTAATAAATATACAAAATTTTGAAAAAAGATTTATTTTAATTCATATTGCGAATGAATTGTTGCACATTAATGTTAAGCTTAAGTTAATTAAAGCGGTTATCGATATCTATTTTTCGATCTGTAGTCTGTTATATTGCATTGTGTCATTTGCTGAATGCTGTGAATACTTCTCCACTACATATTAAATGTATATAAGTATAAACGTGTTTTTCTGTTTTTCATTTACAAATTGTTCATCTCAATCTCGATTGCACTTAAGTAATAGATTACTATATTTTCTGCATGCATATATGATTAGCAAAATATACAAGTTAATTAATCTATATTAATTTTGCCACATGTGAACAAAGCGCCAGAATCATTAGTCGAGGCTATACAAACGCCAGAGATAAATTTGATGGGTGGAATGGAGTTGGGTAAGGGAAGAGGGAAGAGGGGAGACTGTTTTGTCTTGATGCTTAATAAAGCATATAATATGATTATTAATCAAATGTGGCGTATTGACTTTTCATTTGTTGCAAGGATGCGGTATATATATGGCATCAGACTGTAGCATACTCCCATATCATAAATCAGTCAAAGAAAGTTTTGCACTCCGACTGAGACTGGCTTTTATGGCACTTTGTTTGGATTGTAATACGGCTGACAGCTCAATGCTGTTTAATACGCCAACTTACTGGCTTTTGCGAAAATTTTAATGAATGACGTCGTCAGAGTGGCAAGGACGCCGCCACCCCCAACGCCCCCACATCCCTCCACCCACCAAAGAGACGCAAGGACAAAAAACATTTTTTTCGACTCGAGGCGGCCGCACAATTTCAATGAACTTTGATAAATCGCTGCATGGAATTGAGCGGGGGGTTGGGGGTGTGGGGAGTGAGCACAAGCTGTGCCGGATACGAGGCCAGTTCAGCAGCACAGCAACCAGCCTGCCTGGTTGGTTGAACTTCCTATTTTGGTTGAACCCCAAGCCCAATCCCAGCGGCAGTTCGTCGTAGCCAAACCCATCAACCAGAAAAGAAATCCTAAATCTTATTTTTAGCTCTGGCAATTGTTAGGTTAACTCTGCCTTTGGGTTTCCGTTCCGTTACATTGTCCTGTGATTAGGCTTTAATGGTTTTGGCCGCCACGCGAGCAGCTTCCCAGCATTTTACTAATTACTATCACATTACGTTATATTTAAATATCTATAATTATAATGCAAAAGCAATCGATTGAATCTAAGTATAAGTTTAAGAGGATTTCAAGGATAACTCTGCGCTGTTTTATTTAGTCAGAGTATTTATAGCATTGAGCAAATAACACAATGCAATTTAACATACACGATTGCATTTCGCGCTTCATGTTATCGATATTACAGATGGATAACAGCTGTAATTAACATAAGCTTAACAGCAAATGCAATAAGATCATTCATGAGTATGAACAGAAATATAAATGTAGATAAAATATAATAAATAACAAACTAAAAATATTTAAAAGAGATCGAAGAGCGCTTAATTGTCCTTGTAAAATGTAAACAAAAGAACATCCTAAATATTATTTGCTGCCAAATGCAAAGATATACAAAAATACGGCTTGCAATTGCACAAGTTCTTTTTTTACATCCTGAATCCATTTAAAATTGTTAAAATTAATGTAATGGTATGTCATATGCTGAGGGAAGCTTCTGCGATCAGCATCAAACGTATTTTAGAGACTATACGAGCTAGAGTTTTAGAAAACAACTTCGAAGATACCTCGCGCATATCATGTTTACAGGACCACTTTCAACGGTTAATAATTAATATATGTTATATGTTTTGTCATATTAATGATCAACTGTACAAATTTCATCACGGTCGGGTAAGATCTCATAACTATTAGAAAAAAAGGGATAGCATGCTTTACCTACAAGAAATATAAGCACTTTAAAAATGTAGTAAATTTAACTAGCAAAACACATTTAACAGCTGCGATCAGAGAATCTCGTAGTCGAGTTCATTCACATTCCAGCACTATTGCTTATTTCTTTAAATATTAAGCAAAATTAGCATTATTTATACATAGCATCTATTTATACACTGGTGTGTAAAAATCGAGTCTTATCACATGCTTATTACTATTCCTTTTCTCAGTTGTAGTTTGCTAAAGTGTGCGTTTTGTCTGTCACTTGGCCATATATATGCTTATATATACACACACTTAGCCAGATCATTTTAATTTGCATATCTCTTGGCTGGTAAAAATAAATTCCGCAGCTCGACAGGACAGTTTATCACCACAGTTAACCAAACACGGCTTATCAACTTTACAGCATGGCCCCAAACATATTCACAGTCTGTGTGTGTGTATATATTTTACACACATATATGTATATACATATAAATACACACATGTCCATAATTGCTTGACACTTGAGCCACATACTTAAGTCCTTGCCTTTGAGCAAACAATTCCACAAAATTATACAGTAACCGAACCCGCTCTCTCTCTCTCTCTCTCTCTCTCTCTCTCTCTTTCTTTTTGTCCCTCTCTCATTCACGATTAGCCAGTGTCAGGGCCCTGTTGCCATGTTTAATGCATTTGGCTTAACACACGCATTTGGTTACATTGCCACATTGCGCATACGCCGCGTTTGGCGCACGCAACCAGCGCTTGCATAAAAACTTTCGCACAAATAACAACGCCAAAATACGCAAGAAACCAAACAAAGAATAACGAATAACTGCACAAAAGTGAAACAAGAAGAAACGGTTAACTTAGCCACGCCAAGTATTAAATACTCTTATTATAAATTGGCAAAAGCCCGAATAGATTGTTGCCCTTGAAGCCACTTGAATATCTTAAAAGTCAAGAAAGATACATTTCTAATTAAAAAAAAAAAAAAATAGAATTTTCATTGTTTAAGTTCAGGCCATGAACTTAATGTTTCTCTTAAATTTAATACACATTATGCCTAATTTCCAGGGTGTTGTTTTTCTACATTTATTAATTTATTTAATTATTAAAGATTAGTAATTTAAGATTTCATATACATATATGCGAACATGCCTTTCATACAGCTTATATATTCATATAACATAATCGGAACAAATTACGATTTGATGGGGATTCGGATTCGACTTCTAAAGTGATAGTACTTGATTGTGGATGCTTACATATTTACTGAATTTTGTACAGCATTTTCTCCATGAAAAAAATCATTGTATTTTTAGGTTTGTTAGTTTAAGATAAATATTGATATCTATATAAAAAAATAAATATTTCTGATCAAGAAAACGTTATAAGCATCCCGACAAAAGAAGAGTACTAGAAACAGAGAGTGAGACAGAGAGAGAGAGAGAGAGAGAGAGAGAGAGAGAGAGCGAGAGCCCGAGTGGTAAGGGGGGAAAGTAGAAACCGCATTTACTAGCCACTTAAAATGTAACTCCCATGAGGTGCCCGCAACGAAATGTGGCAAGAAAAAGGCTAAAACCCCAAAAACACACACAAAAACACAAAACACAACAGCGCATAAAAAGCTGAATAGAATGTTGCAATCAGTTAATTTAAGTGCAGCCTTAAACCAGCAAACAAAAGAGTTCTGCACTTGTGCCTGATAGACACACCAGATATCCTGTAATTCTTTCGTTCTTCTAGTTGCTGAGTCACAAACGTAAAAGAAGAAGAAGAAGTATAAGTAGTAAAATTTAAATAAAGCAAACAAAAATAAGAATAATAATAAGAAAAACAAAAGTTTGGGAACTTAATAAATTAAATAATCTTTCAAATGGAAATTCAAAATATATCGAAGTATATTAAAAATATTTACAATGGCGGACAGCTTATTTGGCTCAGTGTCAAAGAAAAAAGGAATTGCCTGCCATAGGCTAATTATGCATTATTTTTCGAAAATTCCAGAGACCGATGGTAGGTATATATATTAACCACCAAAATTAATATATGACCCCAATAAACTGGGGTTTCCCCACCTGCTAGGTAGGATTATAAAAAGTTGCCTACTTCCGGGTGCAGTGTTCATTTGGATCAGGTACATTGTGGACACCTGGGTGCCATAAATCGCGGATGTTTTACCTAAAGTTGAGTATTTTCGGTATAAATAGACCAATCCTTCGTAGTCAGTTTAGTTTTATCCTGCAATAAGCCAACAATGACTATGGACAAACAGACTACCATTGCATAACGGAAACTCATCCTGGAACACCACAAAAAAGGATATTCACATCGCCAAATAGCTTAAATGGTCAATTTGAGCAACTCAACTGTGTATAACATCATTCGGCGCTTCGTCGACGCAAATCGGATTGGGGGCAAGGGCAGAATGGCACTAACCAAGATTTTCACCGAAGAGGTGAAGCGGAGGATCATTATGAAAATTAGGGGAAATCCCAAGGTATCGCCTCCAAAGAGTTTTATAAATTCGGCTGCTTGAATATATGCCACACTTTCTATGCATTTCTTTTTTTACAGGGTATGGAAACAGTGGCTGGGAAAAGTAGAAATTTCAATGTGCATACACACTCACACATATATACACACACACGCAAGCAAACACGGAGCGAAGCAAGAGAAATCTACGGGCTATCAAAGTGTGGGCAAGGACTAGAGGTGGGCATTTGGGTCGGTTTGGGATCTCTGCTAGCAGAAAACTTGGGCAGGTTTTGCCAGTTTGCCTGAGGGTAGACCAAGCGCCACTAAACGCACACAAACGCACACACGCACACTAGCATGCACACACGCACAGTTGCACACACAAAGGCACAAGTGGCTACTAATGCAAATAATTTACAAGTAGCAAATGTGGGCGATGGGCGTGGGGCGTTTGATGGTGGTGGGTGGGTGAGCGGGTGGTGGGCGTGTAACGTGACAGCGACAGCAGCGAAATGTTGACAACAACAGCAGAAAAAGAGAAACAAAAATAAAAATAAAATGTAAGAAAGCAATGAGAGCAATGAGAAGAAGCAGCGGAGAGCAGAGAAACAAGTAAAAGGACATTATGCGTCTTTTCACATTTGAGAAAAAGGACAAATTTGTAAGGACAAGTGTAAGTGAAGGCAACAAACCACCCACCACCTCCCTCCATCCACACACACACACACACACACACACACACACATATGTATACATACTTTGCATGTGTGTGTGGCAAATGCTCACAGAGCGGCCGCCTTTTTGATGATGTCGAGTAAAAATCAATGTGCTTAATTTGTGGAAAAAACAACAACAAAAAACAACTAGAAAAAAAGCAAAATAGTGAAAACTATGACAAAATTAAACAAGAATTGATTTTGATACGCCTTTCCAACTGATTTAAATGATTAATTTATATGCGATGCTAATTTATTGTATAATTGATTTTGGAACTTTAGCTTTAATATTAAGTTCAATTAAATGCTTAAATCATATTAAAATAAAATAAAAGTTTTAAAAAACTTGTGGTCTGTTCTTAATATACAAACAATTTGTCATACTATTGTAATAATATCAATTAAGCTTTAAAATAATAAAAGTAATATTTCAATAGTATAAGTATATATAATATATACTACTATTATTATATATAGTATATATATAGTATTTCAATCCTCAAGAAGAATACAAAACTTGTCATTCAACCCAAAATCAAGTATGCCGTGAAAATGCAGTGGGAAATACTGAAAGTCTACATACTTCCAGCAGACCTTAGTAAATAAATAAATAGATGCTTGGAACAAATTTTGCTACAACATTTGAAATATTTCCCATTCAAAAGATTCCGAATTCGTTAGGCATAATTTGTGTGTAAAAATGCTGCAATAGTTGCCATTGATAAAAGACAACATAAAAGCGACCGAAATAAATAAAAATAAACAGAAACGAAAAAACCGAAACCAAACCTAAAAAAACCAAGGAAAATTCTATAACTTTGGCTGACTGACTTTTCAGAACAAATATATGTATATATTTTTTTTTGTGGCGACATCGTTGGCGGCGGCGTCGTTGGTGGCAGCATTGGTGGCGTTGGCGCGTGGAGGTAATTGAAGTGACGTTTATGAATGTCATCCGTCAGGCACTCAAGGACATTTACATACACACACTCACACACACATACGCACACGCACACTGAGGCTGACACACAGGGACATGCGCGGGGGGTTGTTGGGCTGCTTGACAGATGCACGTTACACAGATTTTGATGTTGTTGCTGTTATATACCGCACCAATACATATACACACACACTAGAGCTGAGCAATTTATTCTGCGACTGTGACTGCCGGTCGAGCATAATGGTCACAGTCACGATATTTTCAGTTAGCAAAAATAATGAAATGGACAAGTGAATGGAACCCGAAACATTTTGTGGCATGGATAAGCAAGATATAAGCGGTAATTAAGCGGGGCAGTGTCTTCAGACTCTAGGCAAGTAAAATGCATTGACAATTTGGAGTACTGACTCTGGATAGTAAAAATTACAATTAATTAGGAAGTCGGCTTACTAACCTAAATATAGCAATTTACATATTGAGTTACATGTATTTCAATAAACAGCAATCAATATTTATATTGAAAAAAGATCAAATATCACTTATTTTCTCAAAAAAAAACCGCTGAGGTCGAATGATGAATTTAACGGTAATATGAACTCCGTATCTTTTACAAGTCCTATCTCACTTAAAAATTATATCATTATATAAAAATCATGAAATCATCATCATAAAACATGAGCTTAGTTTTTTTTTCCGATAATTAGCAACTATCTCAAATTCATGCTATCTTACGGGGCTCTAAAAAATTGAATTTACAAATAGTTACTTTTGCTGAGCATTTAGTAAAAGTAGTATCTGAAAAAAAAAAATAATTATTCACTTCTCATTTTATATGATTTTTAAATTGATATTGCTTAAGATCTATTTTTATTTAGTACACATTAAATAAATAAATTGTACTTAAGATCGGCGCAGTTGTCACCGTGACTGATGAGCAACAAAATCTCTCATCTCTAAATCGCACACACATAAGCGCAAGCTCAAGTCACATGGCGCATACGCCGCCTTGGCCTCCTACATGTGGAGGATGTAAGCTGCTGCTGAGTGTGCGTGTGTGCGTGTGTGCGTGAGTGTGTGTGTGTGTGTATAAGTATAGGTTTGTTTATGTGTGTGCGAAACAATTTAAAAATAAATACAAGAAACTAGCACAGAACGTGGCGGCAATGGGTCGAATAAGCGCCTTCTGGGCAACAGGGACGTCTGCAGGGCGAGCGAGCTGCTAACCGCGAGGGCAGAATGATAGATTAAAGAGGAAAAGGACTACATCACACTATGCGCCCTCTCACTCTTACTCTCACTCTCACTCTCACTCTATCGCTGTCGCACACTCTTCCACAGTCTGGTGTCAATTTGGCCATTTTGCCTGTTTGCCATTCGAATTGGACACGTTTTTCGGGGGGCTCGCTTCGGTTCATGTGTCATTGTCTTGTTTTCTAATTTCACACGCATCGTTTTTCATCTATCCAAATGATTTGGCGCTTTTCAGCTATTATTCATGTCGAATTTTTACCAGCCAACTCTACTCAAACTAGCCCACAAGATTAAGCATAAGCCTAAAGGAGTATAATTTGAAATTATGTACATTAAATTAAATTAATAACAGGCCAATGTTAATAACAAATGTAACATAACATAACAATTATCAATGTTACTTAACATGCAATATCGATATTGACCGATGACGATATCGATAGCACGATCATCAGCTTGAAGATGAGTGTTTAATTTAGCAATGTCTACTTTGAATTACTATAAACTTTTGTGGCAGCCCGAGCATTTGTGGCTGCATCTTGTTCTTTAGATATGTTGAATGCATATGTGTGTATGTAGTTGCCACAGTGGCAACCCACTTGGCTTGTCTACTAATTAAAATGCATGCAATAACCTGAAGCCTTTGTTGGCACATTGTTGTTGCCGAGGTTGTTGCTGATGTTGCTGCCGCTGTTGCAGTTGCAGTTGCGTAGAAGGACAGCCGCACAGCGTTGACAATTTGCACAAAGTGCTTTGACTTGCACTTGGTTTGGGGCAGCGGACTGGATGATGGGAGAGGGGGACGGGATCTGCATGCTTTTGCTGTTAAGGCGATTTCTTTTTCATTTTTTTTTTTTTTTTGTCATGCAGTGCCCCAAGCCACCCCTTGGCCACGACCCTGCGTGCCCCGTCGAGTCAAAAACTATTGATAGCTTTTGTGTGCAACATTTTTAATTGTCTATCAGCACACTATTTTAAGCACAAAAGCCCCACAAAATGCTGTCCTTGCAGCAAGCTTAGCGGCGCCAGGATCACAATTTCAGCACTGCATTTTTCATAAACGCAATTTAAAGCCCCAAATGCTGTAACTGTTGCTGTTGCCATTGCTGTTGCAATCGGGCCACGTGTTGCAACTAAAATTAATGAAAATTTGCATAATAAATAATTCTCATAAAGTGCAAAAACGCAACGGGAAATGAATTTTTTGATTATTGCGTGAATAACACAAAGTACTGCGCATTGCAGTACCATTTTCAAATACCCTGTAAATAGCTACAAACAGCGGGTATACAGTATTTTACTATATTATTCTATTTAAAGCAGCGCACAGAAAAAATGTAGTAAATTGTGCATATATAACAAAATATATATAGAAAAGTTGAATTCCCAACATATCTTAAATCTCTTCCTCTCCCTTTTTGTTTCTCTCTCTTTCTTGCCCACTCTTTCTTCATGTCTCTCACACTCTGTCTCCCTCTCTATCTCTCTATATCTCTCTATACCTTACTTCCCTTTTTAATGCCCTCTCTCTCTATCCTTTCTCTATTTCACTGACTCTTTTGTTTTATCTCTCTCTCTCTCTCTCTCTCTCTCTCTCTCTCTCTCGTCCAATCGCACTTAAGTGAACAAGTCAAAGAAAGCTGATTTTAATCTTTGGCGCTGTGTCTCTCTCTCTCTCTCTTTATTTCACTCTCTCTACTGATAAATTCCAAGAAAGCTACTCCTATTCTGCACAATTTACAGGGTATATAAAAGAGTGGATGTCCTTGTCGACTTGCGCAACCTTCTTACTTGTTCTTATTATTGTTGTTTATTTGAATTTTAAGGTTGAATGCAGTACGGCGATTTACAAAATTTGACACTGGCTCATGGCCTCAATAATTGGATTCGTTGCGCAATGTGCATGTCTTAGGGACTTACTAAGCAGGCTAACTTAAAGTGGCAAGAGTTTCGTCAGCTTTCGAAATGTAATAATGTAAACAAAATTGTTTCTGTTGTTATCGAATTTATGTTGCACCCCTAATATACAAGCACAATTCAAGTTTAAAATATAAGAACATATATGGCTACTTTATTAATTAAGCATTTAATATGTATTGTCTATATTTTGTAAATCTGAATGCTAATGCTAAGCGTCTGAGAGTCTACAGTTCAGTGCACGCAAATCTTGTTTTTGACTTTTAGTAATAATAATTTCAGAAATCAGGCGGGTTATTATTTTAACGACATTTGGCGGTAATTGTATGCCCAAAAACAAATTTTATGAATTACTCATATTGACCTTGAGATTCGCAAAACGCTGTTATTACAAACTCATTTCACGGTTTGAGCTTTCGAACTCAGTCCAAAGATATTTCGATCGAATCGAGTGGGCGCCAAATGAAACCCGCAGAAGCGTAAAGAAGAAAGGGAAAACCGGTTCGCTTGAACTTGACCCGTTAGCACTGCCTGCGTTTTGTGCAAAGATTCGCAGCACAGTAGCAAAAAAAAAAGCTCACGCTGTGTTGGGTCATTGCCGCGTGCAGAAATGCGGCATTAAGTAATTGTTTACAAAGTTCTGGAACACAACATGACGCCACGAGCGACAGACAGCAACAGCTGTTCGGCCACCGCGAGCAGCATAGATTCCGTCATGTGCCTAAGCTTTTTGTGCAAACGATCGCCGGCACTTGGAAGAGCTTTTTTGCAAGTGGCGAGCTTTTGCTTTTGCTATGGGCAGAGCAACTGACTCTTGTCTAAGCTAGTTTTAGTTTGGAAATTAACGCGCTGACAACACGCGGCAAGCAGCAACGATCTATAAATAAATTCAAATTCAAATTCAAAAATATATAAACAGCTTATTGACGTTGTGAAAAACTGTTTTGATTTTCATTTTCAAAGTGAGTGTCCAAAGCATATTTAATTCAATCGCCTCTGCTGTGAGTAAAAGCAACAAGCGCCTCATAGATATTGTTGTGGTAACCAGTACAACTTGTATAAAGCACACATACAAACACACACATCCAAATTCAATTGATTGATGGGTGTTGTTGTTGTTGTAGTCGATCGCTTATTGGCAAAAGCTTACCTCACTCACAAAATTATAGCATGCGTGGGAAAGATCATCTGTGGATCAACAATTAGCTAATTGAATAATCATGAAATCGGGACAATTGAACTACTTGTAATCCATGACTCAAAAACAAGCATTTTCAACAACAACTAAACTTTCCATATATGCAGATGGTTCAAGTCCGAATTACTTCATCACGATCGCGTCAAAGTGAAATCTTCGCACAGTTTTTAGCTAAATGCCAAATCAGTTTTTTTTAGCAAGAAATCTTGTGTTTAAAAACCTATTTAACGTTATATCAAGAAATTCTTGATATGAATATTTATACACATAAATAATTATGTCCAACTTACGGTCTTCAAAAATTTCAAGTTTGAGTCTACAAAAATTACTTAAATTTCAATGGATTTATTGAGTAGTTCCTCACAAATTTAACTCATCTAATTTATTACCCAAATTTATGCAATTTTTACAAAAAATAGGCATTAAAAAGTGGTCAGAGTTCAATTGCACACATTAATATCACACAACTCCAAAATCAATTAACTTTGTTTTCTAAGCGCAATTCGATTCCAGACATAATCTCTTAATTCACTATAAAGCTCATTCACCCCAAATAATGAAATTTGTCAAACAAGCAAAATGTGACGACAAAGACAATACTATAAATCAGGTGACTGATAATAAATATTTTTAATTAGATTGTTTTTGCTAAGCTTGCCTACTAACCTAGTTTAAAATTGACATCACCCACAATCAGTGGATTACATAAAATTATGTTTTAATACGCATAAATATTTAGAATTGGAAAGGAATTTTTTGATTATTTAGCAAAAATAGGTTTGAGGTCATATTGTTGTGTGCCGTAACTATTAATTAAAATTTATAACTATGACGTCTATGTCGTGTTAATGAGTTCCACACTTTATTATATAATTATTTATATATTCTTTTAACTACTTTATGTATACGTTCATGCTGTGCATTGACGACGCAGAAATTCTAATCAGCTGCCTGGCTTAATATTTTCGGATGAGCGCAAATTTCCTGAAGTTAATCGCCTACACACAGCCACACACAAACGCACACACACACACACACACACACACAAACAAGAAGAGAGAGGGAGATAGGCACCAGGATAAGGCATGCCCTTGAGTAATGAAATAATTAGAATTACAATAAAAATAGGCCCTCAAACAGAAAGCAAGCCAAGGCATATATAAATAGGCTCAATTATTGTAATGACACCACATTAATAACAAAGCAAAATCAATAAGGAATAAAGATCGCTGAAAGTGCAGCAAAGCATTGCTGATTAAGATCCATATTATAAACACTATATATACACAGCAACAACAACAACTGTTACAAGACAAAAGTTATCAGCGCGCAAAGTAATTGAAACCACAGTGAAAAGTGTAAGTGAAATCTCGCAACAAACAAACAAAAACAGAAACTGCACAAAAAACACAATTAAAAACAAAACTAGTTATAATTGTTAATAACTATTTCTCGCATTCAGCTATAAATTTTATGTGTGTTGTTTATGTATTTTTTTTAGGTTGGTCGCGTGGCACTGGCCGCACGCAGGGCTTGCAACACTTTGAACATTTGGCAGCAAGTGGGTCAGTGGTCTGTGGATGAGGGACGCTGGTAAAAAATATCAAGCCTGACCATTACAAAATACTTGCATCAAAATGCAACAACCAAAAACCATTGCAAAAAAGCGGGCAACAAACAACAGCAACAAAATGTTGCAAATGTTTTTATTGGCGCTGCTGCTGTTGCATTTACTAAGCCAACACATCGAACCCGTGGATGGCCATAAAGTGACGGTAAGTCAGTTACCAGTTACCTGTTACCAGTTACCAGTTACCATTTACCAGTTAATAGTTAGCCAACTACAACAGATTGCCAATATAATTGCCCAGTGGGCTAATATCTATATTCATTTAAAAGTATTTATTTTATAAATGTGACCGTTGTCTACAGGCAGAGCAGTATGAAAATTAACTTATATATTTAGTCAATGCTTGAATAAGATGCTAATCAAATAATACGGAAAGGAGATAAGGAAAATGACTTAAAGAAATAACTGTAACATTAATTAATACATGTTTGCTAGCATCTTAAATAAATACTTTATTTACTTGCTGCTTATTTAAACATTTCCTCAACTTGCGTAATATTAGCTTATTCTATTCAAAAATGTTAATGCCCAAGCAGCAACATCTGATTCTCAAGACACCCAGCTGGGAATCAATGAAAAGAAAGGAAGAAATATATATAAATAACTGTCACGATAAGATATTCGCTACTTACTTATAAGAATTGTGAACTTTGGATCGAACATATAATAATAAAATGTGGAAGTACCCCAAAAGTTAAATATAAGGTTCGTAAACCTTTTTTATAGCTGCACTTGACAAATAACAAAGAGAAAAATGATAAAACCGATGCATTGAAAAGGCAGATTATGACTAAAGATTGTTATCTTCGAATATGTTTAACGCTTTAATGCACCAATGATAATAAAATGTAATCACTAAATGATGAGTAATTGTTGTAGTTGGGTAAGCGAAACTTAATTCAATGATAGATGGGAAAACTGGGAATACTTGTTACTTCGCTCTGTTGTTATCAGCTCATAAGTATATGATTGAAGCCCCAATATAAGTTATAGCATATATATGTATATGTACAACCCTCTAAAATTATGTGGGGTTGATAATGTTTTCAAGGCTTTGCCAAAAAAAGCTCTTGAAGCACACGCGCAAATAAAAACAATAGCAAATCATAGCATCCATATTTAAAGGTACAGTGATTACTCGAATAGCATCATTTGCAGCATGGTAAACAAACAAGCATCGCATTAAGGTTAAGATTATAATATTTTTGGATGAAAATTATTTTAATTATTTGCTGCTCCTGAACGTGTCTTTCCAAAAATAAGCATGTATTAACATAAATCGCTTAGATAAAATAATTAATATAATATTTTCGTGCATAGCAAATAATTACAATTGAGAATGAGAAATGTATTAAAGACTCCACTGTACTTATAATGTTTAGCATTGTTCAGTTATAGTATGTTGCCTCCACTAACTGCTTCCGTACACACGCTTTTTGATAAGCAATAAGTATATTTCAATGCAATACGATTATTAAATCTGCAAATTCATTGTTGTCATTAGTGGCTAAATCCAACTGCCACATAACTGACTATGTGTGTGTGTGCTTATTTATGGGGCTACGTATATATATATATATATGTACACATTTGTATCATCTGCGATCACACGATCAACAATAATAACAACATCTATATATGCATATCAGCTGATCGTGCCCAATAGTGGTGCTCTCTGATAAGAAAGTTGAAGTACGAGTCATAATACAATAGAAATAACAATAACTCCAACTACTACAAGTACAAGAGGCAACCTCACTCTCTCTGTCTCTCTCTCTTTTTCGCCCACGCTATAGCAGCTCAGCTGGAAAAGCTTTGCGTGCGTGTTTAGAACTTTTGCCACGCCTCCTTCTCTAATGAATGGCACACGTTGCGTAGCTGCTAGCTTTACTGCTACAGTTTGACCGGTGACGCGCTTTGTGTGCTTGGACTTTGTATTCGATGCTAGTGGAGGTGATGCGTTCGGTTCTTAACGAAATGTGTCGTTAAGCTTTCAGCTGCACGCCTTTGTCATAATATTATCTGAGCAGAAAAGAGCGCATGAGAGAGAGAGAGAGAGAGAGAGAGCGTTCGCAAACAATAACAAAGTTTATTTACTTGTTGTTTTTGATTTTGAAAAAAAAAAAGACTTAAGACCATTTCAAGAGCATGCACACCTGGGAATATCTTTGGGCAGTTAACAAATAGAAAAAAGTGAGCCCACTTTGACTTTGGTAATAAATAACTGTACAGGCATTGTTATAAAATAACAACAACAAAAAAACGTGGTCTATTATTCAATCAACTTTTTTTTTTGGCAAAGGCAACTAAAAGCTTGCGTTAACTTTTTATAGGTAATGCCATAAGTTTATTAATACTGGCACATGAATGAATTTCATCGTTGAGATTAATAAATATTTGCATTTATTTATTAATTTATAGACAACTAATTTTTTTCCGCACAGAAAATTACAATAAGTACAAATAAATTAAATTGAATTCACAATAAAATGTAATATTTAAAATTATTTTAAAAGTTATTATGAATATAAAATATTATTAATTATGGAGTTCATCAAGAAACTATATTATTATTGTAGTAGTTTAGGTATTCGTTTGTAAATGTAAAAAAATCTTTTTTCTTAAATCTAGATTGTTTACATTTTGGCAAATTCCAAACACCACTATAAAAAAAACTAGAAATATATTTAACAAAAAATTTTTAATTATGGTACAGTTTGAGCAGTGATTCAGTAATGAAAAATGTTTTTACTTGCAGGCCAGTCTCATTACAAATCACCGATATCCTGTGGAGGAGCACACGGTGCACACATCGGATGACTATATACTCACCATCTATCGCATTCCCGCCTCTCCGAAGCGACAACATCTGAATGAGACTATGCTGAAGAAGCCCGTGGTATTCCTGCAGCATGGCATCGTGTGCTCCTCGGATGATTGGATCATCAATGGGCCGGATGCATCACTGGCGTACATGTTCGCCGATGCCGGCTACGATGTGTGGCTGGGCAATGCCCGTGGGAATACGTACTCTCGCCAGCACAAGCACATCCATCCGGATCAGTCGGACTTCTGGAAGTTTAGTTGGCACGAGATTGGCGTCTACGACTTGGCTGCGATGCTGGATTATGCCTTGGCCGAGAGCAACTCCAGTTCCCTGCACTTTGTGGCCCACTCGCAGGGCACCACCACCTACTTTGTGCTGATGTCCTCGCTTCCGTGGTACAATGAGAAGGTGCGCTCGGTGCATCTGCTGGCGCCCATTGCCTATATGCGAAGTCATGGCTTCATACTCTCGAAGCTGGGCAGTGTGCTGCTCGGCTCACCGTCGATCCTGAGCTGGGTGATTGGCAACATGGAGATGCTGCCCATTACCAGCATACAGAAGTTCATGTGCGAGCATGTCTGCTCGGAGGGTTCCATGCTCAAATTCCTGTGCTCTGGATTGCTCGATTTTATTGGAGGCTGGGGCACCAGGCATCTCAATCATGTAAGTAATTCATGTATATATAGTTATAGATGAGGATGTCGATCTTGTTATATATAGAAATTTTAAGTAGGAAATGATTGAAGCAAATATATATATATATATATATATATATATATATATATATATTTATTTAAATTTATTTAAAATTTCTAATTCTTTGCAGACTCTGCTAACGGACGTTTGTGAAACACATCCGGCAGGTGCTTCAACCACACAAATCATCCACTATATGCAGCTATATAACTCCGGTGATTTTCGACAGTACGATCATGGAAGGGAGCAGAATGAGATAATATATCAACAGGCGACGCCTCCGTCGTACAATGTGCGCAATATAATGAGCTGTGTGAATATGTACTATAGTGACAACGATTATATGTCGGCTGTGGAGGATGTGGAGTATTTGGCCACGTTGCTGCCCTGCGCTGATCTCTATCGCATCCCGTACAAGGACTGGAATCATTATGACTTCTTGTGGTCTGTCAATGTGAAAGAAGTGATAAATAACAGAATAATTGATAAAATGCACAGTTATGACATAGAACACAATATGGGCATTACTTTCTAATTAGTTTTATTGTGGCAGCATAGACAATCCCAGAAATGCACCAGAACTTAGCCAAATCCAAGAGAGGTACTCTTAATGTTAATACGTGTAAATAATAAGCGTTTGCGTGATATATTTGGTAAGCTGCAAAAGGTTTGTGAAATGCTTCTATAGCAATAATATAATCTTAGAAACACTGTAAAATATGCTAAGTAAATAAATTTTTTTAAAAACTGCATCACATCAAATGTTTTAATTAACAGAATCAAAACGATAGTTGACTATCGATAGTCGGTTCACAGAAACTCCTTTAGTTAACAGAAATCTGCTCCGCTTAACACACAGCCCATGTAGTTAACAGGAGCTAGCAATAGTCCCTCCGTTAACAGAGATTTGTATAACTAACTGGTTCACAAAACACTTTTCACCACTTTGTTTCAGCATCTATTTTTTCAATGTGTATTTATATTTGTAAATAAATATTAAAGTATGTTTTGCTAAATTTTTCAGAAATATCGAAACTGTGACTTGCTGCTTAGCAGTGACGAGTAATCGGTATATGAAAATCGCTCACCACTAATGTGTATTCTCTGAGTGTAAATCCAAGTAGTTCAATTTTTTCACAGTGCTGCTGCACAACAACAAATCGGTGCGCGTAAAATTCTCAAAAACAAATAGTGCAAATAATTTGCATTATTATTAATAAGCGCACAAAACTTATGCATATGTAGCGATCGCACACAAATATTCCACATATAATATGGGTAAGTAAGGGTGCAAAACTATTTCATATTTATGTCTAAGCCGCCGAGTTGAGCCCCCTTCTCCTTCCTGTTTGCATTCACAATTAACTACACCAGGGCTGCATCGCTGCAAATGCTGCTGTTGCAGCAAAATGCATCGAAAATGCAAACAAGCCGCAAATTCAATTAAAATTGTAATATGTAAACTTTGCTTGCAGCAACGCAAAAAATGCTTGTGGAAATAACAACGGATGGCGTGCCGAAACTTCACTGTCCCGTCTGCAACAAGGCGCTCGTCTCGCTGGCCGGCTACGTGAAGCATGTGAAGAAACATGAGCCGCCGGGCGGCTTCCAGTGCCGCTTCTGTGATGCCCACTACTGCCACGAGGAGGAACTGAAGCAGCACATCAAGGAGACGCACAGCGCTTTTGTTTGCCGCTTGTGCGTCGGTGGCGATGTTATATTCAGCAGCCTCGAGGAGCACGATGCCCACATCGAGGAGCAACATCAGGATAGCAAATTCGATGTTGATCTCCAGCCGCCAGCGCCTGCCAGCGATAAGCCTTTCAAGTGTGAGGTGCGTCTAGGCTCCAAATCTCATTCAGTTCCTCTTGGCTACTTAACATTTGTATTATTCTTGTCATGTTCAACAGATTTGCGGCAAATGCTTTGCGGATCGCGAAAGCAGCCTGAAACATCGTTCCGAGCACGCCACCTTGCTGCCAGTAGAATGCAAATGCTGCGCCATGCGCTTCTCCTGCATCTCCAGCCTGACCAAGCATCAGCGCAGACGTCCAGACACCTGCGGTCGGCCAGAGGCACACAAATATCGCAAACGCTGTATGTGTTCCTGACTTTAATCAGCTATGTTATGCCAAACTTAATAAGCCATGTTATGCTGCTAAGATTAATGGCTAAAATTACAGGATCATTTATAATCATTCATTTTATTTATTTTTTATTATAATATCAATTGTTATTGCAGTAAGCGCACCGGCAGAGCCGCAGAAAGATGTGGTGAAGAAGAAACGCGGCAGGCCAAGAAAAGCCCAAGTCATTGCCGAGGATAGCGACGATGATGATGTGCCGCTGGCGAGCAGACTGAAAGTGGCTGCGGCACCGGTGCTGAAGCAGGAAATCAACAGGCAGGAGCTGAGCGATTCAGCCGAAGAGTACCCAGACTTTGAGCCCAACAACAGTGATGACGAGCCGGATGCAGCGCGATTCAAACTGCCAACGCCGGCGACCGTTAAGCAGGAGGCCATCGATCCGGACTTTGAGTATCAGGATGCGAGTTTGTTTGTCAAGGAGGAGGGCAGCGGCCTGGACATCTACAGCAGCGAGAAGGACAAGCTGCTCGATGTGCTGCTCAACCAGGACGAGGGCCTCAAGCCATTCGAGAATCTGAAGGTGGAGCATGCCACGGGTAGCGGTATTCTGGATGAGATTGCGGCGGTGCCAATGCTCAAGCACAATGGCACGGAGCATATGGAAGAGGATGTTCTGGCGCTTCGCGAAACGGACGACGATGAAGATGATAATGATGATGATGACGATGAGGAATTCATTGCTCGGGCGCCACGACCGCGACCCCTGACAAAATCCAGTGTAAAGCGCAAATATCGCAAACGTGGTGAGACGCCGAATGCCGGAACAACGACGGCAGCGGGAGCGGGGCCTAGACGTGTGGCAAAGATAACCAAAAAAGAGCTCAAGGAGCGCCTCAAAATGCTGAGTAAAATGGAAAAGTCCTGGAAGTGTCCGCACTGCGTTAAAATCTATCACATTCGCAAACCGTACGAGAAGCATCTGCGAGACGATCACAAGCTCGGCGAGATGGCCATCAAGGAGCTGTTCAAGGATGTGGATGCGCACGCCAAGCTGGACGACGAGGTGTTCAAGTGCAAGATATGCAGCAAAATCTATTTGGTAGAGAAGCGCCTGGAGACGCATATGAAGGTGCACGGCCTGGACGGAAGTCTGACGTTCAAGTGCCCGTGCTACTGCAATCTGTTCTTTGCCAGCAAGGAGCTGGCCACCCAGCATGCGCACGAGCTGCACAAGGAGCTGCTGTACTGCGAGAAGTGCGACAAGTATATGACCGGCCACGACAGCCTCAAGAATCACGAGAAGAACTACCATGCGCGCAAAGAGCCCCGCAATCTGCCGCGCAATCTCATCTGCGACAAGTGCGGCAAAAAGTTCACCGGACGCACTTCTCTCTCGGATCATGTGCGATCCGAATGCGGCCGGATGCCGTTGTACGAGTGCAAGGTGTGCAACAAGCGGCTGTCGACGGCGGGCATCCTCAAGACGCACATGCTACTGCACCAGTCGGAGACGCCCTACCAGTGCGACAAGTGTGGCAAAACGTTCAAGGTGAAGGCCCAGTACAAGTCGCATCTGAAGACGCGCCACACGGATTACAAGCCGTATAAGTGCCATGTGAGTGTTGCAACTCTTCCATGAATTGTGTCCATCTCTTTGAACTCTCTATTTCTCTTCTCCTCCTCCTCAAGTTGTGTCCCAAGGAGTATCCGTATCGCGAGAGCCTTCTTACGCACATGACTGTCCATACGGGCATCAAGCGTTTCCTGTGCAACAATTGCGGCAAGCGATTCACATGCATCTCCAATCTGCAGGCGCATCGCAAGGTGCACGCGGACACGTGCGGCCAGTTGCCGCTGAATGCTAAGGCCACCCAATATATGGGTGTGCAGCGGGGCAAGCTGCTGATGGGCGCCAAGCCGGAGGCGGGCATGGAATACGAGGAGACGAAAACGCTCATTGCACAGGATGTCATCGATAGGGATATGCCGATGGCGCAGGAGCTCAACTTTCCATCCGATGGCAGTGCACCGCTGGCAACCGTGCCCCTCAACTATGCCTCATCGCATCTGGTGCCGCACATCGTGCTGCAGACCATGCAGGCCGAGGCCCGCAAATAGAATTCGATTTAAGTTCTTTAGGCTGCTATTGATTAAGCATACTAAAATAATTATAATTATAATAATAAAGACGCTTTTGTATATTCCGTAATTGTTTAATAACTAACCAATTAATCTGTGGCTTAATTGAGTCGAAAATAGGGCTGTTGGAAGCGTCCGATTGGCATGCGTCCTTTGCTGCGCAGTCGACGCACTGCCTCCCTGATAAACTTGGGAAGTAGTGCTCCCGATTCACCCTGTGCCTCCATCACATCCAGAGCTGCGACGCAAAGTGCACATTTAACATAACAACATTTGAAACATTTATCTACATACCCTCCTCGACAACCTCGCCGACAAACACTTTGGCTATGCCGGACATAGCGATGACCACATTTTGTGAGACGGAACACCCGGTTATGGTTTGCATCAGTCGCTTGACGGCCGCCTTGGGAAACGCCGATCGGCGATACATTTCATAGCGATCTAGTTGCTCCTCTGTAAAATTGGACACCAACACTCTAAAATACAAACACAAAATGCAATTGTTATATGTGTAAATGTATATAAATATATGTACTCACTGCATGCGTTCGCGTTCCTCCTCCTCGAGTTCCTTTTTGGTTTTTAGTTTCTTCTGTGATGGCTCACCGGAGTCGCCATCGGCATCGCCATCGGCATCGGTTTTACTCTCCTTGCCGTCAGCGTCTGTCTCGTTGCCATTGTTGTCCGTCGTGTCGGAGGTTTCACTGTCCTTGCGGCTTTTCGCGGCTGTATTAAAGAACTTTAGATCACCATCATCGTTGTCGCTTAAAGAGTTTTGGGTGGGAAACAGAATTTCATCCATTTTGCTGCAGGTAAACAGCTCAAAACAAGCTGTCGACCATTTCCCAACACTGATGCCATTGTGAACGATATATCGTTATAACACTAAATATATAACATATTTTGAAAAATTCGTTTAATTTGCCAAGAATGAGTTTAAAATCATTATGTATAACCAAATAATGCTATAAAAAATAACTAGAAAAAACTCGAACTATGTTGGCCATTTGATGAATAATTCAAATTATAGTTCACAGATTAGCACGACACAATTGATCGATAGTGATGTGCAATGTATCGTATTTTTTGGTTTGATTAACACCACCAACCTCGTGTTCGCCTTTCACCGTCATTATTACTTTTGGCAGCCGCAAATTAATTGAATAATTTTTGCAAGTAGAACAAATATGTCTGCAGTGGAAGTATTGAACGTTGAGTCAGCCACAGCCGAAGTGGCAGACACAACTCCAGCCGGCGACGATGCAAAGAAACAAAAGAAACCAAAGCCGAACAATAAGAAACTGCGACAAGGTAAGTGACCCGAGTCCATTTTGCATGCATCTCACACACGTACACATGCAAACATATAATATACATATCTACATATGCATGCATATATTTCACATGCGCAATTCCAATGGGGCATAGAGGCGGCAGCTAAGGTTCTCGCAGAGGGTGGCGAACCGGATGCGACAAATGGCGAAGCTGAGGAGAAAAAGGCGCCAGTACAGCCGGCCAAGCCGAAGAAGAACAACAATAAGGGTAAAAAAGGCGGCAGCGGTCAAACAGATCCACCCACCATACCCATTTCGGATCTGTTCAGCAATGGCAACTATCCCGAGGGACAGATTATGGAGTATCCGACGCCAAAGGATTTGCCGGATGATCGCACTGCCAAGGATCGATTTGCGTCCGAGGAGAAGCGCGCACTCGATCGCATGAACAACGACATCTACATGGAGCTGCGCCAGGCGGCAGAGGCGCATCGCCAGACGCGTCAGTATATGCAGAAGTACATTAAGCCCGGCATGACCATGATACAGATATGCGAGGAACTGGAGAACACTGCTCGCCGTCTCATCGGCGAGAATGGGCTCGATGCCGGGCTGGCCTTCCCCACTGGCTGCTCGCTTAACCATTGCGCTGCCCATTACACGCCCAATGCGGGAGATACCACGGTGCTGCAGTACGATGATGTGTGCAAAATCGATTTTGGCACCCACATCAAGGGACGGATCATCGATTGCGCATTCACGCTGACATTCAACAATAAGTACGATAAGCTGCTGCAAGCGGTCAAGGAGTCGACCAACACGGGCATCAAGGAGGCGGGTATCGATGTTCGTCTATGTGATGTCGGCTCGGCCATTCAGGAGGTCATGGAATCCTACGAAATCGAACTCGATGGCAAGACATACCCGATCAAGGCCATACGCAATCTGAACGGACACTCCATTAGCCCGTACCGTAAGCAAATTTCAAACCATTTACCGATTTACCCATTAGCTTCGGCTTGCCCTTTCTCAATCCTTCGTAGAAGCCGCTTCCAATCTGTTGCAATCTTATCGATTGAAAAATGGCATAGCTATAAAATTATTAACAAACGAAATTAAAGTCATTAAGTGAAATTATCCCAACAAAAAATAATTGAAATTATAGACATTTAGTTTATCAAAAATCTAAATTATCACAAAACAGAAAAATAGTAAGAGGTATAGTTCGAAAATATTGAACATGTTCTTTGAACACAAACAATCAATACTAAAAGAAAGGTAAACATTGAAAAATCGGATAGCTATAAAATTATTAACAACAAAATTAAAGTCTTTAAAATTATCACAAATGAGATTCGGTCAAAACGATAGTAGTAAAGTTTTCATAGCTTATGTTATTTCTATTATTATTTATTAGGATATAATAAACTATTTAGTATTTTATGGCATAGCCTTTACTTGAAATCTATGTCCAAAAACCGGTCACAATCTTCCAAATCTCAAATGTATGCGTTAGAAACAGAATTATAACTTCACTACACAAATTCTCATAAGGCTGAGCTCTGGAGAAAATCGCATCATTTTGACTCCATCGGTCTGCTGTACTTGGAGTCGTTATCCAGCTGGAATCTCAAAGTCAATGGCATCCAATCAGTAAAGTAATGGTCACATAATTACATCCGTTGTTATTACATATAGTTTCCGATGTGATATTTTCTTTAAATAATATTGGTCCGACAGCTTGGATTTTTTCTGCATATTGAAGATATTTAAGAGGTGCTGGTCAGGAATAAAATTACGATCCTCATCATCATCGTATCTTATGTGATCTGTGTGCATTTCTTGCAGGCATTCATGCTGGAAAAACGGTGCCAATTGTCAAGGGCGGCGAATCGACTCGCATGGAGGAGGATGAGTTCTATGCGATTGAGACTTTTGGGTCGACAGGTCGCGGTCTGGTGCACGATGACATGGACTGTTCGCATTATATGAAGAACTTTGATTTACCATTTGTGCCGCTGCGTCTGCAGTCTTCCAAGCAGCTCCTGGGCACCATTAACAAACACTTTGGCACTCTGGCATTCTGCAAGCGCTGGCTGGATCGTGCCGGCGCCACCAAATACCAGATGGCACTGAAGGATCTGTGCGACAAGGGCATTGTGGAGGCCTATCCACCGCTGTGCGACATCAAGGGCTGCTATACGGCCCAGTACGAGCATACCATTATATTGCGCCCCACCTGCAAGGAGGTCGTCTCGCGTGGTGATGATTATTAGTATCCGATATGGAACGAACGATCTTCCATAACATCATTTTTGGCATGCATTATAAATTTATATACGATTATGCATGACTGCAGTTAATAAGTTCAGATAAGTTCATTCGATTGTTGAAATTTGTGTGAGTGAAGACATTTCAAAATATATACTGTGCATTATGCTTAGCATTCACACATGAAGAATTCTGTTCAAATTTTATTTCGCAAGGAAAAATGCTACAAAAATATAACCAGCTTATCTCTAGAACTAAATTAAATCTAAGTTGTACATTGCAATCGGGAGTCACCTTACTAAAGAACGAAAATCTTTTCCACAACACAAAATAATTTCATATATTTTTGTATTTATTTATCCATTTAATTTAATTTAAGTGCGGCTCTGCAAAAGTGGAACTTTTCTTGGATCTTATGGTTTAGTTTCTCTTAAGTCAGCTCGAACTGTTTGCACACTTGTCGGTATTTCAAGTTTACTTTTTTTTTCTCCGCGGTATACTTAAAAGCTTCCTTTCTTCCTTTCAAATTTCGGCGAAGATTGTACCACATATATATTTTTTTTAATTTTGTAGGTCTACAAAGATTTTTTGCAACCTATACATATGGCAAGCTTATCTATTCTTTCAAGAAATTAATTAAAACGAACATTCCATTAAATTTGAACTTTAATTAATGGAATTTTAATTAAGAACAGTAAGCATATTAAGATCAAACAAGCATTTTTTAGAGCCGAAACATTTGATATTTTATTACATTAAAGAAATGTTACGTTAAAAAAAGTTAATAATAGTGTACATTTTGTTTGGACTGTTTTTGTCTACTCAGTCCATTCGAACGCTGCATTGTTCAATTCTGTTTTGGTTCGAGACTTCTTGGGATTCTTGAGGGCTCTATAGTAGTAAACAAACCATTTGCCCGTCAGATAGTACAGAATTTCTATATAACTGATAATGCTGAAGCCATACATCAGCGACAGAATGCCGCCAAAGCGATCTGTAAGTATTAAAATAATATAAAATTAATGGGAGATTAATGCCATGTTAAATTTTTCTTAAATACAAAGATCTGATCATTTTCTTAATAGAGAAAACTATAAGTAGTTTTTGAAAATTCAAATTGAAGTATTTTCTTAAAAACTAATTCAAGTGAGTATCAATATGTTCTACGACTTTACTCAGTAATACAATCCAATTGCCGACCACATCCATGTGAGTGGACTGCGCAAAGCGTAGCTTGTAGAACAACTTAATGATGGATAAGGGCCGATCGTTATTCAGGCCCTTGCTAGAAACACATGTAAAAAGCTGTCAGATTATTTGCATTAAACATAAAAGACAATTACGCACAGTAAACCATGAGCATAACCAGATGAATTGTAGGCTTTTCGCAGGGGAGCCACGTTGCTGGCGATGTCAAATTTGACACCATGGCAGGTGGGCAGACAACCGCCACATTGAGCCATGCTGGTGGCATCCATTCTATCTCTCATCTCCATAAAGGGAAACTCATTGTAGCTGAACCAAACTCTTCGCCACTTCATCAGGCAGGGCAAATCGAGCAGCGAGCAGTAGCTGAAATTGAAATTGGAGCTGCCCGACATGGGAGCGGAGGCGCAACCGCAGTGCTGCACCATGCTCAGAATACGACAGAGCAACATGCACTCGTCCAAGGAGTAATACGATCTACAGAACAGAATAGGGTACGTTAATAAAAAGCAGTCAATAATACTCTGATTTAACATGATTATGTTAACAAAGAAGAGTCAATGTTATGTAATAAAAAGGAGTCAATAAAACTCACAAACTTAACATGACTAGTTAGTAGCACTCACTGATTTAGCAACCGCCTGCCCTCATCGGGAAAGTAGCAGCGACGTATTTGAGGAGGTACGCTCCGCACTGCCAGACCAGAGTCAAAGAATTTTGGCTGTATGGGCACTTCCACAATAGTATTGTGATCAACGAGTATTTCGCCATTATAATTGGACTGCACTTCGGCATAGTCCTCCTTTGGGAAAATTAACAGCTGCAAAGGTGTAAAAGTACTATTTAATTTTAGTAAGTTAAATGCAATTTCTTTAGATAATGTATGTAAATATTTTTGTATTAAATGCAATTCGTACACTTTGGACATGTTACCAGCCGTGAGCCTAACGTAACGATAAAAAAACTACTTATTGCGAATGAAAACGTTAAGCTAACGTGAATTTTGTATAAATAGACTTTTGTGTGTATATATGTATGTTGATAAAGTTTTTAATATCAATTATAGTAGCATATATAATAACTGAAAAATTGAATGAAATGAACACGAAATTAAGCGATATGTACTTGTACCAATTGTGAGCGTAGAATAACACTAAATTGACACATTAATCGATATCGATATCGTGCTGTTAATTTTCGGCGCTGTCAAATGACAAACGGCTTAAAAATGTAATAAATTTTTTTTTTTTTTTTTTGTATGAGTGCATTTTTTATACAACTTTGTGTCGAATTAAGTGAAACTCACCCGAAATGCCGTATTACTTAGATAGCTCTGGGTGTGATCACCTTGCGTTGTATCCTGCAGCACAAATTGTATGGCATTTAATATGGAATTCGATTCGAAGACAACCTCCGGCATAGCATTTATATCAGCATTATGCTTCGCGCGCTGTGAGCTGCACAATGTAAAAATTTAGGAAAGTTCTTGTTAATAATTAAAACCCTCCTTTCAGATCGAAAAAATACTTTTCTGCTCAGAGTGAGAAAATTAATTATTTTGCTGTTCCCACGGCCTTTATAAGTTCACTTTTTTTCTGGAAGTTTCAAATAATTTAATCTATTTTTTCCTATTTTGTGTTTTTCAATTGGGTAATGAAGGATTGCCGATAACAATTATTTTTTTTATTGAGCTTTCATTATTGATAACTATTTTTTGCGATCTGATAAGAGGCCTATGGGCGTACTGTGTTTACTCACGGAAGCCGCGAAAAGCTGGGGCGGTGATAATTAAATATACAGCACAAACTTGACGATGTTGTCCGATGTTGTTAAAATATAGTTGACTTGCATTCACAGGCACGCCAAAAACGATCCCACGGATGACCAGGTCGCCACAGTCTGCCGACAGCTTACTCATTATGTCATGCACCGAATAACCGCTGCCATTGTAGTAGCTGTTGAGCAGCCAGTGAAGTTGACCCAATTCAGCGGTATCCAACGGCGCCTCATCGTCCGCATTCTGGTAGAACTTGGTCGGCACCAGCAGGCGGCGAGCCAAATCGTCGACAGTCGGCGCAAATTGCGGAGAGTTGTCGCAGCTATTGTGCTGTGTGGACAGGTGCAGATATCTGTCAATGAAATTGGCGGCTCTCTTGCAATTAGCATGCAGGTTGAGTTCTTGAGTGTAGCAGTTGCGAGTGCCTGACTCGCAGTTACCCTGTAGCCAACGTCAAGCTGCACGGTCATCCTCCCTATGCTGGCCACATTCAAAAATTTAGCATATAAGTACTAAAAAACCAGCAACCTCTCAATCTAATCTAAGTGACAACTCTTTAAAGTTTAATTTTTGGTTAAGTTATTTACGATCTGAGTGAGTCTCAATCTTGATTTCAATACTTCTAATGTTAACACCACATTTTACATTTTACAATGAACTTTGACAGCTGCATTACCCAGATATTGCACATAGATTATTTTGAAGCACCATAAATATGACTTACCCAGTTGACATATCAGCAACGGTCTATCGCAAACCTATCAAAGTCAATAAACTCAGGCCTATAAAAGCGAACTAAACAACGCTGTCTAATTTAGAACAACGACAACCATGTCGATGAACAAGTCGCTTTTGTTAGCCCTGTTGGGCCTCTTGGCCGCGCTTGGATTAAGTCAGGCGGAGCAGATTCGCTACGACAACTATCGCTTGTACAAGGCCAATTCGGAGAACGCAGAGCAGTTAGCGGTGCTCAAGGATCTGGAGGGTTCTAGTGACTCTATCATATTCCTGGATGGCGTTCACATGGTTGGCGCTGATGTTAAGATGGTTGTGGCCCCACACAAGGTGCCTGATCTACTGGCGGTGCTGGGCAAGTCTGAGATCAAGTATGAGCTGAAGTCCAAGGATTTCCAGAAGACCATGGATGAGGTCGAGGAAAAAGTTGCCATCAAGGGTCGCGCAGCTGATAATTACAACTGGGCGCAATACTATGAACTGGATGATACCTACACCTGGATGCGTAACCTGGCCCAGAAGTATCCTCAAGTTGTTACCCTGATCGAGGGCGGCAAAACCTATCAGGGACGTTCAATTCTGGGTGTGAAGATCTCCACGAGCCGTAGCGAGAAACCCGGCATCTTCCTCGAGGCTGGCATTCACGCACGCGAATGGATTGGTCCAGCTGCTGCCACCTATCTTGTCAACCAGCTCTTAACCTCCAATGTGGCTTCCATCAAGCAGTTGGCCGATAACTACAACTGGTACGTCATTCCTCATGCCAATCCTGATGGTTATGTCTACACTCACTCCACGGATCGCTTGTGGCGCAAGACACGCGCTCCCTACGGCACTTGTTTCGGCGCTGATGCTAACCGCAACTGGGCCTTCCACTGGAACGAGGTGGGCGCTAGCAACAACGCTTGCTCGGACACTTATGCCGGTCCGAAGGCCTTCTCTGAGATTGAGACCCTATCTCTGTCCAACTACATTGCCTCGCTGAAGGGCAAGATCCAACTGTATATCTCCTTCCACGCCTACTCGCAGTATCTCCTGTATCCCTATGGCCACACCAAGAGTTTGCCTGACAACGTCAAGGACTACCAGCAGGTGTTCAAGGCAGCCGTAGCCGCTGTCGCCAAGCGCTATAACACCAAGTACACTGGTGGAAACATCTATGATGCCATCTACCCGGCAGCTGGTGCCAGTGTTGATTGGGCCTATGGCACTCAGGGTGTGCGCATGTCCTTCTGCTACGAGCTGCGTCCAGGACCAAACTCCGTTTTTGTAGGCTTTAAGTTACCTGCGAGTCAGATCGTGCCCGCCAGCGAGGAGGTATTGGACTCAATTGTCGCCATGGTTGACGAGGTTAATAAATTGGGCTACTTCTAATAGAGATTTGAGCAATAAACGACTTACATTTTGGAAGCATAACTTTGCATTAAACGCTTGCTGATCATATTTGAGCGGCAGACGCCGACAGCGGGAAAGGGGCTGTTGGAGACGTGCACTAGATTGGGTGACATGTGGATTTCAGTCGGCTGGTCAATGTACTCGATTGTCAGATTGACGATAACGCTGTGTGTGCAGACAACAATCACAGCAAGAAACGCCAGCCAGAGAGCTCTGTCAATAGAATATATATAATTACGTTTTTGAGAGTTGTATCGACTGCGCTTGATTTTGGGATCTGGGCTTTTAATTCTTGTGCGCTGGCTCTCTTGGATTTGTTTATGTTTATGCTGAGACGGCGTTTAAATTCTTGTGCGCTGCTGTTGTGGTTGCAGTGAGTGTGGACATGAGAGATCTGCGTGATCTGGATATGTCACTATATATATATATATATATATATATATATATATATGGCAGGCAATTACTTCTTTTCTTTGACAATGCTCGATTTGAACTGTGAGTGTGAGTGGAATATATATATATATATTAATATATAACAAAATTAAAGTCATTAAGTATATCACAAATTGAAATTATCCCAACAAAAAATGAATAACAATTGAAATTATAGACATTTAGTTTATCAGAAATTTAAATTATCACAAAACAGAAAAATAGTAAGAGGTATAGTTCGAAAATATTAAACATGTTCTTTGAACACAAACAATCAATACTAAAAGAAAGGTAAACATTGAAAAACTGGATAGCTATAAAATTATTAACAACAAAATTAAAGTCTTTAAAATTATCACAAATGAGATTCGGTCAAAACGATAGTAGTAAAGTTTTCATAGCTTATGTTATTTCTATTATTATTTATTAGGATATAATAATCTATTTAGTATTTTATGGCATAGCCTTTACTTGAAATCTATGTCCAAAAACCGGTCACAATCTTCCAAATCTCAAATTTATGCGCTGGATTAATGTTAGAAACAGAATTATAACTTCACTACACAAATTCTCATAAGATTGAGCTCTGGAGAAAATCGCATCATTTTGACTCCATTGGTCTGTTGTACTTGGAGTCGTTGTCCAGCTGGAATCTCCAAGTTAATGGCATCCGTTGTTATTACATATAGTTTCCGATGTGATATTTTCTTTAAATAATATTGGTCCGACAGCTTGGATTTTTGAAGATATTTAAGAGGTGCTGGTCAGGAATAAAATTACGATCCTCATCATCATCGTATCTTATGTGATCTGTGTGCATTTCTTGCAGGCATTCATGCTGGAAAAACAGTGCCAATTGTCAGCTCGGGTTATGTCTCATCCCATCGTCTTTGGTTGTTCTTTGTAAATTGGGCGATCATCGATTTTACCGTGCGATTTGCGCATTCCGTGGGGT
Source organism: Drosophila atroscutellata (assembly GCA_035041605.1). Taxonomy (NCBI): domain Eukaryota; kingdom Metazoa; phylum Arthropoda; class Insecta; order Diptera; family Drosophilidae; genus Drosophila; species Drosophila atroscutellata. The sequence continues at coordinate 948,885 of JAWNLA010000137.1, read as the reverse complement.
TTTCTTGTGGCGTGTAGGGCGCAGTAAATTGGTGTTTAATTCCCATATCCTAAGGAAATTTTTGAATGCCCTGCTGGAAAATTGTGTGTCGTTGTCGGTTATCAACACGTTGGGTACTCCGACTCCGTGCTGCGGTAGTAGCGCATCGAAGTGGTACCATTTCCGTCCACTTTTAGAAGCGGTCTATGAAAACCAACAACATCGTGTTTCCAGGGGAGGCTCTCGGCAATGGTCCCACGAAGTCCGCACATACCGTGCTCCATGGCTCTTCAGGTATTTGTACGAGCATTTGTCCTGCCGCGGCCAATTGACGTTGCTTATATTGTTGACATAATTCGCATTGAACTAATGCTCGTACGTCTCTATATAAGCCTGACCAACAGTAGCGCGCTGCTACTCCGGCTATTATTTTGCGAATACTCGTGTGTCTTGCGACTCGTCTTCGGGGCTGGTCTGGGACTCGTACGCTTGGGTGTGTGTCCCTCCACTATCCGCTATTGCCATAAACCTGTTTTGCCTTGGCGTTGGCTCTATATGGTGGTAGCGATGAATCTGTGGTGGATCCATGTGTCGCTGTGGTGGTTCCATGCATCTCTGTTGAGGCCTGTGTGCATTCACTGTGGAATGTTGTAACTCGGCTGCTCCATGCGGCTATGCTGTGTCAACTTTATCCTATCGGCCTCGAGCTTCTGAAACGCTGAAACGCATCAATTCTTCCAAGTTGGTGAATTGTCATGGCCTGGCCTCGGGTATTATTGGGATATGGTCGCCGTTTGCTCGCGTATGGACACTCTCCTTGATGGCTGTGGTGCGGATGCTGCAGGTATGCCGGTATGCTCCGCCGGTGAAAATCTGCCACTATCTATATAACGTGTGTTCTCAATTTTCGGCACCAAAGTTGGGCGCTAGTTGTAACGAACCTTTTGTTCGGGTAGTTTTAGCTGGGCTAAAACTCAGTCGCGCTGGGGGTTCGTGCAACAAATTTGATTTGTTTGAGTTTGCGACAATTTAAAACACCGGTGTTTGTATATATATTTAAATGGTTTTATTCAACTTTCACTATTTGTTCATATAATTACTGTATTGGCCACTTGGGTTAGTGGAGCAGTTCACTGATGTCATTTTTTCAGACTTGATGCGAGCGCCTGTTTGCGAGAATCTGCCCCAGGCATTCCACGCACCAGCTAAGCTAGTATACACGCTCACTAGTATACACTCGCACTATGTTTCACGGTCTCGCGTAGATTATATCTTGTACTGGCTGAAGCAGGTTCTCGCGTAGAATTCGCTCGTAGATTTCGCACTGCGCTGCCGGCCTGTGCTGCGACGCCCTTTTTATAGACCTGCTGTCTGATGGACATGTGTGTCAGACACGCTCATATAGCTGACAACCTGCGTAACAAAGAGAGAGGGCAAAAGAGATCGAATTCGTCGCAACTGAATCAGGGCCGGATTTAGGTCTGATATACAGTTGCTGTGAGGGGCGCATATAGTATAAATATGGCCATATGGCTCCTCACAATGACATCCTCATTTTGGTATTCCTTGTCTTAGCTTTAGACACTACTTTTTTAATGATACCCTAAAGATTTTCGATCGGGTCTTAATATGACGAATCCAGGACGTCATGTAAAGGCGATGATCCATAGTCTTATAAGTCAGACCTGCTCAATTATAGCAAAAGCTAGCTATACCATTATGCTAGTTTTTTTTAAGTTAAATTTTATGTGCACATTGCAATCAACTTTCTAAAAAACGAAAATCTTTTACACAACACAAAATAATTTCATATTTTTTTAATTATGTGTCCATTTAATTTAAATTAAGTGCGGCTCTGCAAAAGTGGAACTTTTCTTGGATCTTATGGCTTAGGTTTTTTTAAGTAAGCTTAAGTAAGCTTTAAGTTGCCGGTATTTCTAATTATTTGTTGATGGTCTCCATCTCCAAGGCAGGAAAGAAAGGCATCGCCAACCCAAAGTCCTTCAGACCCATCAGCTTGACATTGTTTTTATTGAAAACGTTGGGAAAGCTGGTGGACTATAAAATTACCGCTGCATCCAACAAAGCATGCATTCAGAGCAGGCAGGTTCACGGACACTGCACTCTATCAACTGCAACCGCTAATAGGGAAGTAGTATTGTGCGCCTTTCTAGACATAGACGGCGCCTTTGACAATACGTCCCATGAGGCGATTAGGGCTGCCCTCTACAGGATGGGTCTGGACCCTATCGCACGCAAGTGGATACTCGCATTGCTAGGGTCTATACTACCCACGACATCAGCACATGACCACTGTGGCAGTATTAACTACCAAAGGCTGTGCCCAAGGAGGAGTATTGTTTCCGCTACTCTGGAGTCTGTTGGTAGATGAACTGCTTAGCAGACTAGCCACCAAAAGTATTCAATGTCAAGGATATGCCGATCACATTGTTATCATAGCGCGAGGCAAATTTGAAAAAAACACTCTATGTCCAGTTAGGGTTGCAAAAAACGAGTGACTGGTATGAGGAGGTTGGACTCAACCTAAACCCCACAAAAACGGTCATCCTCCCTTTCACTAGACGATATAAGTTACAATGAATGTGGCAAATACGGCTTTCAGGTATACGGGTGAAATACCTCAGAGTCACTTTTGACAGTAAATTAAACTTTGGCTCCCATGTAGAAAATGCGATATGGAAGTGCTCCAGAGCGCTTTATGCATGTCCCAGCATAGCCTGCAAATCATGGGGTACAACATATATATATGCACCAAAGATAAAAAATGGCTAAACCTAATGGTAGTAAGGCCCATGCTAACCTACTGTGCGATAGCATGGGGGATAGGGCGCGGCTAATAACCGTGCAAAGACAGTTGTTAAAACTGCAAAGAATGGCCTGCCTATGACAGGGGCAATGCGCACCAGCCCTACAATAGCCTTGGAAGCCTTAATGGAGCTCACGCCACTCCACCACATCATTCAGCTCCAACAGAAAGTAACGCTTATAAGGATCTCAGCCGAAGAAGTTGGGGACAATCACATCCGGAGCCACAGAGATGCCCAACTTCTCTCAGATGAACTTCCCCTAATAACGCAGCCTAGGGGCGAAATGGCAGCCGAATACTTATTCGAGCGAAATTTCAAGGATCATATGAGTAATAAGAGGGAATGGATGACGTTAAACGAAGTCCATCCTATGCACACTATAAAATAGTACACTGATGGATCTCTCACCAATCAGGGAACAGGTCTCGGAGTGGTGGGCCCTCGGTTACCCTACCATGAGTCCCTGGGAACGCACACCAGCCTATTTCAAGATGAGGTGTGTGCGATAGTGTGATGTGCGGAGTTTAACTTAAAGCGATACTATCGGAATGCGGATATATCCATCTTCTCCGATAGTCAAGCAGCAATCAATGCATTAAGGGGGACGAAAATAACATCTAAAGTAGTCAACGAAGGAAGATCCATGCTTGACCAACTCGGGACACACAATAGGCACACCCTAAGATGGGTCCCGGGCCACAGAGACATAGCGGGGAACGAAGCGGCTGACGAGCAAGCAAGAATGGGGGCAGAGAAACCCGTGATAGGCCCTGAACCGTATTGTGTGTAGGAAAACACACAATACGGCTGCAAATCGGGGATGAAGAAAGTCTGAGGCGAGAACAGAGGTGGGCAGAGGCACCAGGACTCCGACAAGCCAGAAGTCTTTTAGGTGACTGCAATCAAAAGCGATTTGTGCAAGTAATATACATGGGGAAGAACTGGCTCAGAATACACACTGGTCTATTGACAGGACACTGTAGACTGAGAAGTCATTTAACCAAATTACGTATTTTTAGTAGCAATGTATGCAGGTTTTGTGGACACGAGGAATCCTCATTGCACATACTAGCAGAATGCGTCGCCTTAATTAGGAAAAGATGCAGCATCCTAGGAATCCATGTCATGAGGCCCAAGGAGCTAGAAACCCTCAACCCAACAAAGATGCTGGATCTGGGGTTGATGGAAGAGCTGTAGGCTCAGAAAAGGGGCACAATAGACCTTACAGGTCGCAGTGCTGGTTTCCCCAATAATAATAATAACAAGAAAAGGGCAAGATTATCTATTCTTTCAAGAAATTAATTAAAACGAATATTCCTTGAAATTTGATCTTTAATTGAGTGAGTAACAAGCTGCTGGTGTACCGTCAGTCTTTAGTCAAATAAACCGACATGCAAGTCGTTACAATGACCGGTTGCATAACCATGTCAACTCATTGGCCTGCTCAATAGGGTCGAATACACACCAGCGACCTCTGGACAGCTGGACGGTAATTGTAACGTTAATGTGCAACAATATTATTTTTGATCTTACAATAGATGTTATGTGATTTTGTAATATGTTAAATCCAGTTATATGTTTACGTTATTTAATTTTTAAATTCCCTGTTATTATTTATAATTTATTTTTATAATTTGTACAAAACAATATTTTATAACTTATTACATTTGATATTTTATTACATTAAAGAAAAGTTACGTTAAAAAAAGTTAATAATAGTGTAAATTTTTTTGGACTGCTTTTGTCTACTCAGTCCATTCGAACGCTGCATTGTTCAATTCTGTTTTGGTTCGAGATTTCTTGGGATTCTTGAGGGCTCTATAGTAGTAAACAAACCATTTGCCCGTCAGATAGTACAGAATTTCTATATAACTGATAATGCTGAAGCCATACATCAGCGACAGAATGCCGCCAAAGCGATCTGTAAGTATTAAAATAATATAAAATTAATGGGAGGTTAATGCCATGTTAAATTTTACTTAAATACAAAGAACTGATCATTTTCTTAATAGAGAAAGCTATGGGTAGTTTTTGAAAATTCAAATTGAAGTAGTTTCTTCAAAACTAATTCAAGTGAGTATCAATAAGTTCTACGACTTTACTCAGTAATACAATCCAATTGCCGACCACATCCATGTGAGTGGACTGCGCAAAGCGTAGCTTGTAGAACAACTTAATGATGGATAAGGGCCGATCGTTATTCAGGCCCTTGCTAGAAACACATGTAAAAAGCTGTCAGATTATTTGCATTAAACATAAAAGACAATTACGCACAGTAAACCATGAGCATAACCAGATGAATTGTAGGCTTTTCGCAGGGGAGCCACGTTGCTGGCGATGTCAAATTTGACACCATGGCAGGTGGGCAGACAACCGCCACATTGAGCCATGCTGGTGGCATCCATTCTATCTCTCATCTCCATAAAGGGAAACTCATTGTAGCTGAACCAAACTCTTCGCCACTTCATCAGGCAGGGCAAATCGAGCAGCGAGCAGTAGCTGAAATTGAAATTGGAGCTGCCCGACATGGGAGCGGAGGCGCAACCGCAGTGCTGCACCATGCTCAGAATACGACAGAGCAACATGCACTCGTCCAAGGAGTAATACGATCTACAGAACAGAATAGGGTACGTTAATAAAAAGCAGTCAATAATACTCTGATTTAACATGATTATGTTAACAAAGAAGAGTCAATGTTATGTAATAAAAAGGAGTCAATAAAACTCACAAACTTAACATGACTAGTTAGTAGCACTCACTGATTTAGCAACCGCCTGCCCTCATCGGGAAAGTAGCAGCGACGTATTTGAGGAGGTACGCTCCGCACTGCCAGACCAGAGTCAAAGAATTTTGGCTGTATGGGCACTTCCACAATAGTATTGTGATCAACGAGTATTTCGCCATTATAATTGGACTGCACTTCGGCATAGTCCTCCTTTGGGAAAATTAACAGCTGCAAAGGTGTAAAAGTACTATTTAATTTTAGTAAGTTAAATGCAATTTCTTTAGATAATGTATGTAAATATTTTTGTATTAAATGCAATTCGTACACTTTGGACATGTTACCAGCCGTGAGCCTAACGTAACGATAAAAAAACTACTTATTGCGAATGAAAACGTTAAGCTAACGTGAATTTTGTATAAATAGACTTTTGTGTGTATATATGTATGTTGATAAAGTTTTTAATATCAATTATAGTAGCATATATAATAACTGAAAAATTGAATGAAATGAACACGAAATTAAGCGATATGTACTTGTACCAATTGTGAGCGTAGAATAACACTAAATTGACACATTAATCGATATCGATATCGTGCTGTTAATTTTCGGCGCTGTCAAATGACAAACGGCTTAAAAATGTAATAAATTTTTTTTTTTTTTTTTTGTATGAGTGCATTTTTTATACAACTTTGTGTCGAATTAAGTGAAACTCACCCGAAATGCCGTATTACTTAGATAGCTCTGGGTGTGATCACCTTGCGTTGTATCCTGCAGCACAAATTGTATGGCATTTAATATGGAATTCGATTCGAAGACAACCTCCGGCATAGCATTTATATCAGCATTATGCTTCGCGCGCTGTGAGCTGCACAATGTAAAAATTTAGGAAAGTTCTTGTTAATAATTAAAACCCTCCTTTCAGATCGAAAAAATACTTTTCTGCTCAGAGTGAGAAAATTAATTATTTTGCTGTTCCTACGGTCTTTATAAGTTCATTTTTTTCTAGAAGTTTCAAATAATTTAATCTATTTTTTCCTTCACAATTTTATGTTTTTCAATTGGGTAAAGAAGGATTGCCGATAACCATTATTTTATATTGAGTTTTCAATAATGATAACTATTTTTTGCGATCTGATAAGAGGCCTATGGGCGTACTGTGTTTACTCACGGAAGCCGCGAATAGCTGGGGCGGTGATAATTAAATATGCAGCACACACTTGACGATGTTGTCCTCTTGAAAAATAGTTCACTTGCGTTCACAGGCACGCCAAAAACGATCCCACGGATGACCAGGTCGCCACAGTCTGCCGACAGCTCCCTCACTATGTCATGCACCGAATAACCGCTGCCATTGTAGTAGCTGTTGAGTAGCCAGTGAAGTTGACCCAATTCAGCGATATCCAACGGCACCTCATCGTCCGCATTCTGGTAGAACTTGGTGAGCACCAGCAGGCGGCGAGCCAAATCTTCGACAGTCGGCGCAAATTGCGGAGAGTTGTCGCTGCTATTGTGCTGTGTGGACAGGTGCAGATATCTGTCAATGAAATTGGCGGCTCTCTTGCAATTAGCATGCAGGTTGAGTTCTTGAGTGTAGCAGTTGCGAGTGCCTGACTCGCAGTTACCCTGTAGCCAACGTCAAGCTGCACGGTCATCCTCCCTATGCTGGCCACATTCAAAAATTTAGCATATAAGTACTAAAAAACCAGCAACCTCTCAATCTAATCTAAGTGACACCTCTTTAAAGTTTTATTTTTGGCTAAGTTATTTACGATCTGAGCGAGTCTCAATCTTGATTTCAATACTGCTAATGGTAACACCACATTTTAAATTTTACAATGAACTTTGACAGCTGCATCACCCAGATATTGCACATAGATTATTTTGAAGCACCATAAATATGACTTACCCAGTTGACATATCAGCAACGGTCTATCGCAAACCTATCAAAGTCAATAAACTCAGGCCTATAAAAGCGAACTAAACAACGCTGTCTAATTTAGAACAACGACAACCATGTCGATGAACAAGTCGCTTTTGTTAGCCCTGTTGGGCCTCTTGGCCGCGCTTGGATTAAGTCAGGCGGAGCAGATTCGCTACGACAACTATCGCCTGTACAAGGCCAATTCGGAGAACGCTGAGCAGTTAGCGGTGCTCAAGGATCTGGAGGGTTCTAGTGACTCTATCATATTCCTGGATGGCGTTCACATGGTTGGCGCTGATGTTAAGATGGTTGTGGCCCCACACAAGGTGCCTGATCTACTGGCGGTGCTGGGCAAGTCTGAGATAAAGTATGAGCTGAAGTCCAAGGATTTCCAGAAGACCATGGATGAGGTCGAGGAAAAAGTTGCCATCAAGGGTCGCGCAGCTGACAATTACAACTGGGCACAGTACTATCAACTGGATGATACCTACACCTGGATGCGCAGCCTGGCCCAGAAGTATCCTCAAGTTGTTACCCTGATCGAGGGCGGCAAAACCTATCAGGGACGTTCAATTCTGGGTGTGAAGATCTCCACGAGCCGTAGCGAGAAACCCGGCATCTTCCTCGAGGCTGGCATTCACGCACGCGAATGGATTGGTCCAGCTGCTGCCACCTATCTTGTCAACCAGCTCTTAACCTCCAATGTGGCTTCCATCAAGCAGTTGGCCGATAACTACAACTGGTACGTCATTCCTCATGCCAATCCTGATGGTTATGTCTACACTCACTCCACGGATCGCTTGTGGCGCAAGACCCGCGCCCCTTACGGCACTTGCTATGGCGCTGATGCTAACCGCAACTGGGCCTTCCACTGGAACGAGGTGGGCGCTAGCAACAACGCTTGCTCGGACACTTATGCCGGTCCGAAGGCCTTCTCTGAGATTGAGACCCTATCTCTGTCCAACTACATTGCCTCGCTGAAGGGCAAGATCCAACTGTATATCTCCTTCCACGCCTACTCGCAGTACCTCCTGTATCCCTATGGCCACACCAAGAGTTTGCCTGACAACGTCAAGGACTACCAGCAGGTGTTCAAGGCAGCCGTAGCCGCCGTCGCCAAGCGCTATAACACCAAGTACACTGGTGGAAACATCTATGATGCCATCTACCCGGCAGCTGGTGCCAGTGTTGATTGGGCCTATGGCACTCAAGGTGTGCGCATGTCCTTCTGCTACGAGCTGCGTCCAGGAGCAAACTCCGCTTCGGTAGGCTTCAAGTTGCCTGCGAACCAGATCGTGCCCGCCAGTGAGGAGGTCTTGGACTCAATTGTCGCCATGGTTGACGAAGTCAAGAGTTTGGGCTACTTCAAATAGAGATTTGAGAAATAAACGACTTACATTTTGGAAGCATAACTTTGCATTAAACGCTTGCTGATCATATTTGAGCGGCAGACGCCGACAGCGGGAAAGGGGCTGTTGGAGACGTGCACTAGATTGGGTGACATGTGGATTTCAGTCGGCTGGTCGATGTACTCGATTGTCAGATTGACGATAACAATGTGTGTCCAGACAACAACCACAGCAAGAAACACCAGCCAGAGAGCTCTGTCAATAGAACAATATATATATATTTATATATATGATTGGGTTAGTTGGGAAGTAGGCTTCTTCTCTTTCTCACTTGGCATATTGCACAGGCGTGTGGAGCAGAAATGGTTGTAATCCATTGATATAACTGTGGCGCAGAAATTCTTTAAAGAGTCTCCGATAAGTGGAGTCCTCCACTTCAGATGGTTGGGCCATGGTCCTAGCTGCTACTAATCCGACTGAAAGTCGTCAAAGCAATTTATATAGCTGTCTTTGGCGAAGCTCATCAATCAGCGCGCCTAATTGGAGTGTCACATCAGCAGAGGAGCTGTCAATAAATGATGACCGGCCAGTTGATTGATGTGCTTCAATATGCATGTAGAAAACTAAACCAATCTCAGGACAACTGGGGAAATCAGTCAAAATAACCCATAATTCATATTGTAGAATCCAAAAACAATTTAACAACATAAATAACGTATAAAAAGTAGTTTTATAGAGAACTAAAAATAACTGTCCTCTTCGAGATAATACCTTGATTTTGTAAGTACCCACAATTAATAAGTCTATCATGCTTTATTTCGCCCGTATTTTTTGCAATTCACATATTTAGTTCTTGAAATGTTTTGCTTAGCTAGTCGGCGAACTTAACAAACAGAAATATGGTTTATAGACTGAAAGTCATTCAATAAAACTCTGGTAGGCCCAAGTGTTTTATGACCAGTTAAGAAACTGTATTTGTTTTCAAGAAGTATACTAAAATATCTGTCAAATCTTTTTGTTCATGCTTAAAGTATTTGCGTTGATTTATACTGCAGCAATCGTGGCACCGATAACCATTTAGATGCAGATAACTCCAATATTTATGCTTCCAATGGACAATTTAATCCCAAAAGTTATAAATAAGATTTGGCTATCACAAATATTTGGGGCGTGCCAAACACGTTGCCACAACAATCCCATCGACTATATAAACACGACTCGCACTCCTGACCGCAATTGGGCTTTCCACTGGAACGAGTTGGGCAGCAGCTTTCTCTGAGAATGAGACCCTATCTCTGTCCAATAAAATTGCCTCGCTGGAGGACAAGATCCATCTGTGTATCTCCTTTCACGCCTACACGCAGTGTTTGCTCTATCCCTATGGCCACACCAAGAGTTTGCCTGATTACCTGACTACAAGGATTACCAGCAGGTGCCGTATCCGCTGTCTAGCACTACACTGGTGGAAATATCTATGATGCCATCTGCCCGGCAGCTAGCTCCAGTGATGGTTGGGTCTATGGCCGAATGGTTATAAGGTTTACCTAACATTTTTGAAGACTTTCAGGTACACATCAATTAGTAAACGTTTTAAAATAGTAGTAGGCAAGGCATGTTCCAAAAGTCGCAAATTCCGTACTGAGCCTACAGCTCTTCCGTGAATTCCAACTCTTGCACGAATGCTAGAATCTTTGTTGGGTTGATGGTTTCTATGTCCTTGGGCCTCATGATATGTTGACCTAGGATGCTGCATCTTTTCCTGGTTAGGGCGACGCATTCTGTTAGGATGTGCGTCGAGGATTCCTCCTCGTATCCGCAGAACCTGCATGTGTTGCTGCTATAAATACCTAATTTGGTTAGGTGACTTCTCAGTCTACAGTGTCCTGTCAATAGACCTGTGAGTATTCTGGGTCTATTCTTTCCCATGGATATCATTTGCTTAAATCGCTTTTGATTATAGCCACCTCGGAAACTTCTGGCTTGTCGGAGTCCTGGTGTTTCAAACCAGCTCCGTTCTCGCATCAGTCTTTCTTCATCCGTAATACATAGCCGTATTGTGTGTTTTCCTACGCCACAATACGGTTCAGGGCCTATCATGGTTCTCTCTGCCCCCATTTTTGCTTGCATGTCAGCTTCTTCGTTCCCCGCTATGTCCCTGTGAACCGGAACCCATCTTAGGGTGAGCCTATTATGTTTCCCGAGTTGGTCATGCTTGGATCTTACTTCGTGGACTACTTTGGATGTTATTTTCGTCCCATTTAGAGCATTTATTGCTGCTTGACTATCGGAGAGGATGGATATATCCGCATTCCGCATGTCGTTTTAGGTTAAACTCCGCATATCTCCCTATCGCACACACCTCTGCTTGAAATATGCTGATGTGGCTTCCAAGGGACTCATGGTATGATACACGAGGACCCACCACTCCAAGGCCTGTTCCCTGTGTGGTGAGTGATCCACCGGTGTACCATTTTATGGTGTGCGGTTTCATATGATGGACTTCGTTTAGCGTTGTCCATTCCCTTTTGCTGCTCATATGAACCTTGAAGTTTCGCTCGAATAAATATTCGGCCGTCATTTCGTCCCTGGGTTGCATAATCAGGGGAAGTTCATCTGCTAGGAGTTGGGCATCTTTGTGGCTTAGGATGTGATTACCCCCAACTCCTTCAGCTAAATTCCTTAAAAGCGTTGCTTTCTGTTGGAGCCTTATGGTATGATGGAGTGGTGTGAGCTCCATCAAGGCTTCCAACGCCATTGTAGGGCAGGTGCGCATTGCCCCTGTCATACATACACAGGCCATTCTTTTCAGTTTTTGTAACTGTTTTTGCACGGTTGTTAGCCGCACCCTATCCCCCCATGCTATTGCTCCATAGGTAAGCATTGGCTTTACTACCATTAGGTATAGCCATCTTTATATCTTAGGTGATGTGCCCCATGATTTGCCGGCTATGCTGCGACATGTAAAAAGTGCCCTGGAGCACTTTGATACAGTGTTTTCCACATGGGTACCAAAGTTAAGTTTGCTGTCAAATGTGACTACGAGGTATTTTACCTCTTTACTTATCTCTACTAGACTCCCTGATAGCCTTACTTGTTTCATCCTCTGTAATTTATACTCTAATAAAGGAGACGATAATTGTTTTTGTTGGGTTCAGGCTGAGTCCAGCCTCCCCACACCAATCGCTCGATATTTGTAGCCCTGACTGAACTATGTCACAGAGTGTTTCTTCAAATCTACCTCGCGCCATGATGCATCATCAGCATATCCTTGACATTGGATGCCTCTGGTGGTGAGTCTGTTGAGTAGTTCATCCACCAACACACTCCACAGGAGTGGAGACAGTACTCCCCCTTGGGGGCAACCTTTGGTTGTTAAGACTGTTACAGTCGCATCATGCGTTGATGTCGTGGCTTGTCTGGACCCTAGCAGGGAAAGTATCCATCTGCTGGTGATGGAGTCCAGGCCCTCCCGTAGAGGGCAGCCCTAATCGCCTCATGAGATGTGTTGTCAAAGGCGCCTTCTATGTCTAGAAAGGCGCACAATGCTACTTCCCTATTGGTCATTGCCGCATTTAGTGTGCGTCGCAATTGGTAGAGCGCAGTATCCGTGGACCTGCCTGCTCTGTATGCATGCTGCGTTGGATGCAGCGGACTTTGCCTTAGCAGAGTGCTTCTAAGTTTGTAGTCCACTAGCTTTTCCAGCATTTTCAGTAAAAACTATGTCAAGCTGATGGGTCTGAAGGACATTGGGTTGGTGATGTCTTTCTTCCCTGCCTTGGGGATGAAGACCACCCTAGCTCTACGCCATGCTCTCGGTATATATCGGAGGGCTAGGCTACTAATAAGTGCTTTCCTAACAGGGGAGAATAGTATTTCTCGTCCCTGCTAGAAGAAAGCTGGCGATATTCCGTCCAGTCCGGGAGATTTGAAGGGCTGGAAAGTTCCAATTGCCCATTCTAGTCTCTCCGGAGTGACCGTTGACTTGGCACATGCCCATTCGTTAGCGGATGGTCTGCCTCTGTTGCCTGTCATTTCGATAGCACTTTCCTTTCCTTGCTTAGCCTTCCTGGTTTCCTTGTTATAGGAGGTCAGGCTATCGCGATAACTTTCCCATGTGTTGTCCCTCTTCGCTTTGTTGAAGACATGACGTGTGGTGAGGCGCAGCCTTTCCAGGCTTTTATTCCACCAAGGGGCATCTTTTTCTTTGAACTTCTTCCCTACCGGGCAGTTCTCCTCAAAAGCACTGATTATGCCTTATGATTATGCAAATAGGACTTCTGGGTAAATTTATTGTCATACTGGGGTTAAGTTCTAAAGTTGACCTGAACCCTTCCCAGTTGGAAGTAGATTCTTTCGCATGAAATCTTAAAATATGCGTTAATACAAATTAAATAGTCGACAGTCACAAAACTGATTGAAAGTTAAACTCATGTGAAGGAAAGCTAATCAAATCTATTTCAATTCTATATAATATATTCTATATACTACTAATTCATAATAGATGGTTCATTGTTTCTCGATGGGCAACTACACAAGTTTCAACGGGACCATGTCACAGTGCGCAGACGGCTGTTCGAACAATCCATTTGGCATGTGGAGACTATGATACTCTGTTTTAAATTTGGACCATACACTGTGCGGGCAGTGTTACAAAACTTATCAACAGCTAAGCCACCCCACTTTACTAAAGATTACATATCAATTCGAAATCGAGTGCCAGCTCGCGGACAAAAAGATAAGATTGTTGTTGCTTTCTTCGCACACATTCAAGTGTCTGCGCGATCCGGTAGCAATATTGCTGCTTTTTCGCACACATTCATAACCCATTAGGGTCTACTAAAAAATGTTCGTGCCTCTTCGCACCCACGCACGCATGCACATAAGAGGCTGAGTTTTTTTGCTTAGTGTCATAATGCAAAGGACGTGGCTAGCATTAAAATATACAAGCACTGAATTCAATGATTAAAATATTTATTGAGTGTAAGTTAATAATCGTATACATAGACTTATTGAGAAGTACATATATGCAGTATTGCATTTTATGATATGGATTAAGTCTTTTGTTTTCCTCGGATGTTGACTAATTAAGAAGGTTCATGAAACAGTGCTTAATATTCAATGGTGACACACTTGGTCTTCAGATACTCGTTAAGCGCTTCTTGGCCCAAATCTTTGCCAAAGCCGCTCTGCTTGAAGCCACCGAATGGAGCAGCGACATCGGTTTTATTGTAGACATTCACAAAAACAGTGCCAGCATCGATGCCATCGGCGAAATTGAGAGCCTTGCTAATATCCTTGGTGAAGACGCCACTGGCGAGTCCATATTCCGTGCGATTGGCACGCTTCATAACGGAATCAATATCGCTGCCATTAAACTTAGATATGATCATGATCGGACCAAAAGATTCCTCCTTGGCGATAAACATATCATCCGCGACATCCGTGAACACTGTTGGCGTAAAGAAGTAACCCTTCAGATTGGGCACACGACATCCGCCATAGACAAGCTTGGCGCCCTCTGCCACGCCCCTCTCGCAGAACTCCAGCAGCTTGTCAAAGTGCGCCTTGTGATTCTGCGGTCCATGTGCGGTGGATCGATTGAGGGGATCTCCAATCGTCATGGTGCGCAAATCCTTTAGCACGCGACGCACAAACTCGTCGTGAATGCGATCCTCGACGAACAAACGTCCAGCGGCAATGCAATTTTCACCCTTGTTGAAAAATACTGAGGACATGCCCTGAAAACAAACAGAAGTTGTCATTATAAAATATTATTATTATTATTATTATTATGGTGGGATTAGATCCCTTGTACCGACTCTACAACAGAAGCTACACCACCTATCCAGCTTGTTGTATAAATCTAGGCGTTTACTTTGCGTTGATGATTTTTTATGATCCTAAGATATATCTCCCCGGAAACCAACTTAAAATCCTATTTCTATAGTTTATGTAGTATATTATTTTCATACAACTTAATTAAATTATTAGTTATTTTGAAATATTTAACATTTGTAATGAATATATTTTGAAATATTCCAAAATAATATTTCTGGAATTAAAACTCTTTATTTTTCTAAACTGAGAAGGAAAGCAATGCAATTTAATTGAATATTTAATTGAATTGTTATTTAATAATAAAGTCGTTCTGGCTGCCGACAAGCATTTCAGCCAGCGATTGTTCAAGCTACACAAAGCAGTTCAACCCGAACATATTCTAAAAGCACCAAGCAGTTCAACCCGATAAAGTTCGAGCTGAAAAGCTTTAAGTTCAGAGACGCTAAAGTTATTTTATAAGCAGTTTGGGGAACCGCCAAAAATTTGGGATGGATACATAGCAAGCAAGATCAAAAGAGGCTAATTTAAGAATCTATTAGAATTCCATTTAACTTAAAAATTTTTTTTATAGAAGAAATTCTAGAAAATTTAATTTCTGCTAATTAAGGTGGGAAGTTTCCTGTTTATGTTCTACGATAATTAAATGATGAAAAAAAAAATGAATATTGACTACTACTCACATGTTTGACAGCCTTATCCAAATCGCAGTCAGCGAATATAACCAAAGGACTCTTGCCGCCCAGTTCCAGTGAGCATTTCTTTAGATTGGATGCGGCGCAGGACGTCATAATGTGTTGGCCAACGGGCGTTGAACCGGTGAAGCCCAATTTGTTAATCAACATATGATCGGCAACCGCCTGACCCGCATCAGATCCCTTGCCGGGCAGCACATTGATCACACCAGGCGGGAAGCCAGCGAGCACGCTGAGCTCGGCAAATTTGAGCGCTGTCAATGGGCAGGTCTGAGCCGGTTTGATCAGACAGGTATTGCCGGCAGCAATACAGGCGGCCATCTTCCAGGAAAGCATCATCAGTGGATAGTTCCAGGGCGTGATTAGGCCACAAACACCAAGTGGTTCCTTGCGCGTAAAAGTCAGCACATTGTTGGGCCGAGCGGGGTTCACGGGTATCGTGTTGCCCTGGATCTTATCACACCACCCGGCGAAATAACGCCACGCATCGATGGACATGCCAACGTGGGTCTTCAGTGCCAGCGTGTAAACCGCACCGGAATCCACAGACTCAATGGTCGCCAGCTCCTCCTTGTGCTGCTCCATCAGATCGGCCAGCCGGAGCATAAGAAGACCCCGTTGCCTGGGCGACACCTGCTTCCAGGAGCCGTAGAATGCTTTGTGCGCCGCCTGAACAGCCTTATCCGCATCCCCCTTGCTCGCACATGCCACCTTGCAGAGTAGCTCCTCATTGGTGGGATTGATAATGTCTAGGGTGCGCTGATTTTCGGCATCCAGAAACACACCATTGATGAACATCTGGGTGGGCACGCGAATCTCACGTTTATTGGCCTTCAACGTGAATCCTTCATAGCTAATCTGGCTGGAGCTGCCGCCGGAGCTGCCCTGTCGCAGCGTACGAATGAGCAGGTCAAAGAACTCCTCGAAAACGGGCGCCATGAACACCTGCTCATTTTCGAGGGGCACATCGAATGCCTCCTTGACCTCCTCAACGAGACGCACCACATCCATGGAGCCGGCGCCGGCAGCAAAGAAATCCGTCGACGCTTCAATGGGCTGCTTCAATATGGCCTGCCAAATGGCAGACAGATCTGTTCGCTTTACCAACTCGTCCTCGGTGAAATCGGTAATGGGAAGATGTTCTGCCTGTTTGAACCAATCGCCTGCATTGATCACCTTGGAGCCGCGCTTGATGCGACGCACGTTGACAAATTGGCCATCGGTGCCCTCGATCAACAGGCCATTCTCATGAACCCAGGCGAGCTTCGACAGACCCTTCAGCCTAATTTCTTGACCCGATTGCACCGGGCCCGCGGAGTAAAGATGGGCGCCAAAGAGACGCACCTGCTCCTCACTGCCATCGGCTTGTAGGACAGTCGCTATAGCACCGGGCACTGAATCCAAGCCTCTAATAAAATTCCATATACGCTCTGCGGACTGATCCAAATTCAGTAACTGGTTCTCTGTCCGAAACATGGCCGGATCATACGTGGCGCCCACTTCAGTTTGCACGATCTTCGGCGCCGTGCCCTTGGCCACCATGTCCACGGCCAGGACCATTGCCTTGACACCCTCCGGGTATAGGAATCGCTTGTAAATGGTGTCCAAAGTGTCTGTCGGCTCCAAATTAGTCTGGCGTGTCAGCAGTAGCGGTCCAGTGTCCAAACCATCATCTGCCCAAAAGATGCTGAAGCCAGCGATCTCATCGCCCTGCAAAATAAAAAAACAGAGTATTAACAATCAATTTAAAATCCAGGCGTACCACAACTAGACATATTTTATTTAAATTTAATTTATAAAATCTTAATTTGAGTAATTTTAAATATTTTTAATATTTTTGCACCTGTATCTCGTATTTTGTCTATGTGTAATTTGAAGTGACTTTGCTGCTGCAATTTGAGTATATATCATATATGTATATTAATCCTGTTTATTTAGAAACAAAATCGAAAACTAAACCTAAACCTGTGTGTTTACAGAATTAGATTCAAGTAATTCAAAGTAATTCTAGCATTGAATACTTTGCAAATTCCCTTACTAAAATTTCCCCTAGATTCATTACATTTATATATCACGTGCATGCAGTCATAAAGACAAAGGTTATGGGAATCCCTTACTTACTTCTTACTTTTATACACACACAAAAATACGAGGAAAAAACTAAATTGGGATTTGGGAAGCACAAAATATAGAGCACAATCTATTGTGTTTTTAATTAAACCATTTTTTGTAAGGTATGCAAAATTTAAATGTATTTAATTGAGTAAAAACTATATCTTCCAAATGTGAGGAATAATTGAGGAATGCAAATCGAGTTGATTTCTTATCGTATGCCAATCATACACTTAGAAAAATAAAAATCTGCAAAAAAACCACCCTAAAAACTTGAATAAATATTAAATATTAAATATAAGAATTAAATATTAAGAATGGTTTTCTATTATTAAGAAATAAATCTCAAAGCAGAAATTTTTATTAATTATCATAATTTTGTTCAGAATGAAATAATAAAATAATAATAAATGCTACTACTGAAAATCTAACTTTGTGCTTTATCTAATCTTGATTTCTGCTCACTTACCTCAATGAGTGTCCAGGAAATGGCGCTGGCGCCGCGATGTCTGGGCAATATGGAGGGATGATAGCAAATGCTGCCCAGTGCAGCGCCATCAATTACCTCCATGGGTATGAACTGGGAGCAATAGGGCAGCAAATTGAGCGTCGCTCCCACCGATTTGTACTGCTCCAAGACCTCGGGCAGGGTCACGCCCTTGCGTCGCCAGCTGGCGAATTTGAAAACGGGTATATTATGACTGGCTGCGGTGGTAGCCAAAATATCCTCGCGACTCCCCTTGTCGGGTATAGTGAAGACCCCAACGACTTGAACGCTTGCATTCTCCAAAAGCTGTTCCAATACATCGGCAGCAAAGTTGCTTTGGCCAATGACCGCAATACGCAAAGTGGTCTGTAATATTATTCAAAATAACAGTTATATTAAAATTGAGGTATTATGAAAAATATTACAACTTATTTATTTATATGATTAAAATAAAAAAAATACTAATGTAGCAAATACAAGAAATTTATTTATAATTTTCCACTTACAAATAAACAACACGTGAAATAAACATAAATAGAAAGCTATTTTCGAAATGCCGAAGAGTACAAGAAAATAAATTATCTTTCAGATAAAAATGATTATTTTCAAGGTATTATGTGTACCATGCATACCAAGTGCAATAACAATTTAAAAAGCTACAAATAAGTCTGGATGATAATGTAATTTGAAACGTGACTTTAATTATTCAAATATGTTCACATTACATGCACACTATGTGTTATACGTATATATATATTTTTTTAATTCCTAGTGTTTCAAAACACCCTACAACTTTTTTTTACAGATGTTGGGTTATTGCCAAGAGAGGCCAACACCAAACAGTACTGTGGACGCGAAGCAAATGTATATAATTTATGTTACAAGCCAAGTAAAAAATATTTATTTTCTTCTGGTCAATACAAATTTCACAAAACACAAGTTAAGCAATCTTCACAATAAAGATATAAAAAATGTTTAAGATATAAGAAGCATTTAAACGTATCCAAGCAGGCACAGTATGTTCTCCTTGACTATAGAAGATATATAATCACTTATGAATTGGCACCACAAATAAAGAGAACTGCACTTTAAGATAAATAAATGAAAAATACAAATAAAATTATTATTGTATGTTATTACTATTCAATTTGTAAACTAACAGCGATGATTAATCACTCTTCCAGTTTTAGTTACATAATATTATCAATCAATTAAAACGTTGAAAAGTAAGTATACAAATATAATAATAATAAATAAACGTCCAAAACAAATAATGACTCCAGTTTGTTTTAATAATAATAATTAATTAACGCATTGTAAAGCAAGTTACAAGACATAATTTATAAAATTATTTAAGTTGTGAACTAACAGCCATAATTAATCACTGTTCCAGTTTTCTTTTTCACACTTTCCAAACTAATATCACGAGTTGTTGTCTTTTGTAACCAAATCTCTGTGCGAGAAGAAATATTCAGATTGACGAGCAAAGCGTTTGAGCAACTTCTATTAACTGAGTCTCACATTCCGTGGCGAGGCATATTTATACCTCAATAGAGGCGGCACCGTATTATCAGACGATTCTGAAAAAAAAACAAACAAACATATACATGCACTAGCTGGCGCTGCTGCTACAAAACATATATTCATTCTTATATGTCCACACATACTTTTACTTTTCCAATAATTGAGTAGAACAACAAATTTGTGGAACATGTCGCTTATCAGTGCAGTAAGCCGAAAGCCTCAAATTGTCGCAGCTAAATGAAATTTCTGATAATCATGGTGATTCGGCATGATCATAGAAATGTAGGCCTGATTCTTGATACATATTGACGCACTTATTACCAATAGAAAGTTTATATGTCCATCTATTTTGCTGTTGCGATTATATTTCCCGTGTTTCGGATTGTGTTTCATTATAGTGTGTCTTGCAGATTTTACTTGGAACGCGACTGCACTTTGTCATATAAAATATAATCATAAATATATAATTGCAATTGCGGGGCTGACTGCCCCGAACTAGTTATGGGGGAAGTAAGCTCAAAATATCAGCAATTATAATCGCAATATCAAGGGCAACTGTTGCATAGTAATCAGACACTCAGAAAAAAAGTTTACCTACACATTCTAAAATCTTTACACTTTTGGCATCGCCTTAAAATTCAGAAAGTATATTTTGAAAACGGAAGGTCGTTTCTTTTCTTAATACCAGGTCATATTTTTCTGAAACTTAGAAAAAATATGTCTAATCTGCAGGGAGATTTTTATACTGTTACTATGACATCAGTTTTTATTAGAATTTACATATACAATCATTTTATATAGATAACAATTTTATATATTTAAATAGAAAAAAATTACGATCCGCAGCTAAACTCTAACATAGCAGTCGAATTGATTAAATCAACCTAAAAACCTGAAACATTTTTTTTTAAGATTAATTATGTCGATATATAAAATTATTATTCTTAATAAAAATCGTAATACATTTTATTTAATACCGTTAATCTTAAATTATTGCTGTTTGAATAAACATCTGAAAATTTCGAAAAATTTTTAATTTTTTTTTTTATTAAATTATACTTTTTTTTGTAATTACGCTTAAAAATTAAATTCATTAAAAAAAAAACGATATTATATATATAAATATATATATATATACGTATATGAAAACCTTTTAAATAGAAAAAACTAATATATGCTGATTAAAAAACAAACATTTGCTCTGCTATATTTTGTAGTTCATGTTTTTCGTGTTTATAAAAATATTTTTCTTTAGCAGTTCTACAAACTGCAGCTTATTGGAACTACTGACAAATACCACTAAGCAGACAAAGTACATAATATTGTCAGCTTAGTGCTAATATACTATATATATATATCTACTACGTGTGTACATCTTCTACGCTAGTTTGTGAGCATTAATTATTAACACCTTTCATATGTCTTCCTTTCGCTGTCCCCCTTATGCATTTAGCTAATTATTGAATTTAATTAGCAAGAACGAAATGAAAATTGCATGAAAATTTCAGCATTTCACTCTGGACTTGAGGCTTTCCTTTCGAACTACGCATTTATTTAGTCAGAGCTAAACATGCTGTGTGGTCTGCAGTGTTACCTAAAATACTTTGCCATATTGGGCCTGGTGCCGTGGTCCAAAAAAGGAGCACACCAACAGCTGCAAAAGATCTATACATTGGCCATTTTATTGGTAATCATCTGCCTGAACTTCTATATAGTTGCGTATGCGCCACCCGATGTGAAAATGCGTGTATCGATGCTGGTGAGCATCATCGTATTTATCACACAGACTGTGACCATGTCAGGCGTGTATTGTTTAGTATTCATTGAAAGTCAAACATATAATTCAATTGCATTTTATTTTGCCAAACAGTTATCGAATTGCAAGTAATGTGCCAGTATAAAGGATACTACGAGTTCTGCCTGCACCTGAAGTGCTTGCGACTGCGCTTCCAATGGGAACTGCTGCAGTCAAGTGTGGATTTGCCATGGACCAGATATATCAAGTTCTTTTTGCTGGGCATTTTGAATGTGCTCGCTTTAGTTGCATCAATCCTTGTGGTGCTTTATAATGATTATGTCGGCTACTTTTTGTACTCGATACCCGCTTTTTTAATAATTCGTTTCCAGTGCCTGCTTTTGGTGATCTATGCCGAACTCTTAGGCTATAATGTGGAGCTACTGGGTGAGCGTCTCCAGGCTGTCCACAGTACAGATTCGTTATGCTCCTTGGAATATCTGCTCAGTTTGAAGCGGGTGTATTTGGAACTATATAATTTATTTATTCAATTTAATGATTTGTATGGCTGGTCGATTGTGTGCATCTTTGTCGTCATGTTCCTGGACAGCTTGATTAACATCTACTGGTCAATGCTAATTCTCAACGGGGTCTACGAGTGGGAATTCATCTACCTGACCTGCTCCTCGTTTTTGCCACTGCTCTTTCTAATTTTTGCCTTCTGCCGATGCGGCGAATACTGCAAGCGACAGGTGAATGAACTGGCGAATTAATTAATCTACACTCAGAAAAAAAATTGACTTGAACTTAAAAAAAATAGCAAAGTATTTTAAATAATTTTATAGCATTTCTATTTTTTAGAAATATTTTATATTATTAAGAAATATATATATCTGAAAAATAGGAAACAAGACAAAGAATTTTTTCCGTATATATTTAATAGAACACTTTCTAGATTTCAAAACGATATTTATTCTTTATGCTTATCGGGATCGTTGCAGTACATTCTTATTGGCAGTCACGTGCGTGGCTTGGCATGTGCCTCCCAGCGCCCGACTGCACCGCCCCCGCTGGCCTATAATGCAGTCTTGGCTGAATTTGCCATGCAGGTGGAGCAGGACGCGTTGACAATCAGCGCCGAGGGTTTTATGGATATCGATTACAGTCTGCTAATGTCGGTAGGTCTCTCCATATTCAAAGACAGATTTTCCTTTTTTTGTTTGTTTAATTTGCATCCATATTTCTGCAGATTTTCACGGCAATGGTTACCTATTTGATTGTTCTCACGCAGTTCGGCTCATTGTATGCTTAATCAATAGTTATGCAGATAAGGAAATCACATGACACGAATATTAACAACCAATTCTTGCGTGCTCTGCCAAAGCACGAATATTTATTTTTAAGTTTTAAGTGTAAATGCACGCGTTTCGAGCAATTTCAGTTGCTGATTTCTATTTCTATTCGCACTTGTGAATAAATAATAAATAAATATCACATTTTTGGTGACAAGGGCAGCTCAACATATTATTCAGAAAGTGTGCTTCTAAAATTCAAGGTTAGCTTTCTAAAAACCAGTGTTATTCTTTTCAAAATTTTCGGTTTGATTTTTCTAAAATTTCGAAAAACTTGCCTACTTTCCAGTGTTTTTTTTTGTTGATACATATACACATAATCTTAAGTGTCTTCATTTCGACTTTTTATAAATGTATTTCTTAATTGTAGAAAACATTTTTTCTAGTTTTAATAATTATTTTTTCGGATAAATCGAAAATATTTCTAAAAACCAAGAATATATTTACATTATTCGAGGCGATTTTCATTTTTATTCCTTACACAATTTTTTATTAAAAATCGTCTCACATTATAAAGTCTTTTTTTTTGTAATATTCCAAATTAATTATTAACATTTCTATTGTTCACACGGATTATAATGAATTATAATGATCCACAAATAATTACTTATTATTGATCAATAAATAATATATTGAAAGTATTTAACAGCTCACACATGACCTATATACGAAAATATTTTTTAAGCATCGTACAACTGTTATTCAATAAAGTATATTATTTGTAGATTAGATAAATTTTTGATAACTGGTAAAAACTAGTTCGATACATATAAATTTTTATAGTCAACACAATAAAAATATTATCTCGACTACAGCTGAAATTGGCAAGCTCGTTAAATAAATATATTTCCAAAAATAAATGAACCTCTAGAAATTATAGTAAGCTGATATATGTATATATGCAAAAACAGCCCAGAGATTACTGTTGTCAGCTAGACATATTCGATGCTGAATATATATACATACATACACATATATGTATGTATGTTACGCAAGATCAATGTGGCAAAGTGTCCAATAAACTGTGCACGCAGTCCCCAACTGCTCGTGCTGGTGTTATTTGGCTTCCTCTGGGAATAGTGCAAAAATATTGCTGATAAGCGATAACCTGATCGAGTGCCCCCAAACTAAGTCAAGAAAACAAAGCATGAAACCGGTTTGGGCGATACGCCGAACTGGTTTCAAGTGACTCGAGATGTGCTAATTTAGATGGGCAATCGAAGTAGCAGTAAATACAGTGAGCGCCACTAATCTTTCAGAGTTAATTTATTTATAAATTACAAATCGATATTTGTTGCTTTCTTTTTTTACTAACTGCAATGGAACGTTCTGAAGCAGTTTTAACCGGTTCGCTATTCGGATGCCTCGTGCTGTTATCAATGAGTTCAAACATCAATTGAATTGAATAAAAAACCAAAAAAATAAATAAAAATAATAGTAATGATTCAAAATGTAATTGAAAAACGTTAAAGCATATCTATCAACTATTTAAGCTCGTAGGTAACTTGAGCATCGACGCTGACCTCCTGAACGACAACATCACCATCCTCATTTAGAATCTCCAGATTACACTCGATTTGTTCGGTCTTTAACTCGGCGTCTTTGCTAAAATCGCTCTCGGAATTATCCGGCTCCAAAGCTTCAAAGTAATTTAGTCTTATAGTGGGTTGACTGTCGCTTAAAGTTGATTGCGCTAATTCGTCAACAGGATGTAAGTTTTCTATTGTTAGCTTTACTTCCTCGATATTCTCATTCACTTGATTAGTTTCTTGTGATTTAATCTTATCACCGGAACCATTGTCCAGATCATTTTCATGCAATTTCTTTGCCAACTTGTCGCATTTGTTGTTCTTATCGCCAGATCCATTGCCAGTTGATTCCTTAAATTTATTTGGATCCATAGTTTGTTTACTTCTTTGATAAATTTCATTAATTTTTTTCAGACTGGCCTCTAATTCGCCGCTGTCTTCGGTATTGCTTTCGTGCTCATTGAATTGACTATTTTCCAGCAATTGCATATCATCTGAATTGATGAACTCATTCAGTTGCTGTGATATCTTGGCCCATTGGCGCTTGGCATTCCTTTGTAGTTCACCTATAGCACCATCATCTGTATCGGAATCCGAACTTTCATCTTTTGCTTCTTGCTTAATTTGCTTATCTAGTTGACTGCTTGTATTTTTATCAGCTTTCACATCAGAGCTTTCTTCGTCCACATCGGTGACTGCTGCAGCCGCATCCTCATTTAGTTTTTCATCTTCTTGAGCCACACAACTGGATTTGGTTTGCTCTTGGGTTGTCCAAGCATCTAAGGGCAGTTTGAAATACTCTTGGCATAAAATTTGCTCGTTTTCACGTTCGAGTTTTAAGCCATCTTCGCATTGATTGATAAATAATTTATCGAGCGCACCCTCTGGTAGCTGAGGCGGCTCTACAACGGATATTTCTTCGCCTGATTCATAATCAGTGGAGTCATCGGACACAATATCATCATCTATGCTTGTATTCAATTTATTTCCAGGTTTAATAATTGTATATTTAGGTGCCTTCTCGCCAGGTGTTGTTTCATTGTGTTTTTCTTTGGGGTCCTCAAGAACTTTTCCATTTTCCGAAGACTCTTGCATGGATTCACTGGGCGAATCGTCGTTTACCACTTTCTGCGCTGTATTTACTTTTTCCTTCTCCATTTTAGGTAGCTCACTCTTCAATTCGTATAATTTACATGAGCCCAGCGTCAATTGAGCTGTACCCAAATCCTTGTGACAAACAAAATCTTGTTCTCCATCCTCTGCTACCTGCTCAATCACATTTTGGGTTAAGTTTGTAGGTTGACCTTTCCTTTCGGCTTGACCATTAGCCTCTTGATCGTCTCCAGCTTTCTCCATATTCTCTTTCAGAAGTTCGCGTTCGTCGTGCAATTTTTTGTGGTCCAGCAAACCTTGTAGCATATCATCCTGTTCTCCATCGTCTGCTACCTGCTCAACCACATTTTGGGTTAAGGTTGTAGGTTGAACTTCCCATTCGGTTTGACCTTTAGCCTCTTGATCTTCTCCAGCTTTTTCCATATTCTCTTTCAGAAGTTCGCGTTCGTCGTGCAATCTTTTGTGGTCCAGCAAACCTTGTAGCATATCATCCTGTTCTCCATCGTCTGCTACCTGCTCAACCACATTTTGGGTTAAGGTTGTAGGTTGAACTTCCCATTCGGTTTGACCTTTAGCCTCTTGATCTTCTGTAGCTTTTTCCATATTCTGTTTCAGACGTTCGCGTTCGTCGTGCAATCTTTTGCGGTCCAGCAAACCTTGTAGCATTTCATCCTGTTTGACTAGAGCCAAGGGATTTGGTTCATTTATTCCCGGGTACTTTGCTTTCATGCTGGCTCTCAACTCGTCCAAACTGCGCCAACCTTCCTCGGTTATTTCCCCATCACTGTCGAGGACCTTTTGCAGATCCAGTTTCTCTTTGAGCTCCTCGTCCAGCGCATTGAATGTGGTCCTCGCTTCGAGTGAGTAAAATTGATCTATAGATGGATCCCCCAGGCTGTCGTTTGCCATCAAATCACTTTGATTCAATTGGGCATTTGATGTTGGTTCATCTCGGACAGCCTTGGGCCAGGAATCGCGAGAGTTGCGTACTTCTTTGTCTATTTCGGTTGGCTGATCCTCCTTGGCTGTAACATAGCCACCAAGTTCGTCTGAGGTATCACTTTCGCTGTCACTCTCACTCTCGCTGATATTGAGCAAAGCCGGAGGTGGCGGCAGATCCTCCACTAAACCGGTATCCTTTTTAACAATCACCAGCTTATTATCAATCACTTCCAGTGAGTCCTCGAGTGTCTCACGCTGATCATAGCAACGCGTTGCAATAACCGAGGCACGTTTGTTGGCCAGCTTCTGCATCTTGGCCACGTGAGCATCCAGCTTCTCGGCCGTCTCCCATTTGAGTTTTGCATTCTTTTCTTTTACCAGCTCGTTGGCAGCACGCATTTTTTCCGAGCTACCTGTGGGATTAGATTCCAGTTTTCTTTGCTCCTTGCGCTCGGCCACCGAGCCGAGAAAGCTGCCAAAGGAATCGAGGCATTCACGTATGGTTTTGCCGCCCACCAGATTCACAAGTTCCGGCGGAACGATTGGCTCAACATTAGGTGGGGTCGAATAGCTATACTCTTCATCTGATTCAATTAGGCCAAAGTCAAAGCATTTCAAACTCTGACTATTGATCACTTCCTGATACTGCAATTCTCCGATGAGCTCATCTAACAGCGATGTGCACACCTCCGCAATGGGTGGCTCCGGCAGTCTGAACATTTCTTCATCATCATCAATATCCATGGTGCTTATAACATCGGTCAATACATCTGTCTCATCCTCCAGGTGCTCGAGCAGTTCACGCAGCCCAGCTTCTTGATCGGACAGTTTTTGGCTCATTTGCTCACAAATTTCACTCGCCTTTTGGGCACTAGTTTTCTCACTTGTCGGTTGTACCTGGTACAGGTCTTCATCGACGTGCATGCATTTTTGCTTTACAGTTAATTGTCGCATGCACTCCTCTCGATGCCACTTATAGCTGGGCATATCGCAGCCAGCTCCATAAACACGACGCGGCACATCATCAGAACAATCATCAATGAACTTGGCCAAGGCAGCATCAACTGCTTCGGCATCTTTGCCACGTTCCTCACTTGTTTTCTCTTTCATCTGTGTTTTGGGTACTTGTTGATTTTCGTTCTTATTTTCTTGTTTTTTCATGCTTTCGCGTCGCACACTAAACTCTTCGCTAAGGCGCAAGGATCGCACTACACGCGTCAGCTCTAGGCACTTTTTCTTATCCGCTTCTCTCTCCTCATCGGAACTGGTAGTATTGGTTGTCTCAGTCTGTTCCTCGTGCAGCTGATATAATGGTTGCCGGAGCTCCTCTAAGTCCTCAACCAAATGACTGCTCAGCTCTTCAATGCTGCGTTCCACCAATTCATTAGCCTCGATGCATTCTGCTTCGAAATCTAATTGTTCCTTAGTTTTGCTTAAATTATATTCGGATTTCTTTCGATAGACTGAAGTTTCCTTGCAAACAGTCATCTCTTGGTCTATATTCCAATCGCTTATTTCTCCTTCATACATTTTCTCGCTAAATTCGGGTTGTTCTCCAAATATTTTGCTTGCATAGGATTCGTACATTCTATCTATAGATGCCTGCTTAATTTCATCGGCTGTTGGTTCACTATCATAGCTTAAAACTAAAGCCCCAAATTCTTCACAAGATTTCGTTAAATCTGCTGCAGATTTTTCATCCAGTTCCGAGCCACTATCTGGCTCAGATCTGGCAGTAAGATTCCCTTCTGTTTCCGCTGTAAGGCCTGGTAATTGTTTTAGGTCCATTTCTTTGTTAACATTCTCAGTGTTATCAGTCGATATTTTTGTGGTCTCTGCCTTTAGTTCCATTTGTTGAACATCTTCTTTTGTCATTGTTAAATTTACTTCCTCTGTCTTGTCTTTCTCTTTTGTTTCTTTGATTTCAGTCTCAAGTTCCAAATCTATATTATCGAATGTAATTTCCTCTATGAGCACACTTTTTACTTTTGGTGGTTCTTGCTCCTTGCTCTCCAGCTTCTCCTTATTGTCAGCTTCAGCTAGCTGTGCCTCAATGAGTACTTCTGGATTTTCCTTTAGTATCTTTAATTTATCTTCTAGCTTGTCTTCCGCTTTTAAATTCTCCATTTGCTTATCCATTAAATTTGCTTCCTTGCGTTCCGAATCTATATCATCGAATTTAATTTCCTCAATAAGAACACGTTTTCCTTTTTGTAGCTCTTGATCCTTGCTCTCAGCTTTATCTATATGTGTCTCATTGAGTACTTCTGGATTTTCCTTTAGTATCTTTAATTTATCTTCTAGCTTGTCTTCCGCTTTTAAATTCTCCATTTGCTTATCCATTAAATTTGCTTCCTTGCGTTCCGAATCTATATCATCGAATTTTATTTCCTCAATAAGCACACGTTTTCCTTTTTGTAGCTCTTGATCCTTGCTCTCAGCTTTATCAATATGTGTCTCATTGAGAACTTCTGGACTTTCCTTTATTATCTTTAACTTATCTTCTAGCTTGTCTTCCGCTTTTAAATTCTCCATTTGCTTATCCATTAAATTTGCTTCCTTGCGTTCCGAATCTATATCATCGAATTTAATTTCCTCAACAAGCACACGTTTTGCTTTTTGTGGCTCTTGATCATTGCAATCCAGTATCCTTAATTTATCTAAAAATTTCCCTTCCTCTTTTGTACGTTCTACTTGCTTATACATTTTAGTTACTTCTTCCATCTCAACCTTATGTTCCGAATCTTTATCATTGAATTTAATTTCCTCTATAAGCACACGTTTTCCTTTTGGTCCTTCTTGATCCTTGCCCCCCAGCATCTCCTCATTATCAGCCTCAGCTAACTGTGCCCCATTCAGTACTTCTAGATTTTTCTTTAGTATCTTTAATTTATCGTCAAGCTTGTCTTCCGTTGAATTTTCCATTATAATTGCTTCCTTGCGTTCCGAATCTTTATCATAGAATTTAATTTCCTCTATAAGCACACGCTTTGCTTTTGGTGGTTTTTGATCCTTGAAGTCTAAGATCTTTAATTTATCTTCAAGTTTGTCTTCTTCCTTTGTAATCTTCACTTTCTTATCCACTATATCTGCTTCCTTGCGTTCTGAAGCTTTACCATTGAATTTAATTTCTTTTATAAGCAAACGTTTTCCTTTTGGGGGTTCTTGATCCTTGCAGTCTGAGATCTTTAATTTATCTTCAAGTTTGACTTCTTCCTTTGTACTGTCTACTTGCCTATCCATGTTATTTACTTCTTCCATTTCAACCTTACGTTCCAAATCTACACCGTCGAGCTTTATTTCCTCTATAAGCACACGATTTCTATTTTGTGGCTCTTGATCCTTACTCTCCAGTTTTTCTTGATTTTCCTCCGCTTTCTCATCATTTTCCCCATCGGGAAACTGAGACTCATGCAGTATTTTCGGACGACCTTCCAAGGGTTTCCTTCGTCTCTGCCCTGGTTCAGCCACATCTTCTGGCTGCGAGTTGTCGCTAGTTTCTTCGGGGTCGGAGCTGTCATCATTTTCTCCAGATACTTCAGACCAAGTGTTATCCACGCAACCATATTCTAAATCGGATTTCACTTGCGTCTTTTCCCCGTGTTCGTCTTTTTGGTTTTCCGCTTCGGAATCGGATGAACTTATCAACGCATCCTGTTCTCCCTCTGGTCGATGACGATTGCGCATCCTTATGGTGTCTGAAATTAGATATTAATTTAGGAAACTATCTCGTTGATCCTTAACGAATTAGCTTTGATTAACTCACTATTAACACTTTCGCGCATTTTCTTGCGATCTGCGCGAATCCAGCGCTTGTTTTCTTTGCGTTCGCCTTCATAGCCATCTCGTTTCCTAACAATATAAATATGAAATATATACGCATATGTGAATAATACAAATATACAGTTCAAATTAATAGCGATATTCTTCAACACTTTTGATCTTTCACAGCTTAAATAACTATCGAATTGTATATTTTTTCTATAAATATATTTATATATTTATAGTTCTTTAGTAGCTTTAGCTTTTTTTAAGGATTTTATTCAATCAAAATAATTGTAAGGCTGACAGGAACATTGCGAAATAATATGAAAGTGGTTTCATCTATTATCAAGTAAATTTTGCAATAAAAGGTCAACATAACTATATCTAAATTTCAATAAAAGTTTAAAAAAAAAACCTACTGTTATTAGTATAATAGTTTCATGAACAAGTAATAAAACCGAGAGACTGATTCGTATGGCATTAACACGGCTGAATATAAATATATATATTTTATGGGAACAAGGACATCGGCTTCTATGCGTTGCAAACTTTACGGCAAAATTATAACACCATTATACCAAAAAACACTTTGCAAGGATATAAGATAGATAACGTGAAATATTTCTTACCAGGCCTCAGCACAGGAGCGGTCGCGTGGAAACACAGGTCGAACATCTAAGTATGTGAGCTCTTTCTATGAAATATTAAGGACAAATATATATACATATATACAAACTCATCAGTTTAAATACTTACACAGGCTAATATCAAGGTCTTGCGATACTGGGGCAATCGTGAGACAACCGGATTTCCCTGCAGCGCCAAAACTTTGAGGCATGGCATTTGTTCAAAGATCTTAACAACTAATATATCATCGATGCGGTTATTTGACAGATCCAGCACAGCTAAATTCTTGCAGTTAACCAAATTGGCCAGACTTTCGATGTCCTTTAAATGGTTCGATGATATATTAAGGGTATTCAAAACAGGCAATATATCAGAGCCAATGTTCTCAATCTTCCGTATATGATTTGAGCTCAGATTTAATGTGTCCAGATCCGGACAGAACATCAAATTATCTATACGCTTTATAAGATTATTTTGCAAAAACAGGCAGCGAAGCTTGCTCAGTTTTTCAAGACCTTCAATCTCCGTGATAGCATTGCACTCCAGCCACAGGCACTTGAGCTCTGTGTACTCTTCCAAGCACTCAATATATTGATAGCCTGATTATAAAATATATAAATCGGCTATGATAGATACGCTGTGCAGAACATATTTACCCTGATAGTGCAAATAGAGAACATCATTTAATTGGGGAGTCAGATATAACTTATCCTTCTTGCATATATCTCGCAATCCTTTCTGTGTCATCCGCTTCAAGCCGCTTATCTCTTTGCGCGATGCCGCATCGCTAACGGGTTCCGACATTATTATTATCTTTATTAACTTTTTCTTATGAATTTTTTAAGAAATATTCAATTTTCAATTTGTATTTTATCCCCTACTCAATTTCAAATGTTAACTGCAAGCAAGTGTTGAGTTGGCATTGTTGACGCCGCTTCCTAAGTTTGTTTATTATTATCGAACAAACAATTCATATTGTCAGGGACAACGAATTACCCCTTATATATGAGGTACTTTCACATTGGCCACCTTACAATATTATTTATATATTGGTTGTCGGGACAACTATGGAAAACAATCTCTCAACTCTAATGTCGCGTGGAAATAGGAAATCGGGTTTCAGACACTGTCATCAGGGTTTGGGTAAGTTCAAAAATTAAAATCACATTTGTCATAAGATATTCTTGACAAACAAATGCGGATCGAAAACTGATTAATTATATCACTAAGCAAATATTACATACATTTAATATATATTTTAATACAATTGCTTATCGAAAATTAATAAATTATATATAAATAAAAGCTAATACTCACTATATACTCAAGCTCTCTAAGTACTATATTTAATTTAGTGTAAGATACATACTCAACTTAGCTAAGTTGGGGTGTTTCAAATAGTATTTCAGATCTTATTATTATTAACTCTCAAACAACACAAATTATTTAAAAAAATAATAATTAAAAATGGTGACTTTAAAAGTAATATTCTTAAAATAATTTTAAATAAAAATTCACACAATAATATACCTCAACATATGTATATAAATAAGAGCCTTTCTAGTTACAACAAAGATATTTGTTTCTTATTTTGTTTTCAATTGTTCATTTATTGATTTTTAAGTTTTTCAGTGCTGCACAATCGGTTAAACTCAGATCTTATATATAAGATACATATATATTTAAAAACCATTTAATTATTAATATATCGTGCTGAGTTTTTGCATTTTAAGACAAATTACTTATATACTTATTGCATTTTAGCCATTTAATATTGAGTTAATTGAATTGAGATATTGTTTTGTGGTCGTTTTGAAAATCGCGATTTATCGAGACAAAATATGCAATATGCATTTCAATTAATTTAAGTTGTTCGATTTCAAACTGTAAATTCGATATTTAAACAGTTTTATTTTTCAGGAGCTGACACGATATGTAAAATTCTCCCAATTTTGTCTTTTTTTTCTTTTGATACAAGTTACTGCCACATAAATATTCATATATGTTTATTAAATACTTGTGTGTTCCTAAAATATTTATGTGTGTGTGTGTAAAATGCAGTGTTCTCTTAATATGCCTTGTATAATAAATTACTAGGTAAATGGGGTATATAAAAACAATTAGCAAATGGTGGGTTCGTTTTAGGGACTAGCCACACACACATACACGGAGACACATACACTGAGGCACACGCAAATACATTAAAAAGTCGAATGCCTTTAAATTTCTACGTATAAAAAGTTGTTTCAAGGACACTTTGTAAAATGATGAAACGATGCATGAATTTCGAAAGTCTGTGTATATTGTATATATAGATGATCGACACATATGGGCATGTGTGGTGGCGGAATGCATTCGGCGAATGAGGATATAGCAAAAATTTCAAATACAAAAAATATTATTACTTTCACTTAATATAACAAAATATATTTAAAAATAAGAGTATTCAAAATATACAGAGTACAAGAAATATAGCTTTTGAGCGAAGTGTATCAAATAATAAGTTTTTAGGTAATACAAAACTTTTGGATATATGTATGTATATAGCTTAATTATAGAGCTCAGCGCAACTGAGCCAGAAATAACATTAACAAGTAGTAACAAACTAAAAGATTGGTCTTGTGATTGACATATGGATTGGATTGTGTGTGATTATTGAGTGAGTTGGCTTGTGTTACTTATATTTGTATATATTTTCTTATCGACGAGAGGCATTTCGCATGCATGTGACCAAAACTACAAAGCTACGAAATAGGCGTTTGCCATTTTAAAATCGATAGATGGGATCCTCGCTGCGCAGCCTAAACGTGATCGTAACTGCGGCGAAACGAACGATACAAGCAGCAGGCAAAGAGTATGGTAAGCAGCTGCAAGCGAAAACACGAAAGATTAGCAAGAGTTGGATTCAATTATAATAAATGCTGGCCCCCGCTTACCTGTATGCCCGCAACGGAGAGCACCACACTGGCCAATATCAGAGTCTTGGAGTCGACTATGCCCAACAGCTTGTGCAGACAGCCCTGCTGTACAGAATGCAATGTGGTGCACTCCTTGGCCTCGCTCAGATTGATCACTTTGCAGCAGGCTGGTGGCAGTGTCTTGTTCGGAAAGATGACCTCCCAATCGTTGGGTCCATAGGTGCCACAGCAGTCCAGTTCGGTTTGCAACAGAGTCCAGGCATCACGATAATCGTCCCGATCCGTATAATGCTTCATGGTCGTATTGAATTGGGTTTCCATCAACTGTTGCAGGCCCGAATGCTTGATATAGCCCGCAATACCAAGACCGATCTCCAAGAGGAAAATCACCACAGCCAGTATGGCAAAGCTGAGTATCATGCAGCTGTTCTCCTTCAAGGCGCCACAGCAGCCCAAGAAACAGATAAAGGCCACAGCGGCGCCAACAACCATGAGTATAATGGGTGCGGTCCATATATGATCACTGACAAAATTCGAGTAATGCGCATAATTCAGCTGCACCATGGCGCCCACCATCAGGATCAGCAGACCCGACAGCTGTGCGAATCAAGCAAAAAAAATGCGAGTTATAAATGAGCAGACTTTTTTTTTTGGATCAGTTAGGCTTACAGCGAACAGCAAGTTGCAAAAAAAGGTTATGTATTTGACACATGTCAAACCGCCGGATGCCATTTTGGTATCAGAATATGCTCCACGTATATCGTCCAGATACTGCAAGGATATATGAGAAATTATTAAGCAAAATGCAAGCAAAAACCAGTCTGCACACAATAATCAATAACTGGTCAAAGAGAAAGTTGTGTGTGCATGCGTATGTGTGATGGAGTCAACCCCCAAATCCGTAACAGACACGCAACCAGAGCGAGCCACAAACGATGTCCAAGTGTCTCGACTCTATTTGCCACCAACTGCCCACCAACACACACGCACACACACACACACACACACACCTGTGTCTATATCTAGCGATGTCTGGCTGCGGATTAACCCCACAGCAAACAACAACCCCGTGCCACTCTCCCACTGTGGCACAAGTGGCCAAGAGAGGGTAGAGTATTTAGCAATTTCCACATTGGCTGGCCTAGTTCTGTTGCCATTATTTGTTATTATATTGAATTGTGGGTTGAGTTGCATATATACATTTTGTTTTTTTTTTTTTTTTTTGGTGGCAAGGACATGGGCTCTAGCTGTGTTCCCGTTTTGAATGCAACTGTCATAAAAATCGATGCAAGTGGTTGCAAATACAGAACTCGCGGAGGTCTTCCAAATGTAGGTCTATTGTGGGAGGTTGTAGGTTGTAACATTTTTCTTACATGTATTACGGAAAGTGACATCTGGCAGTGAACGCAAAATAATAATAATTGGCAGGCAATCATAATTTTAAAAATGCAATCAATTTTTCAGAATAAATCATGAATAAACTAACTATTGCATAAGATTAAAATTGTTTCTTTACTCCACAGTTTAATTAATGTTTATACTTTGCTTTATATTACTTTATACATATATCTTTTTCTTTTGAAAGTGCAAAACTACAATTTCGAAGGATGGAAATTACTGTTGCTGGATAGAATGAAACCAATTAGTTCAAAAAATTATATATTACAATAATTAATAATGATCGAATTACAAATATATTGGATTATACAAAATAATATATTGACTCACACACTTAAAAAACAAGCCTGCTTAATAACTATTTAAATTACAATTACTTAGCACACTTTTGCAAAATCATTAAGTATCACGAAAAAAAACTGAATTTTTTTTAGAAAATTTAAAAAAAAAATAAAACTAGTAATATATTCTTAGTATTAGTATCAGAAAACTTTGCAAAATTAATTATTAACAATCTTATTAGAACTCAAACTGTATGATTTACGTAAAAATAGTGTTGAGCGACTTGTGCATTAATTATAAGTGTATTCTTAAGAAAGCGCGAGGAAGCAAAAGTAAATTATTAAATTAAAAAATGAATAAAGTAAAGAGCTAAACTAAAACAAAACCAGATTTGTTATATATTTATTTTATTCTTCTATGCGTTGATATTATTTAAATATACGTGAATTTTATACACAAAATCTAAATCGTAATATTTTTGAAAATAATTAAAGAATGTTGCCCGTTGCCCAAAAGCGTTTTTTGAAATTTACCTAGCAAATTATGTGCGAGTAAAGCGGCCATTTGAACTTTTCAATTAGAATAGGTCACTGTACCAATTAGCTGACCAACGCAATAGACATAATTTTCCACTGGGAAATGAAAACGAATGAATATAGAAAATATTGAGCAGTTTGTCAGTCCGGTGGCCCCAACAAAATCGATCGCCATGAAATCGTGTCAGCGGTGGGTGAGAAAGTGTTTAATATCGTTGGCGACTTGGGTGTAACTATACCAATATCTACAAAAGGCTTAATGAAATGGGACAACTTGAAGTGAAACGATTCAGCTGTTCACCTATTCACCTGTCGCAACTGACGCAGTTAGGAAAAGGACACTCAAATCGCCACTCGAACTGCACAGTGGTTTGTGGGAGTTACTATAATTATATTATGTGTCCTTTTTCATAATTGATTGTGCCGCCCACAGTGAGTCTTGTAATTAGATTTATTCTTTAAATATAACAACTGCTCAAAAATGTATTAAATGAGTATTAATGACATTTCGAAGGTTGAACTCTTGTTCTTAAAAAAGATTCAAAGAGAAAAAATAAATGTATAAAAGCTAGGTAATGCAATGCAATGAAAAAATAAATAAATAAAATAAACAACAATTATGATTAACTACAATATAAGTGAATTACAGTTAGACAATGTAATACAATGCAAAAATAAATAAAATAAATACCAATTTTTGAAAAAAAAAATATATATATATATGAATATAAGTTAGGCACTTAATTAACTAAAATATAAATGAATAATAAAACTTAGGCAATGCAAAGACACATTGAAATCTATTTTAATACAATTTAGGTTTATAAAAATAAATAAATAAAATAAACAACTTTGATTAAGAAAAAATAAATGAATTACATATTGACACACTGTAATTTATTTTACTTTGTTGCGCTTGGGTTTCTATACGCGGGCCGAATCATTTCGAATCAAATGGGTGGCGATTGTTGGGGTCAGTGGGCTGCCAAGTTGAGTGTGTGCGTGTGTATGTGTTTGATGTGTGGAGTTTGAATGTGTGCATGTGCATAACAACAACAACAACAACAACTACAACAAGAATAACACGAGTTGCGTGACATTAGCTAATTCCGGAAATTTACCTATAGACATGGCTAACGGGGCATTAACCGAAAGCTCCACTGACCGTTCTGCCTATGCATGTGTGTGTGTTCGTGTGTATTAGGCGTGGGAGCTCCTTCTTTGAAATTAAAACGCAATAGACAAAAGTGTTAAGAGCCGCAAATGTACAAATTGGAGCACGGTGTGACCAAATACCCAAAAATGCAGCGATTCACTCGACGAGGTTAACAAACTGTAACGAACTCAAGCGGCAAATGAAAACGCAAACATACATACACACACATACATAAAGAGAAAAAGACGTTAGTATGCGTGCAGCGGAATTTTCAGCAGCATCAAAAAAAGATGCAACTATTGCCCGCTTTTGTTTTTTATACCTGCATTTTTAAATTATTCACACATACAGACATAACTTGTTTTTCATATACAGCCTTCAAGAAAATCTCACTCTTGAGAAGAACAATAAAGATGAATAGAATAGAAGAGCATCAAACAAAAGAGCAGCTAAGTAGAACGGAAGCAGGCAGTGAACCTGAAAAGAAATAACTGCACTCTCTGTCGCTTCACCTAATTCCTACATATACACACACACACACACTCATTAGAAATACACTCGCTTAAACATCTACTACACTTTCTTATGCACTTAATATAATTATTTAGATTTTTAATATACTCACTTTGACTTGCAATTAACTAATCACAACTCTTGTAATATTTGTAACTTAGCGGATCGTCTATTTTTCCGCTTCAACTCGCGATGTTTTTGTCGCAAGGCGCAAAAACACAATGCAAACGCAAACACCAAATCTTGTTTTGGCTATTGTTGTGGAGCGCATTGCGCAGGTCCGATTCTCGGCTTACAAGCGATTGGCCCACAGAGACAGCCAAAATGAGTATTTTAGCGCGTGACGTCACATTCTCAGTTTGTATTTAATATACAAATGCAGTGTAATTATCACACAACATAATTCGAGAGATATAGATTTTATAAAAAAAAAAATATTTATGTGTTAAAGAATGGGGAGCATGGGGGAGTTTTAGAAGTTTTTTGTTAAGAAAGCACCCATCGATACTATCGATGACCATGTATCGTGTAAAATGTATCTTGGCATTCCCAACGTACTGCCCTATTCTTTTCACATATCTGGCAGCTTCTCGCCGCCAAATTTAAATTCCCGTTTAAATCACATTCGGCAATCTTTAATTAAACGATTAGTTTCGGATGACTTTTATCAAGAAAATCTACATAATTGCAATTCTAGATATAGAGTTACCAATATTTAAGGATATGTTACTGATGATGATTACTTCTTCAAAATCAAGGGAAATTTTACTTTATTTCTTTGGAACAATTAAAATGCTGTAGCCCAGTAATATAATTCATATGCTTTCTCGCTTTATTCAATATTTGTAGGTTCCGTGGATATCTTCAATGCTCTATACAGATTTGATACATAAATGTTCCAATATTTGCAAATAAATACTACATACATACTTACAAGTATATATGTATATATACATATATGTACATAAGAGTACGTGTTTGTATTTAGTTTGTATTTTTGCTGTTTTTGCTTGTACACACCAAATGCTCATTATTTTTAGACCAGACTTAATTTTATGTACAATGAGGCTAGTTGGTATTTAAGTATTTCCTTTACAGTTTAAACAATATATAAATATATTCATGTATGTATATACTTTAATAGACGTGAATTGTATTGGAAACATTAGCTTAATAATTCTCTACACAACTAAATTACTCGCCTATATTGCAATTTCAAAAATGTTATGTAAATCGTATCTGAATTTGATTAGAATAACTCGTTACAAGCCGGATTCTATCCGGATCTCACATTCCATTTTGCTCCAGCTTGCGAAAATTACCACTAAAAAATAAAAATAAATATCGATTAAATATTTGACCTTTGATATTTCTACAACATTTTTTTTTTGTATTTTCTGAGCTAATAGTTCCCAAAAAATATGCTCTAGATTTTGGAAAATTTACGTGAAAATTTCATAGAAATGAATTTTTATATATATAAAATGACTTTCCTAAGTACCACAAAATTTGAATTACTAATTACAGAACATTCAAGAGACTGTAAATAATGATTTTTTTGAATTTCTTAACCAAAAAAATTATGATGAACAAATAATTTAATTAATAAAATGTTCCTGCAGAATTAAAATTTTTCGAGTTCTCATATTTTATGTACTTTAGTTTGTATTATTTAAAATATATTTTGTGAATTATTATAAGTATACAATTTAAAAAAGAAAAAACACTATTTTCTCAATATTTAATAATAATGAGAAAATAATGCTATTAATTTTTTTAAATAATAAATAAAATAATGGAAACCTTAAAACTTAACTTTATGGTTTTTTCTTAAATATAATAATAATACAAATAATAATATTTAAGGGAAATAATCAAATCAAAAAGAATAATAATAAAGAACATTATACTTGATAATTATAAATTATAAAACTTAAGTTAAGTTTTTTAATTTAATAAATTATATGCGTTGGTATCTATGCAAATAGGAAAATATAAGTTGAGCTATTTTTGGCGCAGATTTTAAGACAATGCTCCAATCCAGGTCATGATTTTTTTTTGAGTGTATTAGCACTAGAATTGCAAATGCTCAGTTAACTTTTGCTAAATCTTGACTAATCAAACATAATCAACAAGCTTAAGTTGACACACACACACACACACACACACACACACGAAACAGGCACCCTAACTTCTATTTTTCACTTAATTATTGCTAAGACTAACACACACACGCACGCTCACGCCCACCCGCCCACCTGCCGTGCACTGTTATTTTATTACTGTTTACCGTACGAACGTCATCTCATTGTTGCCTGTTGCTATCCTTTTCTATCCTGCGAAGGTCAGCATGTACAGCGGAAGTATGTCAGTTTGAATGCGCTGGCTTTTCATCGGTTTTTGTGTGTTAATTGTTTTGTTGTTGTACTCCCCCTCACCCTCCCCCCACCGCAACACACACTCACCCACCATTGCCTGCTAATGTGCCACCACCATTAGAGCAACACTAAATTTCAAGTGCATTAAAAAGATCATGGGTGGTAAATTAACTAAGCGACGCGTCACTCGCACAATTTTCCCGGCGTCGACATTTTTGCTATCAGCAGCATCTACTTAAGTACCGTTATTTTTACGTTAATTGATGCTTTGCCTTTGTTGCTATTGCTCTTGCTCCCAATTGAATACACATATACACTACATGCACACACATACACATATACATACATACAAGTTGAGTTGGATTTCTTCTTCTTCGACATCTTCGTTTCGTTTCATTCACTAGTTTCAGTTATAGTCAGCCAATCAATTGTGGTGTTCCATTCAAGCATTTCAATTGAGCTGCTTTTGTCGTGTTTCATTCGCCCGTTTCTTAACGCTGATTTACATTTGTAATTAATGTATAATTTCGTAAGCTTTCTTAACTATGCATTTATAATTATGTACATACATACATATATTAACAACTTGGAATAATTGCGTTATGTACTTGAAATTTGCACCAGAATGCTCGACTTTTGTTTTAATCATTTACAAAATAATGTTTCTTTTTCAAGTATTGGCAAAATGAAAACATAACAATCATCGAATTTGCTTTTTTGTTTTGGCGAGCTGTTTTATCTAATATTTCTGCTTAAGTTCATGTTAGCTGACATTTAAGAATATTGCTTGTTGTTTTCTCATTTCCCAATCAGAATAGCTGCTACAAAAAAGTAAAGATAAGCACCTGAAACAAATTAATCTACTTGCTAATTAATTCTTAATTTGCAGATTGCAAAAAGTAGTGAATTATATAATTATTAATTTTAGCAAGAATATTATTTTTTTAATGTCTTATAATTTTTAAAAATAACATTTTATCTGCTTGATAATATATTTTTTAACACGCACTAAGAATCATTTTGTAGCTTCTTGTCTTATAAATTTGAATAGGCGACGAGAAGGTCTTATAAACATTGACCGAAACAAATTTGATCTACCTGCTAAAAAATATCTTAACATGCAGATTAAAAGGAGTTGGGAATGTGTAAAAGTACTTGTTAACTTTTCCAAGAAATAATTTATTTTCGAAATACTTTTCTTATAATTTTAGAGTGGTTGTTAATTATCAACAAGAACAAACTATTTAACAACTTACAATTTTCAAAAAGCAATGAGAAATCCATAGGAAATGCTGAAGTGCCTGCTTACTTTATCAGAAAAGCGAGAAAACTGTTCTTGAAATTTGTTAAATTCATTAGTCTTTTTTGAAGCTAAGCTGTTTTTTGATTTGAGTGAATATTTGAATTTTTTTTATTTAACATCTTCTAATTTGTGGAAGTTGTATTTGTGCTTTGCTTGGGAATAATTTGGCTGCTTGTCTTTTGAAATATTTATATTTTAAGAATATTTATGCTATAAATTCTATTTTGCGTACTTAGTATATCCAATTTACCACAGACTGATCTGAAAACAATAAATGATCTGGCTTAGAGAAATTCCCGAAAAGGTTCATCGAAATTATCATTGACATCGGGAAAGCCAGCAGCAACATTCACGGTTGAGCCACCATTGAGTATGAGTGTTGGTTGTTGCGGTTGTTGCTGCTGTTGCGATTGTTGTTGTTGTTGCTGCTGCAGCAACATGTTGGTGCCCAAATGAGCATGAGAATGCAGCAGTTGCTGCTGCTGCTGCTGTTGATGATGATGATGTGGTAAATGTTGCTGTTGCGATTGCTGTTGTTGTTGCTGCTGTTGCTGTTGTTGTTGCTCCACTTGTGACTGCTGCTGCTGCGAATGCGAATGCGCCAGAATGTGCATAGTCTGCGTCGGCTGCAGGCTCTGCATGGTGGGCGTGGCCGTGCTTAACAAGCTGCCATCGCTGGCGGCGAGCAGAGCACAATCGTAGGCGACACCACCAACCGACCCACTGGCCAAAGCATCCTCAAAGCACACAAGACCATTTGTGCCGCTGCCAACTGCTGCTCCAGCAGCTGTACCTGCACCGCCCCCGCCAACAGCTGCCCCACCATTCGTTGTTGCACCACCAACCTCACCGGTTAAGCCCGTGAGCAGCACACCACCAACCGCACCACCATTCAGCTCCATGGCAGCCGCCTCCTCGTTGCGCTTGGAGAGTATAATGTGCGTCAGATTGATGATATAGTTCTTGGCCAGCGTCAGTGTCTCGATCTTGGACAGACGCCGCTCCATCTCCACATGTGGAATGACCTCGCGCAGTGACTGAAATGCATCATTCAGGCTATGCATCCGCATCCGTTCCCGCTCATTGGACTCCAGCCGGCGCAGATTCCGCTCCTTGGCATTGAGGGCGCCCTTTCGCCGGCGATTCGCATTGGCGCTGTTCGCCGTTAGACTGGAGCCCGTCGAGCCATTCTGTTGCCTGCCCCGGCTCGAGGTACGCTGGCCGCCTTGGGCATTGCCGTGTTGGTGGCTGGTGTTGTTGGTGCTGCTGCCGCCGCCGTTGCTGCTGCCACCGCCGCCGCTGGTGTCGTCACTCTGCGAACTGGAGTCCGTCATCTCCAGATCGTATGTGTTATTGCTTAGCTGTATGTGTGTGTGTGTGGTGTGTGTGTGTGTGTGTGTGTGTGTGCGTGAAGAGGAGAACTTGTACACTTTCTCTATTAGCTTGAGTTCGTTTTATTTGTCTTTTTACCTGTGACGTGCGCCGTGTTGCACGTCGCACTGGCCGCGAACTGCGCTCCGCCGATTCCGGTGAGAGTCCATTGTGGCCATCTGTATTGTAGTTGTTGTTGTTGTGCTGCAGCTGCTGTTGCAGTTGCATGAAGTCATGACTGCCCATCAGCTCAGTCAATTGTGTGGCGTCCATGTCGCCAATAGAGTACTGCAAAATCAAATCATTTTATTCATTTCAATACTATTACAGCTAAATAAAATATACAATAGTCTTCACAGTTCCCCATACATATTTATTAACAGAATCCGTCTGTAAGCCATTGATATATAAAATTCTCACATCTAGTTAAAAAGCCAATATTGGACATATTAGAAATTGCTTCCCAACTCTTGCACATCTCGGATCCTCCTCCTCCCTCAACTCAAGCCCAATGCTCAAAAACACTAACTTCAGCTTTAAAAATATTTAACTCATTTAACTCAAATAAATGTATGTATCAAAAATAAATTATAAATAAATATATTTATATAAATTCTTCGATCTATACAATTGAGAGTATAATAATTTATTATGTGAACTCAGAAGTGAATACTCGCCAAAACAACATTAAAACAGCATATTTAATTTCATATTCACTAACATTCTTGCATTATGCATTTGCTACATCATATATGGCCTAGTTTGCTTCAATCACCAAAACCATTGAGCTTAATTCAAGTAAGTTTTAAGAAAGATTAGGAGATTAGCTTGTATACAGAACGACGGTCTAATAAAATACATTTTGTGTTCGGAAAGGTCAGTTTCAATGCGAAAAACATTTCGTAATATAAAAAGATTAACAAATTGTGTTCTATATGTTTTATAGAAAATTACTTATATTTTCTAATGCAGTTTTGGAAAAGTTTTTCAATGGATGTCTTTATAGCAACTATATAAACATAAAAAGTCGAGACGATCAATGACCAAACTCATCGCAGGCAACATAAAAGCCTTCAAATTAGAAAATGTAAATTGATTTAATTTGATCGATAACCTGATAACCTTCCGATCACCGATCGATTACCGATAGCAAGTCACAATTTGTGAGGTGCAGCTTTATAGATTGCTTTAACTCTTTGACACTTTCTAAGGATTTTATTAAGTTTGTATCAAAAGCTGTTAGGGAAATCATATTTTCACATTTAGCAAAGAACATATTTGTAATCGCAACCACTTTCCATATGTATGTAATACATATATGCACATGAATACATACGTACATAAACACTTCATTCAATATAATATCTCAAAGCTATATTATTCTCATGGTTAATAAGTTAATTTAACAGAACTTGTATATTCATCAACTGCGTTTCAATCCATGTTTGTTTTGCATCAGGTCATTAAATAGAGGGTTTTAGATACCTTCGAAAAAAATATAAATATAAAAATATAAATAATATATGTTTATCGATAACATGCAAATATGCAGCGAATTTGTTGCACGTACTTATTAGTGTATATTTATTTGACTGATTGAAGATAAGATACGAATATCTGAACTGTACTCATTGATAAGTCAACAAAATTAGAAGAAATCGGCTTATTTGTATCATATAATATTCGCATATAATAATTTTGTATGTATATTTGAATTTTGTGTAATTGTATAATAATGTTCATTAAATTCGTATTTGAAAATTGTTGGTCTGATCGGGTGCGTTGTGTGCTTCCTCAATCCTTACAATAATTGTTGCACCTTTTTACATTTGAATTTACATTATTTTATTTTTTCATAAATATTAATTTGATTATTCTCTTTATATTTTAAGCATGTATATTAATCTGTAACGTTTTTAATTTTATTCTAAATTTTTATTTATAAAATGATTTATAAAAGGATGGTTTCTAAGGAAAATATTTTTTACATTAAAAGATTTGTGTCAGATAAGTGTCAAGTTACCAATAGGCGACATTA
Organism: Drosophila atroscutellata; assembly: GCA_035041605.1. Lineage (NCBI taxonomy): Eukaryota > Metazoa > Arthropoda > Insecta > Diptera > Drosophilidae > Drosophila > Drosophila atroscutellata. The sequence continues at coordinate 904,474 of JAWNLA010000137.1, read as the reverse complement.
TGATGAAATATTGAATACTATTGCAAATATTATTCAGATTTGTTGTTTTAGTTCTATGGATCAACTGACAGTAATTGTTCAGCTGACAGAACATCACTTAATATTTGAGGTAGATGTCGTTTGATTCTGTCAGCTTTATCTGTAAACTAAACTAATTATAATGAGCTGCTCTCTTGCGTCATATTCGTAAAGCCTTATCTAAAATCGATATCAGCTATCAATATCACACGTGACTGCTTATCAGCTTCCTTTGGCGGTTAGTCAGACTTATTTTTATCAAAAGCCTTTATTCTTTAATTGAAAATTCGTTAAAATGACGGTAAATGCTTTAGAATAAGTTCTGGGAAGTATTAAACCTATATGCCTCCTCAGCGATGGGCCGAAGGGACAAGCGGGGTCAATGGATTGCATTGTACTTGATTTCTAAATATGTCGAGAGAGCAAACGGTTTTTTTATTTGTCGCGCCCAACCCCCCCTTTGCCATGCGATTGAACCGCTGAATGTTGGCGGCGTTGTTATGGTTATGCCCTTTGGCATTGGACCATTTGACCGGAACAGCGTGGAGCATTTAAAGCGTTGACTTGTGGACATGAACATGGATATAGTTAGAAATATAGGACTAGGGAATAGGGACAGGGACAGGAACAGGAACAGGGACAGAGTCTTGTTCTCGGCGCGTAATACAAAACGCGCACTTTGCGGCCCGTTTCTTTTGTCGCCTGCGAGACTGTGTCGCTATTATTTAACTGCATGTTATTGTAGCAAGCTCCTTGGGCTTCAAACTCTCTTTAATACAAATGCTACAAGAAATTACAACACAACACAGCGCATAGCGCGGACACAAGCTGTAATGGGTATAAGGTTATAGGGTTACATTCTCAGCGAATGCGATGATTGTTGTATAATGTTTTTGTCAATATAAAAGTAACAAGAATGAATGAGAAATGCCGAATATGCCATACCCTGGCAAACTGATTGCACGTACTTGAATTTTAGTTACATAATTGCATTCGAAATATAACTCAAGAAAGATTTACTGAAGAGATTTAAATAGAATAATAATAATTAATTTAATTTATATATGGATCTTAGCAAATTTAATTCTTTTTGTTTTATTATTAATATCGCTACTATTTAATTGTTCGATTTAATTATATCAATATTGTTATTATTATTAAACCGAACATTTATTTAATCGTATAATTTATTACATTTTTTTTGTTTCAATTTGAATTTGATTATACACTTTTGATTTTATTTAATTTATTTTACCTTAAGTAAGAAATAAATTATATCCAAAAAAAATTAAAAAATATTTAAATTTAAATTTTAAAATATAAGAATAAAATTAACTAATTTAACACACAAATTTTGGTTTTATAAGCACTTTTAACTGTGGTATTAAGATTAAGGATAAAACATAAAAATAATTTTTCATATATGCGCGTATTTTACATCTGATTAGGCTGTGAATCTAAAATCTTATCACCCGATCGGATATAAGATCTAAAAAAGAAGACTATTTTGAGAAAAATCTATCTAAATATAAGTCAGAAAAAACTTTTGAATTCCTTTTTAGAAATACTTTTAAAATTTGGCAACTCTTGTATCAATAGCTAAAAATAATATCTAAAAACTTTTATTATATTTTCGTATATATTATTTAGTGTAACACATTTCTCAAAATAAGAAATGAAAATAAAGAACATATGCCAATTAAAATTAGCATTTACTAACTTAACTATAAAGGACTAAAACTCTTTTACACATGTTGTCATAATGTTAAGATACCCTTTGCAAGGATATTGTAAAAATAATACAACACCAGTTACACGAGTCCATTTACGTGGAGCTTTGCTTGGTTTTATCGAAACTTGTAAGCACTTTGTTCCATTATCCATTATCCGACAATGAGTAGCCGATTTGTTGGCGCCCGCAACATGTTGCTGCTACCAGTTGCTGCTGTTGCAGTAAATGCTGCTGCTACTGCTGCTGCTGTTGACACTGAAAATGCAGCATATTTTATGTTTCTTTGTCTGACAAACGTCCTTAAGAAGCAGCCAGGTAGGCAGCCAGTCAGCACCTGCGCTTGTGCAATATTTATTGTGCTCTCTATTAAATAAGTGAAGCATACTTTTGTGCGATGGGTTTCTCTTTATTTGTTTAAAGTATAAAGGTCGATGCTTGCTTACAAAACGATATTCAACTGCATTTGACAAACTCAACACTGGCCACCTCTTACGTAACTCCAACGAGTGGGTTAATGCTTAAGATTCTGCAATTTGCTGAAACCATTTGAATTCTACGAATTACACATTTACTGAAAAAAACTTGGTCATGAGAGAATTTTTGCCACCCTTCACATATTGAGAATGCTTTGAAAAATATATTCAGGGAAGTATATAAATAACTCATTCAATAATTTATAAGGTTTAAGCTTATAGCGCTAGGATAATCAAACAAATAAATGAAAAAAATGAATATAAGGGGAATTGAAATAAAATATTTTTTTTTATATTTCGAGTGATTGTGATCCAATGAATTTATGCCAAAAGAACATGATTAATCAAAGAAAAATATATATAGAGTTTGTACGATTTTTAAAGTTGAATGCTAAATAGTCAATTGTCGAAATTTTTGGCAAACTTAATTTAACTTTTTTTAATTTCTTGTTTCCTTCCTTGATTTCAATATTAATTTTTTTCATTAATATATCCACAAATTTGTGGATTGACATTTATATTAAATACGCAAAGTTCGTAAACTGTCGAAATTGTTGGCAATCTGAACTTAATTTGAATTTTTTCTGTTTTCGGACTTACGTTCAACTGGATTTCAATATTGCTGTTGTATGTTGTATTGATGTTTGTTATTATTAAACGGTCACAAATTTGTAGAGCATTCACTTTTTTCAAATAATTTTATGAAATATGCGTGTCAAACATTTTCACCATAATTTTTGCCATTTTTATGAGCACATTTCACTTGTCTAACAGGCATTTCAACAATTATGATTTTATGTATTTTTTCTTTGTCAACAAACTGTTGCTTTTTTTTTGGGTTTGTGTTTGATTTGCAATCGCTTATGGAAATCGAAAAAAGAACTCGGCGACGACCAAATTGCATTGGATCAGTTAGCAAACTGAGCACCGGAAACGCGTTGACGGCGTTGACTGCCACTTGTGGAATGGCCAAAATTTGGGCAGCGACGACGACACAGCGAACGAGAGCCGAGCCAAAAGGCGAATCACGAGCTGAGCCGGCCCGAGGAGCCAAATTGCCGAACGCGAACTTGTTGCGGCGCCCGTGTGTATGTGTGTGCGAGTGTGTGTATGTGTGTGTGTGTGGGTAAGGGAGACACCCACACGAGCAGCAACGACTGGCGAATCGAGAGCTTTTAATTTCGCTCAACAGTTGGGAGTGGAATTCTGAGTGAGTTTATTTTTATTTTCTGCAATCGAGTGATGGTAAAATGCGGGCAAAGTCGAAAGTGCTGGCATGCAGCTAAATTGGAGATGGGGAGAAGAGGGTTTTGTAGTGTGTGTTGCTGGAACACCCCCCGTTGTTGTTGCTTTTGGTGCTGCTGCTGCAATCCCCTTATCACGTTACTCATACACATATTACGACCGACGGGGTGGCTCATGTTTTGGAGCACACCACGTGCTGCCCCAACTCCTCCGCAGCGGAGTAAGTTTGAGTAAGGGGTGACTATTCGGGGGGGTGGTTGTGCAAAGTGGGACATTGACGTTCCTGATTAGCATCATTGATGTACGAAGGAGCTGCTCATGAGTTAGTTGGTTAGTTAGTTTTCTCTCTGTCTCTGCCTCTGCGTATCTCTGTGCCGGCCTGCATTCGACGGAGTCGTTCCACTGTCTGAACTGAGTGACTTCCGCACTCTACACTATTATTATGTATTATTATCGTCTGTTTGTCTATGATTTTGTTGTTGTCGTTGTTGTTGCCATTGCTTATCACTGTGCTTATGTCCTTATCAAAAGGGTTTTTATCGCTTCTGTCCGCTCTGATAAACTATTGTCGAGCAGATAATAATAAAATGTTGCCCAGTTTCGGTTAGCAGAATGTTCGCCTCTATTTTTAGTTTCTTATGCCCTTTACGTATCAAAAATTATTCATATAATGAAGGGTTGCAAATGTGTACAAAAGGCAGGATTACAGTCAGATAAGAATCGATTTGGAATTAAGAAAATCGTCAAGCGAAATTGTGCCAAAAATTGTACATAAAGCATATTTCAGAAAGCTTTTTGTATTTTCTGTTACTAAGAAATATATTTCTGATAAATATAAGAACAAGCTTTGTTAATTTCAAGAAAACTATATTCGTTTCCTTAGAAGTTACTTCCAGGATTTTTGTCTAAATCTATCCCAATATTGATCAGCCTCAAAAGCCATTTCCAAGTTTTTTAATATAGGTGTTAGCATACAAGTGATTTTTCATGAGTTTCCCAGCTCGATCAATTACTAAATATTATCAATTTTATTACGTAGTATTTATAAGCTGTACTTGGGACGAGAAACACCGAGCATACTATGGCTATGAACAGGGTATCTTCTAGTCGTGCGCTGATGACTAAATCACCCTGTTCTGTTTTCCTGCTTATTGCTTTTGCAGATCCAACTTTTTGATGTACATTTTGCAATTGTTTGACGTTGCTGAATGACTTTTTAATAATGTTCGATAATAGAGACAGTTTGTGTAATTAAGTTGCAAGTTGTTTATTTTATTTTGTTAATTTATTTGTTTTTAAATTTAATTTAGAAAGAACTAAGCTTAAAATTAATAATTTTAGTAAATGAATTAGCTAAAATAAATTGGAAATATTTTACTTAAAATTAAAAGGAACTGTTATGCTAATATTTAAAATGTAAAAAATAATATAAAAATACAAATAATTTTACTAGGATTGGGGATAGCCAAAAAGAACCCAATCAGAGGAAAATATCAATAAATAGAAACATACAGAAAATAAAGTGTGCGGAAAGAGAGAGAGAGAGAGAGAGAGAGAGGGAAAAGAATAATATATACGAAATTAGCTGATGATAAATTTACCAAAGATAAACACGGCGAAATTTCTCGGATAAATGTTAAAATAGAAAATTTAACTAAGGGAAAGAGTTCTGTTAAAATATACAAAGTATCCTGAACGGAGTTGAAGATCTGTACTAAAGCCATGCATTTACACAACTCATTAAGCACTCGCTGAGTGGGGGGTATTATTTATAAGTGAACTTTCCCATCAAGTGCATTCCCAACTTGACGTTGCCCCACCGCTTGGGTCTCTGTGTTGGCCTGCTCAAGCGGAGCAGATGCCCCTTCAGCCAAGTGTTACCAAATACAAATTGACAGTTAATATTTTTAAACTAGTGAGTTGCGGGTGGTTGTCGAGGGATGCTGCTGCTGCTGCTGCTATTCATGCCGATGCTGTCGACAAGGACATTATGTAAATCACAGAAGTGCGGCAAATGCGTTGGCGTGCCGGGCTCGACCCACTCCAATCCTGTCGCATCTGCGATGTGGAAATAATAAACAGGAAAAAGACGCACTGCAAACGAAGGCCAAGCTGCAGATACTCAGATACTTTGCTTTCAATCCGGTCTGCTGTTTGTTTTTGCCCCAGCAGTTGTTGTTGTGGTTGCACGACGTTGTTGTTGTTGTTGTTGTCTCGTGGTCGTCATTAACGTGCCCTGTCCTTAACATATTAAACCGATCATTGTACTCGACATCGACAACAGCAGCTCAAACAAAAAGCCTACAAAATAAAAATAAAATAAAAATAAACAAAAACAAAAACAAGTGCAATACCAACTATCAACTGGTTTTTTGTAATATTTTCTAGGGCTAGACTTTGTTTGCCCTGGTTTCCCTTTGGTACGAGTTAAGGCCATTTGATTGCAGGGTCTGTGGCCAACTGTGTACGCGGTAGACAGAGTAGTCAGACAGGAGGAATATTTTTGAAAAAGTATTGATTTAATTTCTATATCATGTGCATTTAAAGTAGTCATTTAGAATAGTAGGCTGCAGTCTTGAAAGCTGCTTAAATTCAATCAAATTGAGTGTAGTTTTGGTTTGACATTTATATAAAATACAGAAATGAGAATTGAGTATTAAGCTCAAGTGGTAAATCTGTATTATCTAAAAACCATAGATATAGTACTGACTGATCTGATTAATGGACTGATTATACTTTGGAAAAAAGCAATTTGTTAATTTGCCAAATGATATATTGAAATGACCCAGATATATTTATTTATTTAGGTGCAGGCAAATATCAGTTATATATATCCGTAAAGTTAATCTGGCTAATTAAAACCCCAGAAACTTATATATATGAAACATTTGGAAAAACATGTTTTCTTAAACTGATAAAGGAAAAAATATCAGAAAAGAAGAAGCAGAAAAAAGTAATGTCCAAAATCATTACATATATTTAATGTTGGATTTTCAGCTGGTATAATTAAAAATATTTTCCAAATTTTAACAAAATAACTCTTATTTATAATGCTTAATACATTATTTTTGTTTGCTCGGGAATGTCACCTTCTGTGTTCTGTATATGTTTGGCACCATTTAATGGTTGCATTTCAAGAACAGATGCGCTGCTCTAATCACAATTCAGATCCTTGACTTGGCCCAGCATCCTAGTAACCACAAGAAGCTGTCAATCATCTCGGGGATAACAGCGACTGGCTTTAATGCAATCAATGAGCGTTTCACACCCGAACAGCATATTTAAGCAGGCAGCTTAAAAACGCTTAACACACACAAATTTAATCATGACAGGACTTGGCAGCGTCCCGCGACCTTTGCTCTTCGCCTGACGGCATTTCAGTCGCTTAGCTGGGTAAAAATCACACCCGCGGTTATTTAAAATGCTAAAAACAAAGCAAAATATTATATAAAGCAATAATAGGAAAAAAGGCATGCGACTTACAGCTTAGCCCCATGCCACTCGCCCATCACGCCCAGGGGCCATAGCCCACGCTACCCTGTCAAATGTCAACAGCAAGCGGTGACTTTTTCGTCGTCAACAGCTGCTCAACACCCCCCTCCTCCTTCACCTCCCGTACCCCTTCCTCCTCATCCTTACCGTTCCCCTCTCCAACTTCGATCAGCACACTTGTTACACTCCATCAGCCCCACTTCTGCGTGGCACTTTTCCAGTTTTTCTTGTTTGGGGTCATATTTATGACCCAACCCATGACTGCCTTTTTATTTTCTAATATAATCGCCCGTTGTAAAATTGACTTCTGTTTTGGGGCGTGCGAATATATATATTTACAACATTAACGCATGCAAATTTTCGGCTTAAGTTGGTATTTATTAACATCTGTTTATTGAATAATAAACGATGTAACACAATATGTAAATAGGTCATAGTTAATTCTTTCAAATAAATAAATTTAGTCGAAAGTTTGCTTCGAGGATTACCACTATATTATAGATAACGAGACTATACATTTTAATAATAATATATAAGATAAACATCAAATAAATAAATATAGTCGATTCCAGCAAAGAACAATACTTTTTTTTACGGATTTCCAATAAATTCTATTCATACAAAAAAATATATTTCAAATACATAGATTAAAATGAAAACCAGTAGTAAAAATAGATGTAGTAAGTCTCGGGGTATTAAGCAACAAATTCTTCCTACATTTACTGCACTGATTGCGGAAACCGAAAAAAAACTAATCACAGCTAAGTAGGTAAGATTATTCCATTCTGTTAAATTATTAAATTAAATTGAAATACAAAATTTTATAAATCGGTTTTATATTGGGTTGGGTTGCGTAATAAAGCGATTTCTCTTTCTCTGTTACGCTTCAGATCCTATCACTAAATTAATGAAATGTATAAAGTTTTTACTTAGATAATAATTTAGGTATATAAATATAATTATAAAATTACTTGAGTTTGAGTAATCATTACTAAATCTCAGTTGCCTTTTTATCCGTCTGTCTATTTTTGTTTGTAGAAGCCTTTTGCTAACAATTCTCATTCAATTTCAAACTCAACCGATATTCTCACCTCTATATATATATATATATAAAAATTTCATTTCGACTTGAGCGTTAATTTATTGAGACGGAAAATGAATTTGGATAAAATACCCGAAGTCAATATGCTGCTTGTGACCAAGAGTGCCCGGCATCATCGACGTGCAGTCTTGGGTTTTGTGCCACGCATTGGTCTCCCAATTGTGGACTATGCCGATGTGTACAGGATAGATTCCTTCTATTTGCAATGCCAGGAATATCGCGACTATTATCGCGACCCCTACGACAGGATTCACAAGCCATTGCTATTCAGGCAGAACGCGGGCAAATGCGGCGTTAAACTGGACACCTCTGTGGACGAGTTGAGGCAGCCAATCACTTGGGTGTCCAGGCGCCAACCGCTAATCTCGCCCATCGATTATCAGTCGCACATGAATTTGGGCGTGCCAATGGGAGAAATCTTCAGGGGGCACTACAGCAAGCAGTCCTGCATCCGTTACAAGCGTTAAGCTGACTAAGGACTTTCAGGACTGATCATCTTATAGATGGGTTCATACAGTGAAGAAAAATGTGCACACATCTCTTAAGCCGTACATGAACGCCAGCAATAAGTGTGCTATAATAAAATTATTTGTTTTACATATTCATATTTAAATTATTTGTTAACTTATGAATATATTCAAATTCGATTTGACACAGTTTTAGAGATACATTATTTTGGATAGACTAGCGATAGTTAAAACGTTTCCACTGCAGACAGAATTCATACAAGTAAATAATTATATGAATAATAGGAGAAACTTAAATAAATCTTAAATTATAATGCATTTTTATGAAAAAGAAAATATACAAATAAAAATTTTAAATAATTAACTGACATAAAATTAAATGTAATCAGTTGGGCACTAAATACTCAATATTACAAACAATTCGTTTTATATTAATTATTTAAAATCATAAAGCCAATTGCTAAGGTAATTTTGTGCATTTAAATATATTTTTTAATTTGATTTTAATTTATTTCATTATTTTCTTATACTAAATACTCATCGTTCTCAGGTTGTCGTTAGATTTTGTAGAGCTCTATTGAAATCAATGTAAAATTTGTGATTTTCTCTCCAACCCCTTAAAATCAGCATTTAAGCTACAAAATATATAATTATGTGTGCACTTTAAAGTCAAGTTGTGTATATGCTGTGTGTCTACTCGTCAGATATTTGCCCAAGGACCTGAAGCATGCCACTTGACGCATCAGAAAAGAGCAGAGAAATAATTATTACGTATTTACACAGCGACAACGAGCGAATTTATGGCCCACATTTGACTTACCAAGCCGAATGGCAGGATGCGGCAGGCGGCAGGCGGCATGGGGCATGGGGCATGGGGAATGTGGCATGGGCTACAGAAGAAGAAGAAGATGCTAGGCTTTTGGGAAGCCTTTATCCCTTGGCTACCCTCAAAAGTCAATATACAGTTGCTAATTGGTGTCATTAAAAAGTTGAGAGCAGTTCTTTAAAAATATGCCACGAGCAAATAATGCGCATCCGTCAGGTTGTGCGTTGAGGAGCCGATAGAGGGGGTGGGGAGAGGATTGGGGGCCAAGTAAATGTAAATGTAATCAAAGTTTGATTTTTTCACACCTTCCGCTTGATTTGTGATTATGAAAATGTTAGTAAAAAAATTCATTGCGGCACACCTTGAAAAGGTCCTCTCAAAATTAGCATTTAAATTACGCGACAACCCTCAAAACCATCCACCTCCCACCATCCCCTCACCATCCCAGCAACCCAGTCTCATTCGCAAGTTTAGTTTTGTGCGCAGCGTTCAATGAAGCAGCATTAATTGGAATACTATGGCCTGGACAGAGGATGCCTTTGATGGCTCGCCTATAATTGTTATTGATGGCGCATTATCCGATGCTGATGCTGCAAACAGCATAACTTCATCCATTTTCCTCCTCCTCCCGCAGACTCTGCTCCTACCTGAAGCTTTTATGTAAATAAGCAATAGGTGCTCAGGTCAGCAGCGGACCAGGCCTGTTCATGAAACTTACTCCTGTGTAAGTTCTAATATGGTTGGATGGCCTAATTAAATCTCAATTACATTCAGGTTAAATTGGGTAGACATATGCAATGTACATCTGCAAAGGTATAGGAATAGTGGATCAGATTTAACTCACACAAACCCCAACGAAATCTGTCATTTATTTTCACTTGTTCAATTATCTTGAATATTCCAATAATTAGGGAAAGATAAAGATCCTTCTCATAATTTACCACAGTCAAAGGTTGGCTTGAGTTCCAGCATTGAAAATGTATATAATTCTATACTTATTGCATATTATATTTATATATAGGTACTATATTTATTACATATGTACATCTATAACAGTTTTCACAATTTTTATTAGTTTATCTGAGGTTTTCTCACAAATTACCGAAGTTAAGGTCGAGTAAGACGATAATAATCTCCATTGGTGAGCAAAAGTTCTCTATATATAAATATTTGTGGGATTGGAGTTTGCTTTAGCCATTTCAATACAAATATTCTGTATAAAGTTCCTAGCAACGCTCCAAACAAAAAATATAAAAATGATATCTTCCGAAAAATAAATATCTTAGGAAAGATTGCATAACATTGATAGTCGGACCATTGTAGTTCCCACATATATGAATGTTACCCAGTAGTAAATAAATAATTAAGTATATATTTTTATTCACTATATTTCGCAACTAAGTAGATATTGAGGATATTATTTTTATAATCGAATTGTTATCAACAGAAATCGTTATCAAAAACAAATATCTCTTGATCAGCATCTGTCTGTCTCTTTATCATCGATGTAATTTCACTTTCTAGGGTATTTACTAGTTGATATACCGATTGTAACTGATCTTCCTTGACGTAACTATAACTTTAATTTTTGCAGTTTCTATGAGAATTATTTTATATTTACTTTATAAATACAAATATAACAATTTCTCACAAAATCCAATAAACCTTCTGTGGCCCCAGAGCAGAGTGTAACACACACACACACACACACACACGCACACCAATGCATATTTTAATTCCTGCCCACGGATGACACGAGCCGGCAGCTATGAAAAGGGACCGTGAGGAGGTAAAAGAGGGGTCGGCAGCTGAGGCGTGAGCTTTGGTTTGCCTGGCGGCAGGATGGCGCCACTTTGACCAGCCCGCAAAACGAGTGACGCCGTTGCCAGAATACAGAAGAAGACTCCCAAGACGGCCGAGGCTAGAGCTGGGGTCAGGACCACCCGTTAATCACCAAACACTCACGCACACACACAAGCACACACATACAAATGAACACTGAAAGAAATGTTGGCTTAGTGTTTTTGTATAACAACTGCAAATACTTGAAATGTAAACCAAATCAGAATTAAAAATCAAATTGATTAAAATGGAATGGCAAAAAATAAAATTAAAATATATAGATCAGGGTGTGGGGTTGGGGAGGAATAACATTTTTAAAAGAAAGTAGTTTATTTCAAAATTACTTTTAAATTTTAAATAAATAAAACTTTTTTTTGTTATTTTAAGAAATGAAACGAAAATGCAACCGGTGTGTAACGAAAATAAAAAAATTGTTAATTGGGAATCTTAAAACTTCTTTCAACCCCCCCAAAAATTATATTTAAATAAAAACTAATCTGCAGCAACTAATTCAATTGAAGCTAAATTTTTTTCAGTGCAAACACAAATCCAGCGACAATCTATTTACATTCACACCAAATGTACAAATTTAGTTATCGTTAGCTTGGTGGCTGCAACAAAGGGGCGGGAGTGGTGGGCGGGCGTGGTTGGTGAGAGGTGTGCGGCGGTTAGGGGAGGGGAGGAGAAACATCAAGCGTCACGCAAAAGTTGTTTGCGTTGGCGAGCGCACAAAAATAGGCAACGTTATCTTTGCATGCGGTTGTGGGGCGTGCCGCAGAGGAATGAGAAGGAGAGGGGGACGGAAACGGGAACGGGAACGGGGAATTGGAGTTGAGGACGTGGTACATGTTTACACACATGTCGGAATGTCTGCTGCGTTGTGTGTGTGTGTGTGTGTGTGTGTGTGTGTGCGCTGATGAGTTTTGTTTTTCTTGAACAAACTTTAATTGTTTTTGATTTTTCTAAGGATTCAAGAGACATTGGCTTGCAAAGGGAATAAAATCACGTATGATGATATAAAAATAATGATGATCTTGATGGGTGGATGGGAATGTTTGCTGTCTATATTGGCTTGTCTTGAAGCCTTTGAATGTCGCAGCAAACAACAACAACAAGAACAACAAATCAGGCAATTGGCAAAAAGGAAAATTGAAACCGCACGCTGGCTAATTAAATGCACATTTGTCAAGCTTCTGGCCTGGGGCGTGCAGCTACCCACTTGGCGCTCCACACACACACACACACACACGAACTCCCACCGCTCCCCTTTTCACATTTCCTTTTTCAGCGGTGGAGTAACCACTTGAAAACAATTGGCAGGCAATTGCCCAAATGTCACGTACGACGTGTAAATGTCAGCAAAAAGGATTCTAATTGTTGCAACTGCATTGAATGGGAGTTGTGGGGAAGGGCTAAGAGTAAAGGAAGTACATGTTGCATGTTGTATACTCGTTGGCACACGAGGCTATTTACTGTATGCACTTGGCTTAAAGATCCTGCATATAATGCAGTTGCATGCAACTCGGCAAAAACGCGGCATGCCAACGAATGGGGTTGGAAAATGGAAAACTGCTTTGCCTATTTTGTGGCTCATCTGTTTGGCAAATTGAAAATTGCGCTCATTTATTGCATTATTCACAAAACGTCGCTTGTTTTTTTCATTCGTCATGCCGACTCAAATAGCCGTGAAATTGCATTCGATTAGTCTGCCTGACAAAGTCTCTGAATGGAAATGCAAAATACGATTGCGGGGAGAGAAAAGCGGGTGGAGAGAGTTAAAGAAAGTGATTGAAAATTTACAATTGTTGCAGCTATTTAATGTCGTTCCACTTAAATGGCAAATGTAAAATGCAACTAAAAATAAACTACATATCAAATTTAATTTTCCTGTAATGAAAAGCCTATCAGGATATAGGGATGACTCAGTAGGCTTTGATATTAGTTGGCGCGCTAAAGGATAATCAAATTTATAATTTTAGTTTCGTAGCCTATAGCTTTAATGTTTAATCACAAACAATTAGTATAAATTGTAATATATATTTTGATCAAATGTTTTTCGAGGATATCTCATCAAATCATAAGCGAAATTTACGATTCCTGCTTAACTGAGGCGATTATTTGTATGTGAGGAGATTTTGTTTGTGGTTGTGCTTTAAATGTGTATCTTTTATAAGCATAAAGTAAGCTCATATGTACATATATTATATATTTGTCGAATATTTCTCGTCATGAATTGACAGTCACTTCGAAAATGATATTCAATTTAATTAAGCCTCGAATGGACTCAGATATTCGCATTCTTAATATATGCTTTAGCATACTCCTCTCAAGTATCATCTGCGCAATACACATATATGTATATAAGTGTTGAGGGTGCAATCAACTTAAATATATATACAGATATTCAAAGAAGTAGTCTACAAGCTCAATGGGAGCACATTCGATTGCTTTTGCTGCTGCGGATTGTAAAATGAAACCTTTGCCCAGTGGTGCAGTGGTGGAGAAATCAACGTCATCGTTAAATTTAATTAGGCATCAAATGACCAAAGAGCCGAGTTAAATCAACAGCCAAATGGCCTGTAAGCGAACCAAGCGACGATGTTCACTACAATCACCCGCATACTCCCAACCCACCCGCCGCATCCTCCCATGCCGAACACTTTAAAATACAATTAAAAGTCAAAACGTCAGCGCCGCCAAAGCTGTTTGGCGGTGCCTGTAAACGGATGCCAGTGGGCAAACCCCGGCGGACTTCATTTGCAAGTCAACAGTGACGCCAAGCAGTCGGCCTTAGGGGGGTGGCAGCGTTGACGAGGGGTGTAGCGGGGGTATAAACATGAGACTCTTTTTCATAACATTTAACAATGTCATAATGAGAGTGTGAGACAACAAGTTAACCCTTGGCACATGTTAATGAGACAGTGCGACATCTAAATCGCGATTTGCATTTTTGGGTAATACTGTGACTACACTCAGCAAAAAAAACCCCTTAAATTTTGTGAATTCGACTTCAGAGATTGAACGTTTTTCTAGTTCTTAAAAATAATTTCTTTTTAGAATTTAGAAATTGGAAATGCTTCTTGCTGAAATATTTTCTATCGATAAGAAATATATTCTGGTTAAAAGATTGGTAAACACATATTTGGAGAATACATTTTTTCAAAATTCATGAGAAAGTTTTAAATTTAGTTGCGTCAACTGCTATTGTAGAGTTTAACAATAAGATCTTTAAATAAATTATGTGCATTTTTTATCTAGCTACAAAGGTTGTATAATAACAAAAAACTAATGTAAAAAAATGACAATCCTTGGAGATTTCCAAATATGCGAGAGATTTTTTGGCTAAGTGTATAATCATATGAGCCACTGTTGTGTGTGTGTGTGTGTGTGTGTGTGTGTGTGTGTGCTTTCTGTGGCTTTTGCGAATTGTTAATGGACCAATGGCAGTTGCACTAAATAGTAGAATGAGTCATAGCCTGGGGCTAAATGTATTATGAGTCCATTAGTGCAAATTTTATTACCGCAAAAATATCATGACGGAAGTGCGACAAAAGAGATACCAACTAAAACGTATGTAACTCAAAGATACAAAAATTGAACTTATATAATTACGTAGCGCAAATTGGCTTAGGCGCCACATGAGGCAACATCCTTAGATCCCCTAATTACAACAGCTCGCACAAAGAGTGAGCCAAAGATAATAGTAACAGAACTTGCCGACTTACTTTTTTGCCAGCGAATTCAATTCATTTGCGAACACAAAAAAAAACACACACACACATAAAAAAGTGAAAATGCACATAACAAATTTCCATTAGATACAAATTTTATGCTCTTAGGAACTAAGTCCCCTTCGAAAATAAAAGCCAACTGTTTGATTTTTTGCTTATCTAATCGCACCACCGAACCACCCACCACAGCACTGCAACACGGCAACAATTGCTTATCTCAGCCCGCACACTCGCGCATTTTTTCATTTGCACCTTTTTAGCCTTTCTTTCTAGCTCCATAAAAATAAACTTAAATAATATGTAAACAACAATGATGTCGAATAAAACGGGTTACATCCATGCGGGCCAATTTCAATTAAGTTGAAAACCTTACTCCAACTCTCGCTCTTTGTTTAGGGTTGAGTCGAAAATGTTGATTGGATTGGTTTGGCTGGCTAACTGACTGAATGGGTTTAAGCCAACTATCGCCAATCAAGTGAGATTACACATTATTTTCGGTATACTATTTATAGAGTTTGTTGAACAAACAAAAAGAGATGTATATATATATATATATATATATATTTGTGTCTATAAATATTTGGGCGTAAAATCAAGTACATTTATGTCATTATTAATAATTTAAAATGTCGAATAAAATCAGTATTCAAATTCTCGAGAAAAAATTTTAAGAGCAAATTTTTCATTGCATATCCATATCAAATTTGACTTAATAATTGAGTGAAATTGTGTAAAAAATTTAAATTAAAATTTATTTTTTTTTAAATTTTTAATAATATCAATTAATTAGTATTAAAATTCTGGTTTCACTGAAGGTAACTTAAGTTAAAATGCATAAGTAATAAACTATATTTTGCATAATTTTTTTCATTTTATTTTTTGATTAATATTTCGGCATTAAATGAATAAAGTAATTAATCAACGTTATTAATTAGAAATCTATATTTGTTAAAAAAAAAATAATAAAAAAATCATTAAATGCGATTTTCAGCAACCGCAAGGGCGATTAAGTTCATTGCAATAAAATAAGTTCTGGAATTATTTGACAAATACTATTTATATTTTAAAGTGAATCAGAAAAAGCTAAATAAAGTATTTATGTATTTTATGTGAAACATTTTCGATTTTATATTCTTATTCATTTTGAACCTAATATTTTAAGTTATTATATGTTCTTCTCAATAATTTATTTGTATTAAACATGTATAAGAGATTTAATGTGGTCTAGATTTGTATGCACTCTTGTCCTTTGCTGCTTACTTAACTCTTAATTTATTCTGTAAAACCTTTTAGCATTTTTTTTTCTATTTCGAGATTTTTTTTCTTTGCCCTTTGACAATGCCAGCACTTGAAAAGTAAAAATATTCGCTAGGCTGTGGTTTAAGAGTGGTAAAGTAAAGGGTTCGTGTGATGACACGGCCAGAGCTAATAACAGTATTAACACGATGAAGCCAAATTGAATTCGGTGCCAATACACGCTTAAAGTTAGCAGCCAGTCTAGAGAGAACCACTCCGTCTCCGCACCCGGCGCCCCCTTAGCAGGAAGAGACCGGCGACGTCGATGAGCAAACACAAAGTCCCAAACGTAATTTTCACAAATTCATTGAACTGCGTGAGTGTGAAAAATAACAATTTAGATAAACATTGCGACGGCGTCGCGGCGACCTCCATGGGTGTCGCTCCTGGTCACACACATACACATGCACACGCACATACATATATATATACATATATATATATATATATATATATAGATATATATGTATATAGTCTATGTATATACGCGACGGGTGACAAGTACGTTGGCTCAGACATGGGCGGCATCGCGTCGACCGTTGACACAGAAATCATATTAATATAAATTAACGATGTGGAAAATTTAGTTTAGTAGTGAAAATGGCGCCCGAAGTCCAAAGGAACGTTGCTTTGTGCCTTAGAACGAAGTCAACTGGTGGCTCACATCTCTCACGTCGCCATCTCATCAGTCAAATGCCATGGCGCGCAAATCCCACAGACCAACAGAAGGCAACCAAACAACCAAACAACCAACCAAGCAGTCTGCGTATCCACAGTTGAGAAATTGTTTTGTTATTCTTGTTTCACTTTATTCTTTTCGTTTCGTTTCGATTTTTGTTTTTTGTTTTTCGGCTTGCATTCGTAATTCGGATTCACTTTTGGCACTCACTGCATCAATCTCCATCTCCGGAACTGACGCTACGCCACTTTTTTCAATTAATTGGCGCTCTGAACTGCACTCAGGCTTGGGCTTGGGACAGGAGTTTGGAGAATGTTGTTCGCAGTTGTTCACTAATCACTTCCGTATATTCATAATCATAATCCGATTATGCAACGTCTCTCCCACGTCACGTGTGCTAAGTGGATGAGGCAGTGGCATGGATGGAAAGTGCTGTCAATGAATTGTGCTCCTCGAGCATGTTGTTGACATTAAATTGATTAAGCTCACTTCTCATAACTAGTATAAGCTAATGCTTAAACCTATAACGACATGCTACGCAAAAAGGATATTCACCGATGAAACTTTAAAACTCCATTTTTTGTTTAACAAACATACTAACAGGCTTAAATCCCATTCAAATGCTTGAGTACGTTAATTAGAGTTTAGTTGTTCATTTAATTTGCTTGCTGTTAGCTGCAATTTGTTATTTACAACTTAAAACTTGATTTCGACTTTGAACAATATATAATTCGAATGCTTTAGAACAGCCAGCCTTTCTTTTTTTTAATTTTTTTGAATTTTTGACACATATCTTAACTTAACTATTTAAGTTTTCGAAAAGTGAACGTTGTTTAGTGCACTTCAAAACAATATAAACTAAAAATTTAGGAATATTCGCTTGGCCTACGCTTTTTTCATTTGTAGACGTCGGATCATTATTAATGAAATTTTTGTAAAATGCTTAAAGATCATGAAGTGATTGAATTGAGTCTTTTTAGGGAAAATCAATCATATTATTAAAAGACAACTAAAAATAATTGAAATAAAACTTATAATAGATTGCTAGTATTAGTTTCAGTGAACTCCGTAAAGAATATTATCAAGAATCTTTCAGTTTCTTGTGACTTATCTTAAGACAACTGAAGCGACTTTGACTTGCGCACTACATTATAAGAACAAAACCCCATTAAATAAATAAATAAAAACTATAAAAGCGGTAATATGCTGAATATCAGAAAACTAAAAAATTCTCAATATCCTCTCCAAACCTTTATGATTTTAAACGTTTTTATATTATGCAGTATATCACTTAAGTAGGCAACTCATTAAACGATGTGCTTAACTGCCTGATTACCTTTATATTCCTGTTCAATTCTTGTAACTCGTAATGTTTGCAACATGAGTTAAAACAGATCTGCTAAAAAAATTAGAAATATTTCAATTTGTGTCATGCAGCTTAAAAGAGTGCTATGAAAAAGGCCTTAAAAAAATAAACAGCGTTTTGAAAACCCTTTTTTTATTGTTTACTCATACATAGGTAATATATTGTATTACGTTTATTGTTAAGAAATTATATATAACATTGTTTTAGAATTGTCAAAAGAAATCTTGCACAAAATGCCAGAAAATAAAAAATAACAGTAAGCGGCCGCCGCACAGGGTATTGAGATAATGATATCTGAACGTAAATAAGAACAAAAAGGTTTTCGTATAAGGTTTTATTTGTCATCTCTAGATTCTGTGGCCCGTGGGCCACATTGGCCTATGCGGCATGGTGTGTTGGAAGGTTTGTTCCGGGGCAGCAGTGGCAATTGGGTGTCGAAGTCGCTGATCGGCGGCTCGTCATAGGTGCCAAGATGCTGAACCAGAACAGGCAGCTTAAACTGTCGACGTTGGCACAGCATTTGTGCAGAATCAAGTGGTTGTGAATGTGAATGTGAATAAGTTGGTGAAAGTTTTTCAAATATTCAATGATGGTCTCTGGGATTTACAACGTGACGATAACTATAACGATAACGATAACTTTGCAAAGGGAAACTATAAACTAAGTGGATCGATCTCATTGCTTGGGCTGCTTGTAGAACTCGCGTATGAGCTGCCGCAGATAGAGCGACTCGCGCTTGAAACCGCTGAGCTTGCGTCTCAGCTCGTCGTTGATCTGTGTCAGCTCCTGCTCCTCGCCGAGCACATGCTCCATTTCCTTTTTCTTCTTCTGGCGATAGCGTGTGGCCGCATTCTTGTTCTGCTCCTTTTTCCGAATCTTGCGATCCTCTGTGCCGCGTCCATAGGTGCGTGTACGCTTTTTCGCTGCCCCGCTGCTGCTGGTGGATGGTGCTGAATGTTGGTCCTCCTCGGCGATGGTGTGGGCGGGTGAGCTGCTGCTGCTGCTCGTGGGCAGCCATTCCTCATCCACATCCGCAATGCTGCTGCCAGCGCCGCTGATGTCGCCGTTGTTGCTGCTGCTGCTGCTACTGCTGCTGCTGCCTAGAGACGATGAGGCCTGCGATTCGCAATCATCGTTGTACTGCTGCCAGTTGATGGGTAGCTGCAGCTCCTGGGCACGCATATTGACAATGTCGTCCACCAGCTGTGTTTCGCGAGCAATTTCACTGACAGGCATCCAGTTGTTGAAGTTGTATGCGCCAGTGGCAGCAACAGCTGTTGCATTCACTGCGACTGCAGCAACGTTGGCAAGAGGCAGCTGTAAATGAGATACACAAGTTAAATACGATTGTTAATAGGCATATGCTCCATCAAATGTGTCCTTACCACCTTGTGCTCCTCCTTGACAAGCAGCTGCTCCTGCGGCTGCTGTTGATAGCCATCGAATTGAGGCGGCGACTGCGGCGGTGTTAGCTGCTGTATTACCAAGCCAGTGTCACCATCATGTGCGAAATCGGAATCGGTGGCGTTGGCAGCAACCTGCACTTTGGTCATGGGTAGTATGTCCTGTGGCACCATAACCAATGGTTGCGAAAAGCTGGCCGAGTCATAGTCGATATATTGCGGCGCCCTTTGGTCTAGAAGGCACTCTGTAAGTAAACAGCAAATATATTCATATGATTAGTATTTTAATTGTATTTATTTCAAATAACTAAATTTGAGACCCTAATTGCAATATTTGTGCTTAGTTCTGATCTCAATTGGCATTATTTAGTATGAAATAAGTAAAAGCGTTTCTTTCTTCAATTTCCTAGACCTGACATAGCATGAAGCTTTTTTGTTATCATTCTCGAAATTTGTGTACTGAAAGTATGGATGTTATATGATATTACATAACAAAAGAATTACTCCGCTGCAGCAAGAGCAATATAAATATTTCTCTGTATAGTTTAGCTGCTATGATATTTTTCTTCTCTCGTTTTTTCTGATATTGCTACGACTTCAGACAGCAATTTGGAAATTTTGTTGCTATTGATACTGCTGTTCATACTGCATATAAAAGAGCACAGCAGAGCAAAAGAGCATTCATTTCAATTTGTTGCTCTCTTTTTGGCTCTGCTATTGTAGCGCACACTTTAAAATCAGTTGAAATATATTTAAAGAGATTACATTTTAAGTTTTATTTAAAATACCAATATACATCACCAAAATATACAAATATACATAAACAAATATTCATAACTAGCAGAATAAATAAAAAAAAACATTAAATTTTTAAATTGAACAGTCCCCCCTCCTACATACGTTTTCCTCTTACTCCATTCATGACATGAACTACGTCGTAATATCATCAGAACTATTGTTGTTTTTGTTGTTGTGTCTGTTGTTCTTCATCTGAGCTCAATTCAAACTCATTTCCATTGACGTGAAGGACGCCTGGAAATCATTTGGAAGCTGTGCTCGGAAATATTTGCATATTGATTGTGGCATATTTTCAGCTGTTGTTCTGTTGTCCAATTCCAATTTATTGATTCTCACTTGAAGAGAGACGACAAATATTGAAATTAGTTCGCTGGCAACTGAACGGACCTGACTTGACTTGATTATTTGTTGTCACTCTTGTGCATGATATTTCATTTCAATTGAACAGCGTCCGTTGCCCGTTGTCAAAGGTTATCAACAGTTAAACAGTTGCCAAGTGCAGTCCATATACGGCATTTATATACCCATACTCACAGAAATCTAAGCAGAGAGAGTGACAGAGTGAGAGAGACAGCTGCGATGACCTTCGCAAGCGCACCTGCTGACACCTTGGGCTGGGTTGGGTCTGGACTGAGGCTGGGACTGGGACTAGGTTGCATTCTCTATTGACTTTAGACTTCTATTAGCATAACTTGTTTCATAAATATCTCCGGCGAGATAAACAGAGCAACTGTTAAGTGCAACTTGCATTTTATTTTTATTTACTTATTTACATAAAAATCTAGTTTTCAATTTAGAATGCAACTATTCTTATTGCACTAACTGCACCTACTCTTATTCATACACACATGGGGCGTGGCCACTATAAGCAATTCATATTTGTTTCAATGTCTTAATCTGAAAATCGAATCTGAATTAAATATGTAAAGCTTATGCCAGACAATATGTTCATCTAGTTAGTTGCTAGTCGACAATTATGTAGATCAGTTTAAGGCATAGCTAGTGTAATCAACAGATGTCATCTCAAGGTGGCTGAAAAGCCCTTTCATTGTTGCAATTGTAGTCAGATTATTAAGTCAATTAAAGTAGTTGACATTTGTCAAACAGCGGTTGAACGACCTATTCACATTATTTGTATAACAATATTTAATTAGTCGTAGTCAAGGTAAGTTTTGCAGAAAAACCGAATGAAGTTATAACTTATAATATATACTAATAATAATAGAACCACCTTCCTTTGTCAATTAAATTACAAGTTGCTTAAAGCTGAACATTTCTCACATTCTTGACTGTCTAAGGAATGTAAAATTGTTGCCTTTCAATCGTTTCATTAGGGACAACATTTTCAATATTAAAAACTGGCAAAGTATGTTATTTATTTATTTATTTTTTTTCAAGAAAGGCCTGCGATTATTTTCAAATAAATAAAATTAGAAATTCAATCATTTCTAATTTTTACAATTGTGTAGCTTATTTATTGGATGGCTTACAGAAGAGCGGGTATCATCTTATCATAATTATCTTTTAATTAACTATTTTATTATTCACTTTGCATAGACAAATTAACGTAAAACAATTAGATGTTTAGTTAAAAAATTTAAATATATTTAAAAACTAAGCGCAACAACCGTAAAATGTAAGGAATGTGAATGTTGGAACTGTTGGGCATCATGGAATCTGGCACAAATTGCATAACAAATAATCGATTAAATGGAAAGCTTGTTGAATTACAAATTAATTATTCATATTTGAATGCCCAATAATCAGCAATTTATAAGCTTATGATAAGCTTTATTATTTATATTTTATATTTTAGGTTGGCTAAATCGATGCTCAAGTTACTTAATCTAGGTTCAAAATGTCTGCTCGTAAGTTTTCACCAGTTTGCCTTACATATATATATACATATATATATATATATATATATATACATATATATAATAAAATATAATAAATATAATATAATACATATATATAATTCCAAGTTGTCCTACATTTAGTCTGCAAACTACGCAATTTGCAGTTGCAATGAGCGCTCATTAGGCATACAAATCAGAGATTAATACAGAGTTGTCATTGCGGAAAACAAATGGAACGAGACTGTAGAAAAAAAAACAATGCCAATCCGCACTATCATATATTAAATTGAATATAAATGGGAGCATGATTAAATACAACCTTGGAGCTAGAAGCTTATGTGCACATTTGTAAGAAAATATTTATTGTACGGAGCTCAGCAGTTTGCTTAGAAAAGTTTTGTATAGAAAAAATCGGAGAATTTCCCAATTAAAAAAAATACTTGCTAAAGGGATTCACATTGGAAACTACCGCTGCTTCGATGTAAACAAATAAATAAGTCTATGTTTATTTACGGCTGCTCTGTGGAGTAGGTCATTGGGTCAAGGTCACAGAAAGTCCATAAAAAACCAGAGTCGAAGCCATAATTATCTAAAAACAACTCTTATCAGTTGAGTAGACGACTTTCGAATTTGAAAAAAAATAAAACAAATTTTAGTCACATTTTTTCCTGGTTATTACAAATATCTGCAAAGGGCGCGTCCGTTGAACAAGTCGAAACGAGACAGTCGCTGCAAATGGAAAAACTGTAAACAGTAATGAAAAGAAATACCAGTATATATGATAAACCCGCTCGACCGGAAAGTCATCTTTAGCAATCCAACAGACTTTGCGCAGCAAACAAACCATACAAATCGGTGAAAGAAAGAGATTGCTGCATATAACTACATATAGGATATTTAATCAGTGTCAAGCGTACTATATAATCATAAGAATATCGTATTCACAAAATTCTAATGAAATATCAGCGAATATTGTTGATAATATTTGGTAAAGGTCTCTTTTGATTTTCTGACGTCTTTCAAAAGTCGGTTTGGTGTCATTATCATATATTTTAATTTATTCAATCGTATTTATGGATTCCTTTACGGAAATCATGTGTTTAAGAAGTTTTAGTTGATACTAAATTTGTTAACTGAAAGGTGCTTCTCAAGCTGCTTAAGCTCTTCCTTGCAAGTAAAATAAGTGTTATAGAGATTATTCTAATTCCTACTTATAATATTTATAATTATAAGAATACAATATAGATTCTCTCTGGATTTGAATGAATCATTCAAACATCGTGTTCAGATGGAATGCCCCAGCCACAACATATCCCATTTCCTATTCCTTATAGCCTTAAGTTATTTGTTTATCATTAAAAATCATATATCGTCAGAACAGCGTCCCATATCACTTATATGCGGTTTCTCCTTCAGCAATTCAATATACAGTTTTAGGGTATAATAAGGAAATGAATGTATACAAAGCGGTTTATTTTCAGCTTATGTTCTTTTTATTATCAATAGTGATAATAAAATGATTAAGCACTCTTTAGAAATGGAAGTTCTATTCTATTATGGAAATCATAAATCTAGCATAAATCTAGTCGTCAAAGGCAATAAATAGGGCTTTGAATATGCGTATTTAAAATTATGATTTAATCAGGCGCAGTTTGATATCAGCATATTTAAAGTATTATTATAATTGGTTTTATTTTGAGTTGTGATTGTTAATACATAAGCATACTAACCATAGGCTTGTTGCATAAATATATAACTGCTCATAATTGCGGCAGCAGCGACTCAGATTCAGAAAGATGATCTCGATTAACAATTGAAAAAACGGGGGCAAAACAAAAGACGGCAGAGAAAAAGAAGGTGCTTAAAATGCGTAAAGCCTAAGCAACAAGCGTGAATTAAACGCGGAACTACTAAACTAATTGAAAAATTAACGTTACAAATGGTTTTGACTAATTGCTAGATTAACGAGATGCGGGTAAAAATATCTAAATCTAAATAAATTAAAAATTATTTGCAACAGCGAATAAAGAAAAACAGGCACAAGAAACCTGCAAAATTATAATTTAAAGAAAGAGGGAAGAAAAAAATCACAGTGAATTTTGAACGGGTATCAAAACAAAAGCAAATATATAGTTGGCTCAAAGCAACGAACGAATGAGCCAAGTAAAAAATAACAAAAATATATGTATAAAAATAAAAGTAATAAAAGAATAACAAGCAAATAAGCGAAAGGCGAGAGGCGGATACACACACAGAAATGTACGAGCGGGGACTGTGGATGAGGGGAGATTGAGATTTTTATGGGATTTTATGTTTTCTGGTCAACTGCTGCCGCAAAATACTTTCGATGGCGTTTGTTACACAAACGGGCGGGGCAGCTATAGTTGGGTAGTTTTTATTGATTTGTTGTTGATGTTGCTGTTGTTGTTGATGTAACGGATTTTCGCCGTTTAACGTCGTTTCACCAACTTTTGCGAATTGATCACAATTTCACGGTTCCACATGTAACGGTATCCACAGTGTGGTATCATGCTCACAACCGAATGCTGGCCGAAATCTTGCGAAATCTCAGTTGTCAACACAGCAGAGACAGAGACAGCTGACTCCAAGATTGATAGGAGTTAGCGAAAAAAATAGAGTTAGTTGTTCACGTTCGCGTTGATCGGCTACATATAGTTGGCTCGAAGAGAACGCCTCAAACGCACGCGTTTCGTTTTGTTTGGCGCCGTCGCGAACTCCACTTGTCGAACCGAATGCGCACAGTTTGACAGCCACTCGATTTGTTTGACAACAGTTTGACAAGCAGTCGCTTGCTTGCTTGGCCACCTTGCCTCGTGAGTCTCGTGAGAAATAAAAATAAAAATCGAATTCGTTTCAATAATATTCAACGTTTTAAAACGCCAAGACGTGCGTCTTTCTTATTGTTGTTGTTTTCTTGCTGTTCTTGTTGACTTATAAATATATATATATATATATATATTTTTTTTTTTTTCTTTAAATTTTGCTTGAAGGCAGATTCTTTGTTTTCCAGTCGTTGCTGTAGTAATTGTTTTTGTTGTTGAAATCAAAGCCGTGTCTTTAAACGAGCGCACAGGTCGGAGTAACAATTTGTACTGAGCATTAAGCGCTGAACGCGCTCGGTTTTTGCCCTGAACAAAGTTAGCAACGAGAGAGGCCATATAGACACAGAGAGAACGTGAGAGAGGGTGTCTGTGCATGTGTGTGGGTATGTGTTTGTAGGAGACAACAGCCCTGCAATAAGATCAATCTCCGCTGTTGTCTCTCGATCAGCACAGCCGAACAGAAAAAAATCAGAGAATATACGAAGCACACCGAACCAAAGTCTTGGCACAGTGGGACGAACAACGAACGACATTTTGAAATTTGTTTATGTAAGTTGATTGCAATTGTATTTTAGTCTGCCCAACTGCTGCTAGTAATATTTATTTTTCATTCTGAGTAATTAATTTAAAAGAAGCCTCTCTTCTCCCAATGTAGTTTTAAGCGCTGAGCACTCCTTCGAAACACACATTGAATTTTAATTCTGTTACACATTACCAATAATTATTTTTTTTGTAGTAACCCAACAGGTCTCGGTGCAAGTCGCGATTCTCTTCCCCCCTCGAAACATTGATAGACGCCGAAATTATTTGTTTTCGTGTTTGCACTCAATATTTAACTGCATATTTATGAGAAATCAAAATCGGCCAGACAGTGGATCAAGGTGACGTCCAATGAACTCGCTTAACCTCAAAATGCAATTGCAAAGTTAGACTCTGGCCTGATGCAGATACTACACGAATCTTAAAGGAAGTGTTCGTATAATAAGTAAAATGAAATATAAACTAATTATAATATTTATTACATATATAGACGACTTCATGTCACGATAAGCTAGGCAGAAAATGAACAGTTGCCGAGTTCAATGACAGCGCCCTATATAAAGCTTTACCTCTCATGCGCTCTCTGTCTCTCTCATCCGCTCTCTCTCTCACTGTCTGAGGTTACTCGCAAATGAAAGCTATTTTAAATAAATAAAGAGCCTGTCCTAATTTTATACCAAGCCCCAAAAGATGTCTCAAATGGGGGGCACGTCCTCAGCAGACAAAAAAAAGAGTTGAGTTTAAATTTAATAACAAAGAGTACAACAAAATTAACCGAAATTTCCTGTTTATGTGATATTTAATTTATGCCACATGTCTTGAACAAATTTCCATACGAAAATCAACTGAGTGTCTCAAATAAAGATTAAACTGGTTCATCGCTCTGACAATATCGGATAAGTCCTTGAACCCACCAGAAGAAGGCCTATTGATTTTTAAACAGGGCAGGCCGCTTTCAAATTTTTTGCTTAATTTTCAAACGCGTTGCGACCTTCAATATAATTGCATTTAATATAAGTGGTTTCAAGTTCGCCATAAACTTGTAATGAGAAAAACGTAGAATATAGAAATATGTATATGGAGAGCTTATCAATACCTTAAAAAAAAGCATAGCTTAGCATTGGGCAGGTATATGTGTTCATTCACACAAAATGACAACAATTCCAAAGACACAAACAAAAACAATTCACGTTTTTTTGAACTATTGTTTTTCATTCTTATTTTTTTATGTTTTGCGTTTATCATTATATATAAACTTACGTTGCAGATAATGGCAGACATAGCAACAAAAAAATACCCAAAGCAGACCAAATGCTACCAAAACAAAATAAACATCAAACCGGTTCTTCACAATGAAAATCTGAAACTAACCTGATCAACAACACATGACAACCATTCAGTTTGAAAAGAGTGGACATTTTTTTCTTCAGAAAAACAATCGAAAATTATTTCTATTTCTAGTTTTAACTGAGTGAAACGCAATCAATCATGGAAAGATTGTTACATTATATGGTTAACTATTAAAAGTTGTATTCTTAATTGTATTATATATTATATAATTTCTCCCACCTACTTCAAAGTATTCAAATATTTGCGCAATAAACTGGATACCCAAAAAAAAATATATATAAACGATTTCATCGACTTATTTGAAATACCAAGTTTTAAGCAACCAAATAAAGTTGTTCAACAAGTTGAGAAGGCATTGTTTGTCTACGTTTTTCAGACGTCCAAAGTTCAATATTGCTATAAAATCTTTGTTTTGGTTTTAATCCACTCAGATTATAAACCCTTAAGCGAACAGATGATACGGCTTAAGACCATGTGAGATATTCATAATACTAATCGAATGGATAATGTGCTTTATTATTTTCTATTATTTGGATCTAAGCATGTACGAAAGATCTACTTGAAAAATAAACTTTAAAAAGCTAGATATATCTCAGAAATTTTAACTGTGTTTATCACATTCTATTATTTCTTGCGAAAGAAAAACATATATGACACATTAATGTTAAAAATGTTGTTTAGATTTGCAGTTTAAGTAAAATCTATTTTTGATTGACAACTAAAAAATTTGTTTATATAATAATAATTAAATAAAGTATTTTCGTTATGAAAATTTGCTATTAAAATATTTCAATTAAGCTTTAAAGCAGTTATTTTTAATTCCTATTTATTGATATTTTAATCTCGATATTTTAGTCAATCTACCTGACTTGCTTATATGACACTAAAGATATGAATAAGCTCAAGATGATTTAAAATCACGAATCACTCCGCATAATTAATAAATTTCTACATTTTTAAATTAAACTAAACAAAGAAACAATATAAGAATTTCAATCGACACACAGATATAATTAATTTTATATAAGTTAAGCTAAGTTTTGGTAACTTGCCTTCATCTTTCAGGTTCAAAAACTCCACAACCAATTCCTCGCCGCTGATCAGTTCCATGGAGATATCCTCCTGCAGACAATCCGCATGCCCATCGCCTATGAGCGTAATACCTGAAAAAAGAGTTGACTTTAGTCACTTTATACAGTATATAGGGAATCGCACTCACCGTTTGCAAAGTTATCGTTGTATAGAAAGAGGCCAGTGGGATCATCAAGCGCAAAGAGCTCCCTGGCCACAGCCGATGCCGGCGATGCTGGCTCCAGCTTGAGCTCCCAGTAATCTCTCGGTAAATCCAAACTTGTCATTGTATTGTTTTTGCTGTTGTTCATATGTGAAATCGATGTCAAAACTTGTTGCGAAATACGGTAAATATCTTGAAGGTGGTCTTATGAATGTGATGGACGCTGCTTCTGCTGCTTGTTGTTGTTGTGGGAACGCCATGGTGGCACTAAAATAAATAAAAATTAAAATTTTAGTTTAATATATAAAAGTAAATAGTGTCTATTTGGCTGGACGGCATTTCCAAATTATTTTCGCATTAAATTCAGCTCTGAAAGCGAATTCTAATTTGTAATTATCTCAAATTAAATTTGCTTTGAACTTGAATTTTGGCAGACATACAAACACACACATACAATATCTTATCATCAAAATCGCTGTTCGGTTTGTGCATTTGCAACGCAGTCAACACGGACGTCGACGGTCGACACTTGCGTAGGAGACTACAATCAAATACTACATCAAATAAATATGATGATTCATTGCCTTCAGGCACGTGTAGCATGTGGCAAGAAGAAGAACCACTAACATTGTTGCAGCAGTGTTTACTCAATTTACGTCTGCGATTGCATCACCCTTAAATTCTCCAGCTGTTATTACTTCTTTTTTGTTTTTTGTGGCATGCAACCATAAGTCATTTCTGCCACGTTAGCATGAATCGACAAAACAGGTATAAAAAAAAACACACACAGACGCAACTGCTTACAGACAACAAATCTGAGTGCAGTAATTTTGCATGTGTGCGAAAATCTGTGTGATGAACCCTTTCATTGGTACTTACATTGTTTTTGTTAACATTTTCATAACTTTTTGTGTGTTTTGGGCACTGACGTGCTTGTTGCTTTGCTTGGGCGCAAACTATAGAGCCATTATTATGTCGATATAAATGCGAAAGACACGGATAAAAATAATTGGACCTTTTTGCGTTTCATTTGGAACGATACTGAACCATTGTTCACCGTTGAGAACCGTCGGTTCCTTGTGAACGACTCTTTTCTAACAGCAGTGATTCACTGTACACAATAACATTTACATAACAGCCAACGAAAAGTTCATCGGATTGACGTACCGGTGACAAGAAAGACTCTTCTGCTTTGATGGTTCAAAGGAATTTATAATTTTGTCCTGAGAAACCAATTTCAAGAAACTCATTTCAATTTATTTGCATAAAAACTAAGTTATTTGACAAATTTGAAAAAACAGTTCCAAATGAGTACAGATAAATGAGAAAGGCATCGAACAGCTGACATTTTGCGACTATCGATAACTCCTCGAGAAAACCAAATTTCGATTTTTCAAATATATCATCTACTATGTTGAATCAGATTTTGAATATTAATATTGATTTTATTATATTCTTTCTATGTATGTACATTTTAAAATACTCAATTACGTGCGTAATTTTTATTTGCTTCTAATAAAAATAATAGCAAGAAATCACATATTAAAAGCCGTGACATAAATATGTTATAAGAAAACATAAATATTTATTATAATTATATACATCTTGAATATAATTTCAATCCATCTATTTTACACATTTCCTTCGTGGAGCTGCGATTTTGTCTAATAATAATTTAGATTTGATATAAAAGGCAAAGTAAAAAGTGAAATTCTGTTTGCATAACAATTGTTTCTTTTTTTTGAAGTCTGACACTAGTATTAAAAATTAAAGAGAAAATAAAAACTTCAGTCAAGTTAGTTAGTTAAGATAGATATTTATCTGACTTGGCTAAACTTTTTCTGCCTATAGCTGATTTGATGTATATTTTACGGAATCGACAAGAGGATGTTCCCGAATCGAACCGAATCGATGCTCCGAGGAGCAACGAGCAGCAGCAGTTGCCACGTAGTCTAATTATAAGACAGGCGGGCATCATCATCAAGATATCCATATTTCTGGTCATCTGGTTGTTCTTCTCCGTCTTTCTGATCATAATTCCTCCTTACGAGCCTTCGAATGTTTTAGTGCCGCTGGAGCCGCAAAATCCGCAGGTGGTGAGGATCATGGACGAGCCGCTTGGCGATGTGATCAGCGTTGAGGTGAAGGGTCCCGTCGATCCGGACGCCACACTTAATCCCCAGCTGGCGTCCAAAGAGCAGCCGCACATCCTTGTGGTTGTGGAGTGTTTCAGCGAAGAGACAAACACCACCATTTGGATATCAAAGCCATGGAATGTCTACCTCGATGAAACACCACAAAATCACGAGCATCATGTCGATGGGGAGGACGAGGATGTTGGGGTCACAGTGAAGAAGTACATCCATCTGGACGAGATTCAAAATAAATGGATGCACCGAGATCTGCAGTCGAAAAGACACCGCTTCTCTGATAAACAATTGGATGTTTTGCTGCTGAATATGCATCACGAAACGGCGTCTCTATTTGTCCGCGTTAATCCCAATCCGATGGACATGGATAAGGCGGTTGTTTGGGGCATATGCCTGATGCTTCTGCTCTATGTGCTCATCATTTGGGATATTGCGGATAGGACACTTGCCGCACTGATTGTGTCACCGGCTGCAATTGCGGCGTTGGCCATGTTGGGTGAGAGACCCAGTCTGGAGAAGATCATCTCGTGGATCGATATAGAAACATTGATGCTACTCTTTGCCATGATGATTATGGTGGCGATTCTCGCCGAGACGGGCATCTTTGATTATCTGTCAGCGTTCGCCTACCAGATGTCGAGAGGCAACATTTTGATGCTCCTTTTCTATCTGTGCATGTTCACCGGCATGATTTCTGCCTTCCTCGACAATGTAACAATGGTGCTGCTGATGGTGCCGGTAACGATTCGTTTGTGTGAATCGCTGGAGTTGAGCACGCCGGAGTTCGTCATCAGCATTGCGATCTTCTCAAATATTGGTGGCGCATTCACACCGGTGGGGGATCGACACAATGTGTTGATCGCCACCGATCTGCATGTGCAAAACAGTGGCCTCAATTTTGGTCAGTTTGTGCTGCACGTATTTCCCTGTGTCCTCATCAGCCAGCTGCTCAGCTTTGGCCTCTTTTATCTGCTCATACGCAACAAGCTCTACAGCAGCAATGAGCTGCAAGAATCGCTGAAGACTCTCCAGAAACAGGATAACCACTTGGATCTAGAAATGGATCGTCGCATCGATGAGCTGCAGGCACGCCTCAAGGAACAACGGGGCAGGGATCGAGCAAATTTTGTAGCGACTCTCGCCGAGATGAAGGCCAATTGTAGGATACGCAATAGAACGTTGCTTTTCAAATGTTGTATTGCCTTCGCGTTTGCCATAATCCTCTTCTTTCTGCACGCCCTGATGGAAGCGGTGACTCTCTGCTGGGCAGCCATGTTGGCGGCCATACTGCTAATGACCTTGGCTAACCGCAAGGATATCGATGCGGTTATCGAGGGCGTCGAATGGTCCACTTTAATCTTCTTTGCGGCCCTCTTTGTGCTCACGGAGGCACTAACCGAAATGGGCGTTATGGATTGCATTGGTGAGTGCATCATTGCGATCATCTTGAGTGTGGATAGGAGTCAACAGCTGCTGGTGAGCATATTATTGCTCTTGTGGATCGCCGCCCTCTCCTCGGCCTTTGCCGACAACATACCCCTCACGGCAATGATGCTCAAGCTGGTGATCAAGCTGAACTCCAGCCCGGAATTGCATCTGCCATTGGCGCCGCTCATCTGGTCGCTTCTGCTTGGCTCCAGCTTTGGTGGCAATGGAACACTGATTGGTTCATCGACCAATGTGGTCGCAGCGGGCATGGCCAGCCAGCATGGCTACACCATCAACTTTAGGTCGTTTTTTGTCATTGGATTCCCCATTATGTTGATGACGGTGCTGGTGGCGACCATCTATCTGCTTATTGCCCATTGCTGTTTCTCATGGCACGACTCACCTAACAGAAGTTAAAAAGCAGCAATAAATCAGACTATAAAAAACAGATTAGTTTTTATCGTTGCAATTTTCTCTTGTATATATGTTTTTTATTAATTTGAAAATTTTATTGAATTTATGTTTGTTTTCTTTAAATTACAAAACTATTCCTAAATTCGAGTATATTTGAAGAATATATGTAAATAATATAATTGATCAAAATTATTGACCTGCAGTGCTGGGAATTTGGTTAAGAAAAGTTTATTTACGCCAATTTATATTTATTATTGTATTATATTTAATTCCATTTCTTAAAAAAATAATATTTCTAAAATAATGTAAATAATATACCAGGGCTGGAAAATCGATATGTCATAATCGGAAAAATATATATAAATTTTTCACAATTCTTTTTATGTTAATTTAATTTTATATTTTCTTGTAATTTTAACAAATGCTTATCCCATATTCCGAAACTATTTCTATAAGCTAGAAAATGGTTTTATTTTTCAGAGATTTTTAAAGTTTTTAAAAATTTCAGTTCGATTTCTTTTAGCTGAGGGTAGTCATTCAATTTAGGAGTTATCTGGATGCAACTTTAGCTTTATCTGATTTACTGCTGGAGGCACAAACCATGTTCGAATCGAACAGCTATATCTTACAGATGCCGTATGAATTAACGGTCTAAAGATAATTTTCTTGAATGCCAAACTTTTCAAGCGGATCTCGTTTGCCTTTTCACTGATAATTACAAACAATTTATCTATGTGAAATCCATTTGGGCCCCATAAAATGTGGAAAAACATGCGGGCAATAAGCCCAACTAAACTGTTCTCCAGATACCCTAAACTGCTGTAGTTATAATAGTGCTGCGCTCCTTCAACGCTGACCACATGGCCCAATCAATCAAATCCTGGTCGATGGGTGGACGACCACAAAAAAGAAATAAGCAACAACAACAACGTGCACATCTATAAAATCAATAACAATTTTTTACTGCACGCCGCTCACTTAAACAATCAGTCAGGAAACTGAATGCTGGCTGAAAACTATCGTCTCGAAACGGTTTTTTAATGGCTTCTGTTTTTACTGTGCCTTCAAACTTGGTCATAAATCTTGCCAAAAATGTAAAATTCACAAAATATTGTGTGTTCATAAAATTTGTA
This sequence comes from Drosophila atroscutellata, assembly GCA_035041605.1. Lineage (NCBI taxonomy): Eukaryota > Metazoa > Arthropoda > Insecta > Diptera > Drosophilidae > Drosophila > Drosophila atroscutellata. The sequence goes on along the minus strand of JAWNLA010000137.1, from coordinate 871,053 downwards.
TTTGTGCTTTTGCCATGATTGATGTGTGACTAACAAAATGTGAAGTAGCGTTTTTAATTTTACAAAAGGCATTAAAAGGATTGGCGATTACACTTTGGAAAGGGCTGAGTTGATTACTGACGCGTCTCTAATTTAATTTCACACAATTCGGCTTGATTTTTGAGCTGGTCTTTGTAATGAAATATTTATGTACAAAACAAAGGAAAAGGGCCAGCTAATGAGTTCCATATACTCCACTCTCTGTCTCACTTTCTTCACCCTTCTCTCTCTGCCACACTGTTTTTTATTTCTGTTTCTCCTTCTGTTGGCTGCCAGTGACAGGCTCTCAAAGAACAGACACTGAGAAATTGCACCCATGAAATTAAAAATAACTCAAGCGAAACGCTGGAAAACAAAGGCGCTGGCAATTTATGAAACTGAGTGGAACTCAAAAAACAAAAAAGAAAACATAAAAAAAAACATTCCAAAAGGCTTAAGTTTTGTTAAGCCAGAAGACACGTGAACTGCTCTTGTTGTTGCTGTTGTTTGTTGTTTTGACAACAACAAACAAAGCAAAAGCGGTCTAAGGAATTTGTTAGCACGTTGATTTATCATCGACAGACCGGCCAGAAGGACCTCAGCAAAGGTGAGGCATGCTGGAGGTGGGAAAACAAGAATGGCAGCAGGAGTCTTCCATCTTCCATCTTCCACATCTAATTCAATAATAAGAGCACAAGCTAGTAACAAATGCCAGTAAATTGTGATATAAATCACAAAAAAATTTCCCATGTTGGCAACTGACAGCTTTGCCGTCTACTCCCCAATCCCGAGCAGCATCAGGAGCACAGAAATGCGGCCGAACCAAAAAATATTTGTTAGAACTTTTTCGGTCACTGCCATAACAGAAACCGAGAAACGGCAACAAATTGGAGGAAAAAAACATAAAAATAGCTACTTTTGGCAAGCCGCAGTTACATACCCTGGCAGAAACTGGACGCACTTAAATTAAATTATTTATTAAAAAAAAAAAAAGTCTTTTTATATGATAGAGTAAGTTATTTATTTTTGGAAGATATTACGGAGCATTCAATAACTCGTAACTTGCAAGTTTCGTTCGGATATCTTGATAAGTGTACACTCAGAAAAAACTCGATCCGAAATTCAAATAATCGCCATTCTTTTGCCTGCAGTAATAGCTCATACTCATACTATAAGTATATTTCTAAATGGGAAGGTTGTTTCTTTCTAAACGTTAGCATTTTACCATTATTAATTTAATCGTTCATGCTTACAAAATATAGGTAAAATATGCCTATTTACCAGTATTTTTTGTTGTATGTCTGAAAGTCGAGAGAGTAAATTTTAGTTTTAGAAACGATTTTTTTTAATTAAGTTTTAATTCTACATTTCTATATTTATAAATATTAATATATAATAACAATATTATAATTTTCGGAGTGCGATAAACACAGAGTTGGCTAAATGGACTTAAATTGGAACATAAAACTTATCAAGATTATATACATATATATGTGAAAGGTGTCATCTTTAGGGTGTCACATACTCTGCACGAAAATTAGACTACCCTCGGCAAAACTATACAAATATTTAGGAAAAGGAGTTGAGCTATGTCGACGGGATTGCCTGTTCCCAATTGTTCGTCCATTTGTAGCAGTAACAACAACAACAACGATGTTCATTTGTGCGGTTTTGCAAATAGTTAAAAGTTTTGTGTAATTGCGAATGGCTTTGCAAAGTTGCTCGTTTCGATCCAACTGATTGTGTGAACTAACTTGCTAAAATTGTGTAATACGCTCAAGTTAAAGATTACGAATTGACCTGTGGCAAAATATACATATTAATTTATTAAGTTGTGCAACAGAAATAAATGTTATTTAAATTGCTATTAGGCAAAAAGAACGCAACTTCATTTCAACACTTTCCCAATGTGTTATGTGCTCGCCGCAAGACAAATAAACTGCATGTTTGGGATGAAACCAGAAGTTTGACAGCTGCAAACTGCAAACTCAAATAGTCGATGGTGCACAGCTAAGAAATCATTTATTTGTCTTCAAAAGTTCAAATGAAATGGAGCAAATGTGACTAAGCTCACACACTTACATACATGTACAAGCCGGAAAAGTTGGAGCGCAACCACAACTACTAAATCCGATCAATTTGAGATATAAATGTTAAATAAACATCAGCAGCTGAAAACTATAGTCAAACTATTTGACTAAACTATTTAAGACCAACTATAACTTTTTGTGGCCAACTTATATACACTGGCAATATGTCGAGTTTTGTATGACAACTGGCAGCTTGTTCAGCAAAGAATGCCTTCGATGTGGATTTTTTGATATTTAAGTGCGTCTGAATTTCTAAAAAGGTCCGTTTCCTTGGGGTTGCAAAAGAACCGTTCGCCTTCTACTAAAGTTATATGCAACCCAGTGTCATGGCCGTCGGCCAGTCTCTTTTCAATTTTCTCGTTTTTTATAATTTGTGTACATTATAAATGACTCAAGTTAATATTTACCTAGCAGCCGCAGCAACTTCTGTTTGCTTCATTTCGCATTTGCAAATTTGTATATTCTTTAATTTGTTAGGGTTTTTATAAAAGTCGCATAGTTGGCATAGTTGGCTGGCTGGCCGCCGGTTTAAGATTTGGTTTTAATAAGGCCAGAACTCTCTGCCACAACAACTGCTAATTGCAATATCAACATCAACATTGTGACATATTGCCAGTGTGGTTTAAAGTATCATTAAATTGTGATTTATTTTCAAGTATTTATTTAATATCGACTTAAATCAATCGACACTTGAAAATAAACAAAATTAAATATAAACATTAAAATAAAAATGTTAAATATCGACTAATATTAGTCGACACAAAAGTTTACGAATAATAAATTCATTTGAAATAAAAATTTATGATTGTGCAAACTAAAATTAAATCGAATTAAACCCATAAAAACAATAAGATCTGAATTGAATTATTGAATTAACTGATTTAAATTTAACTAGGTGAACAAAAAGTCCAAACTCTTGACCAAACTAAATTTATTTAATTAATTAAGTTTAATATTTGTATCTGTTTTGCGCAAAGAACCTGACTTAGCTTTTCAGCATTATTTATTCGTTTTTAAAGTGACTTCTGACAAAGTACCTCTGCATAAACCCGATGACGAAATATAGAAATATTATATTTATAGCACGTATTTTGAATGGTTGATTTTATCATAATATAATAAAAACAAATACAAGAAAGAATTTAGGCGCGCCGAAGATTATATGCCCTTGTAGACCGGAGTTAATCTGCTGGCAAATAATATTTGTTGGTAGCTTGAAATAAAATATATATGATAATCTGTAAGTAAAATAAAAACCTCCGAGCGGAAGGCCTTAGTATAAAATATTTAAAGTTATAATTAATTTATAATTTAATTAAATAATGAATATCAAATTTTGTGAAGATTGTTCTTAAGCTATCAAATAATTCGGACAGACGAACAAGAAACAATTCTATATGGACCTGGTTAGTGATGCGGATCCAGAATATATATATATATATATATATTTATAACTCGATGCGTTGCGAATCTGAAATCATAATTTAAATACACTCAAGGGTATGGCACATAAATATCTGACAAATGCGTTGAATCTATAATTCCGAAAATGTTTGCCCCAACTTTAGGGCGCTTGTGGGCCTCATTTGGGGCAGTAAAATTTAATTTCCATGATTTCCATTTCTGGCTTTTGCTTTTCAAATGAACTGTGCCGGTCTGTGGCCGATAAACGTGACTTGTCCACGTTTGTAGGCATTCGGACAAATCTCTTCTTCCGCTCTCCCTCTCCATCACTCTCTCTCTCTCTCTCTCTCTCTCTCTCTCACTGTCTCTATATGTACATATGTTTATTGGCATTGGTTGTGAGGTAAGTCTCTGGCCTGTTTGTCGTATTGTTGCAGTCCAGCTTCAGGCAGCTGTGGCAAGCAATGCACTAATACCAGTAACCTGTTAATACGATGCTATGTTCACACACTTACACACACACACACACACATCCGCAGGCACACACGCAGAGGCACAGACACGTACACAGATAAATAAGCGACGCATATTGCTTTCCATTATGAACATAAATTTAGAGCAATTTGTCAGTTCTTGAGCCTAAGCAGACCACATGTGCATCATTTTCAGATTAAAGCTAGCTCAAATTAATTGAATGTTGAGAGGTGACTTATATTTAGAGTTTACTTTAACTACACATTATTTGATTATTAATTAAAGCAGCTCCACTAAACACATTATTTTGCTTCAAGAAAGAATCGATTAAAGAAATCAAAAACAAGCTAACATCAATTGTCAAAGTTGAAGCTCAGGCGCTGAAACTAATTGAATGGACAGCGCTGTAAGCAGTTCACACCACACACTTATAGACAATTACGGTTTAATTAGAAATAACTTGAGAGGTTATGAGCACTTGTGCAGAGGTGTACAGAGGGGAGAAGGGAGGCTTGCCACTCGGCAACTGCAGTTTGGTTTATATTCGTGGCTGAAATGTGGCATTGATGTGCTTGTGTGTGTCTGTGCGTGCCACAAAAGCGATTCGCATCCTGAGGCCTCTTCAACTAGACAAGAAGATTGGAAAACAATATGCAGAAATGCAGAAAGTTAATTTGCAATTGAAATCAGGAAGTCAAGTTGGAAATGAAAATGGAACTCACAAAATAGAACATGGCACACATCTCCAAGGACCAAATGCAAATTTGTTGCTATGTTTGTTTGTTTTTGGACTATGTTGCCGCTTTAATTCAGTGGCAATTAAAAGTGCAACTGAAGTGATTATTTTTTTTTTATTTATTTTTTTTTTTGGTATTTGAACAATTGCTTTAAATACTCTGCATATATTAAAAGAGTGTCTGCTGATTGTGTGTGCATAAATTAAGTACTGACTAATTGACTGGATTGCTGCTGGCTGCTGCTGCCGCTGCCTTATTTGGCTATAAAAAGTTGCAGCCATGTGTTTGCCGGATGACGTCACTCACGGAATATTTTAGTTTGAGCTGTTAACTCGACCAGTACACAATTTAAGCAAGGAAGAATGCTGTAGTCAACTCAGCTCGACTACGATATACCCTGAACCTAGCTCTTAATGTGCTATTGTATTTTTATTGTGCATTTTCCCTTCGAAAGGTTGTGCAGTTTATCAATAATGTGTCAACGGATATACGGGATATTCGACAAATTATATTCAAAATTTAACGTCTGTAGCTCTCATAGACTCAGAAAAATGTCTGTATAGACTCAACGGTTGATCCTAATCAAGAATATATATACTTTATGGGCTCGGAGATGCTTCCTTCTGCTTGTGGCATACTTTTCCACAAAACCTATATGTTCCTTTACCCATTTTTATGGGGCTAGGGCATAAAAAGCGCATAACTTTTTTACTGTGCGTTTTTCGTGAGAACAGAAAATTAGCAAACCCTCCCTAGAATAAATTTATACAAATGAAATTTTAGTGATAGTTAAAGTTAAGTAAAGTAATTTCAAAAATTAAATCTACATATCAAGGGCATATCCGGGATCTAAATTGGGGATGGTAATTGTTAATTGAAGAAACATAAAATATTATTTTTTGAAAAATATCGTTAAAAATTGCTTAGCGTCTTTAAATAGATGTACCAAATACAGCAAATAATCAATTCACTGTCGACATCAGATTATACATTTTTTTTAATTAGATAAAAGTTAATATCTCTTCTATATAGCATTTTACGATATGCAAAAAAGTTGAAATATATTTAACAATTTGAGTACCTTTTTATATAGTCTATGATCGGTTGCATGGTTTCCGTGAAAATCAAACTCATAATGGTATTTTTCCAAAAAATGACTCATTTGTTGCATGCTTTTGCAATTCTTTAGCAATATTCATAAAAATATACTGACATCTAGCTGCGTTTCCAACCATTCTTTTTACACATTCGCGTTAATTATGAGCATTAATTTTTACGTGTCGTAGACTCGCATAAAATGTTAATTACTGTGATTTATTATCCAAACAGTAGTTATAAATTCGGGCACCCAGTTTAAATAGCTTGTGTACATAACCACGATAACGAAGAAAATACTTAATTTTATATTTATTTTTATGTTTTTTTTGCATATAATTATGTTGTTTAATACAACCACAATGAAATATTAAGATATATTATATTTGGCGTATGCCGAACTTTAACCGTTTACATATTAAGGCTTAAGCTGCATTATTAGTAGAAATGTTATTCGTGGACGGGCAAAAGTGCTAACAAATTCCATAATAAAATATGAAAAATCGAAATGTATTCGCAACTCATTAATTTGGAATCAATTTTCTTCGCATTTGGTCAACATGTTGTGCCACAATCCCAATAACTTTCATATATATTCGAGTATTTGGTCTGTATGTCAAGCAACCTAAACCAACTTAATACCGGCCCACAAGCGCTGGTAGTGAAATCCTTAAGGCTATCATTTTGTGCTAGGCATTTTGGGCTATCAGAGCTGCTGAATCTGATTCTAAATCTGACTACGCCTTAGTTGGCAATCAACCGAAAGCAAAACTTTCAGCAATCAAAGCCAAACAGAGCCAAAATCCCAAACCCCCGAAGCTCCAAAGCTCAACAAAAACGAAAACGAAAACAAACCAGAGAAACACAAAACAAAAACCAAAAAAAAAAAATATAAAGGAAAACAAAAGAAAATGTATAAGCACAATGCACAACTAAAAATACACCTAAGACTAACAAGTCGTAGGTGCAAAAACATTGTGTGTGTGTGTGGGTGTGTGTGGATGTGTGTGTAAGTGATTGGGAGTGTGTATAAAGAAAGGCGCATTAGCATGTGGCACGCATGTTTGCCTTGTTGCTGGTTAGAGCCGGGCCAGACGGATTACATGTGCCGGAAACGATGGCGTCCACAGACAATACATAACACACGCAAAATGAGGGCAGCATAGACCATAAGGTGCCGCAAATCTTTTGCATACTTCTGGGCAACAGCCGAAATTGATAGAAGCCGAAATATTTGTACAACTAGAAGAAAGAAAAATCTTAACAATTTTACCAAGCAAATAAACCCTGCAAACATAAGAAAAATAAAAATTAATTTACCGAAGCACGAATCTTACTCAGTACTTATACCAATCATGTTGAATGCCTTAACTAACATTAATATAGCTTCGTCATCCTCTGTAAGGGCATACAAATATTTGTTCATTAACAAATTTATGGGAGATTGCTTCTATAGCAGATATATGTTAATGTAATCCGACATTGATGAGCTTATATTATTTGGGAATCTATTTTATTTATTTATTTAAAACGGCAGAGAGTGTAAAAATTGTTTTAAAATAAAATTATTTACTCAAAATTAAAACTTAAACCCAAAAAAATAAATGGTTAAAAATTAAAAATGAAAAATTAAATTTAAATTTAAAACAATATAATTAAAATAAAACATTTTATAAGTCGAGAGGCTTAAAAATATTGCAAGGAATTGGTAAACCAAGAAAAACCCCAATCAAACCAAAATTGTTGAAAGTTAGAGAGCGGTAGAGAGGGAAAGGAAAATATCTGAACCTGTTGAGTAAGTTTTATTTATTTAATGCGGACTAACAAATGTCAAAAGTTGATAGAAAATTTTTTGTACAGTATTCAATTGAAACGGCACCATCAGAATGTGGATATATCCATCCTCTCCGATAGTCAAGCAACAATAAATGCAATAAGTGGGACGAAAATAACATCAAAAGTAGTCCACGAAGTAATATCCAAGCTTGACCAACTCGGGACACATAATAGGCTTACCCTAAGATGGGTCCCGGGCCACAGAGACATAGCGGGGAACGAAGCTGCTGACGAATGGGGGCAGAGAGACCCCTGACAGGACCTGAGCCGTATTGTGGCATAGGAAGACACACAATGCCACTGCAAGTGAGAAACGAAGAAAGACAGAGACGAAAACGGAGCTGGGCAGAGGCACCAGGACTCCGACAACACATAAGTCTTTGAGGTGGCTATAATCAAAAACGATTTAAGCAAGTTAAATCAAAAACTTACCGGTCTATTGACAGGACACTGTAGACTGAGAAGTCACCTAACTAAGTTAGGTATCTATAGTAGCGACGTAGTCAGGTTAAGTAGAAGCGAGGAGGAAGCCTCAATGCACATCCTAGCCTTAATTAGGATAAGATGCAGCATCCTAGGGAAGCATGTCATCAGGCCCAAGGACATAGAAACCCTCAACCAAACAAAGATTCTAGCATTCGTGCAGGAGCTGGGGTTGATGTAAGAGCTATAGGCTCAGAAGGGGGTACAATAGACCTTATAGGTCGCAGTGCTGGCTCCCCAAGTATAATAAAATTCAATTGAAAGCCAAAATTAAAGTTACAAATTAAATGATCTTAAATTAAGATTTTAAAACGCAATCACACCAATTGTTAGTAGGTTAGTAATAAGAAAAGACATAACATAAAAGGAATATTGTATATAAGTTAAGGAATCGGCGATGTCTCCTCTCCATCTGCATGGACGAAATTATACACTTCAATCAGTCAGCGATGCTGTCACAATTTGCGATTTTCTGTGGCGATTCCATCTCCTTTGGCAATTAAATTTCAATTAGCATAGAGTTAATTAATTTCATTTTCCCTTACATGCAGTAATTACAACACTCACACTCCCACTCACACACACACACGCACACACACACTCACACTCGAGTGAGCACACGTGCGACGGGAACACATGTTAAATCAACATGTTGCGCTTTGCAATTATACATACATATATATATATATATATATATATAAATGTGTGTATGTATGTATATACACACACACATATATGTATATATGCCACTTGGGAACACACCGAGAGCATCCTCCTTGCAACCACCGTCGATGGCTTTATTTCTCCCCATTTGCTAGTTGAAGCAACTGCCGCAGTTTTAAAGCGCAGCTGAGAGTTATTCATACACCTATTCATACACACAGACACACTCACACACACATACTTGAGCATACACAAATATTTCCTTCAACAAGTTTGCAGCGTCTGATTTTTGAATTTCTCGGCTTTTGTCTTGCTGCTTGCACTCGCTGCTGGCGTTCGCGTTTAGCGCTGGCCTCTTCCCACCAAACAATGTAACAAGACAAACAAATAAACAAACACACACATAAACACACACATACACACAAACACACCGACGCATACGCATACATAGAAATCGCCACGCACCCACTTAGCGCGCCTCTCAATGCGTCTCCGCTTTCCCCTCACTTTCTTCCTCGTCGCTTGCGGCGTTTCGCGTACTTTTTGCGATTGTTCAAATACAAATCTTATAAAGCAAAGTCAAAGATAAAGACAAAAGCAACCGTCGCTCTCCAGCAGTTGCTCTCTCTCTCTCTCTCTCTCTCTCTTTCTCTCTTTGTTGTTCTCGCTTATTCTCTCTCTCTCTCTCTCTCTTTGAATGCTCGCGCACTTCGGCTCTCTGTAATGCATACACTGCCCGAAAAACTGCAGAAAACTACAGAAAGTAAAAACGATGTATGCATTAGATGTGTGGTAAAAAATAAATATTATTCAAATAAACTCCAGTGAGAAACGATGGTATTCATAGAATATTAAATTGTTCTAAAATATAATTTTAATTTTGATTTCATAAATACTTTGATTTCAATCTACACTTTTTATATTTGAGAACAACAGCTTAAGATATCGAATTATTGAAAACTGCAAATTTTTGGTCATTGAGCACATTTTTGTTTAATATCTACTTTTACACAACCGGTTTCAAAATTGAATAGAATCGACCCAACGATTTCATTAAATAATATCACTAAGCAGACAATACAATATCTTGTTTGGGTCGATTCTAATCAATTTTGTAAAAGGTTATCTTTTGATTGTATACATTGAATTATGTGCTTAGCACAATATAAAGTACTACAATACGAATTATCAATTAAATTAAATTTAATAATCCAAATAAAGAATATAATCAAAAGTGAATAATTAAGTTAAATAAAAAAATTAAACAACATAATAAAGCCGAGGGTACTAAAATGACAAATGGTCAAACATTTATTGCAAGCATTGAGGAATCCAGAAAAAAACCAACCAAACCAATATTTATTTAACTTATGTGTCTAAGTAATAAGGACATCAAAAGGCTAAAAGGCATGAGAAAAATAGAGAGATTATAAGTTGGAGAAAAAATAAAAATAAAAATGAATAATTTCTGACTGATTTTGTTTTCTGTTTTTAAGAACACGAATTTGTGCACAGTGTGCGCGGGCATAGCCAATGGCTTGTTGTTACGTATACGCAGCGTAAGCGGAGAGCCAGTAATGGGAGAGCACGCGAGAGAGCGAGAGAGCGCAGGAGCTGCCTGCGCTCTTTGTCGCAGTTTTTCTTAACTGACTCGCATGGCCACATTTTCCAGGGGGTATTTCATCTGTGTGCCAATCTCGGGCTACATTCAGTTTCATCTGAGACGTTTGGCGCAGCGGTCGATAAAAAGTCCAATAAGCGAAAACTAAATAACCAACTGGCTCGACAGCAAAAACAAGCGTGAAACGCGTATCTTTCTCCCAAACTGGGCATAAACAATACAAAAAAAGTTCTTGTTCAAATATAGTAACTGCACTGTGTCTATTTCATCCCACTAACTGTATTTAAATTGTACAAAATTCAAGAATTATTTAATACGAGTGCATGCAAATTGCCGTCGGTCTATAAAGCAATCAGGCTAATTGTGAGACTCAGGTGGAGGAACGCTTTAGGAAGCGGCTTCTGCCTCAAACTGGGCGACTACCGCAAAATGACACGTGTCAGGCGCATTGTGGTAAGCTTGATTCGACTCTTTGCTAAAGTTAACACTTAAAGCTGCTTAAGAACACATTCACATTCACGAAAACTAAATATATACATGTGTATATACACACTTAACCCTCTGGTATGCGGCCCGTAACGACCTGCACGTTGTGTTTCCCAAATAATCGTTCTACCTTCTCAAATTCACTTCTAACGCGTTTGCATGTTAATCCCTCCTCCCCAAACTCGAGTTTCCTATTTTGGTAATTTTTGCGCTAATTTTATACATGTAAATAATTTGCCATTGAATTTTGGCTATGTGAACTTTTTGCGGTTCAGCATTCACAATTGCCCTAAAATAAATACAAAAGCGTTTGTGCGAAATTCGCACTTTTGCTGAATGTTAAATGAAATTGATGTTTTTTAAATAATGTTTAAGCACAATAGGCACCTTCAGCAAATCGACATGGTCTAAAATTGCCCAGGCCTATAAATATATAAATAGGTTTAAGTTGAGCTCACACACGAACATCCGGGCAAATACTCGTCTAATATATAATAATAATAGCTCAGCTTATGTTATGTTTTTATTCGATGGGCTTACATTTTATTGCTTGTTGCTGACATATTGGCGAAATTCGAGAGCAGGGTATTGAAAATATGACATTACTTGCGTTTGGTCACCTTCTGGTGCTTCCATTTTTACGATTATTGTCCCAAAAAAGCAACGTTCAACGTGACGTATGCGCAACGCGTGAGTGTGTGGGCCAAAATGTTTACCACTCCAAATTGTTAAGGTTAAATTTAAAGCCACATAGTAAAGCGACCAGGCTGACAGATGGACAGACAAAAAGACCCACACGGACAAAGAAATTGTGCACACATTTTTGCTTTTACAGTCATCAGTTACCTACACACAGACACACCCCTTCCAATGGTGGGCGGGTTATAGCAGAAATGGGACTAGGTTCTATCAGAATCCGCTGGATCTCTGCCAAAATTAACCTGGGGCACCAAAAAAACTGCACAAAAAACTGCACATTGCTTTCCAACAGGTTTTATCTAAGCTTTGAAACTGGCCAACGAAATAGCTCTCAAACATGAATGGCCATAAGCGTAGCAAATAAAACGAAAAAATATGCAAATGCATTTGTCTAAACTGCCGGATCCATCAGGTATATTGAGAGCAATACAAAAAATGTGGAGTATAAAATAGATTGAGGACGTTTAAATGTGTTGGAGTAGATATTTGAAAATGTTCAAATAAAAAACTTGTATGATAAACTTTTGATTGGCAAAATAACTGTGCAGATAAAATATGTGCAAAAAGTTTACTGTCTATGAATGCATACAATTTAATTTTATAGAATTTTAAGAAAATAAATAAATCAACTCAATATCTGTTATAAATATTTAAAATTTAGTATTGACATAAAATCAACATAGGTCAATAAATGCACTCAAGCTACAAATTTGGTCAAATTGAATCAGCATAAGTCAAATTCGAGATGTTGAAAAGTTTAAATAAATAAATCAGCTCAACATCTGTTATACACCGGGAAAAAGAAAAAATATTCTCAAGCTGCAAACTCAATCAAATCGAATAAAAGTTTCAATTTTAAAATCGACAAGTTTTAAAGTCCACACAAAATTTATTTTAGTGTCGTTAGTTTAACAGAGCACTAGCAATATGATATATATTGATATTTATCTTTCCCAGAACAACAAGATTAAGTTTATCACTAATTAAGATTTCATTTCACAAATGTTAAATAAAATGTGGCCAATAAAGAAAGTCTGTCAAATCAGATCATTTAAAACCAAATTGGAGAAGGTTATAGTTCAAAGATGAGAATTTTAATTTAATTTAATGCTGTTAATTTTACATTATATCACATATATAGACTTTTCTATCCGGGTCTTATTAGTCACTAGGGACTACCCCTATTATAAAAGATAAATAGACGATATTAGTAATATTTAGATATTAAATGGTTTCAACCATAGATTACTCAATTAGTTGTTTTAAATTTGATTAATTTTTATTATTTTATTTTTATCTTTTGCTTCAAGTTTAATTTGAAATTGCTTGTCTCTATTTGGAGTATTTAAATCATGAGGATGTTTCTGTCTATTTTATACATATTCTTTAAAGTTCATCCAGTTAGTCGCATTACTCATCTGGACAATTATTTAGGGTGAGACATTAACCTGTTGGCCTACTGCTCGAAGCCTTGGCATTTTGGCTCGCAAGCATACAAATCAAATTTGAAGCTGCCACTTGAAATGTCCTGCTACTGATGGGGTGTGTCCTTGTAACAGACGCGTCACGTTTATCACGACAAGACAATAAATTTCATTTGGTTGTCGCTGCTGATTTTATATATGGGCGTAACAAACAAAAATGTGAACAACAATCACAATGTTGTCTCTTCGTTTTTGGCAGCATCAAAAGTGGTGCCTCATCTAACGTATTGACTGAACTTTTTGCCTTTTTCAACGATCAATTGGCATGGAAAATATACATAAAGCAGATTGTCAAGTATGCTCCTGGTCCTCATCTCCATCTTCACCTCGGAAACCACCGCCCGTCCACTTTCCCATTTCGGCTATATATGCTCAGCATGATTTAGACTGTTTGCGTCGTGGCAAACAACTAAAACAAACATTTTATTTAAGCATTTTGATTGATGGCATAAGCTTGACATTTTTTGTGGGCATTGGGGGGTGTTCGCCTTTAATTAAAGTGCGACACTGTGCCACTGTAGGCGTAGCTGTGGGCGTGGCGTGCTTCTGCTCATCAAGCGGCTGTGGCTGTGGCAAGCTTAATCAGTGCGCCTTGAGCTGTTGCGGTTGGCATTCTCTGTGCGATGAGGAGAGGGAAACAAATAAACAAAAAAATACAAAAGAAAGTGGAGTGTGTGGAAAGACTGTCGTTTTTGGTTTTGGGGAATTTTGCTTGATTGTTGGAATCAAACTATGGCAGTGGCACACAATCATTAGCAAAACTTCTCTTTTGGGTGCTCTTGGCAATAATTATGATATATTTATGCGGCGGCCTAAAAGTTCCTTGATTAATGATCTGACTAGGAAGTACGTATTATGTTCTGCTTTTGATTGCCATTGATTAAATGTGCTTGGCATTGTTACAGTAAGCATGTCAGGTCTAAAGTAAATTTTCTACTGTTTTATGAAAATAAAGGCCAGAGATTTCATTTTTCATTTATGTATTGTTTATTTAAATATTATTAAAATACAAGCACCGTTTAAATTTATGATCATTTATTTCCGATAACAACAAAAACTAACATTTGTAAGATTAAAAGTTCTGCTTAGCTAGAAATATAATTTTAAAAAATGGTCTTGCTTGTATTATTGGAATATTATTTGTATATAAATGTAATTTAGCTTTCATTAACGAACAAAAAATATATGTCGAAGTAAACTGACGAAATACTCCAATGTCCTAGTAGACAAACGAACAGACAGACAAGTCTATATCCACTTGGCTCAAATCAAAACTGTTGTCCGACCTCACACAATTATGCATTTATTTTATAATGCAAGCACAGCAGCTAATGGACCCTAATGTACTTACACTTTTTTTTATATATATTCCAGATACAGGCAAAATGGCTTTTTTATGTATTCAGACATTTTCCAGAATTCGTAATCTGCTTAAATGAATATCTATTTCTATTGCATATCTTATGCCACGTTGAACTCTCATAAAAAGTTGTCCATCGACTTGTCATTATTATGGGTCACAAACAATACGCGACGTCAGCCAAATAAATTTAATAGCCGAATGTATACACTGAAAATAATGCCACTTCTAAAAACTAAATCCAAATCCTTTAATGGTGGTGGGCTATCAATGAGTGTTGAATATTGTGTTCAAAGCAGACAGCGACGACAGACAGGTGGCAAGTATTCGCGGTTTTTGTTGCTCCTTGTTGTTGGTTGCTTTGCCGCTGCCGTTATAAAATTGAAGTGGCAAAGCCAGCGTGACGTTATTCAACGACGTTGAATAACAGCAGTGGCCACAAACATGCAACGCCTTGTTTGGCGACAACAGACAACAGCACTGCGAATTTAAAGCAGCAGAGAAGGGCAAAATATGGGAAGTGGCAAAGCGCAGTTTCGTTGCCAGACCAAATTGCTTTTTTGCTAAGGATAAAACGGACCTGTGGTTAGCAGCAGGTGACCAACGTCAGTTGCCGCGAAAAACAGCAACAGCAAAATATGGCACAAAGCAAGTTATTGTGCATCAGTCGTAAGCACATATCCTGTAATTAGCTTCCAATGGCCCTAGCATACATATGCAGTTTTCTGCATCTATTCACTTTAGCCAATCAGCGGAAAATATATCGAACAACAAATTGAATATGCTTGATTTAATGTGTGCGATTATCGAGGAACTTATTCGTGTGTTATTTTGCATATTCTATTTTTAACTGATGGATTATTGAGAGGTGACCTATTTTTTAATGTTTTATTTTATTTTATTTTATTTTAATATTATATTATTATTTTAATATTCATCTATCAATTTATTTATCGACTACAAATATATGAACGTGCCTATGAAAAATACAAATCTACAATTGAATAGCTCTTTCTAATGCATGTGTCCGCAGATGCATTCTTCTACCTGTTACATTCATTATCACCACTTTATGACACTCTATTGTAATTGGTACAGGGTATAAAAATATATATTTCATTTTTGTTCGCTACTCAACCGCACATGTTGTATTTGCATTGGGCATTTTAATTAAGCTAAACAAATACAGCACGTGCACACACTCACACACACACACACACACACACACACACACACACACACACACACACATACAAAACACATACACACATAAGCTTTGCACACATTAGCTTTCCACTTTTTCCTCTAGTATTTTCAACATTTTTGTGCATTTGCCCAACACACTTGATTAAATTTTAATTTCAAAATTGTGTGGGTTTTTTGCTAATGCCAAACTTCTTGGCCTGGTTTTTATGACGCTGCCAATTAAGCCAGTAAGTTGCTTTATTATACAACTGAAGCAGCCAGCTCCTTAAGCAAGCAGCGTAACTTTTCCCGACGCTACTTACATCTCTCAAATGGCTGTCATTTAATTTTCTCACTTCATTTTTTGGTTTTCTCATCGTTTTTGTTTTTTTTTTCGAGAATGTGGACAAAATCTTGAGGCTGCTTTATTAAACCATAGCTGGCTAAATCACATGAATGAGCGCACTTATACAGATACACAGATACACACACAGACAAACACACACATGCACAGACACAAACACACAGGCACACATACACAAACACGCAAAGAGCCCAGAACATCTATATAGAATTACCTATGGGGCTTCGTGCCACATTTGTATTTAAATTTTGCCCGACACGTAGCAATAGAACGAGACAGATGGAGAGAGAGAGAGAGAGGCAGACAGAGGCAGAAGCAGAGAAATTCACACCTACAGTGGCACAGAGCTCATCAGCTCAGCAACAATAATGTTAGTGTGTCCTTACAAATTTACCATATGTGCAGCTCACACACACCTGGCATGTGCAGCAAAAAATATTGTGATTTGGCCACAACTTATACTAAGACTTTTTATAAATGAATGCTAGCGTAGAATTATTCATTCTTTGAATCAATTTCAGACTGAGTGAAGCAGGCTTTTTTTTATATTTATATTGAATCCGCATAAAAGCTTAAATATTAAATTTTTCTAAAGTTAAAATTCACCTTATCTTCGCCAAAAATGATTCGATCTGCGAGATAATATGAATTAAATTTTACTTGATTTAACTTTTTTTATATTTTCCCAGAAAATCCTATATATTATGATTCGATCTCTGTTATATACAAATTTATGTAGCGTTTTTATCTAAACTAATTCTGCACTGAAACTTTAAAAGCTTAGACGTGTTGAAAGCGATGAGTTATTGATAGAGCTGCTGAAACGTGTGTTTTGGGTATAAAAATGTATTTAATATAAAATCCATATATGCAAAAAAAACAAAACAGTTAAATTAACGGTATTAAGCAAAGGTAGTATTTTGTATTGAGTTGCTGCGCTTAATTTTTGTTGATAAAATAATAATGTTAAAAAATATCTAAATTTAATTTTTATTTAAAATTATATTTTTTTAAAATGAATAAAATGTGATTTTTGACTTTAATGTATCTTTCTGTGTTTCTCTCTCTGTACTCTGAATCAACACACTGCAAACTGTCTGTTAACACGCTCAATGCCATGTCCGTGTCCATGACACCCTACAACACCCCTACGCAAGGGACTCCTCCATGCCCCCCCCCCCTACGCAGCCGTTGACATACCTCCATTTTTTTTCTAAATACGTTCACATCAAACTATACAACGCGTTCATATTTCTTACAGTTCGTTACACATTTAATATTAAAGAAAATTACCACTGAGTGTGTACGTGTGAAATGTATACGTATGTGTGTGTATATGAGGTGTGTGTGGACATGTGTGAGAGTGTGTGTGTGTGTGTGTGTGTGTATGTGCGTTGCTGTGTAGTTAGGTAGTTTATCTGAGGCCATTTTTTTATGCAACACATTCTTTAGCTTACGGACGCTAAATGATATGCAAATAAAACCGAGGCTGCCCCTAAAAATACTTGAGAACCCTGAGCGCAAATGTGTGTGTGTGTGTGTGTGGGTATGTGTGTGTCTGTGTGGGTGTGTGTGTGTGGGTGTACAACTGTGGACCTTTTAAATTCAAATTTAAATTGTTTGCTTCATTTAAGCGACGTAAATCGCTTGCCTTGGCATATGTGGCAGGGCCAGTTGAGAACTTTTGGCTTAATTAACATAATAATGATCACCAACAGAAGTAAGAAATTTGCATTAAGCGTCGCATCACGACTAGCAGGTACTGTTTCCCAAAAATCTAGCTTAGATTAAACATGCATTAACATGTTTTTGGTTTTGGTTCCCAATTTAATTTTATTGGAGATAAAACCAAATGCGAAGTCAATAGTATCATATTGATATATAATGTATTGTTGTTTATATTAAGCACTGCATTTTTTTATTTACAAATATTTTTATTGTAATCGTAGATTGCCTGGAATTACAATTTTTGTGTACAGGGTATAAGAAATGAGAACGCTTTGAATTATTTTTGACAGTACAAGCACCGCAAAACTTTGGCATACCATTTTGGCCTGTAAAGTTTTTTAGTCTGGCTGCAAACTTCGCGCAAATTGCACTCGTCCAGGGAGAGAAGCGAAGGGAGGGGAAAGGGGATTGGCAGCTTTTTGTTGGGCGCATGCAGCTATTTATCTTAAGCATGCTCGCGCCTCAAAGTATGCAGCATAAGTAGTGCACTGGCGGCACTTTCACAATGCACACACACAGCACACGCACATACAAACTAATACACACACTAACACACACACACTTGCAGACATTTTTCTGTTGGAGTGCACTTTGCACTTTCATTTGGCGCTCGCTTTTTGACTGCAGCTCCCCAATTCTCGCCTCGTTCCACTTTGCGCTATTTGCGTTCAGCAAGTCTCATGTTACACACACACACACACACACACACAAACACCCATTCGCACACACACAATAGCAGCAGCTGGGCGGGAGGTGGGAGTGGGGTGAAGCATTCATTGTCAATTGGTCCTGGGTGAGAACGTATACTTTTTTGTCGCTTTGTCGTTTTTGTCGTTTTGTCGCTGACTCATGTCCATGCACTAGAAATTCCATTACAACAGCAATTTCGACTTGTTATACTCTTTGTGGAGGGTATAATGACATTCCTGTCATCCAGTCGACGGCTGATGCTGCTGTGACAATAGCCTTGTCTCTCCACTCCACCACAAGAATCTAATGTACGAGATGACCGAGGTTTGCATTACTTTTAAAATGACAAAAATTTCAGATGCTCAAGCTTTTAGTACCAGCCAAAACAAACTGTAAAAGCGGGTTAAGAAGATGAATCGTATAAAATGCAAGATAAATATTGTGACAACTGACATTCCGACGGATAAATTTTATGGCTAATTAAAACTAGAAATTCGTAAGGATACTCAACAGATCATAATGAAAGCTATTTGTTAGGAAGCCAAGTAAATACTATCGACATGTTAACAAAACAAATTCAATGCCAATTATACGAATTATAAATATAAATATTAACCTACATTAACAAAATTAGTTAAATATTTATATATATAATATTTTTAAGTGATATTTTCATACTGGGCTAGTTTTTTCTTAATTAAAGCTAAGATTTCCTTCCAAACAACAAAAGCATATTTTGCATTTAACTGTTTGAGCCTTGCAGCAATGTGGGGCTTCCAAATAAGGCTTCTGTCGACGGTGAGAAACGCATACTTAATTGTTTTCACCACAGGAATTTGTTTACACTTACTTGGAGAAAGTTTTCTCTGATGCTTCAGACTAGTAATGAATTTCGTAGATTGAAAATTGTAAATATCTTTGCAAATCTGGGAAAGTTCATCAATCTCTTTTTTTTCTTAAACTTTGAAGTAATAAATAGTAAGTTAGATATTGATGAGCATATTTATTTCAAGCAATGTTGGGAGCAGTTTAGCTGCAAGTCGCCCAATATTCTATATTTAGAATTTATTTGTACTTACATTTTTTTCTAACCGAATCTATTTAACTTTAAAAAAGAATCGGCGAATTTAACTTATTATGTTCATTTCCATTTTAATTTTTCCACAAACTTTTTACATATTCGTTGGAGCTCAACATGCAATGTCCAACAAAGCCACTTTAAGCTAGGGCTAAAAAGCCCCAGAGCATTCTGTGTTTGCCAACTGGCGTTGCCAACAGCCATCCCCACATGATACCAATGTCCGCCGCTGTCGGGCTCAGCGGCTCAGCGCCGAAACTTATGCATCAAGTTCTTTTTTCGTGTATTTTTCGTTTGTTTTCGTTTTTTTGCATTTTTTCCTTGTTTTAGTTGTACTTGTGCTTGACGCTTGCTTTTGTTTCGGACGTCCAGTTTTTGTCATGTTTGTTGATTGTAAAAGTTACTGAAGCGCTTTTTAAAAGTTTTCGTGACACTTTTAGTTGCAGTCGTTGCCGCTGGCAACATGACATCAAAAATGTCTAAGCCTGTCCCTGTCCCTGGCCCTAAGAAAAAGTAACAATGCAGTGTGTGTGACATTAAGGTACATATATAAATATATATATATATAAATAATATGGGTGCAATTGTTTGCTCGCCCCAATTTTTTCCAGACACAATGCAATTTTATGGCAATTTAACTGTCACTGCACGTGAAATTTAATCGATGTTGCATTATTCAGTAGATTGCCGAGGTTCAGGTTCGAGCGCCCCATTTGACTATGATTGCCTCAATAATCCGCTCGATTGGCTGCCATTTACAACATCTGCCTCGTGGACTACAAGTTGGATCATTTTTCAAAGAACTTTCGCATTGCATGTGGTTTCATTATTTTGTTATATAAATACACGCACTCATTACACCTAGCTGAAGGTGTATATTGAGTGTGCTAGAAAGAAGAATATTATTTGGTATAGTCTATTCTTTATTTATTTATCAATAGTAAAGTTGTTTTCGTTTTTCTTTAAGAACATAAAGAGTCTAACTAGTAGTTATACAGTAGGCAAGTTGAAAATTAAACTAGAATTATTCATTCATTATTCTCGTGCGAGTAATACAAAGGCTATACATATAAAACATACTATGTATTGTTATCGGTTATCGAGTTTTATCCATCTATTATTATTTAATAAATGTTTAAGTACATTAAATATTATAAATAAAGGTCACCAAATAATAGAGCATTTATTTAATATCAAAACAAAAAATTTATATAATATAATATTTTTATTTTATTTATATCTTATATAATATTTATAATACGTATTTTGTATACTTGATTAAATCAAACTGTAAACTGTAATGGGAACTATTGAAAAAATCAATTAAAGTTGATCTATCTCAAGCATAACATAAATTTCGTCTGTTGTCTGTGACTGACCAACTGAGAAAGAAAGGTTTACACAGACTGACAGGAGTTGATGTTGATCAGGATGGCTTATGGTAGCCAGTCTGATTCCTTCAGCCTGCCTTCAATTTTACGCATTTTCAAATAGGATATGTTCAAGTCAGTCACCTCTTGCTGTTGCGTATGACATGTTTCGATGTTGTGGCTGCTTGCTGACAAATGCAATTGAATTGTCAAACGTAATGAGTTTCTGTGGGCAGGCCTTTAAGTCCACTTTGTAGTTTATTCAAATGGTCATTTGAATTATTTAATTTAAAGCTCTGTGGAAAATGTAATGAAAGCACGCCTGGACAACTGCTTGAGCACTTGAGCGCCCAAAAATGTCTGATTCACATGGCAAAATATAACTTTATTTTCAACTAAACTCCGAGTATATTTTCTGTCATTCAGAATATACCAGAGAGATAATAAAATGACTCTGCTTATTGTAGTTTATTCGCAGAGCATTCTATAAATACAATTTGACTTGTAGTTTAGTGCAATTTACCTGAGTATTCATTTGGTTTATTCACGTTGCCCAAATTTCAAGAAAATTCTATATCTCAATCCAGCGTCTAATTTTCGACTATTTAAAGGCCGTTTATTTTTTGTGCTTAAAAAGCGATTTTTTTAAATTACTATTTTTCTTTTGTTCTTCTTTCTTTGCGTATTTTTTCAATTATGCTATAAATAATTTTCGCATGTATTTTAATTAATGAGCCGCACGCTGCTTTGGTTAAATAAATAATGAATTTTAGTTGAAGCAATCTGAATACATTTCCCATTAAATGGATCCCGGAAATAAACGTCGACCACCAACCGCCGACCCACCACACAATCCAACCCATATCCATTGAAAGCAGCTCTTCAAAGCATTTGGCATTGGAAATGCACTCACATCTGTCAATCAGGCACATCGAACATGGACTGCACAAATAATGGGAAAACGCAAAAATCATTTCAGTAATAATTTTACCTAGAAAGCGGCCTGATTACTCAACCCCCACAATAACCCAGCCCCCGCCTAGCCCCCTCGCACAATCCCCATTTGTCTCTCGGGTTGTTTGTTGGCTTAATGTAAAATATGGCGCATACGCAGAGTTCTACATTAAAAGCTTTATGTCAGCCAGCCAAAATTTGTTTTTATTTATAGTTCGCTGTGTTGAATGGATAATATTTTTGTGTTGTCTTTATTTCACTTAGTCTTTTTTGTGTGCTGTTAAATGGTAGCTACTACATAAATATTGCTTGATAAGCAGACAGTTTGCTGTATTTATGATAATAATACACTTACACGAGCAGAGACAGCTATTAAAGAAAATATTATTGCACACATACAAGTGGGTAAAAATAAAGAATGTAAACTTATATTTCTTTTATTTATATATACTATATATGTTTACGCCATTAGGGCATCTTCCATCGACCTTAGTCATGGCCCGCAGGTCATCGGTACTTAAAGACGACCTCAATGGGGATTGTAATCGTCATCGACACATTGCACAAGAAGCGATTTCCCTTTGGTTTTCAATCTTTCAATGGACGCCCTGCTCTTTTGTTTATTGATCATCTTGAACTTTGCCAAGCAGAAGCAGCATTTGATTTGCTCACATTTCCATTTCCATTTGTCTATTTAAACATAGCCTGTTTATTGTTGTAAGATATTTGTACAATTTCATGTCGATTTTTACATTCGCTGTTTATTTTGATTTGCCTGCAAATTTTCATGCTTTTCTTTTTCTTTTTTTGGTTCTTTTCATTGTTCTTCTGGTTGTGTTGGACTTGACTTTTACAAGGTGAAAGATATGTTTCTTTGTGTATGTGTAATTTAGGTATAATTTTGGAATATAATAAGCAAACGGCCGGCGTCAAAGTAACATGAACTTGTCTTGCGCATTTATTGGTTCATTTGCTTAGCTGACTTTGACTATAATTTCGCATTTTATGTGCTGCTTCTCAATGTGGCAACATGGCTCAGCTTTTTTGGCCCAGTTAACTAAGCTACAGCTGGGCCACAGAAATAGACCCGCCTTTGAATGCTTTTACCGCCTTTGGCTGCCACGACGCGTCGTCTGGGCAAACATGTCAAGCGTTTTGTTTGGTTCAGTGGCACTGGGCGCCGCTGTTTATGGTCCTGCTCAGTACTCAACATCTTTGGCCATAAAAACGGCGTCAGAAATGTTGAAGAAGCTGATGGTGTAGAACTGTGCCGACAGTCAGCAGAAAGCCGTCCACAGGGATGCCAAGTAACAGAGAAGCCACTCAATAAATAGCTAAACGAATGCTTCAAGCTCTGAATAATTCAACGTTGTTTCTAATGGTATTCCCGATAAATAAAAATATCAATTTGGATAATTAAAATGTACTTAATAAACAAGCAAAAATATATTTATACATAAATAGTGGCAACTCACAACAATCATAATAAGCGTTTACCGCACTGCTCAAACAATAAAGTACATTAATCTTTTATATCAACAAATTATATATTACTAATCTGTTTTGTATTATTTTAATTATGCTATGTTAAATCAAAAATGCAAACATATTTTCACATATCTTATGGTAAAACAATATAGTCGAATATGAATTTAAAACTGAGATTTTATGTTATTAAATTTCACAATAAATATTAATTTTCATATCGATTTTAATGGAAAATAAAGTGTCGGATATTTTATTTAATAAAATACTCGGAATTAAAGGTTTCGATAAATTTAAATATTTTCTAAAAATAAGCTTTAAATATAAAAATAAATAAATGAAAATTGTTTTGCATTGTAAATGCTTCACCAATTCTGAAAAATACCAAATTGAATTTAGCTGGAATAAAGCTAAATTTAGCAGCTTTCTGTGCTGTTTGCGTGGGTGTGTCTTATAAGGGGATGGGTGGTGGGGGAGGTGTCAGTTTCGGGAAATCAACTGCCGGTAGCAATGAGCAGCAATATATATTTTTGGTATTTGCTGCCTAACTTACGATACAAGAGCAGCGAATGCGACCAGCAATGTAAATGGAAACCTCAAAAGCTCAGTGAACTTGGTTAGTTGGGACCACAGGACTCTTTGCCATATAGCAACAACAATTTATGTGTCTGTTGTTGTTGTCGCGGTTGTTGTTGTTGCTTTGATATTTTGTTTGGTGTTTATTTTGCCAGTTGGATGTAGCCTGAAGCTGGCTGTTGTGAGGTACGCATTTATTATTTTTCTTAATTAAATCTTCATTCCGCTGTTGCTATCATTCCCCTATTTGACATATATAAGTATATATATATATACATCTATATACATATATATGTGTGCATTTGTGGTGGCCTCCAAGGCCACTTACAATGCAAATTGTAACCGCCTCGGGTTGCTGGCTGGGTTGATGTGCTGCGGCAGCTACCGGATGCATGCATGCAATAATATAAATATGCTGCCAAGCGACATGCAACCCATCTACCTCCACCCCTCAACGCCTCTTTACCTCGCCCTTCCCCCACCCAGCAGTGTTCGTAACATTGAAACTCATTTAAGTTGAGCCGAGCCGGGGCAGCATCAGCGAGAATGTCACTAATTAAGCCTAATGGCGCATGAAACATACATTAAAACTAATGTGCAATCCTTGCAATCCTCGCGGATCCTCTCCTGGCCAACAAACGAGCCGCTGCGTCGCACTGGGACAGAGAGAGACAGAGACCTACTCTGCTGCTTTTAATGTTCTCTGCCTAATTTTATGCCAACACAATACATATTTTGAAAGTTGTTATTGTTGGTGTTGCCGGTCCGCAGAGGCAACACAACGACAGCATTTGCCTTTTATTGCGTCCTGCCTCATGATGATACTATTTATTTATATGTGTAGGTATATGTGCACAGATTTCTATCTGGCAATGTGTTGGTCAAACTAAATTAGATGTAGTCATGTTCAACATTAATTTGTCAGTTTGCCATAGTTAATATCGAAGGTCAGCTGCTGGTTTATAAATTGAAGCCAAACTATTCCGAATTATTGAATAAATTATTGTTTAATAAATTAATATATGGAAGCAAACTTTAATTTTAGCTTCTATAGAATACCTTCCTAATTACACTGGGACGAAGCAGTGCTTTAGAAGTTAGCTCAATTAAAATAATATAATTTAAACTAAAACCGAATTTAAATTATATTTTATATTTATATATACGTTTCCTAGTATTTTTCTATGCCCCACGCCCCGTGCCAATCGACATTAATTGTATTTTATGCAAAAAAAAATATATATTTTATTTATTTTTGACTTTTTCTTTCGCTATCAATATTAAATTTATGAATAAATGAACTGAATCATTTTAAAATTTTCAATAATATTATGATAATTATTATGATTATTTTTTTATTAATACTAATATTATGCTTTTTATAATTTTTGTTACAAAACCGTCCTTTGCTGTGTACATATATATCATTTGCTTTTTCTCTCATGGCGGAAGTCGATGCAGGGAACTTGAAACGAAAACGTTGTAAGCTTTTAAAATGTGGTTGAATATTTTTGAAGGAGGTGTGTTGAGGTAGTTCCTAACTATGTGCTAACTAATTAGATTAATGCAATGTTTAAAACGAGTGGATTTGAGTTGTAATGCAGTTTTTGGAGGGGTTTGAAGTTGATTGATTTATTTGATTTGTTTAACGCAAGAATTAAATTCAAAATAAATGAATTGAAATCAATTTAAAAATACAATTTTGTATTTATGCTTTTTAAATTTAAATTACGATTTCACTGTCACAAATTTCATTAGAGTGTCTAATTTGGACATTACCTTTATAATTACTTACTTACTCACAAATAATAAAATTAAATTAAAAACGCCAATCTTTTGTAATTACTTGCTTAGTTGACCTCTCTGCTCTAGCTTGTGAATGTCTGAAGTCAATTTATATTAAGCTAGTATGAAACCAATAGCAATCAATCGGTGGATTCTAATCGCCTGAATCCGTAGAAGATTCCCACTCGCTTGGCCACACATACACATTGGCCAAAAGCAGGTGCAGGAACGTGGCTTATACGTACCAAGCCCGAGTGGGGGTTGGGGTTTGGGGCTGTTGCAATCAACCCCCTGGCCCTGTCAGATGCTTGAGGCAACTTAGAACCGGCGAACCGGCCACTAATGAAACATTATGGCTGTCGTAGCCCAGCCACGCCGCACAAATCCACTAAAAACGTTTACGGCTTACGTGCAACATGGCTGACTGCCACTGGCAAGCACGGCAACATAAGTGGCACGTACGAACGCCAACTGTGGCAACGGCAGTGGCAACAAAAGTGTCCTGGTAAATTGCTGCCTGAAACACGTTTTGTGGGCAGCGGCTGCAATTGATTTTTGCACTTGATGTGTGTTTACTGTATCTGCCTGGGACAGATATGGGAACGTTAAGCAGATCGCAATTTTTCTTCATTTTTTTTGTTAAATATTTATAAAAGTTTCTTATGTAATAAACAGTTTACAATTCAAATGCATTGCCGCTTCATTGAAGCAATAAATTTAAATTTCTATAAAATGTCATGGAACGATATGAAAACATTTGACAATGATATATGTATGCGAAGCGCTCGAGAGCCTTCGTCGCCCAAACGGAAGCAGCTTACGCACGGTTGCATTACGACCGGAAGTCGAGCCAGAGGGAGGGGAAAGCGCTCCCAGGCAGAGTCCTCGAACGAATGTCAACATGTTGATAACAAAATACAAGCGCACACTTTGCACAAAAATGTTTTGTTTTGGATACACAATGCTGCAATGAAAAGTTCTTGTTTTTCAACCCATACCACCAATATATAGATATATACATATGTACATACATGTATCTCATATTTTAGGAAAACAAGGGCAAAAAGTTTTACTTTCGAGTGTTGGCAACTGTAATGCTCTTCCCAAACGTATTATAACTCAAAGATGATTTTAACTGTGACCAGACTAAATTAATAGTCAGTTTTATAGCAGAAAACTTTTAAATTGTTTGATAACTTTGTTTATTGATGTATATTGTTTTAAAACATGCGCAAAATTATTTATTAATCAATGGAACTTTTGGGTAATTCATGTAAGGAAGACTAAAAACAGCCCACAAAACCTTTTAAAGGTTTCAAAAAATACAAAATTGGAATCAAATTTAAAATACAAATCAGATGATCAAATAATTAAAATGTACAAAATATAAAATATTAATATTTAAAAAAAAAACTTTTTTTGAAAGTTTTGTGTAAGCCCAGAAATACCCAATTAGACTGAAAATTGTTAAAAGTTAGTAGTTTAGAGAGAGATAAAGGGGGACAGAAAAAAGAAGGGGCAGTCAAATTTCAGAGACAATGAAATCGTTTTTTTAGTATACTTTTGTAATTAAATTATTTTTGACATCTAAGCAAATTTTCTCTTTGATGACATTTTTCGTTGTGGCATTTTTCTCTGCTTTCAGGCTCACACACACGTGGATATGTGTGTGAGCCAAAACTTTGGTCTTTTGTTTCATATGGTCACAATCCAGTTGGCCAGCGAGTCCTTGCGGCAACCAATATGCAATGCAGTTGTTTTTCCCCCTTGTTTTTGGTTTATTGTTTTCATTGTAAGTGCAGGAAGTTTTTTAGTGCCGGCTTGGCTTAAAAATAATGATAGTCATTTTTATTTTTTTTTTTGAACACAATAAAGCTGCGTGCCGCTTGGCTGACCACGCAAAAAACTTGTGCTAACAATTTGCCTGACTTCAAATTAATGAAATTTATTTTCTTGTTGCCGTTGTTATGTATATCCAACATTTCCATTGTTTTTCGCTCTGCGAAGGGGTGGATGGTCTATTGAATGAAAAGTTGGTCTATATATTCGTTTAATTTATGGCTGCACTTTAAGCTTAATGCTGTGAATGCTGAAAGTAGAGGAATAAAAGCGAAAGTTTTTCATTGTCAGTAAATACCGGGTAACATGACTAGAGAAACTGCAAAATCTGTATATGTATCTAAGTGCTCTGGAGATGACTGGGAGAATCCCAGGCTCTTAAGCATCCTTTGTATACAGATTATTGGATGACATAGTTGTATGTCGACCACAAAATGCTTTGCGATGTCATCAGCTATGTCAGCCGATCAACCTACTGTAGTCATTGCACTTAGGCTCATGTGTAAACAGCAGGCTAAACATTCATGTAATTAATTGTATTCGATATGCTCCCAAAAAGGCTGAGAATTGTCATCTGGGCAACTGAATAAGTATTGTTGGAAAGGGGATACAAGTTATTTCATTTACTGATTTATGTAGATGAACTTCAAAAATTAAAAATGAATAAAAAAAAAGCGTTTAAAGTCCAAGTAACTTTATTTATTTAGATGACATGAAATTTGCATGAAACTAAATGTAAATTAATTTAATGAATTTGAATTAAAACATTAAGAAAAGATTTTAAATTTTAAGCTAAATTGCTATTAAATAATAATGTTTCATTAAATTAAGGTTATTTTAGTTGCATATGTACATATATTTGTATAAATATCCCTCTCTTATATATACTATTATGTGTATTGAAAAACTATTAAATAGTCGATGCAAAATTGTATATGCATTCACTTTAAACAATTCCCCAACTTTATTTGGAGTCCTGTATAACTTTTGAGTTAACTATTTTAAATGAGTAACAAAATCCCTCCTCTGTCCAAACCGATATTAACATTAATAATGCATACGATTTTAAGTAACTGTGGCTTAAGTGAAGTTTATAAAATGAATTATACGGCTTTTATTAGTTTTTTATAGGTTAAACTTATCCCAAATCAAAAATTGTTCATGCTCAGTGCATTCCTTTTTAATCTCTTTCTATTATAATCGTTCAAAAAGTTTTTATGGCACTTTCGAACTTTACTAATTCTTGTTTTATCTCTATCACTCTTCTCTTTTGATATTCCATTTATAATAATAACCTATCAGCTGCATTCATTGCACATTCAATTTGCATAATATGCTGACTTTTCATAACTTAAATTGAAAATACAATACTATTAACACTCTAAAAACATGAAATCATCGTTCGCACACGCACAGAAACCTGATCAAGAAATTTGCATATAATAAGCACACCAACTGTAATAATCCACACGCATCTCCTGTCTACGAATTGCATGCAGAATTTTGCATACTAAACAGTTTAGTTTAGTTTTTAAGGTTAACACAGCATGCTGGCCACAATGGGTCAAAAGCACTTCGCAACGAACACGTAATTAAAGCCAAGGAGGATTGCCAACATTTTTTGGCGCTGTCCTTTGTTTATGCTAACATTCGGCACTAAACAACTTAACCTACATCCAACACCAATCAAAAGTTACAAAAATGCACACAAAAACACAAACACATCTCTGCACACATGAGGCATGTTATATAAGCGCTGCAGCAACAACAACAGCAACAAACAAGAAGATACAGTACACACGCATGATGCGCCAAGAAGCACACTGAAATACGCACACACGCACACACAACGCACACACACACACATGCACACACATGAAAATTGCAGCAGCGAGCAATAGACAACTGTGCTCTGTGTGTTTTGTTTTAAATGTGTTTTCCATTCTCTTTCAATTTAGCGCTCGGCCTAAAAGTATGCTGCATCATTAGTGTCAAGCTCTTTGACTGACGCTCATTAGGACGAACGCACAGCGACAGCAAAAGCGCATTACGAGGGCCAAACGACAAGTTCCTAAGACAAAGCATTCTTAATTACCATCAAGCCAGCAACAGCTCAGTCAAGGGCACAAAAAGTGAACCCAACAACAACAACATCAATTGAAACACGAATGAGTCAAAGTTACTTGTGCCCCTCAAAGCTCTGCAAGATGTCGGCGAGCTGATGCGTTCCCCAAAAAACAACAACAACAAGATCAACCTACATAAATAAAAGGACAAAAGGCGACAAAGACAGATAGAGAGCCAGAGAGAGAGAGAGAGAGAGAGAGAGAGAGAAAGAGAGAGAGTGAGAGAGAGGGAGAGAGGCGACAAATTAAGAGCACTTGCAAATTGTTGTTGTCGTCGGAAAATTGATATATTCGATTAGCAATCCAGAAAGTTGAGCAGGCGACAAGGATAACTGGTGGCATCTTCAATTCAGCAGGACACGCCCACTGTAACGCTCACGCCCGCGTGTTGTGTGAAAACAAGTAGAAGGAAATTTACATCCTGTTCGCATCGCATTAGCCCCGCTTTAAGTCGAGCAAACGCCGAGTCATGCCTGAGCAGGATAATTACGATGATGAGGTAATTTTGATTGTAATGCTGGCAGCAGCAACATCAAACACACACATACACACCCACACATTCAGACAAATAAATATGTTTTGTGCATTAATATCATTAGGCATAATTAATTTTAAAGCAAATATTTAAACACGTGTGTGAGTATGCCCGGCATCTACCGGGCTCTGACAATATTTTAGCCTAACGAACTGCTTAAGGCTTAGCATTTATTATGTATTAAAGGACTTTCAGCCGGAAACATTATGCCTCGCAAACTTTCTTTTTTAGCATAACCCTGAAATTAGCGCTGACTGGTGAAGTTAGAAAGGAATTAATGACAAAATCATACATTCTTTTTACGAATAAATAAATGTCAAATTAATTCCTGGCGCACATTTAAATTTGTCAGTAAATGTGCATTGATTAATTTCATTCATATTAAATTGCAACATTATTCGCAACCAAAAATTTCTACCTGGTTCGATTTTACACTCAAACATATACATATGTATATGAAAAACTAATTTACGTAACACTTTTAAATATTTGTCCTAGCATTGAGCCCAACTGATGTCCTCATTTTTTATCTAATTTGTTTCGTAAATATTTGGAGAGAAGTAATTAAATGCAGAAAATTGTAGGCAATATGTTCCCGAAACATCATGTTTAGGTTTGTTTCAGAAAAAAATATATATGATGCCTTGAAATTATCAAATATACATACATACATACATTATATATTATTGCATAAGATAAATGATATACACAATGATAAATGCTATCGACAATGATTCCAAAAAATCAGTTTGTATCAACTTAGGTAAAGCATGTTTCTCTTTAAGCTAAATGCTTATGAAAACTTAGATATTTTTTTCAGATAATTACAAATTTTGATATACCGAATCGAATATGAAAAAAAAGTGTCCTTAGCTAACAAACTTTCTTGCAAAACGAAGTCTAACTACTCACAACTAAATTGTATTATCATGTTAAGAAATAAAAATGGTAAATCGAAAGGAAAGAGTCTAACTCGCTTAAGATAAATTTAAGCCAAAATGAAATAGTGACTGTGACACAGATAGAAGCCAATTAAGATTAATTCAAGTTTGTGGCACACATAACAAGTGGGTGCAACTTGTAGGAAAACTCTGCGATCTCTTAGAAGAAGAGCACTTTAGCATTCTAATTGCGACTTGGACAAGTGCATCACTCTGGCATTGAGTGGTCGTCAACCAGTGGTATCGACAGCAAGTAGAGCCCTCGGCATCATCTCTAATGCTGATGGAGGCTGGGTCAACTTCAGCTGGCGCTCTCACGCTTCGCTGCACCCAGTTGGCCAGCGAGGGATGATGGCCGCAAGTTAACACTGCTTACTGCTCACTGCTGGCAGATGGCAGCCGGAAGCAATGATAATTAAAATAAATTCCGCATGTAATTCAAATGCAAAGCGCTGACAGCGTTGACAGCGCCGGCAACAATTGCAAATTGCAAATTGAATTATCAAAGCATTGCGTTGCGTCTCTGCGATTTGCATACAAATACAAAGTACGAGCGAATCAGGAGGGGGTGGGGAGCGTTGAATAAAGTCGTGTAGATAAGCAAGCAGCCATTCACAATGGCGTTTAGGCATTCAAGCGGAAATCAATTAGCTTTTGTCCGTCTCCACCTCACACGCTTTCTGTCGCAAAGTGTTGCATAATCCAGGGGCGCATATTGAATTCTGACAGTGTTGCCATAATCGATTGTGTTTGCTAATTATTTCGACCTAACGGCTGTTAATCTGTCTGTCTGTCTGCAGGTAATTGCTTTATGATTATAAATGCGCATTATATATTTATTTGAACACATTTATTTTCGCCTCACGTGGCACATTTAATTACAACTATCAGTGTTAAATATGCACACATAGTTCATTTTGACACGCAATTCATGCAAATTAACGAGCTTTCTTTACTATTCACATAAGCGACTGTTATACAGTTGTGGAGCTCTGCATTTAATTTATCATCAAAGTGTTATCAGTTTTGAATATATACTTGTATTTTTATACACTAAACCCATTAAAGGTCCTTAAAGGTTTGATTATATACCAAAATTAAAAATATGTAAAAAAAAGTTAGCAAACACTAGCATCTGCAACCCCAGAAAGTGTATATGTTCTTAATATGGATGAAATGCCAAGTCGATATAGTCATGTCCGTCTGTCCGAATGAACAAACGAAAGACTATCAGAGCTAGAGAAATCTCAATTTTATAATCGAAATTCCCATTTACCCCAGCGCAGGCCAATTTTATTTGATTAAATCGATAACTCTTTCCGATTAACAATTATCGATACACATCGGTTTTTGATACCAATAAAAGCATCCGTTTGAAAAGTATAACTATCCAATTGGTATATAATTTAGACTGCTAAAATACTGATCAATCGTTAACATTTTTTTAACACAACAAAACCATAATACAATGGGATAAACTGATAAAAGAATCACATATATATATATAATTACTAGTTTCAGGGCATCTCCAAGTCGAGCTCTCTCGACTTGAACATTCTTACTTGTTTGGCATGCAGCTCATGCAACTGAACAGCTTTCATTTATTATTATTTCAATGCACACTTTTAAGCATATTATACAATCATTATAATTATTTCCATTACGTGACTCTTTCAATTTAAACTAGAATTATGTATTTTATATATATATTTATATTTTTTTTATGAATTCATGCAAGTTAACAGTCACGACACCTGCTGCAAGAAAGATATATATATAGATATATATATATATATATATGTATAATATATAGAGAAAGATAGAACGAGAAGAAAAGCAATCATGGTCGTGTAATGGAAGCTCGAGTGTGTGTTGACATAGACGCAAACACAGAATGTTAGGCACGACACACTCACACACCCAAACACACATGCATACACACACACACATGGCTACACACATGGATATACACATAAGGTTACGCGTGGCATTTATAGCGAACGCTATGCCATTATGGCCTTGAGCTAAGCTGTTGTTGACAACGGCAACCGTTTCAGGTAGGGCAGCAGATCAGAGACCAGGCACAGACAATGCTACTAGGAATCCGGAAAGCCAGACACAAACAGTAACAGAAACAACAACAGCAGCAACAAAGACAGCCAAAACATAAACGAGGACTGTGACAGAGTTACCTAATGCCGTCTAGCAATGGCAATGGCAACGGCAATACTATGCGTATCCTTTTGCAATGGCACCCAGAGGGGCTGTTTGTGGATTTGATGTTTGGCAGGAAGGCAGCAAGCCATAAAGATTGGCTTGTAATGTCAGCCGAGTCGTCAATAGTGCAATATTGCTCAGCAGCTTACACAGTTTGTCAGGGTTGCTGGCTGACTACTTTGCAACTTTTTTGCAGTGAGACCTGCACATACAGCTCAAAAATTGAAGGACAAACGTTTTCATATTTTCGTCAATAAAATAGGAATTTGCAACAGTTAAATGGATTGCCAAATAAAACATGATGTTGACAAAAATTTTGCTGTAAACACTGCATGCGTGATTTGTGGCAGTTAACACTAGCATTAGACAAAAAAAACAATAAAGCTTAAGTAGTAAGCGAGCTGAACAAATGAGTTAGTACTGGTTGGATCTCCACAGACTAAAAGAAAACCCTTTGGCATATTTTTCCTTTCTAAAATTTGTGTCTTTTTTAATGCGCTTAAAAGTATGCAGCGTAAATTTTTTCACTCCAAACCTGATAACAACTTGATGCAAATAACTTGCGGCTTTCTGGCAACTTTGAACTTTTACACTCGCACTACTCAGGGCAACAACAACAATAAAAACAACGCAAAAAAAAAAGAAAGATAGAAAAACTAAAGTTGGCAACGCTCTCAGCTCTGCTGCTAAAGCAGCTAATGCTCTTAGTTTAGAGTGGATAGTACGAGGTGGTCAGTTGCGGGTAGGCAATCGCACTATTAACTGTATGTATATCTGTATATGTATCTGTTACTGGCCGTCGGGCACTTTAAGTTAAACTCACTGCCATATGAATGCTTTTAATTTGGCTTATAGCTTAGCTGGCAGCTCAGGTAACTGCGAATTCAATCAACAAGAACAACAAGACAACGGCAGATAAGTATTCTGCCAAGGGCAAAATGACAATGAATCAAGAACAAAAAGCGTTCTTAGCCACTTCGAAAATTGAGTACCCTTTGCAGACTAGAGTTCAAATGCTAACTTATAAGTGAACTATATATAATTTACTGCCAAAATGTTGCTTCCTGAATATACTCTCAACATTTCTTACATTCCTACAATAAGAAAAGTATATTGTTTGGCTGTCCACTCAACATTCGCAAAATATGTTGTATGTAGAGTATTTTATTTTTATTTACTATTTTTAACTATACATTTGTTAATTAAATGCTTATGCAAAAATATAAATAAAATCATTTCGAATTTTTAAATTAGTTTCTTATTTATTGTGTTGTTTGCAGAAAAGAAGTTATAGCCAATTTTATATTTTAATTAATTGATTTATTATTCTATTCGCAAAAACAAAACTCAAATGAACCTCTCAACCACTCAGCTATTTAATTTAAGTCAGAGGATTTTTGCATCAGGCTAATAAGGATATTATAAAACTTGCAACAGATGAGTGTTGTTGAAATGCTTTGATAAACAAATATTATCTTAATAAAAAAAAATACAATCTTTCGATAGGTAAAACTCAACACTAGGTGTATGGGTATCAAAAAAGTCAGCTGTATGATATAGCGGTCCAATGTGTTTGTTGTTCGAATATTTAAAATAAAAGACGGATTAGTTTGCTAGTAAACAAAAGGAAAACAGTAAAATAAAATACAATTCAATAATATTATTATTGTTTTATTTAGTTTTGGGGCTCTCAAGCCATACCAAACAAAATTGTGAAAAAAAACAAACCAAAAATGCATTCACTTTAAATGAATATCAATAGCTTTGTTATTTAAATCTGAATCTTAAACTAAATTAACATTTTTGAAATTCTAAAATACATTCCTTGGACTAACCATGGAAATTTTTCCCATTTCGAATTGCTGTCAATTGAGTTGAGTTCATATTTTGTGGGAATGATTTAATAGCTCAAATATTGGCGTCATAGTTGTTTTGACAGAAGTTTTGCTGAGCAGCTATGCCTAATTGTGATCCATTAAAAATTTATTGAAACAAATAGCACGCATACGCCCTGTAGCTGGCGCTTACTTATTTTGACTGAGCACAATTGGCGCCTGAGGCCTGTCAAAATTGATGATGGAAATTACTTTTAATTCTTTTAGCGTTAACGGCCACTCATCAAGTTGAGTGTTTAAATTAAATTTATGCTCGCAATATTTGCATATTTACTTGCGACTTCCTTTGCAATCAAACTGAGTGCTTTCTTCTCCACTGCGCGACCTCGAGTACATGCTTAAGCTCAATTAAACGAAGCATGAAGGCCCCGAGCGATTATTATTCTGACTCTGTGATCTATGTATGATACACAAACAATAACAAGAACCAGCCAAACTTTTGACCACAATCCATATTTGAAATGCGTTTAGTTTAGTTTGGTTTATGTCGTTTATGCTTTTTGCTTCTCGGTTTTTAGTTTTCGTTGCCATTCCTGACGCTTCAGTATCTGCATAAATAAACATGAGCTTATAACCCACGGCGCAATGCTTGCAACTAGACCAATTGCAAATATTAATGCATCGGGTAGCATTTGTGGAGTAGTGTGTAGACTGTGCTAAATACTAAGGGATGTGAATCATGCTGAAAATCAATTCAATACCTGATTTGTGCATTGAATAGCTTCTGCTTGAGTTACAATTAAGATATAATTATAATTTATGCATTATCTATTGGTGGATGTTCGAGCTCAGCTTAATTAATTAATTATACAGTAATGGGAATGTATGCATGTTTCGTTGACATCATTGAGTAACCAGTTGGCTTAATGGCCGACTGATCCTGATTACCATTAATGATTGCCCGACTTGAAGATACCATAAATATATACTTGTTGGAGCAAGTAAAATGAGAGAGAGACATTCATTAGTTATTAGCGGCTAGGGAGAAACCAGTTTTAGATTGGTCAGTCATCAGTCATCACTCCTGATCTGAATCGTTTTAAAGATGGATTCCAATAAATAAAGCTAGTTATGAGCTACAATCACAAATGGGCCTATATCAATGATAAATGCAGTGCTATTGCACATAAATAATCTTAAAATATTGAATGGCACACCTATTAAATATTATTATTAATTATTTCATAATTAAGTTTGTCAAAAATTAAATGTATTTTTTGTATTTTGGATATTTAAAACTGCCTTTAATTTTTCAGCATTCATGAAAATAAAGTAATTAGAGAATGTACATATAATTATTTGAATAAGCTATGTTATGTAGACATGTCATTAATATACAAAAAAAAAAATTATTAACATTTAATATTTTTTTAAGAAACAGACAGAAATAAATATGTATAATTTGTCGGCACGGTTCACGCATTTATAATGGTTACAGGGTACACAAGAGAGGAAATCGGTGTCAGCGCGTACGAGCCTGCGTGTCTGAATAGTTGCCGCAATTAAGTGGAAGTTGCTGAAGTTGCCCCATTTATTGTTGAAAAAATGCTGTTCAAATATGTTGTTGTTGCCGTTGACTACATTAACTATGCATTAGGCGTAGGGTCTTCGGAAGCAACTGGCTGTCTGTTAATTTGTGTGCTTACATA
This sequence comes from Drosophila atroscutellata, assembly GCA_035041605.1. NCBI lineage: Eukaryota > Metazoa > Arthropoda > Insecta > Diptera > Drosophilidae > Drosophila > Drosophila atroscutellata. Next base: position 834,186 of record JAWNLA010000137.1, on the reverse strand, counting down.
TATATTATGCTTGTAGACTATTTGTACATACATAGGTATATGTATTTTGCTGTCTAACTTATTTTGCGGCTATATAAATTAGTCAAGTATCCATTTTGCGGACAGGTTCAAGAGCCTAGCGGCTTAGTTTCATGTGCAAATTTTCTCACATTATATAGAGGATAAATAGCAGACGGCAGAAAGTTGAAGCCATAATAAAAATGAAGAGAACGACAAGACTTAAAAATAATTTATTGCAAGAATAACATCCTAGAATAAAGTTTTCTTGCCATGTTACTTCGCATTTAACTCAACAAACTCTGCCTGAAGTATATCGGGGGAAAAAATAAAATAGAGAAATTTTTTGACCAGGAGTCATAAAAGCTTATTTGAAATAAACATTTATGTTTGGTAAGCTATTAGAATATTTGCATTTCAATGGACACAGTTTCCATAGATGTATCATTCTAGAATGTAAATGCTTGAATAAATTCAACACATTTTTTCTTTGTGGCATTCTGAATATATTTCAAATGCTCAATGAATCATAAGTTTCGCATCGCTTGAGACTCTAATGGCTGCCTAAATTGCATCCTTTTTGGGAGCCTCGCCATTTTAGTCAATTATTGCGGTCTGTTTATTATTTGTGGCCGCTGATTTTGAGAGGCTCAAATGTAAGGCACGTGGCTTTAATGGCGTTGCTGCTCGTTTTAAAATAATTATTCTAATGTTACACATTTCTCTTTGTTGCCTTCTCGCAGTTGGTTTCCAGCAATCCCAATCAGCGCAACTGGCGCGGCATTCTTATCGCCCTGCTGGTGATCATCATTGTGCTGGCCTTGATTGTTACCTCGGTGGTAAGTTTATTACAAATGTTGCAATATTAATCCTAACTGGTTTTTGTGCTAAATGGTAAATGGTAAACTCAAAACTAACTTCATAATTAAATTGCTCTCTTGTAGAGCTGTAAATACAAACCAAAACCATCTCAAATTCAATTTTGTACAGCAAAAATGAATACTAACACTAAACTTAACACTATACATTTACGCACCACATACTAGTACAGTAAAAACTCTAGAAATTGGTTATCAGTAGCCAGTCTACTTTCTCCAATAGTAAATATTTTTCTCCCTTTTTCCGACAAATAATCAAATAAATGACAATGATTTAACAGAAAATGTGCCTAAATGCCTATATGAAGTGTCTGTATGAAGAGTTTTCACTGTACTTCAAATGAAAAAAAAACCGAAAACCAAAAGAAAAACACAAAAACCATAAATGTTATGGCTGTAAATACGTTGCGCTCATTTTTGTCTCTTATCTTTGTTCATTTGTTTATTTCCTTTGTGCCTGGGCTGCGTGATATTTGTATACACCCGCCCCCTCACCAATCACTAACAACACCCCCACCCCCACCACCACCCTCACCAATAAAACCGCTCCGAAATTCTTTTTTCCATTTTCCCACATTGTGTTTTGATGTTGTCGTTCGTTCGTTGTTTGTGTGTCGTGTTTTTTTGTTTGGTACCATTTGTGTGTTGTTTGCGTGTATAGAAAACGACATATAAAATTTCTGCATTTATCAAAAAAGGTGCTCCTCACGCCCCCCGATGAGGGCCCGCGCGTCAAGGGGCAGCGCATCAAGCTGCAGGACATTGTCGACGGCATCTACATGCCGCAACGCACCAACGGCAGCTGGATAGATGGTGAGTTGAACAAGTTAAACGTTGAATGAATTGCTGTTAACGATACGTGTTTTATTTTCCTACAAAATCTCTCTGTCTCTCTCTCTCTCTCTCTCTCTCTCTCTTCTCTCTCTCTCTCTCTCTCTCTGTGTCTTTCAATTTCGGCCTTCACTGCAGCCGAGGAGTTTCTGTATCAGGACCAGTTGGGTCGCATCTGCCTGCTAAATGCTGCCAATCGCAGTGAACGCGTCCTCATGTCCAATGTGACATTTGTAAGTACATTTCCACTGAGAATTAATAGCAGCCTCACTCAGAACTCAGAACAATAGTCGGCCCAAAAATTGAGAAGGTGTCATACTTTTGCCCATCTTCAGTTTCAGAAAGTGCATACTGACTCTTCTTCTTCTTCAAGTCGGTGGGCACACAATTGATATGGATGTCGATCGATATCGATATCAATGTTAATTAATTACATGGCAGCATGTTAGGTTAAAGATGTTATGTTACAGTCTATGTATTGCATCACTAGTGACCTGCTACGGCTGAGTGCTCAAAATATTATATACCGAAAACTTTTCTGGATTGAAAAGAAAAATGTTTGGGATTGTCAGTTTGGGTCAAGCGTTTCGAATTTTAAGAAATTCATCTTTTGTAACATTCGAAATTTTTCTAATTATTCCAACTTTCTAATTTCAAGAAATTTGATTCGAATATTTAGTAATTATTTCGAGAAGCCAGGAAAACTGACACTGACTAAAAATAATAGCTAAATAAGGAGCTGTTTACATAAATAATGAGCTGTTTACAAGAAGCTGTTACATGATATGTTTTTCCGGTCGATTTTTCTGAGTGTACATACATTCACATATGCACACACACAATTACACACATACACACACAGACGCACATCTCTTTAAATTCTCATAGCTTATCTGAATGAGACGAATAAATATTTGTATGCAGCATGTTATTTACGATTGGGTGTATCTCGAGTGTACACACTTGACTTGGCAGCCAAAACAGTTCCCAGGCACTGTTAACTGATACACAAAACGCACCAAAGTAGGCAAAAAAAAAAAACGAAACCAAATGGGCAAAGTCATATCGCTTTGCCATAACGATAAAAGAAAAAAAAGCTTGTGTAAACAACAACATAATAAGGGTGGAGAGTTGAGTCTCATTTTTCTTCTAATGAATAATGCGAGCTCTGAAATTGTAAAAACAAATAAATAAAGTAGCCATATGTTTTTCAATGACATAAACAACCCCATCTCAGGAGGAGGGGTACGATTCAGTGTCAAGTTTTGCCAGCTGCCAAGATTTGAACAAGTCGAATGCCTTTTGGGCCAGATGCAGCAACAAGTGCCACAAACTGGCAACAGCCAAATGTCGACTGCAATTTGGAAAACAATCGCTTGTGTCAACAGTTGCCACTTGGCAAATAATAATTATGGCTTCCTCGAAAGGAGCTGCTACTAGGATAATAAAGCAATGCAGTCAAGTGGAGATATGAAAGCTTAAATATCATATTTAAATAACTAAAATTACCATTCTATGGTTTGACTCAGTTATAAATTACCCATTTCAAATTTTGATTAAATACAAATACATTTAAAGTTCAAATTAAAGTTAGAAATTAGTGATATTAAAAAAAAATCAGATAGACTAAGTAAGAAATCTGGGAGCAAAAGTAACTACGTTTCCCTCATTAAACTCTTGAATTGTTATCTAAAATTCCCATTTAATCAGCTCGAAAGACGCATTTTAGGCTATTAACGATTATCTGACGTACTCAAGCGATTAATTTACAAATAAAGGCAGCCAATCTTAATTAGAAATGTGTCAGGTGAAAATGTATCTAAAGCCAAAACAGAACACGCGCCACGTAAACAATTACAAAAGTAAATTAAAATTACGCATACGCAGCGCTTGCCCATTATAAATTAAATTTAATGGCAAATTTCTGTGTTTATTGGTTGTTAATTTAACGCTTAAAACACGAGCAGCATTTCAATGAGAACTCATAACTATTAACAATAAATGTATGTATTTACATATCGCGCAGAAAAATTTGTCGCCCTTCGCGTTCAGCATATCGGCAGATAAGCGTTATCTGCTACTGGCTCAAAATGTAGTCAAATTGTTTCGACACTCGTATTTGGCGCAGTACACGCTCTACGACATCCACACGAGGTAAGCCCATAACACTTGGGGGAGGAGCCTCCCAATCTTTATGATTCTCGATTCAATAAGCATACAAATCCCTGCGCAGCGAAACCATCAAACTGCGCCTCAATCCGCATCAGGACGAATGGCCCTATTTGCACTTTGCCCGCTTCAGCAGCGCCGGCAATGCGCTCATCTGTGTGCACAACTATGACATTTACTATCGCCAAGAGGTGCGTGCCTCGCACACCTATCGCATAACCCACGATGCTGTACCGGGCGTCGTCTATAACGGCATACCCGACTGGCTATACGAAGGTGAGCATGCACAGACTTATTTGCCTGGGGAGAAGGTAATCGTAGAATACATTATTCACTTTTTGTTGTTGTAAAGATTTTTATAATCAATGAAAATATTTGTTCACAAAAGAGCAGAGCAATTAAGATCGCAAAACAAGATTATATATTCTTTGATTAAGAGCGTTTCTTCTAGAAGTAACACACTTGATTACAGTTTGTTGTCTCCTTACTTCCCATTTTTAAAATGCACACGGTTTGAGATAATATTTATTATATTCTATTCTAGAATGAAAATAAAATTTTCTATGAATATTTAAATAAATTATTCATTTATAAATTTATTCATATATAAAGAGATTCATATACTCACTTACCTAACGAAGAAACATTAGTAACCTTATGACTGAAAAATATAAAATATTATTTGATATTAGCAGATATGATCTAATTATTATTATCATTATTTTTTAAGTTACTTTTAAGTTACTCACTTTGAATTTTATATAATTGAATTTTTAAGCTTTAATTTTAAATTTAATTTAACATTTTCATTTGTAAATCCTTCTTTAAATTGGTCGACTGCGTTTAGTCCACATTTATTAAGTAAATGTATTTTTATTTTCCAGAGGAAATGCTGCACGCAAATAATGCCATTTGGGTGTCAGACGACGGCCAGCTGCTCCTCTATGCCAGCTTCAACGATACACACGTGCAGGAGCAGCACTTTGCCTGGTACGGCACCACCTCGTCGGGCCCCGTGAGCGGAGCTGGAACTAGCGGCACGGGCAGCGCCACTAGCCATAGTGCTGGAGCTGGAGGTGCCTCAGCTGGTGGCCCTAATCCGCATGCCAACTTGTACCCGGAAATTAGATCCTTGCGGTAAGTCGTGTGCCTGTCCTGGGCTATATTACTTTTCGATTAGGTGTTAATGATGTGCTCGTGGCTGTCATTAGCCCAAAAAGTGCTCAAAATTCATGAAGTTGCCCAGACACGAGAAATGCACATAGTTTTTGGTTAACCTAACGCTGAGCAGGTGTGTGTGTGTGTGTGTGTACGACGACAGTTTTGGAATTAAAATTAGTTTGGGGCAAGTTTTGTGGGAGGCGATCTATGGCCATCAGCACACAAGACAGTTGAAATGCCCCCAAATACCTTGCCTCCCATACCCTCCCCGACCCACTGTCATTTTCGATTTGATAAATTGCCAAATGCACAAAAGGTTGCCGCAAACTGTTGCCCCTCAAGCCAGAGAGATTACGTAGATGACACAACTGCCGCCTAACCTGTTGTGTTAAGTGTAATGTCATCATTTGGGGATTACTAATGTAAATATGTGAGCAAGGCCAGATATGCCATCCACTGTTAATTGAATATGCAAAACTTAAACCATGTGAGCCTGAATTCAATTTAACTTGGACCGCTGCTCAAATTGAAAGCAGATTACAATCGATGGTGAACGTAATTCAAGTTGATATTCACAAAGTTAATTACATTCTGCTGAATAAGAATCTATAATCTATAATTTGTCAAAGATTGTTGTGGATTTATGTGACTTCCCTCAGTCAAGAGAGCAATTGTAGTAATAATTCATTCTAAGTTTCAGAAAGTATTTTATAAATGGATTTTCTAAAAACAGAAAATTTAGAATTATTTAGATGGATTCCAAATTCAGTTTTTCTAAGTTTTATTTTTTTTTTTATTTTATTTTAATTTTTTTTTTTAAATATGTCCTTTTTAGGTGGCTTGCTTTTGTTGCTTGCTGCTTACCCTGTTCTTAATCTATTCTGTTGTTTTCATGCCAATTCTAATTGTTCGCAGATATCCAAAGCCGGGCACACAGAATCCCACAGTCACATTGCGGGTGGCAAACCTATCGGATCCGCAGAAGATACACATCACTGACTTGAAGCCGCCAAAGATTTTACAAAACGAGTGCGTATTGTTGGGAAAGGTTACGATTAAACGATTAAGCGATTACTTATCCTTATCCGCTCTCTGTTGCGTATGATAGGGATCATTACTTCAGCAGCGCCAGTTGGGTGAGCGGCTCAGAGATGGCTGTGGTGTGGCTCAACCGACCGCAGAACATATCCGTGGTGAGCATCTGCCGGAGTCCCTCGTTCGCCTGCATTGAGGTATGTTGCAATGTGGCCTAATTAGGCCAGCTCCTGTGCTCATGTCTCGTCTGTCTTGTCCCCCTTTGTCCTTCAGACGCATCGAGTGAGCGGCGATGGACGTGGCTGGGTGGACACCGTCTCGGTGCCATTGTTTGCGTCCAATGCCAGCGTGTATGTGGCCATATCGCCGCTGCGAGATGGCTCGTTTGGTAAGTGAGCCACATGCCAATTTGGCTTTTGTTTCAACCTCAACTCACAGACCACAAAACCTCACAAAACATACGCAAACCGACAGGCTATTTCCGGCACATCGTGCACGTGGACATTGACAACAATCGCGTGCTGCCCCTCACCCATGGCCCCTACGAAGTGAACCGACTGCTGCACTGGGATCAGCTCGATAATTGGATGTAAGTATCAAGCGGATGCCGCAAAACTCAAAACTGAATCCCAAATGAGACACACTTCAGCTAACGCCACTTTTCGAGTAGCCAACACAAACTGAATTTAATGTCCGGACAGTGAATGATTATTTGCAAAAGTGTTGGCTATTAAAATAAAGTGCAAGCGTGAAGTGGAAGTGAAACTGAAACTCAAACTAAAACGGAAACTTAAGTAAAATGCGCCACAAGCAAACTTTGAAGAACAACAGAAACACATTGGTTGCTTCTCAGTCTTAAATGCTCAACTTGAGTGCTGAATAAGCCAACTGTATTAATATTTAATCCTGTTGCACTTAGCAAAGGAAAGGCTTAAGGCTAATGCCGCGAAACGTGTACAAAGTAAATGATAAATGAAAATTAGAAATGAATTAAAGTTTTTTACACTCTGAAGCAATTAAAGTTACACATTTTATGAGTATACTAAAGTTGTGCAAAAGTAGGACCAAAGATAAATGGAAGCATCACCGACCTTATAATGTATATATATATATATATCATATTAGATCCGGAGTCGATGGTGCACTTTTCCCAAATTTTCTTATTTTCACAGTTGTAACATTTCGCGATTCCATTAGGAGTCACTGTAAATTTAATTTACAATTCTCCGAACTCATTAAAATGGTTAAATAAAAATGTATGTTACAGACAGAATGAAGTATGTATTCATGAATTTAGGGTTTGTTCTATAGAAATGGAAAAATGGAGCTATGACTATGAAATGTTTTCTTCATTCAAGCCTTGTTAGGAATATTATTTTAAGATGAATTTCAGATCAGAATCGATACAAATCGATTTCCGATTGCAATAAAAACATAATTTTAAATGGGTGAATTTCCAGTTGAAGCTCTAAAGTATAATTCCTGACATAATTATGATCATCTGGAATTTTACCAAAAACAATTGATATACATGGAAGAAAATCGTATTTTCATAATTACCAATTTACACAGCAACAATTATATTTTGAATAGTTACCTCCTTCTCAGGAGCACTCTTTACTTAAAGCATTAAGACTTGTTTTTGATGACATTATTGTATTTAATAGCAGTGCAAACATAAATCGCTTGCGTTGTCTTTTCCTTGGAGTTCATTTTAAGTGAAATACTTAAATTTTTAATCTTAAAAGTTATTTCAAAGAAAGTGATTGTATGGTATTAAGTTTGGGTGGCTGGAGGAGCTTGTTGGCGTGAGCGACGTAAATGCTTAAGGCAGATTGAGTACATTGTGGTAGGAGTGGGGTCTTCTAAGAATAATAATAGGGCGTTGGGTATAAAATTTAATTTAATTTTAAACCTTCGACATCTATTTTCTGGACGCACACATTTTTTTTATTTTGTTTTACAATTTAAATTGTTTGAGGGGATGTTAAATAAAATACTACGATTTTAGAGGATGCAAATTAATATTATTATTACTATGAAACTCAATTGTTGAAACAAGAAGAACAGTGGAAGGTTTCCTCAAAACAGTTACATGACGAAGTACAAACTATTAATTTAATGAGATTATATTGTCAAATGAAAATCTGTAAGTTCGATTTTCTATTTAAGATGAATGTGCTTAATGTCAGATGACGCCGATTATTTTGCCTTCAGTACTGAAGAGCATTTTGCAATTAATAATTAATATAAATAAAATTGAACATTTAAATATTAAATTTAAATCAATAAACTATGCTGACTACTGGCATTTTTAAATATCTATTATCTATTACTATCATTTTTAGAGAGGATAATTTTTACAACTGTTCAAAAAAAATTCATATGGAAATTAAATTTTCCCCACAATGCTTTTTCGAACTGTTTCCCTCTTAACAGCTATTTTCTAGGCACTCCGGAGCGGCTGCCGTCGCAACAGCATTTATATCGCGTTTCGGCGCTCCCCGCTCGACAGGGACATTCCTTACAATTGCCGGACTGTATGACGTGTCCGGCAGTGATGCAGCGCAGCGATGGCTACGACGAGGGTCACACAAAGCCGCCACCGAAGCTGGTTACTGCCTGGGACGACGATTGGGAGGACTCAGAGGAATCGGAATCAGCTCCGCAGCCGCCTCCACCAGCGATGCCCGTCGAACAGCAGCGTCAGGGGCGGGGAGGGACCCCGCCAAGCGATTGCCTGTATCATGAGGCGCAGTTTGCGCTATCGCTGCGAGCGCGATATTTGCTGCTGGAGTGCCTGGGTCCAGTGGTGCCCAATTCCATAATTTATGGCCTAAAGCATCCTGGCGGCGGACCCAAGGCCAAAAGGCAGAATATGCCGCAGGAGCATTTGCAGGCAGAGGCAGAGGACACAGCGGAGGAAATTCGAGTTGAGCCCAAGTCACAGTTTCTGGAGCTGCTTGTCACCGTGCAGAATAACACGCGACTCAAGGACAAAATGGCGAAAGTGGCGCTGCCGCAGATTAAAACGTTTCCAGTCATGATCTCCGGCGGCTATCACGCCCAGGTGCGTCTCTATCTGCCACCGGTGCTGCGCGAGGATGAGATTACGCGTTATCCCACCATCTTGCACGTCTACTCCGGTCCGGGCACACAGTTGGTCACCGACCGCTGGCACGTCGATTGGAACACCTACTTGGCGGGCAGCAAGGATTACATAGTTATCGAGATCGATGGACGTGGCTCGGCCGGCCAAGGCTATCAGCTGCTGCACGAGGTCTACAAGCGTCTGGGCAGCGTTGAGGTCTCCGATCAGCTGGAGGTCAGTGAATACCTGCGGGACAATCTACACTTCATTGATGCACGCCGCATGGGCGTCTGGGGCTGGAGCTATGGTGGCTACACAGCAGCCCTCGCCTTGGCTGGCCAGCAGTCAATCTTCCAATGTGGCATCAGTGTCTCGCCGGTGACCAATTGGAAGCTCTACGGTAAGTTATATTTGGCAAAGCATTTTCAGCTCTCATTAGAATAAATGTTTGTCTTTTTTTTAAATACATTTTATATTGATTCTAAAACTATATCCTTTTTATTTATACATCCAAACACCGAAGATTCTGATATTTTCCCATAATTTCTTTATTTTCTATTTCACTCTTTATTTCGCTTTTTCTTAACGTTTTACGTTCTTGATTATTAAGCCATTAACTTTCAGCAATATTTGATCTGATTGGGTTTTTCTGTGTTTCTTGTTGGCCAAATATAAAAATATTCCAAACCTATTTTTTTTTTGTTGATTAATTGAACATGATTTTGATTCAGATTACAGAATTTTATTTTTTATTAGTTATTATTTTAAGATTTATTTAAAAGACTGAATAATATATGTTTTGTGAGTAATTCTAAACCGTCATTATTTTATTGTTACTCCGATAAAAGTCGAATTTATTATTTTTAATTGTATTTCTATTCCGATATATTTCCAGTCAGTTGGAAGGTCTGAAACATAAACTTTTAATTATTAAATAAGAATATTTTGTACAATTAAAAAAGCCTATATTTTGCTCTTCTGCGACTCACCAGACTCCACCTATGCGGAACGTTATCTGAGTTTTCCGAATGTAACCGACAACTACAAGGGCTACGAGGAGAGTGATCTCTCAAAATACGTGGACAATCTGCGAGAGCGTCAGTTTCTGTTGGTGCATGGCACAGCGGATGATAATGTGCATGTCCAGCAATCGATGGTGCTGGCACGTGCCCTGACCAGCAAGGGTGTGCTTTACAAGCAGCAAATCTATCCGGATGAGGGGCACAGTTTGTCGGGTGTGAAGCGGCATCTTTATCGCTCGATGACTGCGTTCTTCGATGACTGCTTCAAGAAGCTGGTGAGTGTCGGGTTTTGGGATTGTGCTTTGTGCACTCTTTTGTATATACTCTATACCGCTCTCCTACCATATCTCTCTATTTCTCCTGTTCTCCACCAACATCAACATCAACATCACCATCACAACAAATATCATCGCCAAACGCCACAACAATAACAACAACTATCACAACTCGCATACATTTCGCATCATCATTTTCCATTGTCATTTTTGGATATTGTCACAATAATTCGCATAGCTCGACCAGCAACAGCAAAATCAAACAGATTCCATGGATTTCCTGGACTTTCATAGTTTCTATGGCGGTTAATCAATGATCGATTTCCGACATAAAGTACTAGGTACAGTCGCCGTTGTTATCAATTATCAATCGTCGTCGTTGTTATTTGTTGTCATTCGTAGACTTCTCTCTGTTTCGCTGTTTCAATATCTTGTTGAGCGTTTTACGGGGTCTCTAAATCAAAGGTCATTTTATTAGTTATTTTCATAAGACTCTGCTTTATGATTGTATCATTTGTTATTTTCAAAATCTGTCTATAGCATGATATTTGACTTGATTCTATTATTTTTAAAGCTTCCAACGTCTACCAATAAGAGTTACCAAAATTGAAAAATTACTTTTTTTAATTTCGTTTTGCTTCCAATTTTACAAAAACCAAATGTGATGTGAAAAAAATGTTCTTAAAAAGTTTATTTGTTGTGTTTTGAAAATATAAATTTCTTTAGATTTCGTTGAGCAAGTTTCTATCTGTTTTCTCAAAATTTTATTTATTGCTAGTATTTCTTACTATTTTGAGTTTTGTACGCAAGTTTCCATTCAAGTTTCGTCAACTTCACTTTCGAATTCTTTTTTTTCTAAAACCAATTGCTGGCTAAGTGTATTAAGTATGTATGTGTGCGTGTGTGCGTGCGTGTGTATGTGTGTATTTTGTCGTTTGTTTGAAGCAAGTCAATTTCCTTTCATTATATTATTTCCTTTTCTTTTTTTTCCTGAGTGTTGAACACACACACAAAGACACTCGGTAACACACACACACACACTTCCACACTTGCTAATTTAACCTGAATGTTGCTTATGCTTTGATTGTGTCTTTAATTTACATAATATCTTTCTGGACGTATCAGCTGGAAAGTCGAATTCAATTCGAAACTAACTCGTTAAATTTTGCTCTCCATGTGTTTAACAAACAGGTGCCGCCGGAAACGAAAGCTGGCCTGGGCAGTGGCGGCGATATGCAGCAGCAATAAAACAGCAACGGCAACAAAAATAGCAATAAACATTTTTTTTGATAACGGTGGTGCGAAGCATTAAATGAAAGCGAAGCATGCTCTCGAAATGTTTGCGTAAATTACACAAAATGTAATTTATTATGAAAACATAAACACACACATGCAAATACAAACAACATTCGACATAGCCATACTGACGCGCAGAGTTGCATTGAAACGTTCACAATAAGTTCGAATGAACGACCAACTAAAGTGAACGAATGAGCCAAGTCCTTAATATCGTTCAATAATCGATCTCAAAATTGTTCGTTCTGTTCCCTTGGGCTCGATTATCAATTGTGGATCGATATATTTGTTGTCCAAAACCTGAACTACTGGAGCTTGTTCGTTCGACTGAACTACGATGTACAATTCTACTACACACAGCCAAATGGTGACATAAACAACAACAACTACAACATCGTGGAGCTGTAAATGGCATTTTGTATAAAGTAATAAACAAAAGAAACAATGCCAAGTTATGTGCAAAAAAAAAAACCAAAACAAATGCAAACAAAACGTAAAATCAACATGGTTGTGAAAAACTCACACACACACATCCACTTACACATACGTACATACAACACAAAAACAATGTGGTCGCAGAAAAGTATGCAATGAAAAAATAATCATGTTACACGCGCAACATTCATAAATGCCACTAGAGAAAACGACGTAAGTGCCGCATATTATTTTTATTTATTTGATTTTTCTTTTATGTATTTGCTGCATACATTTCCAATAAGGTTTTTCCCAAAAATGATGTAACAAAATATATTATTAAAACGCAAAGGTCAGCAGGTGGCAAACGGCGCAAGTGGTTAGCAGGGGATTTCCAATTACAGTAGGGACGGGCAGGGTGGGGGTCGTAGAGAATTGTGCAGGAAATGACTATCATAAATCAATTTACAAACATTTGAAAAGCAATTTAAATGGCGTTTTCTGATATCACACTAGAGTTGAAACATTTATCAATAAATTTTACGAGCTGCAATCGCTTATTACTGTTTTTAGTAGATTCACTTCCCAACAAAATTTCACTTTTTGGTTGTGCAATAAATAATGTTGCTTAACTGAGAGAATCGAAAACAGTTTTAAGTCTAATGAAGTTCGTTTAAAATTCAACAAATTGTATTTTAACAAGCAATTTAACAAATATATATTTTATGTATTAAGTTTCGTTTATATTTTCTGTCTACCGAAATCTATGTTGACCCCATTTAAAATTTCGCATTGAAACCGCCAAGTGCTGAATTTGCCGTGGATTTTAATTAAATGACTCAATAAAAATGCCGCACTAAATAAGATATAAATAATTAAACAAGCCTGCGACATTAACAAATGCATAAAAAAAAACGAAAATGAAAAACCAAGTGAAAAATTAATTAAAAAACTAATCTGGGCGGCCTCAAGTCCGACAAAACCAGCAAGAAATCAATTTAATTGAATTTTCATGATAAATAAATAAATATTAAAAACAAAAAACAAAAACTAAAGAAAACCATGCCAAAATGAAATATAATTTAATTGAATTAAAGCAAATACTGTTTGCATGTAAGTAGCGCAATAAAAATATTTAATATTTAATACTTATATAATTAATTCAGTTCACGTTAATTGCCAGAATTTCGCACAGAAGGCAAGCAAAAAGTACATTTCTAAATGAGCGTAGAAAATGTAGCGTTAATACTAATACAAAACCACAACAGAAACCGAATAATGATTAGAATATTAAGTGAAAAATACCAAAGTAAACAATTCTTAAAAGTAAAAGAAAACAAAACAAAAAAAACTAAACGTAACGAAAAGGTCAAAAATAGCTGCGATACATGTTTAAAAAAAATTCGAATGCGACTGTCAAAACGTTGATAAAGAGCAACAAAATAATTGACTCCGCACCGCATCGCAATTGGCTCCCCTAGTCCTGGCTCAGTAAGTTCCCCACAAAAGAGCAGCAAGCGCAAAATGTGTGTAAAAAGGATTAGTTTTAATTAGATTCTTGCCACACAGCACAGCACAGCCAGTTAATTAGTCGCATGACATTTGTGGCGCCTTCTAATTATGATGACTGCAATGCACATGTTGCAAATACATTTACCAAACAGAACGGCTATTTTTGTTGTGTTAGCTGTGACCCGAATTTTAGTTCAATTAAATTTGCTTTTTTTCGGTTGGATATCTGCTAGTGTAAGCTGTTGAACATGATGGAATACCAGTTTAAATCTACTTACAGCATTTTCATTTTATATCAGCCATATTCCTGTCTATCTGTCCGAATGTAATTGCCTATCTCAGGACTTCATTTTTGTTTTACAAATTCAGTACTAGTTTAGTCGGTTTTCATTATTATACAACATTTATTGCTTTTGGTTTGGTGACCTCATATTTTAATATGAATATGATTTTCGCTGGCTCCAGGTCAAGTTTTCTTCACATTTATTTTGAAATATATTTCGAA